>CM028130.1:1299400000-1300600000 GCA_016271365.2 Neoceratodus forsteri | reverse complement strand
CAGGTACTACTCCTGCTGAGACAGAAGTGATTAATTAGTAAGAAATCTTTAGTTCTGGACTTCTGTTTCTTGCTCTGCAACCAGTTCTCTTCTGCCAGAAAGAGCCGGAAGCTGTAATTGGAGACAGGTGCTTTTGTACACCTAAGCTGCTAAGTCACACCCCAATTAGATTCACTCTCTGCTCTCAGTAAATTAAGCTGATACTGCCCCTTCCTCAGAAAAAACACTTTTTTACTTAAATGAGACCCCTTCTTCTAATAAAGTATCTGTTTGCTTAATCCAAACAGGTATTACTCCTGCTGAGACAGAAGTGATTAATTAGTAAAAAATCTGTAGTTCGGGACTTCTGTTTCTTGCTCTGCAACCAGTTCTCTTCTGCCAAAAAGAGCCAGAAGCTGAAATTGGAGACAGGTGCTTTTGTGCATCTAAGCTGATAAGCCACACCCCCAATTAGATTCACTTTCTGCTCTCACTATATTAAGCTGATACTGCCCCCTTCTCAGAGAAATTTTTTTTTTACTTAAATGAGAACTTCTTCTAAGAAAGTATCTGTTTGCTTAATCCAAACAGGTATTACTCCTGCTGAGACAGAAGTGATTAATTAGCAAAAAATCTGTAGTTCTGTACTTCTGTTTCTTGCTCTGCAACCAGTTCTATTCTGCCAGAAAGAGAAGGAAGCTGTAATTGGAGACAGGTGCTTTTGTACACCTAAGCTGCTAAGCCACCCCCCCCCAATTAGATTCACTCTCTGCTCTCAGTCAATTAAGCTGATACTGCCCCCTTCCTCAGAAAAAATACTTTTTTTTTTCAAATGAGACCCCTTCTTCTAATAAAGTATCTGTTTTGCTTAATCCAGACAGGTACTACTCCTGCTGAGACAGAAGTGATTAATTAGTAAAAAGTTTGTAGTTCTGGATTTCTGTTTCTTGCTCTGCAGCCAGTTATCTTCTGCCAGAAAGAGCCGGAAGCTGTAATTGGAGACAGGTGCTTTTGTACACCTATGCTGCTAAGACACACCCGCAATTAGATTGACTCTCTGCTCTCAGTAAATTAAGCTGATACTGCCCCTTCCTCAGAAAAAACACTTTTTTTACTTAAATGAGACCCCCTTCTTCTAATAAAGTATCTGTTTGCTTAATCCAAACAGGTACTACTCCTGCTGAGATAGAAGTGATTAATTAGTAAAAAATCTGTTCTGGTCTTCTGTTTCTTGCTCTGCAACCAGTTCTCTTCTGCCAGAAAGAGCCGGAAGCTGTAATTGGAGACATGTGCTTTTGTACACCTAAGCTGCTAAGCCACCACCCCCAATTAGGTTCGCTCTCTGCTATCAGTAAATTAAGCTGATACTGCCCCTTCCTCAGAAAAAAACCCTTTTGGGGGCTGGTCACGTGATGTAGATACTGAGTGTAGGCTCCTCTTGGTTGCTCCAGCCACCTGATCATTTTTTAATTTTATATTCTGATTAAGAGCAAAAGAATGTAACTGGAAAAGTGTGTGAAGGACATCTAAAAGGATTGTCTTACTGCTAGATCACATAGCATCCCAAATGGAGGTGGAAATGAAAAAAATTTTGCCTAAAAGAATGCCACCCTCCACTCCCGAGAAAGGCCCCAAGAAGCCTAGGTCTGCAAGTGCAGCTGATTCAAGGGAAGCGCCCTCCATCTCAGTAGATCAGAAGCCATTAACCCTGGCTAGATTTCTATCTGAATTCAGGCCCTTTAATGAGGAGCTGTCATCTCTGACTTCTGAGATTAAAGCAATATCACTAACTTTGGAGGAGGTTTCCCGCCGAACCTCAGACTCCGAAGCCAAAGTCTACTCGCTAGAAAAAAGAATGGATAAAATTGATCCGGAGATGGTAGCCACTAGACAGAAGATCGCCAGGATGGAAGCTAAATTGGAGGACCTTGAGGGTCAAAGAAGAAGAAATAACGCAATTCTGATTGGATTGCCTGAAGCCGAAGAAGGGCAGGATGCGATTGTTTTTATTCAAAAGTTTGTGGGCGTATTGCGGTCCCTCGCCTTTGGGGCTAAGTACTCTATAGAGGGGCACATAGGGCCCTTAAACCACCTCCCCCACCTGGATCACCACCGAGACCCTTGATTTTTAGGTTTCTCAACTTCCTTGAGTGCCAGCACTTTGTGAAAAAAGTTAGGGAGATGCAGGACATCACCTGGGAAGGAAGGAAAGTAAGGGTTGCCCACGACCTCCCTGCCACTGTCAGACAGCGACGTACTGCTTTTCATCCTTTCATCTTGAAATTAATAGCAGCAGGAATTCAATTTAAGATGATGTATCTGGCGTGATTGCAGGTACTGAGCTCAGGTGCCTGGCACAACTTCTACGATCCAGAGGCAGCTCATGCTGGTCTAAAAAGCTCTGCCCTATTTATTTCGTGAGGTATGAACTTCCTCTGTTCACACGTCCGAGGCTAAATTGTAGTCCATGATATTTTGGTTGGGAAATCAGTCTCAGAAGAATACTTGTCTTTGCCCGGAGAGAGAAGCGATCACTGAAGAGACACCGGACGGTTCCTCTCACCTGCTTCCTGGTTCTTTTTGCAGAACGAAAACAGGTGATATACAACATTAGTCTCCGTGATTAAAATGATCGTTCTTTAACTTGTTGACTGACCGATCATTGGATTTAAGTGAGAAAAAAAACTAGTGGAGAACTTTAAAGTAAAAGATCAAACTTGTGTTTTAGCTCCCGGTGTAGGGAGGGTATAATGTTTGAATTTTTGAGTATGACCACTAGAGGAAACCAGCAGACCAAGCTGTAGCTTTGCGTAGCATGCTAACATTAGTATTAGGAAGCAAAGACATGATTTTGTTTGCAACTTAATTTTTAAGAGGGTTTAAGTAGATTAAGCCAGCTCTTATAATTCTCCTAAAGTTTTTTAAGTTACAAAGAGAAGTACATCACAAGAGTATAATTTTTAAGGGTGTACAGCCCCTTAGGATCTTATTAAAACAATCCTATACATGTTTTATTTGGGTTGTATTTTTTCTAGAACTTAATCACATTGGTGTCTAGGCTGTATTTACCACGCTCTCCATTAGTAAATCTCATGTTAGGGTCACCTAAGGGTGGCTGGAGAGAGAGAGAGCCATGGTATTGGTATTCTGCAGATCGAATTCCGTGTTAGATTGGAGGGAGAGGGGGTTGGGTTAGTAGATTAGTGTTGTGTTTTGATTGTTATTGGAGGGAGGGAGGGGATTAAGTAGGGTTCGGGGGAGGGATTCAGCACAGTTTTGCTAGGATCTTCATTAGCGATTAATCCGGGGAACACACTTCTTGTTCAGTTTAATTTACAAGGTGTATGTAATGTATAACTCTATTAGGATTGTAATGTGGAATGTTAAAGGATTACGACAGCATGTAAAGCAGTATAAGGTTCTTAAGCACCTAGCCTTGTTATCTTTAGATGTTGCTTTAATACAAGAATCACATTTATTGGATTCAGAGGCAAACTGCATGAGAAGACAGCAAATTGGCTATGTATTTCCTACGGGGGTTGCCTCCAACAGGGCCGGTGTGTTGATTTTAATTAATAGAAAAGTTTGTTTTGTTTTTAGACAGGTGCTTAAGGACCTGCAAGGCCAGTTTGTTTTCATTCACTGTACTTTATATGCCACCGAGATTCTCCTGGGTAGTCTTTACGTGCCCAATGTAGACTCTCCTGTTTTTTTTACACAAGTGGTTGAACTTTTATACCCATTTTTGTCTCTGCCACTTATTCCAGGGGTTGATATAAATACCGTTATGGACCCATTAATGGATCGTTCTTCTCCTCTGAGTAGAGGCCGCTCTCCTGCACAAAGGTCCCTGCAAGAATTCATAGAGCACTATGCTTTGTGTGATGTTTGGAGAGTCTTGAACCCCTAGGAGTAAGAATTCACTTTCTTATCACCAGTCCATAAAACAGCTTCACATATTGATTATATTTTCTTTCTCAGACTCTCCTCCCTGGAGTAGCAGAAGCTTCTATTCAGTCGGGACCGCCCTCCGACCATTCACTGGTAACCTGTCATCTTGCCCTTTCATTTCTTCCCAAGAAAGCCACCCGGTGGAAGATTAATAACCAAATGTTAAAGGACCCCCACATAGTCAAAACTATTAACAAATATATTGAGCAATTTATAGAAACTAATCTTCAATCTATCTCCAGACCAGATTTTATATGGGGTGCATTTAAGCCTTTATTAGGGAATATTAATTAGTATAGCTACACAAAGGAAAAAAGGAAAAGGAAAGGGAACTAACTTCTCTTCTTGAGCAAATTCACTCAAAGGAATCAAAGCTCTCTCATAATTTGTCAGAATCCCTTCAGCAAGAGCTGGGGAAATTAAATGATGAGTATTTGGAGATATTAAGGAAGAGAGCTGAATTCGCCATTCTGAAAACTAAGGTAAGTTACGCGGGTCGGGGAGACAAAGCAGGAAGGCTATTGGCACTCCGGATTAAGCAACAGGAAGCGAGCAGATATATTCCCTCAATCCATTCCCAATCAGATGGAGCCCTAAAAACATCTCCGGTGGAGATAGTATCAGAATTTCAGCAGTATTATGCAAACCTATAAAATTCCAAGATAAACCCACTATCAGAACAGAGTCTAGACAAATATTTAGAGGCATCCGGCTTATCTTCACTTTCTGAGCCCCAACAGAAATTGCTTGTATCTTCTATATCTTCTGAAGAAATTCTCACGGTTATTAAAAACTTACCTTCTGACAAATCACCTGGCCCGGATGGCTTCTCGGCTAATTTTTACAAAGTCTTTCAAAAACAATTATTACCATTATTAGTTCCCTTATTTCAGCACATTTTGTCGGGTGCACCTGTTGACCCTACTTTATGGGAGGCCTTAATAGCCCTTATATTGAAACCGGAAAAGAACCCAGAATTACCTACAAGTTATCGCCCAATATCCCTGATGAATCAGGATATCAAGATATTATCTAAATTGTTAGTGGATCGTATTGCATTAGTGTTGCCTGATCTTATTGGACCCGAGCAGGTGGGATTCATGAAGGGGCGTTCTTCGATTGATCATCTTTGAACCCTGTCGCACATCCTTCGGCAACCAGGGATGCCTCATTCCCAGCTGTTTTGGTTTCTCTGGATGCTGAGAAGGCGTTCAACAGGGTAGACTGGAATTTCTTATTTCAGGCTCTTAATGCTTATAAGTTCCCTTACGTTTTCAGAACTGGGTTAAAGCTCTTTATAGTACCCCTCGGCTCGAATGGTGGCTAATGGAGCCATAGCCGAGCTCTTTATGTTACATTCAGGTACCAGACAAGGGTGCCCTTTATCCCCTTGCTTTTAATTTATATCTAAGAGCCTCTTATTCACCGATTTAAATCTTCCTCGACGATTCAGGAAATTACTATTCAGGGATACGAAGTTAAAGTATCGGCTTATGCCGATGATCTCTTGTTACAATTATCGTACCCAACTAAGTCAATACCTGCCATGTTATCCATTATAGAAGAATATGCCAACTTTTTGAATTACAAATTAAACATGGAAAAATCTCTTGTCTTCCCGCTTAATTATAAAGTGATTAAATCCACTATTATAGAAGCAGGTATGTCTTGGGCACCGAATTCTTTAAGATACTTGGGCATTCAAATTACCAGGAACCCAGTTTCACTTCAAAAACTGAATTTAGATGCCCTAGTAAATACTATAGGTGCAGACCTAGACAGATGGGCCAAATTATCTATTTCATTGTGGGGCCGAGTGATCTTAATTAAAATGAATGTTTTTCCTAGGATCTTTTATCCCTTGTATCTACTTAATAACTGGATACCTTTAACCTGGTTCCGTAAAATTAATGACTTGATTACAAAATGTATTTGGGCTAACAGACAACCTAGGATTGCTTTTCACAAGTTAGAGGCCCCTAAGGACAAAGGAGGTCTCCATCTTCCTCACTTGATATTCTATTATTGGGCGAGTCATGTGGTTAAATATATGAGATGGTTGGAACATACAAAAGAAGTCAATCCTTCTGTCTTTGTTCCTATCTGGCTTAAAATTGAGTTGTCTCTGATTGAAGTAAATGGTCTCTTACCGGTGTCGCTGCTTCATATCAGGCCTGATGCTCTTCCCCTAACTTTGAAATCAACCCCCATTGCAAAGTCGGTTAGAGTACACTCCCAGATATGTGTTTTTATGAAATACAATCATACCTTAGATCTAGCCCAGCCTATCAGGGGTAATCCACATTTAAAAATAGATAATAAGCCAATTACACCTAGGTGGCTTCCCCAATTGGAAGGCGCTAAGCTTTCCCAGTTTGTCACGCTGGATAACTCATGGCTTCCAACTATTGTCATATTAAATAATTTCAACATTCCTAATAAATTTGTGTTTAAAGTTTTTCAGTTAAAACATTTAATAGTGAAAGAGTTTGGTCTGAAGCCACCCCAAAGGGAGCTAAAACTTTCCTGGAGGATCTCTCCCTTATGTCCGGCATGGCCTACTCTGTATCTAACACGTATAAGATTTTATACAATTATAAGTACCCGAGCTGTTTTGCACCTGAGAGGTACTGGGGTTCATATTTTCCTGATCTGGAGATAGATTGGACAACTTTGCGGTCGAATTGCCATAAATACATTACTCAGGATAGAGTACGGCTTACACAATTTCACATCTTACATAATATATATTACACCCCCAAAAATATATTATGGGCTTATTGGCTCTCCCACCTGCTCCTTTGTCAACAGGCAGAGGGCTCTGTGTTTCATATATTTTGACTTGTCCTAAGGCCTCCACTTTCTGGAAAGACATCCAGCAGAAGACGGACTCCTTTCTGGGTCTCTCAGATATTTTTACTCCTGAGGTATGCCTCTTAGGTGATTATACCATGATTTCAGTACTTGCTAGGCGATACTATATAGCATTGATATCCCTATCTGTAAAAAAGGTCATTCTTCGTCATTGGAAAGACAATGTGGATATCTCTTATTCAGAATGGCTTAAAGAATTGCTAGCCAATCTCAGGACGGAAAAGATGGTGACAAGTCTCAATAATAGAGCGAACAGGTATAAGAAAATATGGAACCTTTTCATCGCTGTTCACCATTTAATATACCATATACTGTTGTCAGGTTTAGAATTTGATAATTTACCTGATAAGTTTGCACTGTGCTGAATGGGGAGGAGGGGTTTAGTATGGGGGGTGGGGATTTGGCCGGGGGGAACAGCTCCAGTGCATGCAGTGTTGTACTGTTTCTGGTTTCATCTATAATTCAGATTGTTATTACTGGATCTGTTCTCTTTATTCAAAAAAAAAAAAACAATAAACTTTGATTTGAAGAAAAAAACACTTTTTTTTACTTAAATGAGACCCCCTTCTTCTAATACTTTGGTACTTTGGTGTATGGGACAAAAGAAGGTGGATTGCCCATCGTGATTGTCCTCCATATACATGGAACATTAACTCAAAACCCTTCCTAGTAAACCATTTATTTAAATTATTTTTAAACATTAAAATGTTTGGTCAATCAACTATATCCTGTGGTAATGTATTCCATAATCTGGATGTCCTGATGGTGTAACATTTCAGTCTTTTATTGCTATTAGCTGCTAAGCCACACCCCCAATTAGGTTCGCTCTCTGCTATCAGTAAATTAAGCTGATACTGCCCCTTCCTCAGAAAAAAACACTTTTTTTTACTTAAATAAGACCCTTCTTCTAATAAAATATCTGTTTGCTTAATCCAAACAGGTACTACTCCTGCTAAGACAGAAGTGATTAATTAGCAAAAAGTCTGTAGTTCTGGACTTCTGTTTCTTTCTCTGCAACCAGTTCTTTTCTGCCGGAAAGAACCAGAAGCTGTAATTGGAGACAGGTGCTTTTGTACACCTAAGCTGCTAAGCCACACCCCCAATTAGATTCACTCTCTGCTCTCAGTAAATTAAGCTGATACTGCCCCCTTCCACAGAAAAAACACTTTTTTTTTTTTTACTTAAATGAGACCCCCTTCTTCTAATACTTTGGTACTTTGGTGTATGGGACAAAAGAAGGTGGATTGCCCATCGTGATTGTCCTCCATATAGATGGAACATTAACTCAAAACCCTTCCTAGCAACCATTAATCTAAATTATTTTTAAACATTAAAATGTTTGGTCAATCAACTATATCCTGTGGTAATATATTCCATAATCTGGATGTTCTGATGGTGTAATACTTCAGTCTTTTATTGCTACTAGCTCTCATAACTTCCAGCTGTCTATTGTGAAGTCTAGCCACAGTTTTTCTTATGGAATATTCAATACCACATATCTGCATTTGTTCCTGATTCCTAAGTATTTTAAAGAGCTGAAGTAAGTCACCTCTGATTCTTCTTTACGTTAGGGTATAAAGTCTTGTTTTATTTAGTCTAGTACTATAATCCAAGTTGGTTAAATGTGGAATAAGTTTAGTGGTTCTATGCTGACCTTGCTCAATTTTAATAATATCTTTTTTTCAAATAAGGGCTCCAAAAAGGTGAACCATAATCTAGGAGGGGCCTGATGTGAGATCTATAAAGGAACAAAAGACATTATTCTGATCTAGACACAAAGGTTTTAGTAATTCTACGGAGTTGTGCATTTGTCTGATTTGCTATTTTTGTACAGTGGGTGGTTTAAGTTAATTTATCATTAACTAATATTCCCAGATCTTTTTCTGTTTTTGAAGTTCTAATAATAGTATTGTTCAGATAGTATGTTTGACGGGGATTATTTTTTTCCCAGATGTAATACTGCACACTTAGATATGTTAAAGTGCATTTTATTAATACGTGCCCATTGTTCCACTGAAGCTAGATCAATTTGCAGTCCATTTCCGTTGCTCCGGCTGTTAGCCATTCCCCCAAGTTTAGTGTCATCAGCAAATTTGACCATGATATTACTGGTTGAACTAGACATATCACTTATAAATAGATTAAACAAAGTAGGCCCAAGCACAGAGCCCTGAGGCACCCCACTGGTCACTTCCCTTGTATCTGACAGGGCATCATTTACCCTGACTCTCTGAATTCTGTTGTTCAGCCATTGGCCTATCCATGAAACTAGCAAATATGAAAAAAACATACTACTAAGCTTATTAATCAAGATAAAGTATGAAACTTTATTGAATGCTTTGCTATAGTCCTGCAAAATGATGTCCATAGAAATGTTACAGTCTAACTCATAACTAATATGATTATAAAAGGAAATTAAATTTGTAGTGCATCAGAAGCCTGGTTTGAAACCATGTTGGTATTTGTCTTTAATGTTTAAATTTAACATTTCATTTTCTAATTTTTGTTTAATGATTTTTTTCCATTAGTTTACATGGTATCGAGGTTAAACTAATAGGGCAATAGTTTTCAGTTTTTGAGTGGGAGCCCTTTTTATAAATAGGTGTGACTATAGCAGAATGCCAGTCCTTAGGTACCACTGATTCTTGAAGGGATTTATTATAGATAATTGTTAAAGGTAAATAGATGGAGTTCTTTGTTCCATTAAAAATCTTGAAGTTATACTATCTCGACCTGGACTAGTGTGTTGTTTTAAAGTGCCCAGTACAGTCAGTGTATCCTGTGTGGAAATCCTATATTTTTCTACATTTTATGTAACTACAATAAATGAAGGCACTAGTTCTTGTAAATAAACTGATGAAAATAATTATTTAATTCTATTGTGGTTGCTGTGTCCGATGTTATTTTTGTTTATTAATAAGTAATGGCCCAATTGAGTTATTACAACCCTTTTTTTCATTTAGATAAGAATATAGTGCCTTATGACAGTCTTTTTGGTGTGCTATTTCAAATTCTAAGTTACGTTTAGCCATAGTAATTTGTTTTTTTAGATTTTTAACTGTTTCCCTATATGTTACCATTATTACATCTTTTTGGGATAGTGAACCTTTTTTAAATTTAGAAAAAAGCTTTTTTTTAACAATGAATTTCTTAATATTGTTATTAAACCATTGTGAATTTTTCCTTTACTGTTGTATTTATTTTTTCAGGTACATATTGTTTTTCTAATTGAAGTATTTTATCTTTTAGGAAGTCCCATGCTTCCTCAGTTCTTAAAGGGAGAAGAGTCTCTTCCCAGTTTATTGAATTTAAGGAACAGTTTATATGGTCAAAATTTGCCTTGTGGTATTGTTTTACTTTGATTTTATTAATTTTAGGTTGAAGAGGAAATTGCATAGAAAAAGATACAGACATGTGATCGCTGTTGCCTAGGGGAGCTAAAAT
Source organism: Neoceratodus forsteri (assembly GCA_016271365.2). NCBI lineage: Eukaryota > Metazoa > Chordata > Ceratodontiformes > Ceratodontidae > Neoceratodus > Neoceratodus forsteri. The sequence continues at coordinate 1,300,589,752 of CM028130.1, read as the reverse complement.
CATGGTATCAGATATAGGGGTTTCTAAGTTTGTTATTACTAGGACGAGAATATTTTTTCCCCTAGTTGGTTCCCTTATGATCTGTTTAAGTCCTAAATTTATAATAACTGAAAGTAGTTGTTCATCGTGTTGATTAGTATCAGATAGGGTATGCCAATTTATGGTGGGAAGATTAAAATTCCCCAGTATAAGAACTGTGTCTTTATATGCTAGTTGGTTAATCTCTTCAACTAATTATCTAGTAGAATTTATATCAGATGATGGTGGTCTATAACAAGCTCCTATGAGTAGTTGTTGAGTGCCTGTAGGTCGAATATAGGTCCATACACTTTCAGTTTGTGTATTTGTTTCTAACTCATAAGATTGAATGTCTTTTCTTATATATAGGCTAACCCCGCCACCTTTTTTTGTGTTCGTTCTGTGTTTATAATAATGTTTATAACCAGGAAGTTCAGCTATCCATTCTTTATCTGAATTACCCCATGTTTCTGTAATTGCTATTAGTGCTAAGTCTAGGGTCTGAATTAAAACTTCCAGTTCAGCATACTTAGAAATATTCATTGATCATGCATTGAAAGTGAGGATATTTACTTTGGTACTATATTTTTGGGCAAGAGTTGTTAATAAGACACCAGGGTGTTTCCCAGTCTCCCCTAGTTATTAATTTAAATGTGTATTTATATATATCTTATGACCCAATATTTTACTTCCTCTTCTACTTAAATGCCATCCATCCCAACAGTAGCGTGAAGGTTTATCCTCAAATTCCTCCCAGTGTGTTATACACTTGATTCCTTGTCGGTGGCACCATTTATGGAGCCATTCATTCAGGGCCTTTATTTTGGAAGTGATGTATCTAGTAGCTCTTGGAATTGGTAGCATTTCAGAAATACAGACAGTACAGCCACGCTCAGTTAATATGTTATTTAATGCAATTAAATCTTGTTTAATTTGCAGGAGTTGTGATCCCCCAATAGCACTGGTTCCTGCATGAATAATTACTAGGATTATCATCAGCCATGGACAGTATAGGTTTTACCATTGATGTAATGTCCTCAATGTTTGCCCTCTGAAACAAGAACACATTCTATGTTCCTTATCAGGATTACATATTGTTCTATCTAGGTAATTTATAATTGAGTCACCTAGAACAATTACCTGTTGTTTTTTGGTATGGGGTCCTACTGGTGAATGTAGTTCTGAAACATTTGTCATAGGATTTGTAATTGAAGCAGAGTTTATTTCTGATTTGGTAGTTATTTCTTTGTGGGCCTGAAGTTTAGGTCCCTTGCTAAGCTTGTTAAGCTTACTGGACTGTGATATGGTAGGTAAAGGATTTGTTTCAATTGTAATGGGTGCTTCAATGGGAAATTTGGAATCATCATCTTTAGATGTTATATTGCTACAATCTCCCAGTGCAATGTCTGCATCTCTATCAATTTTATGTAGAAGAACTTCAAATCAATTTTGTAGGGGGATTGATTGATTTTTATCAAGATGGTTGCTTTTCCTAGTGTGTTTCTTATGAGGAATTGTCGTCCAATTGTCATTATTGACAGTATTAGTTTAGGGGGTTAAGAAAATAACTAGTTGTTCTGCTAAGTTAAATGCAGGGTGGTTGTTAGAAAATATTTCATGGGAGAGTGAGTCTTCAGGGTGCTTGGTGATAGACATGTTGGCATCAACTAAGAGTGACATCTGGTCAATATAGTCCTCTAGTGCTTTAATTTCAGAATTAAGAGTTTCTCTAGGCTGCAAACGTTTAACTTCTTCCTGCATGCTTTTCAACAAAATGCATCTATCACATACTAAATTAGCTACTTGCTTGCCAGTAGTGTACATTAAACATGATGTACACAGTTTGCTTTCTTCATGACTAGTTCTGGAACAGAGACTACAGAAGAAGAAGCAAATAACAGTCTGTAGGTTACCTTTTTAGGTAGTGCCTTATTCTGTTTTCCTATACCTGTTGATCCCAGTGGACACGGTAGATACGCACAGAACGTGTGTTTCTGCGCGTGTCTCCGCGCACGGCCCCGCGCATGCTCGCCCTGCTAGCTAGTGCGAGTGGTTATGTAGGGTGCAAACCGGAAGTGCCTAGTCTCGCTACTTCCAGTTTCGCATTACCATAAAGTTCAGATCACAGTAAAATAGCCTTTAAGAAGGCTTGCCCAGTGTGGAAAGAGGTATTTTGTGCAATAAATAGCACCAAGTGCTTTTTTTATCCTTTCAGACAATGAGTAGTGGGAAGGAGGTAAGCCAGGAGGTTTCAGGAAGTACTCACTGGTCTCCAATATCCCACACTCCTTTGCTGAAGTGACAAGGAGAGTACTGTGGCAAGGAGGATACCCTTCTCACAGAATTAAGCAAATGATACAATGCAGTACAGGTAATCAAGGTTTATCAAGGTTAATATATCTTAAAATAGCATCAGGCATACATCAGCACTTCACAGCAGCAGTATACTATTAGCTGCCTGCTCGTTAGTGTGAGTGGTTATGTAGGGTGTAAACTGGAAGTGCCTAGTCTCGCTACTTCCGGTTTAGCGCTACCATAAAGTTCAGATAACAGTAAAATAGCCTTTAAGAAGGCTTACCCAGTGAGGAAAGAGGTATTTTGTGCAATACATAGCACAAAGTGCTTTTTCATCCTTTCAGACAATGAGTAGTGGGAAGGAGATAAGCCAGGAGGTTTCAGGAAGTACTCACTGGCCTCCAATATCCCACACTCTGTTGCTGAAGTGACAAGGAGAGTACTGTGGCAAGCAGGATACCCTTCTCACAGAATTAAGCAAATGATAAATGCAGTACAGTTTATCAAAGTTAATATATCTTAAAATGGCATCAGGCATACATCAGCACTTCACAGCAGCAGTATACTATTAGCTGCCTGCTCGTTAGTGCGAGTGGTTATGTAGGGTGTAAACTGGAAGTGCCTAGTCTCACTACTCCTGGTTTCACGCTACCATAAAGTTCACATCACAGTAAAATAGCCTTTAAGAAGACTTACCCAGTGTGGAAAGGGGTATTTTGTGCAATAAATAGCACCAAGTGCTTTTTTATCCTTTCAGACAATGAGTAGTGGGAAGGAGGTAAGCCAGGAGGTTTCAGGAAGTACTCACTGGCCTCCAATATCCCACACTCCTTTGCTGAAGTGACAAGGAGAGTACTGTGGCAAGGAGGATACCCTTCTCACAGAATTAAGCAAATGATACAATGCAGTACAGTTTATCAAGATTTATCAAGGTTAATATATCTTAAAATAGCATCAGGCATACATCAGCACTTCACAGCAGCAGTATACTAATAAAGTATCTGTTTGCTTAATCCAAACAGGTACTATTCCTGCTGAGACAGAAGAGATTAATTAGTAAAAAAATCTGTAGTTCTGGACTTCTGTTTCTTGCTCTGCAACCAGTTCTCTTCTGCCAGAAAGAGCCGGAAGCTGTAATTGGAGAAAGGTGCTTTTGTACACCAAACCTGCTGAGCCACACCCCCAATTAGATTCACTCTCTGCTCTCAGTAAATTAAGCTGATACTGCTCCTTCCTCAGAAAATTTTTTTTTTTTTTTTACATAAATGAGACCCCCTTCTTCGAATAAAGTATCTGTTTGCTTAATCCAAACAGGTACTACTCCTGCTGAGACAGAAGTGATTAATTAGTAAATAATCTGTAGTTCTAGACTTCTGTTTCTTGCTCTGCAACCAGTTCTCTTCTGCCAAAAAGAGTGGGAAGCTGTAATTGGAGACAGGTGCTTTTGTACACTTAAGATGCTAAGCCACACACCCAATTAGATTCACTGTCTGCTCTCAGTTAATTAAGCTGATACTGCCCCCTTCCTCTGAAAAAAAAACACTTTTTTTTTACTTAAACGAGACCCCCTTTTTCTATTAAAGTATCTGTTTGCTTAATCCAAACAAGTACTACTCCTGCTTAGACAGAAGTGATTAACTAGTAAAACATCTGTAGTTCTGGACTTCTGTTTCTTGCTCTGCAACCAGTTCTCTTCTGCCAGAAAGAGCCGGAAGCTGTAATTGGAGACAGGTGCTTTTGTACACCTAAGCTGCTAAGCTACACCCCCAATTAGATTCACTCTCTGCTCTCAGTAAATTAAGTTGATACTGCCCCCTTCCTCAGAAAAAAAACTCTTTTTTTGTTTTACTTAAATGAGACCCCCTTCTTCTAATAAAGTATCTGTTTGCTTAATCCAAACAGGTACTACTCCAGTTGAGACAGAAGTGATTAATTAGTAAAAAGTCTGTAGTTCTGGACTTCTGTTTCTTGCTCTGCAACCAGTTCTCTTCTGCCAGAAAGAGCCAGAAACTGTAATTGGAGACATGTGCATTTGTACACCTAAGGTGCTAAGCCACACCCCCAATTAGATTCACTCTCTGCTCTCAGTAAATTAAGCTGATACTGTTCCCTTCCTCAGAAAAAACACTTTTTTTATGAGGATGGGTCCCAAATTTTGTGACCTGTTCTCACAGTGTCCTACATATTAATAATGAAATGTAGAGAGACATGGAAGGAGATTAAAACTCTTGAATCAAACTTTAGGTGGTGTAGCCTGACTGGCAAGCAAGATGGACGAATAATATCAGCGCTCCTCACCCCCCTCATAACATCATACAAATCTGCCTTGCTAAATCACTCATTCTCTAGCAGTTCAATGGTTTGAGATGTTATAGTTCTAGTTTCTCCATTTTTATAAAATGTTCATCCTCCTGATTGCCACAGCATACACTGCAGCAGATTTACTAATTAAGAACCTCAGAACACCACCCAGCATCAGTTGGAAATATTAGGAGCAGGGCAGACAACAGACTTGTCTGATCTGATGCAAATGAAAATTTTGTTCATGCAGCCAATTACAGATATGGGTGATCTAAAAGCTGCATCAGTTCACACCAATGCCAAAATACTGAACCTTAGTCAGCAGTTTGGCCAACAGCATAATTGCCTGCATGAGTGACACTACTGGCTTCCTGTTAGCCAACATTCATGATCAGAAAAGAACCATCAGGCAGCTCTGGGACAATCTTAAAAATTGAAGTCATTGAACAAGCTCCACTTTTTTGGCATCTCCAAAGACCTCAATAGCCAGGATGTCTGTTTCTGCAGAATATGATTCCTATAATGTTACACATCCAAAGAGATCACCCCTTGGAGACTGAGTGGATCCTCCATTTCATTGCTCCATAACCAAAGCCATGTGAATAGCCTCACCCAATCAATGTTACATTTCTGTGGTATTCAGTTAAAGAGAGGCTCCTACACCTCACCCAGAAAAGAGGGCATCTGCAGTGACAGGGCAGCCCCATACATATTATTTAAGATTTCTCTCACAAACTCTCTCAACACATCTATCTCCCCCAACACATCTGGATCTACACTAATGTCCACAAGATGCTCTCCTCTCTCATAGTACAGTTCAGCATGCAGTACCCCCTGCAATCTGCATTGCCCAGAATGGGGTGTTTCTCAGCTGTATGGCACCAGGCATGGCAGCAGCCTTTATCTACCACTTTTGGTCTTCCTCAGGCATTGGACACCTGGGAGCTGAAGCTGATTACCAAGCACCAGTGTAGAGGCAGAAACAAATTGACATCAAGTCTACAGAGGGGCCCACTGGACACAGATACCTCACTCTGCACCACCTACATTACTGAACCTTGGAGGAAAGGCCTGGCACCTGACTGCTAGTGTCAACAAGAAAAAAAACTTAACTGGAATCACCATAAGTAGCCCAGCTCACCAACTCACTGTTGATCTCAGCAGGAGAATGAGACACAGCTTTTAAACCTCATCAGAAGGCTTGTCAAAAACCTGAACTGGGAACCAATTCCCTGATCTCCATCAGCCATCACCCAGGAGGGATTCCCCTAACCAGACTGGTGTGACTACTATAGATCCATTGACCTGCACGCTCAGACCCACTGCCTCCTATGTGGATACCGCCACAGGCACTTCTCACCTATCAGGTGACCTTCAAGATCCAAATTGTTCTGGTTGGCAATAGCTCTCAGAGCACCAAACTGATACTCCTGTATGGTGACAATTAGACCAAAAATTGTGGCATCAGACATTCTGATGGTGCTGGGAACAATAAATTAATTTGCTTATTTATTTAAAATTTGGTAACCGGGAGAGGCATACTGAGCTGAGGCTTGATTTCAGGTGCAACCCAGGGAAGGGGGGAAATTGGAGGTACAAGTACATCAAAATACAAAGTAATGTGCTGATTACGGTGAGACAGACAACAGTAGAGTACATGAGAATACAAGGCAGAAAGATGGATTACAAGTCAAGCCTGTGTACTAGGCAGATACGAGTAACAAGGTGCAGGTAGACAAACAGTATAATGAGAGTGAATAAGGTACATAAATTTCCCAAGTAGAAAAGTACAGGTTTAAAAATATGACAAGCAGCAGTGCTAAACAAGCAGGTTACCATCTAGTAGGAGGCTCAGAAAGTGCAGTGCAGAACAAGCAGTTTCTACAAACTAAAGGGGCACACATAGGAAGCATGGACGTACACAGGAAGCAGGAGTCAGGGAGGTCAAGTTGTACAGACAGAGAGCTAGGGGTCTTGGGGTACAAGCAGAGGGTTAGGCGGATTGAGGGCATGAGCAGGGTGGAGGTGGCGAGTGCAAAAGGGTCCTTTTGAAAAAGTCAGGGAATCATATTTACATTTTGTTATGCACACACTTAATGCATAGATAATTAGGTAGGCCAGCTCATAATCTTGGCTTTTGCAATGTGGTGGGGGGAGAATTGAAAGAGGGTTGCACAGTTGTAATTCAGTATGGTATTGGCTCCTTGCTTTGGCTACCAGGGGGTGATAAAGCCAATCAGCCCTGCCTAACACCTTTTTATCATAACGGAATAGGAAAAGCTACAATCTGATTGCCCAATGGTAATTGAATGATGGCACTACTACAGATGATCAATAAAAAGTTCCGGTTGCAGCCCAAATCACATTTCATTTATCAGTGTGCAACACATCCCCATGCAAAATTCAAAATAGGTATCATTGTTTTCTCCCACCTTAACACAAAACCAACAAGCAGTAGAAATGTCTGTCATACCAGAAAAAAATGTTCAGCTCTCCCTAAGTGAAATTTTAATTGTCTAATTCTTCAAACATAATTCCTCACCCAGCATTCCTGTAAAGTGAAAGAAAACTGAACATCATACTGAGGAAAAAAGCTTGAGTGATTTTGAAATTACTGCTGTTTCTGAGGCTACAGACTATGTGCAAAATGGCATCCCAAGTCAAAGTATCACTCAAAGTGAGCAATTGCAGTGTCACCAAAATAACACTGACCCTGTACCTGTCTGTACAGATCAGCATAATAATAGGAAAACTAATACTGCTGTTTACATCAAAATGCTGCCAGATGAACACAGTGTCAGTTTAATCAGTGATGTGATCGCATATGAAATTAGTGACAAGGAGCTTCTCAAATGCTGCAATGTGGACATTACTGAAGTGAAATCTGGCCTTCTTATCAATCATTCAGACCACACCAATACAGTAATTAGTGCTCTTGAATGAGAAAAAGAAAAAAGGAACAGCATGATTCAGGCTGAGATTGGCAAAACTGACTTACAGCAAACCTAACTGCCTGTTGTGGAGTAAAGCTATAGTACAAATGGTAGTGCTGTGTCCAGTTTGACAGTGCTACAAAAATTAAATGTGGTGAACCTCTAACCACAAAATATTCTCTAGCATCTAGAAAAGAAATAACAGTGGCTCATCCCCCCTAATTCCCATCCATCAATCTCTTCCTCTCTGCACTCTGTCAAATCTCTCTTAGTTCTCGAAAGTGTACACCTTCAACTAGGCTTATTCCTCTTCTGTCTATATTACATTGCCCTAACCACCACCTTCCCCATTATTTTACCAATTCTACCCATTTTGCATCTTACTCTACTGTAACGCTTAAGGCTCGGTGTACTCTGTTATGTGGTTTTTGGGGAGCCATGAATCGGTGGGAATATCTTGCCATATGCTTATGGCACACTACCTTAGCTTTCATCCTGGCTACCCTCATAATAAATGTAGTTGTACACGATTACATTGTTTGTTTTTTTTTCTTTTTCTGGCATTCATTACTTATACTGTGATCTTATTGTTCATTGACAAGCACCTGTTGTTGTCATTTTGTTATTGCTATTTCACTTCCTGTTGTATCTTCTTCCTGGGTCATACCTGGAAAACAGCCATGGCTCAGTGTGCCTGGCCCAGTCACCAAATAACTAAATAACCCCAGTCTTCTGGGCTAAACAGCTGATTGAAATTGTCAGTGTAATCCCTTAGCAGAACACAGTCAATGTACTTGACATTAACTTGGCTGTCTGTTACCTTGTAATCCATCACTAGAGGGTAGAGGGGGTATGTTACCCACCTGACCTCTCTTTCTTCAATTGTTGGGGTTGCAGCAGATTCGCCCATCTCAAGGGCTGCAAGTTCACAGTACATAGGCTGGGTGGGGGCATGTAGGTTAAATGCTGCAGTCAGTGCTGCCTTATTAAGGCCATATGGGTTCCATTCATAGCTCTCTGGTAAGGTCTTGTGTTGCTTGTCCATCCACAGTAAGCATGGCCAAACAATCACACCATCTTTCTAGGAGAAGACAGGTTACCTGGCACTTTCTGGAGACACTGGGCAGTTCCATGTTTTCTCTAGTTACACTTTTGTGAATCTCAGTTTGCAAAGGTCAGTTCATTTGGTAACATGTTAAGATTGGGAGCATCCAACAGGGGCTATAGCACACTGCCCAGGCTCCCCGTTCAGGACCTTTGAGGCATTTTATTCCTTCACTCTACAAGGGAGTGGGATACTGAACTTTATAAATGGCATGCTGCCATTCTGGAAAATACCTACTTGTTTAATTAAGCCAGCAAGCGGCAGGGGTTTCGTATATGCACTCTTCTCACCTCGTTTACTCATAGAAACACAACATTTGAAAGCAAGTAAGGATTGCTTGGCCCATCCAGTCTGTCCATTTCTCCCTTCCTACATTATTATTGCAAACTGTGTTCAATCTACAGCACTTTCTCCCTCCCCTCTTCCTTTCCATTAGGATTCCCTTGTACCTATCCCATGCATTCTTGAACCCCACCACTGTTTTCATCTATTAATAAGCTTTTGGTTGCTTCTCCCTGTCTTTTATAATATTTTGTCTTTGCAGTACATTGCATAGGCAATCCAAGAGAAAGAGCTGAATTGATTCCCACATCTCTTTTACATGGGCTGGGCTATATCTCAATCTGTACATTTCCTATTGGCACTAGTTTCTAATCTTGTATTATTTCTTATGCACTTGTGGTTACAAATGTGTACCGTTTTTTCACCAGTACATGATTTTTTTCTAGTATTCCCATGTTGCTCCAGAGGCACTGTATTCTCATGTTGCTCCAGAGGCATGGGTAGTCTCATTGGCCAGTCAGTAAAAGGTAACCTTAACTCTCCTACACTTTTCTCATTGGTGGACACCGGATCACAATGTTTTTTGGCTACCATCAGGATGTATTTCAGACATACAGTCACTTCTCGCTATCACAGTATGGCTCCAAACTGTAACAAGGGGTCCTACCTATCTATTGCATCTTCCTTTTTCATCAGAACTTTCTCTTGCAACCATAATAGCAGAGTCTGATGTTCTATTGATGTCCTGGAATGTGAAGGTTAGAAAAGAAAAAGAAGGGAAACTTTCTACTCTTGTGTAGTGTGATCAGCTTGTAGATATTTTTTTTCCACCATCAAGTAAATCCATGGATTTAATCAAAAGTGGAAAAATAAATATCAACATGCTGATCACATTACATACTAGACCTTTTCCCTTTTTTTCATTGCTAATATTATACTGGTGTTTTTCAAGGAGTCTCCTCCAAATTATACAGATGACTGGGCATGAACAGGCCACAGTCAACCTGGAATTTTTCTTGTATAATATGTTCCAGGAGTGTAAAGGACCTTAATAATCCCATTAAATGGAAAGTCATTCTAACCCAGCTCAGCAAATGACAAGCTAAGATTGCCCGTCTGTAGTGATAGTATAATATGTTGATTATTGTCACTCCATTTTGTATGCTATTTCATGTAATGTATGTCATTTTATACTCCATTTTGTATTGTGTGACTCCATTTTACATGCTGCTTCATTTAATTGGTGTTTTGCTCTTTAGATAGCCTCATTATTATGTTTTGCTTCAGACAGTGTATTTTGCTGACTTGAAGGTCGCATATTATCAGGCAACCTGTTTTTGCAGTTTTGTTTAAACTTCTGCTTAGCTCATAGTGTTCTAGGCACCCGGCCAGTGTTTGGAGCACAGTGACCTAGCAGGTGTGGGAATTCTGAGCAGTCCTTATCGTGTGAATTGTGAACATCCTGGGGGCCGGCCAGCTTCTAGAATGTGGGAAAACAACACTATAAAGGCTGCACAGTTATTTTTAGCATAGAATAAGATATAAATGTAGCTTTCTCAATGCCTGGTTGGAAGCCTCATCTGCAGGGTGGAGCGCATCGCTGTGGAACTTTCCGGTTCAAAACTCCTGGCCAGGCTGTGAGATGATTTAGGGCTTCCCAGCTACTGGGAAAAGGCTTGGATGATGCTTTATTGAATCGGTGATGTATCATGTTTGCTTAATTGAAGTATATATAATGCTGATAGTAATATTGCTAATGAATGAATGCTAAAGTGTAATCATTAATGCTGATAGTGACATTGCTGTTACATGAAGTGTAATTATCTTTGCTTGCAATAAATTGTGCTGATGTGTGAATGCCAAGTGTGATTATTCCTTTGTGACTCTTGATTTAGGCAAGACAATTTTAGGCGTGAGTCGGCAGGATTCATAAAGGAAGGTACACACTAAGGTGAAGTAAAAATGTTTAAAAGAAAAGAGTCTAATGTTGCATGTGCACAAGTGGAAATTCCTGGTTGGGAAAACCAACCTTATGCTGATTTAGCCACTGAGTAGTCATGTTGTGCAGGGTTGAGTGAACACTGGGAATCCTGTTTAAAGGATTCTGAGCCTGCAGATGTTGTTACATGTATGAAAAGAGTGCCTGTGGCAAAGGAAAAGAATGTGCTGCCTTGGGCGCGGAGGTGGATTTTATTGTCTGCCTATAGGAAGATGCATGAAAAGGTAGGGACTCTTAGTGAAAAGGCAGAGTTTGAACGAAAGGTTTGTGATTTGGAAAGTAAAGCTGTGATGTTACAATGTCAAAATCATTTGCTGAGTGATAAATTGGATACCTATCGGACAGTTGCAGAAAATGCAGCTGTCCGAGAACTAATACAAGTATAAAAGAGGAGGGGCAGAGTTAGTAGGAAAAAGGTAAGCCTAGCAATAGCTAGGGCAGGAGCCCACGGATCCTGAAACATGGGATGGAGATATTTGGTTTCTACAGATGAGGAAAGGTCAGCCTCAGATAAAGAAGAAAAGGCTGAGGACGTAGGTTCCAATACTGCATGCACAGCCAGTGTCTAGAAGATGTACTGAAGTGTTGGATCAGAAATCCTAGGAATCGAGATGTAGTGGAGGATTTTTCTCAACAGGAGGTATCAGACCTCCTGGAGCGGTACACCCGGGGGGAGAGTTTGTTGAGATGGCTGGTGAGGTTGTATGACACAGGGGCGGATGGAGTAAGCTTAGATGAAACTGATGCCCCTAGGTTTCTGTCACTAAGCTATGACCATGTGGTGAAGGAGGCGTTTCGGACCCTCCAAATACAGGGGCAGGGCTATGCCACGATGCTGGACGTGGTGGCTATGGCTTGCAAACACAAGTATCCGACGGTGAGTGACTGGCCGGAGGATAGTAAACCATGGTTTACCTTAAAGGACTGTACACAAAACATTAAAATGGAAATGATGAAAGTTGCGGTCTCCACAGAAGACCATGCTGATTTAATGAGTGTTGTTGTGCCAGTGTCTGTATGTAATAAGATTATCAAACTGCACCACCTGCATATAAGGCAGTAATGATGACTTTGTTGATTAATCAGACGGGAAAACAGTAGGTGTAGTGCTAGAGGCAATCACGGCAGTTAGGGGAACTGGGAGATTGGAGCCCAAAGGGTCTAGTTTATATGATTCTTCAGGACAGGATAAACAGCGGTCCAATCCTGAGGGTCGAGTTTCTAGGAGAGATATGTTCCTGGCTCTCTTAAAGGATGGGGTGGCAAGGGAAAACATTGATGGGATCAGTACCCCTGATATGTGGGAAATGTACAAAAAGAGGGGATTGAACACTAAGAAGCGAGTAAATAAGCAGACCAATTCAAAGTTAAAGACAGATGTACATGTCTCTTCAGGGGAGTCTGTAAGTCCAATTGCTCCCCCGGCAGAGTTTGATGATGAAAGTATATCCCGGGGTGGGGGGGGCTCCCACTCAGGGATCCATTGAGTCACCCCGACCGGAGCAGGAATATGCAGATCTGTATCCTAGTGATTTGTACCCGGTTAGGGAGTTGCAGCAACTGAAAAACCTAAAATATGACTGAAATGAAGGCCAAGCCCCAGTAGAAGGGTGGGCTAGGAGGGATTTTAGACCTCATGTAGAATTGGAAATTAATTGGAAAAGTGGCTCACCCCAAAAGTGCGAGCTTTAATTGACACTGGGGTGGAGGCCTCATTAATTATGGGAACCCAGCAAAACACAAGGTCAGCGAGTGGTAATTACAGGATTAGGAGGTAAACAAATTGAGGCAGTACAGACCATTTTGGAACTGAAAATAGGTCAGCTGCCCTGGAGAAAATATTGTGTAATAATTGTTCCGATTATACTGATTCATGGTCTGTAGCCAATGGTTTAACAACCTGGCTGCCTACTTGGGCTAAGGATGAGTGGAAAATTTATTCGAAAGAAATATGGGGAAAAGAACTGTGGCAGGAAATATGGACTATGGTGCAAAATACTCAGACTACTGTATTTCATGTTGATGCTCATTGTGCTTCAGATACACTAGAACGATGGTATAATTCTATTGCAGATGAAAGAGCTAAGATTCTTCCAGTGGATATTGAAGAAACTCAAAGTCAGCAGTTATCAGGGCTGGCAAAATGGGCACATCAAAATGTGGACATTTGGGAGAGAAAGCCACTTACAGGTGGGCATATAGTAGGGTGTACCCTAACATTGTATTTGGTTAAAACTGTTGTTGCTCAGTGCCCTATATGCCAACATGGGCAACAAAGACCAATCCCTCATATTGTGAAAGGACAATTGGGGAGGGAAAATTACCGGACAAATTTGGCAGATTGATTACATTGGACCTCTACCCCTTAGTGGAGGATGTCGATATGCTTGCACAGTTGTAGATACATATTCAGGGTATTTATTGGCATACCCTTGTAAACAAGCTACACATAAAAACACCATTAAGGCAATTGACTTAATTATATTTGTACTATGGAATGCCCTTGCAGATACAAAGTGACAATGGTTCCCATTTTAGGGGAAAATGGTACAAGCTTATGCTCAAGCCCATAACATACAGTGGGTATTTCACATCCCTTATTACCCGTGAGGCAGCAGGGTTAATTGAGGAATGAATGGATTGCTGAAAGAACAGTTTAGGAAATTGGGGAGAGCCTACGAAAATGGAAAGAGAATTTGCATGAAGCATTACAGATTTTAAATAATAGACCAATTGGAGAATCTGAGACCCCTTAATGCGAATGATAACTCCTAATTTGCAAGTGCAGGCTTACTCAACTACAGAAACAGTGTTATATTGGGAAATTACACCAGGAGCTCTGTCTCTCTTGCAGGCAACCCAGAAGCTGCTGGACTTGATTTACATGCCCTTCAAGAATACAGAATAAACAGCAGAAACATTCAAGTGATAGAAACTGGTATTGGAATACAAATTCCACGAGACATTTTGGTTGGATAGCACCTAAATCAGAACTAGCCCTCAAGGAATACAAATTTTGGGAGGGTGATTGATTGTGATTACCAAGGAGAAGTGAAAGTAATTTTGTTGAATAGTGAGAACAAAATCTGTTAATTCAACAGTATGACAGAGTGGATCAATTGTTAATTATTCCAGTTAACAAAGTGACCCTATAAGGACAAGCCCCACACTCTTAACAGCAAGGGGATAAAGGTTTTAGATCCACAGGAGGTTTTAACAATGGTAGCAAAATATGGGTTACAAACCCAAATGGCCCTCCTGAACCAGCTGAGGTGATAGCCACCGACGAGACAACACAGTGTTAATTATCAGGTCAGGAAAGAGAGATGGGAATATGTACCAGCGAACACACATGTTATCTTCGAGAATAATCAGTCTGTGTATTTTCTAGGTTCTTCAATGGATTCTAAAAGGAATAACACTCTCTCTCATGGTCCATTCGTTAAAGCCTATTACCCCTGGTGGAAGAATATTGAAGCTTGAGCGACCCACTTGTACAATGGGGTTGGAAATCTTCCACCAGTTTACGGGTGCAAGACAACTTTACTTGCCCTGAAAACCAAGGATGTCCTATAGTGAACATTACTTTTTCACCAGATGTGAACATTTGAAAACCAGTTGAGACAATGGAAGGACGCCAACCTATGCAGGACACAAATTGGATTAAATTACAGAACCAGACTGCTATTAGATGCTGCAACTTACCGAATAGTTGCATGGTGACTGTACAACATAGACTTGATTGCTGCATGAATCAAACAGACATTTTCAATGCAAGTATTACTTTGATTGACATAGACACGTTATTCTGCATGAATGCTACTGCAATAACTAATAGAACTACTTGGGCAGATCACATTACAGTGTTGAAAAATCATCCTGTAATTAGCAATGATAGTATAGTTAAGGTTCCATCCACATGTACATCAGTAGCGCAGCTGTATCAGAACGTTTATGTTTAGTAGAAAATGCAAATATAAAAGAGCTTGGTATGATACGCTATTAGGTGGAGCAGGGGCAGACATGGGAATTTTAAATAGTGTTGATATAGAAACACTGACTAACAGGCTTCAGGCAGTAGGAATTGATGTATTTAGCTTAATTAACTTACAAGCTCAATGGATGCCAACTGTTTTCTTACCCCAAAGATTAACTTTGAATTATGATTTTGAGTTCTTGCAGTTATTTAATGCTTCACAGGTATGGGGAATGGGAGTAGCAGAAAATATTTCACGATTTATTGATTGGACAGAATGCACAATGCGACATATGTATTCTATACTGCAAAGAAATAAGGCCCAGAGTGATTTAATGAGTAATAATGAATATGTGTGGAGGACCGTGTTACAGGATGGTCTCCATCAGCTACAAAAGTGTTAAATATTCTGATAATCATTGCTGTAGTGACAATTATCTTGCTTATTTGGACTTGTTACTTATCATGTTATATTCGTAGTAATTTTGCTATGGTACCAATATCATACAAATCGTATTTACAATAATCAAAGGACCGAATGTAGTGATAGTATAATATGTTGATTATTGTCACTCCATTTTGTATGCTATTTCATGTAATGTATGTCATTTTATACTCCATTTTGTATTGTGTGACTCCATTTTACATGCTGCTTCATTTAATTGGTGTTTTGCTCTTTAGATAGCCTCATTATTATGTTTTGCTTCAGACAGTGTATTTTGCTGACTTGAAGGTCACATATTATCAGGCAACCTGTTTTTGCAGTTTTGTTTAAACTTCTGCTTAGCTCATAGTGTTCTAGGCACCCGCCAGTGTTTGAGCACAGTGACCAAGCAGGTGTGGAAATTCTGAGCAGTCCTTATCGTGGTGAATTCGTAACATCCTGGGGGCCCGCCAGCTTCTAGAATGTGGGAAAACAACACTATAAAGGCTGACGGTTATTTTTAGCATAGAATAAGATATAAATGTAGCTTTCTCAATGCCTGGTTGAAGCCTCATCTGCAGGGTGGACGATCGCTGTGGAACTTTCTCCGGTTCAAAACTCCTGGCCAGGCTGTGAGATGATTTAGGGCTTCCCCAGCTACTGGGAAAAGGCTTGGATGATGCTTTATTGAATCGGTGATGTATCATGTTTTGCTTAATTGAAGTATATATTAATGCTGATAGTAATATTGCTAATGAATGAATGCTAAAGTGTAATCAGTAATGCTGATAGTGACATTGCTGTTACATGAAGTGTAATTATCTTTTGCTTGCAATAAATTGTGCTGATGTGTGAATGCCAAGTGTGATTATTCCTTTGTGACTCTTCGATTAGGCAAGACACCGTCTATGAGAGAAAAACATCTGACAAAGAAGCTCGAAAGCTTAAGTGGGCCTTTGTGGGGAGTGAGGTACAGTACATAGCATTTATCCACATAAAAAGGTCTACATCTATTTTGGTTCATAAAAACTTCCCTGGCAAATCATACATTGCTGCTTTGACTCCTTCTGCTACTGGATTCTGGAATTCATTAAAACCCCTGCCAAATATTTGTTGTTGGGAACGTTTATGGACCCAATGTGGGGAAACCCACTTTTTTCTCACACTTGGCACAGGTCGTCAGGAATGTTAACTCTGTTAGGGTACACATTATGCTAGGGCAAGATTTCAACCTAATATTAGATTCCACTCTTGACTGGGAAGAGAAATACCAACAACTTCCTCCCTTTCCCCCTTCCAAGCAGTTCTCCAGCACATGCTAGAGAGATAATATCCTGGCAACCCCATAGCACCTTTCCAATCCAACAGAGCAAGATTACACATTTTTCTCATCTGCAGACCAGTATTACAGTAGGATTAGCTACTGGCTACTCTCTCTACCATTCATTCACAATCTACACAAGGCAGCTATAGTAAATATCCTCTCAAATCATGCAAGAGTGTTTGTTTTTCTTGAAATGTTCCCCTATTCCTTTGTATCACCACTTGGCATCGGAACCCACTTCTCAGTTATACAGAACAGCTCCAAGCTGAATCAAAGACAAATCTTCAAATAAACACCACTGGCAATATGCCCCTTGCCATAGTTTGGGAGAACTACAAAGCAGTTATGTGTGAAAAAAATTAAGGGTTCATGTCCCACAGGAGAAAGTAGGGAGACAATGAGGTGGCATTCCATATAAATCAGCTTCAAGACTGGGAATAGAAATATGAGCAGGAGGAGGAGAGATCAGAGCTTACGCTTTCCACCGTAGCAGAGCAGTTTACTATCTAACTCTTATGTAAAGCAGAACTTGCATTGTAACATCTTAGACACAAATACTGGAATAATTTAGACACAGCCAGTAAAATACTGGTGTACTATCTCCAGAAAGAAAAAGCAAGTGGGTATAGTACATCAGCAGATTTCTGTAAGGTGGTGGGACCCTCCTGTCCAAGAAAGTGGAGAGTAATAATGGAATGAAAGAGCTCTTCAGTGAATGGAAACACTATCCAGCAAACCAGGATTCTGAATCTTTACCAATGGAGTTAACTCTCCTCCATTTTATATATGGAAAGGAATATGGAATGGCGGCCCATTTTCTCCCATGCTCTTTATTCTGGCCTTAGAACCTCAGGCACTGGCCATCAGATCAGCCTCTGATATCAAAGGAGTAAAACTAGCACTTCCCCATACCCATCCCATTTGTATGTGGATGTCCTCTTAGTAGTGGTAGTGAACCCAGAAATTGTTATTCTGTGTCTGTTATCCCTTCTCTTTCATTTCCCACAGCTGTTGGAGCTTAAGATCAAATGAGGAAAGATCCAAGTGCTTCCCCTAAATAACCACTGTGGTCAGGCCACATTCACACAGTCAGATCTAAAATGAGCACCACAGGGCTTAACATACATGGGGGTCTGACTTACAATGGGTTTGAAAGGCATTCCCTCTCTCAACATCACCCTACTACTGACTGAGCTTCAGTTTAAATGTGATCACTGACTATGACACATACTCTCTCTGTCAGAGAAAGTAGAGGGGTTAAAAATGGTTACTGCAGCTAAGCTCATGTTCTTCTATTGTTCCACACCCATTAACATCCCAGAGTTCTGATTCCAAAAAGCAATTATTTGGTTACTGCCAGTGGTAAGGTTGTCCTCATGCTGCAACAGGGAAATAAATGAGCCTACATGGGAAGCAAGGGGTTGGGAGCTCCATTGGTCCTAAAAGTGCCACATTGCTTCTATAGGAGTGCAGACACTCCAGTGGTTCACTGTATGTATTAGTCACTCCCCACAGTGGCTGCACAAGGAGGCAACTATTGCATGAGGGCTGTACTCAAGTATTTTTCCTATATAACTCCCTTCACACATTCCTCCATAAATATTGATCTCATGGAATTATTGAAGGGAAGCCAGCAAACTCACAAAATCTAAATTGTGCCTCATTTTCTTAGCTCTGCTTTAGAGGAACATGAACATAATCTTTAAAAATAACCATTGAGAGGGAACATTTGGAGAGATAAGGGTATATGAAGAGAGGATAGATTTTATAGTGGGGCTGGAAGCTAAGAGGCTGTTGCTAATGGCAGGGAGAACTTATAAGATACCCACCATCATTCAGTGGCAACAGTCTGTGGGGCATTTAGCATCACATGGAAGACAAAGCTACTGGAATGCATGTCAGTTAAGTCTTTTTTATTGCTAATGGAGCCCCTGCCTGAATTTCACCCTCTGACAATGCACTCCCACCTGCCACCAAGGGGGGGGGTGATATTCCTGTGGTCTTGACACCTGGAATATGAGCTTGGTGTTCTCTCATTGCCATCTTGGTGGATTTAAAGGGCACCAAAAAAATACAGGCTGAGTTTTCACCCTCCTGTGAAGAATTAGCACATCCATACCTCTGGTGAGTTAGTTGTTATAACACTTATCACATATGTACAGTATAAACATTATATACTGTATGTGTAAATGCTGTTTTTTGAAGAATACATTATGTTTTTGATACATGCATTACTGGAGTACAATATGAGTTGTGTATGTTTTTTAAATATTTTCAAGAAAAGTTTAACAACAAAACTCTTGAAACCAATATTCACTTAAACTGAATTGTTATAACATAGACTGTGGTAGGGTTCGTGGGGGTAGACTAATAAAAGCATACACTGTATTCAGAGATTTGTTCAACACACAAATTCTGTGTGATGTTTATTTTTGTAAAAATAATATAGAGTAAATCATGCTATACAAAAATAAACACAAATCAATAATATAGTAATAGTGTCTTACACGTCAGACTATAAACAAAAGAAAACAAATAAAGAAATAAATGAGCTCTCTTCGAGCTCCAGAATCACTTCCCTCCAGTGATTCTGCCACAGTGTAGAATACTTTAACCAGTACAATTTTCTACCAACTTCTGTGCTCTCAGACCAACCTCTCAGGACACTCTCCCAGGATGATCTGACTAACCTTAGCTCAGTGGCAGCATTTATAGTGCAGTCCTCCTATGACACTAGTATCAGCTGACCCACCCCTCCTCTAATGCAGGGGAATAGTTTGGTTAGTACAAACATATGGGGGCTCAGACTGACTGTATATACAGAGGGAAAATATACAATCACAAGGAGTCATTTCATTTTGCCTTTAACACTCTGTCACTGAAGCTGTTCAGAAAGACTTCTTAATTACTTGTAAACAAAAAAACTCAGCCCATTTTCAGCTGAGTGACAGCTGGGGAGTTTCTTGTATAACAGCCTCATCATGGGGCTGCTGGCTCCTAGAAGTACATATTTTTCCCCGAGAAGGATTAGCTCAGGTAAGAGCGCTCTCTGTATAGAATACTAAAGGAAACACTCCTATATTTAGTTTCTGCACATTAGTTATGCCTTCTTTAAGGGTTCATATTCAAACTGCATTAAAAAGACAAATCCCACATCTGTATTCAACACACCCGATGGCTGCAAATTCAGGCCGTCAGAAACAACTTGTATTCGCTGCTTTCATATTTCTGCAGGATACATAAATTTATTACATCAGTTCAGCCTACAGTGAAAGTTAGGTTCCTTGCCACTGAAACATCTCTCTCACTACATTTCCTGTCGGGAGGCGTGATTGAGGGAAAGTGACAACTTTCACTTTTCCAGCTCGAATGTGCCATGCTGCACACCTGACTGTGCAATCAGTCACTCTACCTTCTACACTGCTGCTAGGAAGTGAGACCACAGTGCCCCTTAATGCTACCCTTGCAGACTGAAAAGGACACAAAAATAATTGGCTGCTAAATATTTCTTAAAATGGAGTGTAGCTTTTCAAAGGGGACACTCGCTTACTGCCTTTCACTCCAGGGCACTTTCATTAGCACAGACACACATTGGGGCACATTTTGAACAGCAAATCACACAACAGTGCTCAAAAAGACATTGTCGTGTCTCCAGGGCCGGTGTTAGGCACCCACCAACCCCACGGCCGCTGGAGGCCCCCAAATGTATCCCATGACTGCAGGAGGCCCCCAAATAGCACTAACACATAGCAAGTTGCGAGACAAGTCCGGAGAGACAGTACTCAGGGAATAAACAGCCAAATGTTTCCCTGCACAGCATTCAGATTCCCTTTTCCATTTTATAGCTGCAGCAAGCCAGCAAATGTGTAACAGTAGCAAAACAGCCCGCCTGCCTAATTTCCCCAGACCACGCTGTCCTGCTACCTCATGTCCACGCCATGAACACCAACTTAAGGATCGACAATTATACAAAATTATACCTTAATGTGGTCGTGGATTGAAGATGTGGGGCCCCAGCACCGTCCTACTTGCCCGCCACCTGCCATCGCTGTTGCAGATTTCCCCGGACCCCAAACACCAAAACAAAAATTCCATGCTGGCCTCCTGTCTGTACCCTATGCCATGCTCGCCGTCACGGAACTGAATTTTCTGTTTCTCCACGTTCCCTCTATTGTGCTGCACATGCTGACATGACATGAGCCAATTACAGGGCTCCACCCAGTCCTTGGCTAAAATCGCACCTCCTCCCTCTGGACCTGACAATTTTTATTCCCCCTCAGGTCAGTAGCAGCAGCATAAAAGTGATTCCTCCAGCGCTCTTGGAACCATTCACCCGAGGACCAGTTCCAGAGCGCTGGAGAGAAATTTACTGTTGAAGCCACTAGAGGGGAGAGAGAGAGAGAGAGAGAGAGAGAGAGAGAGAGAGACAGAGGGAGAGATAAGCCAGCCAGACCTCCTGGCTCCTGATCTGACTGCTGCCATGCTGTTGCTGACCTGCTGCTAGCCTGCTACTGCAGTGCTGCTTGCTGAGAACAAGGCTGTACATTTGTTTTTTAAAGCTCAGCAGCACTGCAGCAAGCAGCCTGCCAGCCACCTGTAAATCCTCCAAACCAGCCATAGAAAACCACTGGTGCATGGTGTTGAGGAGAGACGCAAAGGAGGATTACACACCCACCCAGAGATAGACCAGTGCCTTGCCATGCTTCCTTTTTTTAGGTATGTACATGTAAATATACTGTCAGTAGTCTACTTATATAACAGATTGGCTAGGAGATGAGATGGTCTGGACTGGATGGACCATAATTTGAACTGAAAAATAAATGGTTTGAATAGCCTTCAGTCTCACTCTTCGACTCTGACAGCAACATACACATGATGACAGTCAATAACTGAGCAAATGTGTCATCTTGTGTATCTGTTATCAGAGTCTCTATTCTGAACATTTATTTCAGTCCAAATTATTGTCAGTTAGCGTAACATATATAGTAGTATACTCTGCATTTTATTAGTGGGAGTCAAGAGGAGACTGCATAGATAGAGAGCTGCAGAGCTAGAAAAATTAGTGACAGCTGAAGGAACACTTTTTGCAAGTATAGTATAAATATAAATGTATTTCTAAATTAATATTGCTTGCCTTTAGGTTACTAGTCTGTGTGTCGGGGCACCTATCTGAGAGCGAGGCACGCGGCTGAGGAGCCCTGTCGGGGCGTTACACAAGGCTCCTGTCTGTGGGGCCCCAGTCATCGAGTCTGCTGGAGGCCCCCAAAGTCCTAAAACCGGCCCTGCCTGTCTCTGGCTAATCATTTATTTTGTTATGGAAAAATAACACAGTGCACAAGAACACATACCAACTCTGCAGATTATTTCTGCTAATTATTATTTAGTCTTTATTCTTTATGTCAATTTACTGTTCTAGCGCTAGTTCGGATAAGTGCATATGGCAGGGGAGGAAAAGGAATACAAAGAGGGAATAGACAAGGGAAAAGAGGTACTATTATGGGTGGCCTACCCATAGTAGTAGAAAAATGAAAATTAGTCATTCAGAAAAGTTTAGAAATGCTACTGCAGTAGACTGGAGGGGCACAAAGAGAAATGCCATAGCCTTATGTCTAACAGGGGTAATCTAAAATATCGCACACCCCCATGGATAAGCAGAAACTAGAGGTTTCACTAGTCTTGTTTCCAAGACAATCTACCCATTTCTGTCTGGGTAGGATGGAGCTACCACCCACCCTCATTATGGTAGCTCCATGCCAGCGTCCCTTATAAATACCAACATACAGGTGATACTTTTTCACTAAATATACCTGAAATACTCAAATACAACCCTGGGGTGTCTGATTTTGTAACAACATCTCTTTATTCTGTAACAGTCAAGGCACTTCAAGTGCAAACATTTTTATTTCCATCAGTAACAGGGGCCTCATATCTGGAGAGAAAGTCAGCATTCACATGTTGTGTTCCAGCTCTGTGCTTTACTACAAACTTGTAAGGTTGCAGCTCTAAGTACCATCTCATAATTCAGTTATTACCATCTTTCATCTGGCGTAGAAAGCATAACAGATTATGGTCTGTAATCAGCATAAAAGGAGCGCCCCACAAATAAAACTTCAGGGCTTCAATCAACCATTTGTAGCCAAACACTCCTGCTCGACTGTAGCATACTTCTGCTCACGGTCATGTAGTTTACCAGAGATATATAGAATGGGATGTTCAACTCCATGAATTGTCTGGCTTAATACTGCCCCAAATCCAGTGCCTGATGCATCCATATGGACTTCAAAGGGGTATGAAAAGCCTGGACTCTTTAAAACTGGTGAGGGGCATAACATTGCTTTTATGTTTCTAAAAGCTTATTCGCATTCCTCCGACCATTTTAACTTATTACTATTTTTTTTGGGTCAGCTCTGTAAGAGGGTAGCAATTGTGGCAAACTGGGGTATAAACCTCCGGTATTATCTGGCCAGCCCTAGAAAAGATCTCACATGCATCTTGGTTTATGGCTGGGGACAGCTGGCTACACCCTCTACCTTGTCAATCACAGGCTTTACCACACCATTGCCTAATATGAATCCTAGAAAACATTGCCAGGGCACATTTGGCAGGGTTGATGGTCACACCAGCTTCCTTTATTTATTCTATAACTGCCTCAAGTGTTGCAAATGGGTATTCCAATCAAGACTATACACACTAACATCATCCAGATAAGCTGCACAAAAATTCTGGTGAGGTGTCAGTATCTGGTTCATGTATCTTTGAAATGTGGCTGGCGCTCCATGCAAACCAAATGGCATAGTCCTAAACTGAAATAATCCCATTGGCATACTAAATGCAGTCTTCTCCTTTGATGTTTCTTCTAAAGGGATCTGCCAATAGCCCTTGGTGAGATCTAGGGTCGATATATGCCTGGCATTTTCAATTCTGTCTAGCATATCATCTATCCTCAGTATTGGGTAGGCATCAAATTGGAAGACCTGATTCAAGGCTCTAAAATCGAGACACCAGTAAATGCCTCCCTCTTTCTTTGAGACCACTACAATCGGGGATCCCCAAGCATTCTTAGATGGCTCAGTTATATTCAGTTTATGTAGCTTGTCCAGTTCCCTCTGTACTTCAACCCGTACTCATTCAGGCAATCTATATGGCTTTTTCCAAATGCGGGGAATCAGTTCAAATAGTATGTTCTACCCCTTTACCAATACCCGGTGTACTGGTAAATGTGCAAGGATACTGTCTCAATACTGCTCTTAACTCTTCCTGCTTCTCTGGTTCCAGGGAAAGGTTTATCAGTATTTGCTGTCCCTCTTTAGGCTGCTCTAGACAGCTATATGCTAGGTCTATCTCTGTCTCCTCTCTCTCAGGGATTACCAACAGACCTGCTGTAGGTGTGTCTCTTTCATGCCATTTTTAAGCAAATTTGCATGGTATATCTTCTTCTGATATTTCTTTTCTGGGGTCCCAATCTCATGTGTCGCTGGCCCTGTGTGTCTTAATACAATAAAGGGTCCTTGCCTTTTCATCAGCATTTTCTGACTAGATGTAGGCAACAATAGTAATACCCATTCCCCGGGAAGAAAATAATTTTCATTGTGTCCCCTGATCATAAGTCTGTTTCTGTTTCCCTTGTGTTTGCACTCCCATCTCATGTGCATTATGGGTATACCTCATTAGAAAATGGGTAGGGGATTCCTTATTTCTGATTGGCTAATGGCATTAACTAGCTAGTCCAGTATCAGGCAACAGAGACTGAGAAATAACAAGTCCCAGTCTCTGGCTGCCTGATTACTTTCTAACATCATTATGCCCATAGAATTTTCCATTTCAAAAGGCTGCTATTTTCTCTCTCTCTCTCTCTTATCAAGAGATACAGCCCCCGGAATGCTCCTTTCTGAATTGGTCATTTGTTTTCTATAGTACTGTGAAGAACCTGGCATAAAAAAACATGCTAGCTTTCTTCAAAATTTAGTTTAATAGCTGCACCAAAAGCAAAATGTATTTTTTTCCCCATCAGTGAAAACTTGCTGAGATTACATCAGTCCCTTAGTGCTAGAGAGGAACTTGTGCTCACTGTGCCCCTCAGAATTTAGAAAAACTGTCATGACCACCACATTTTTTTAGCGAATGACTCATTCCTTTCCCCAATCCATTTTTCCATTACCAATTATGAATGTTGTTTTGTGTCCTTTCTCCTTCTGTCCACACTATTTCTTTAACCAGAACAGCTTTCCCAATCTTTTAACATGGCAGACTCCCAAGTCCCGACCGACAGTGTACTCAGGTTGCACGGGACTGTGCTGACTTCTGACCAACTGCTTACAGTTCAAAAAGGAATCTGTCTCCTCACTTGTTCCCAATTGCCTTGTCTGTCACTAGTCAATTCATTAAAAACAAACAAGAACTCCTAGATATTTTTTTAAATGAACTGCCACACCAGCGTGCAAACATCCATTCCTTTCAGATCTAGCCTCACACTATTTTCCTGTTCTCTGCTTGTTCCCCTGCTTTCATGTCTACGTGATGGGTGCCTGGGGGTAGTAGTGGAGAGACAATTTCATTTACATAACAACCCGATGTTCACATAAACAAACAAAAAACCTGAATCTAAATACAGCTTGCATTTGCACCTTAGTAATGTAGTGGTTGTGTCAGGTGATCACCAACACTCTTCTGATGTCCCACACCCCTTTTGACTCTCAATGCACGCACATCTCTTCTGACTGCTATACAACTCTAGCACGGGTAGACATGTAAAGCACAAAACAAAAACAAACAAACAAAAAACCCTTTTTCCTATTCATCCACTCTCACACTGCTTGCTCGGTAGAGCAACAAACAGCACTCAAGACACTCAAGGGGGGGGGGATGAAACCACAAACCACTTTTTTCCTCATAAGACTGCTCGTCTTTCAACACCCACTACAAACAAACAAGAAAAAAATTGCCTTTTTTCATACCTTAGTACTGGATGGACACTCAAAATAAAATAAAAAAATGGGCAACAGCTCCTTAACGTCCATTACTTTTGCAATCATGCTTGCAATCCACATGGCATGAGAGTAACTCCAGGGTACAGAGTGGGTAGAGAACTGATAGCTAAGTTAATTCAAGGACCACAAGCCCTAAAACACAGTGCCCACTTTCTCACTTGTTACTGGTGTGTGTGTGGGGTGGGGTGGGGTGGGCAGAGGTCCTTTCCATTAACAAAGTAGGAAACAAGAAAAGTGTGGAAAAATTACCAAATGTAAATAACAGTAGCGCCCTCTGCTGCCAGTACTACAGGAACTACTTTACAGCAAAACTGACTTCACAGCTTTTTATTTTTTATTCATTTTTTTTTTTGTATATTTTACATAAATTTTAACCCTGCCCCATTTTCTAAGTGCAATAGTACACTCCAGGGTGGGCGGTATGGGCAATACCAGACCTTCCAGGGGCTATAAGGCCCTCTGCCTGTGGATCATACCTCATTATGCCCTTTTGGCGTCCGCATTGCCTATCACCACCCAATTCTGTCGGGTATTATTAAGCTACTTAGTCTCTATGAATTTTTCCATGTAGGTAGCTATTCCCATGTGCTTTAAATCCTTGTCCTCCTCCCAACATTCTTTCACTACTTCCAGTGGTACTCGGGGATTCTTACCATAGATTAGTTCAAAGGAGGGAATATCCAGTGGATGTCTGAGGGACCTCATGATAGGCAAATAAAGCGAAAGGGAGCTACTTGTCCCAATCATTACCTTCTTCATAAGCAAGCTTCCTCGACATCCTCTTGAGGATTTGGTTAAACCTCTCGGTGAGTCCATCTGTCTGGAAATGGTAAGGGGAAGTTCTCAATGCCACAATACCCAGGAGTTGGTACAGCTCTTTTAATAAAGCAACATTAAAATGATTACCTCGATCTGTTATTATTTCTTTGGGTATTCCTACCCAGCTAAACACTTTGATCAACTCCTCTGCTATTTTGGGAGTGGTCACTGACCTCAATGGAATGGCCTCATGGTACTTGCTAGCATAGTTGCAAATGACCAGGATGAACCTGTTGCCTTTCTTACTTTTGTTCAGGGGCCCCACCACATCAGTCCCTATCCTCTCAAAAGGGACTGTCACTAAGGGTAAGGGCATCAAGGGAACTACATCCTTTTTTCCCACCTGTGCGACTAACTGGCAACTTTCACAGGCCTTGCAGTAATTAGTCACATCCTCATGAATCCCCAGCCAAAAAAAATGTTGGGTTAACCAACCTAGGGTTCTGTTTCTCCCAGCATGTCCTGTCCAAGGGAGGTCATGGCTGAGATACAAAAGATCATCTCTAAAACATTGGGGCACCAACAATTGCTCAATATATTCTTGAGACACAGAATTCTTACATATACAATATAATAACCCATTCTGATGTATAATCTGGGGATTGCCTCGGGATGGTATCTGTCCCAACTGTAAAAAAAAGGTTCTAAACTTTTATCAGCTTTTTGTTCCATAATCACATTATCCTTTTTAAAGATACCAGCCATAGTCTCTGGGGTTAACCCTTTTTGAAGAAGATGCCATTGCCTCCGTTGTTTCATCTTGGCATTATGAGAGAATTTTGACTTTCCTGGTTCCTCAACTACATCTCCCTAAAAAGGAAAATTATCCCCAAGTTCTCTCTGCTTCTTCTCCTGCGCCCTCATCATTACTGCCACAATAGTTCCTTTTTCCGGAATGAAGGATGTAAATTCTGGGTAATCATGCCCAATCACCATGGGTACGGGCAAATATGGTACTACTCCTGTAGTAATGAAGGTAGGGTGTTCCTTTACAACCATTTCAACAGTTACAGTTGAATAATGATGTGTATCCCCATCCACACACACTTCGCTCATACTAGGTCCCCTTTCTCTACTGGTTAGATATTCTGGCCTTATCAGGGATTACTTACTCCCAAAGTCAACGAGAGCTGCAATGGTTTTGTCCTTAATCTGGACAACGGTGAAAAAATATCCAAATTAATAAAACAAGATGTACTGAGTCATTCCTTTTTGTGGGGCAGAACCTGGCAATATGACCAGTCCAGGACTCCTGTACAATTCCTACATATGATGTTAGGTGGAAAGGGCCTCTCTGTTCCTCCTCTGTTGTCATTCCCGGCATCATACCTCCCATACCTTGGTTCATAGGTTTGTCATTTAGGGGCATTAACTCCGGCAGTGGTATTTTCTGGGGGTCTATTGGCTATCCTCTTGGTATTCTGGTGGGCAGAAAGGTAGTCATCAGCCAGTGTGATGGCTATTTCTGCTGACTCAGGCTTATGTTCTTCAACATATTGCTGGACTTTCTGGGGCAATATCTGGAGAAACTGTTTCACTACAATAGTTTCTATCACTTCACCAACATTCTTTCCTTTGGGCTGGATCCATTACATGCACAACTGTTTGAGTCGTATGAAAATTTCTCTAGGGGCATCATTATTCTGGTATTTGAGGGTCCAGAACCTCTGCCTGTACATCTCTGTATTAATGTTGTAGCTGTTAAGGATCTCCATCTTAACCAAATCATAGGTATGGGCAGATCTAGTGTCCATATTTGTGTATGCCAGCTGTGCTTTTCCTGTTAAGTATGGGGCCAAGCGTACTACCCATTGAGTCCTAGGCCACCCACATGCTTCTGCCACTCTCTCAAAGATGGTCAGATAACCCTCAATGTCATCTGATGGCATCATTTTTGTTAGTTTGATATCTTTTGGATTTTGATCCGATTGGCCCCCATCTTTCCCTCAACCAGCCCCCAAGCCCCAAAATGCCCTGAGTGTCTCTGCCCACCTGGTGTCTTGTCTGCATCACTTCTGTTCTCTGTCTCGCTCTCTTCATTTCCAACTGCCATATAGCTAGCCAGTGCATCAACTCTGGAAGCCCATCAGGTAGTTCATCCAACTGGCTCCATCATTCCTCTTCCATCCTCTCTTCTTCTTCTGGTAACTCCTTGGTCTGGTCCTTTGCTCTTCGAGTCCGCACCACAGACTCTACTCCCATCATCAATATCTCTCCAGATTTCAACACCTGAGTCTGGGTCTTCACTCCTCCCGTTGCCGTATCACTCTTCCCCTCCTCGTCTGACATGCCTTATTATTACCCTTCGTACCAGATCTGGTACTGGATACTGCTTTCTGTCACTATGTAAGACAACCAAATCCCACTTCTGACACCAAATTCTGAGGAAGGGTTCATGAGGTGGGGTAATGAAAGCATAGACGGTACTCAGAGATTTGTTCAACACACAAATTCTGTGTGCTGTCTATTTTTGTAAAAATAATGTAGAGCAAATCCTGCTATACAAAAATAAACACAAATCAATAATACAGTAATACTGTCTTAAACTTCAGACTATAAACAAAAGAAAACAAATAAAGAAATAAATGAGCTCTCCTCAAGCTTCAGAATCACTTCCTTTCAGTGATTCTGCCACAGTGTAGAATACCTTAACCAGTACAATTTTCTACCAACTTCTGTGCTCTCAGACCAACCTCTCAGGACACTCTCCCAGAATGATCTGACTAAACTTAGCTCAGTGGCAGCTTTTATAGTGCAGTCTTCCTATGACACTAGTGTCAGCTGATCCACTCCATTTCTAATACAGAGGAATATTCTGGCTAGAACAAACATATGGGGGCTCAGATTGACTGTATATACAGAGGGAAAGCATACAATCATAAGGAGTTATTTCATTCTGCCTTTAACACTCTGTCACTGAAGCTGTTGAGAAAGACTTCTTAACTACTTATAAACAAAAAAACTCAGTCCATTTTCAGCTGAATGACAGCTGGGGATTTTCTTATATAACAGCCTCATCATGGGGCTGCTGGCTCCTAGAATTACATATTTTTCCCCGAGAAGGATTAGCTCAGGTAAGAGCACTCTCTGCATAGAATACTAAAGGAAACACTCCTATATTTAGTTTCTGCACATTAGTTATGCCTTCTTTAGGGGTTTATATTCAACCTGCATTAAAAAGACAAACCCCACGTCTGTATTCAACACACCAGACGGCTGCAAATTCAGGCCGTCGGAAACAACTTTTATTCGCTGCTTTCATATTTCTGCAGGATACATAAATTTATTACATCAGTTCAGCCTACAGTGAAAGTTAGGTTCCTTGCCACTGAAATCTCTCTCTCCCTACATTTCTTGTTGGGAGGTGTGAGTCAGGGAAAGTGACAACTTTCACTTTCCTGGCTTGAATGTGCCATGCTGCACACCCGACTGTGCAATCAGTTACTCTACCTCCTATACTGCTGCTAGGAAGCGAGACCACAGGGATCCCTTAATGCTACCCTTGCAGACTGAAAAGAGCACAAAAACAATGGGCTGCTGAATATTTCTTGAAACAGAGTGCAGCCTTTCAAAGGGGACACTCGCTTACTGCCTTTCACTCCAGGGCACTTTCATTAGCATAAACGCACATCAGGGCACATTTTAAACAGCAAATAAACAACAGTGCCCAAAAATACATCGTCCTGTCTCTGACTTATCATTTATTAATTTCGTTAAGGAACTATAACACAGTACAAAGGAACACATACCAACTCTGTGCAGATTATTTCTGTTAATTATTATTTATTCTTTATTCTTTATGTCAGTTTACTGTTCTAACACTTGTTCTCATAAGGGCATATGGCAGGGGAGGAAAAGGAATAGAAAGAGGGAATAGACAAGGGAGAAGAGGTACTATTATGGGTAGCCTACCCATAGCAGTATAAAAATGAAAATTAGTTATTCAGAAAAGTTTAGAAATGCTACTGCAATAGACTGGAGTGGTACAAAGAGAAATGCCATAGCCTTTTGTCTAACGGGGGTAAGCTAAACTATCACGTAGACATTAGTGACAGAAGAAGGCCTATAGAAACATAGAAACATAGAAGTTGATGGCAGATAAGGACCACAAGGCCCATCCAGTCTGCCCATTTCTTCTTCTACCCTATGAATGTGCCATCGGTATTTGCTCTGGCAATGGCCTATCTATTCATACTCATCTGTATTGCTCCCTTATGCCTATCCCATGCCTGTTTGAAGTCCTGCACTGTATTCATACCCACCACTTCCTGAGGTAGGCCGTTCCATGCATCCACCACTTTTTCTGTGAAAAAGAACTTCCTCACATTACCCCTTGATCGGCCTCCCTCTAATCTCATGCTGAGTCCTCTTGTTCTGCTATTTTTCTTATATTGAAACATGTTAGACTCTTTCACCCTGTTAATGCCCTTAAGGCATATGAATGTTTCGATCATATCACCGCTCTCCCTCCTTTGCTCTAGGGTATACATATTGAGCTCTGTTAATCTGTTGTCATATGTTTTCGGATGCAATCCCTGCACCATTTTGGTTGTCCTTCTCTAGACTGCCTCAATTTGGTTAATGTCCTTGTGAAGGTGTGGCCTCCAGTACTGCACATAGTACTCTAGATGGGGCCTAACCAGTGTCTTGTAAAGAATGATTATTACCTCCCTCTTCTGACTTTAGATACCCCTACTAATACACCCCAACATCCCCCTAGCCTTACCTACTGCTTTAGTGGTCTGCTTGGATGATTTCAGGTCATCTGTGATGATAATGCCCAAGTCTCTTTCTTCCCTTGTGACAGACAGCAACTCTCCTCCCAGCCTATAGGTGGCTTCAGGGTTTCTCTTCCCTATACGCATGATCTTGCACTTCTTTGCATTAAACCCCATTTGCCACTCTTCCAACCATTTTGCTAGTTTATCCAGATCTCTTCTCATTCTGCCCACCCCATCTGGATCATCTACTCTGCTGCAGATCTTGGTGTCATCTGCAAAAAGACAAACCTTACCCTCCAGTCCATCTGCAATGTCACTGATGAAGATATTGAAGAGGACTGGCCCCAGGACTGATCCCTGAGGTACTCCACTTGTGACTTGCATCTGTACTGACTGTATATCATTTACCACCACTCTTTGTTGTCTGCCTGTCAACCAGTTTGCCACCCAGTTGACCAACTTCTGACCCACCCAAAGCCTACCCAGCTTATTATCAATCTTCTATGTGTAACAGTATCTAAAGCTTTGCTGAAGTCAAGGTAGGTGACATCAACTGTTCCCTCTTGGTCCATCACTTTGGTTACCCAGTCAAAGAAATCTATGAGATTAGTTTGACAGGACCTTCCTGTTGTAAACCCATGCTTTCTTGGATCCTGTGCTCCTACGGATTCCAGGTGTTGCACTATCCATTCCTTAAGGAGTGCCTCCATAATCTCACCCACTACTGAGGAAAGACTGACTGGTCTGTAGTTCTCTGCCTCCTCCCTGCTACCACTCTTATGGAGCGGGATCACACGAGCCCTTCTCCAGTCTTCTGGGACCTCTCCTGTACTCAGAGACTCACTAAACAGTTCTGATAATGGCTCTGGTAGTTCCACCCTTAGCTCCTTTAGTACACTGGGATGTATGCCATCAGGTCCCATTGCTGTGTCCACGCTGAGCTTATCAAGCTCTTATAGGCCCTCTTCTTTTGTGAAGGGACGTGGGCCATACCCTACCTTCTCTTAATAAAGTAAATACTGAGCAGAAGTATCTATTTAGGATAGATGCTTTTACATGGTCCTCCTCCTCACATGTCCCTTTATCCCCTTTGATCTTAGCAATACCCCCTCTGGACTTTCTCCTTTCACTAATATATCTATAGAAAGTCTTTTGACCTTCTTTTACTGTTTGTGCTAGTGTTTCCTCAGTTTGGGCCTTTGTCTGCCTTACTGCCTTCTTGCTTCCCTTAGGGAAGCTTGGTATGCCTCCCTTTCTTCATCCCGCTGTGTTCCCTGATATTTCCTGAAGGCCAGCCTTTTGACTCTGACCTTTTCTGCTACTGTTTTCGAGAACCAAAGTGGTTTCCTTCTTCTTTTGCACTTCCTTTTCTCTCTAACACAATGGGATGTTGCTTCAAGTATTGCATCTTTAATGCTTGCCCACTTTGCCCATACCCCCTTACCTGTATTTCTTTTTTTCTGGGCTAGCTTAACTCTGTTGGCCATCTTATTAAAGTCAGCTCCTCTGAAGTCCCATATGTTTGCCTTGGAATGGGATGATTTAGTGTTATTGACCAAATTGAACCATACCATATGATGGTCACTGGCCCCCAGGTGACCTTCTACCTGGAGATCTGTGATCCTTTCCCTGTAAGTCAGTACTAGATCTAGTATAGCCCTGTCTCTTGTGGGTTGTTGTACCAGTTGTTTGAGGCCCTCCCCCTGCAGGGAATCCACTATGTGTTTAGATCTGGCGGTTGTTCCTGATGGTATTGACCAATCTGTATCTGGCATGTTGAGGTCTCCCATTAACACAACCTCCCCTTCAGCTGTCATGTTTTGTATATCTTCTGACAGTAATGTATCTGTGTCCTCCCCCTGGTCGGGAGGCTTGTAGACAACCCCAGTTTATATGGCTGTCCCATTTCCTGTTTCCAGGGTGACCCACAGTTCTTCTGGCTCCTTATGTGAATCTAAATTTCTGTAGCTTTGATATTTTCCTTGACATAAAGGGCCACTCCACCCCCCCCTTTTGCACCTTGGTCTCTTTTGAACAGTACGTAGCCAGGTATTGAAGTCTCCCAAGTGTGGTTAATGGTAAACCATGTCTCGCTAATGGCTACTATGTCCAGTTTAGCCTCTGTCATTATTGTCTGCAGGCCTGGGATCTTGTTTCCCAGACTGCGAGCATTTGTGTACATGATTTTCCATTGGCCAGATTTCGGTGTGTCTAGTCAGTCTACCCTTGGATAACAATTGGCTTCTAAAGCAGAGTTAGCACTTCTTTCATATTTCATGACAAAAATGAAAATAAAAGATGTGCCATGATAAAAAAAGGTTGTTAGAAGTTTGCACTGACTTGACATTTAGGTTTGCAGTGAAAGAATACTGGGAGGAGCATTGATCAGGTGTTTTATTGTGAACAGTTTTAAGCTGACTGACAGTTTCATTTTATGTTTTAGGGAGATGTTGGATAACAGCATTCCCACAGATATGGACAGTTCATGGATAACTAAAAGAATCTGTTTCTGCGTGATAGCTAATTTGTTTTTTTCTCAAAAAAAAAATATTTTCATGCTTGCTATTATTAACCAAATGTTATTATCTACTGAATGATAACCTTTGACAAAAGAAAAGTTTAGACAAACTAAAAATAGTATTAACAGTACTGTATTTACAGTAGAGCATCAGACATACCAGATATTTTGTGAAGATACTGTATATCTGCATAGGAAGGGGGTAGTTTCTACGGCAGAGTAAATGGATTGCACTGTCCCCATCTGCCGACACTTTTCTTATGTTCTTATGAGAGAAAGTGAGAGACGGGGGAGAGAGAGATCCCACAGAATCAGTACCCTTACATTGGATTATTTTATTGATTTTATAGTTAAAATGCATCAACTGCTAGGATATTTCTGTTCAAAATGGGCTGAAATCATTTCTTTCTGTATTCTGAAGTGTTTAAAGATGTACAAAGTGAAAATATTCCAGAATCAGAAATACAATTGATCAGTTACCAGTGTTATATACTGTGCATATCTAACTTCATCGGTACAGTATATACTATGGATCATCACTATAAGGCATTTCTTAAGAGTTGATTATTGTGCTGTTAGAGTGCAAACCAGACATACTGTAAGTGACAGTATATCTTGATACTGTATATCATGGATACTCCCCTTTAATTTTGGTGGGATTTCTGAATGTAAATCTAGGTAAATTATATATGAGAGCATATATCTGGCTACAAGTGAAATACTATATGCACTGTCAGATAGAGACCTTAATAGGAATAACATGGTAGGTAGCAAGGTATTGTATTGCACATCAGCCTACAGTTATAAAAAGGGTAAGCTGGTAATGGAGTTTTAAGAAAAAGTTTTCTTAAATGGGTAGGAGTGTGCACTGAATGTAATTAGCAGTACAGACATTTGCTCCCTTCATTTCATTCTCAGGTTGATATTTTCTGGGAAAGTAAGTCAGAATAAATGGTGTCTGCCAATTTTACTTGCCCATTTTTGTATTAGAGATCTTTACATTTATGCAACATTACTCAAATATTTATGACTTGGTTCTGGAATTCCCCGAGAATTCTAAGGATTTGGCAGTGGAAAATGAAGATTCCATTTACTTCCTTTTTTATAACTAAGGCCATGAAAGCAAGATGAAGTGCAAGTATGGACTAGCTGGAGTTTTTGCATTCCATCAGAGACACCCCTTAGGGTTTCACTGATCCTAAATGAATCATACTTATACTTTTCTTTGTCCAAGTTGTTTCTAACACTAGAGCAAAAATTATGTTGTAACATTATTTATAGTTCAGCTGTGCTATGGGAAAAATTCAACAGATGTCACAGCTATATCACACTACAGATAATATTGTTTAGATGTGTAAAACATTTTCAGCAAGTATGCAATCCACTGAAACTAAACCAGTTAACCCATTATCAACTGAAGTAAACAGCAGTCAGTTCAAAACCTTTTCTGTGAATTAAGCAAGTACTGAAGTATAATTTTGTCAAGTCTAACTTGATTTCAAAAAAAGGTAGATATTTGACAGATAGACAGATGGACTGGTAGTTTGACAAACATACATAAAATGCAACTTATATGTAACAGATAATACACTACAGAGCATGCAGTTGAGCTATGATATATGCATACCATGGGTGCATTGTGAGACATAAGACTGCAGACTGAGTGTGTTCAACCATCCAAGTCCTGTGTATATTTATTTATTTAAAGAGATTCACCAGGAAAGACATACTGAGCCATAAGGCTCATTTCCAGATGTTTCCTGGGGGTGGGGGTGGGGGGTATAAGTACATAAAAACAGTAAAAAAGTGATGTCATCTCATGAAGCAAAATGTATAGCATTGTACAGTATATACAGTAATGTATTGGCATAATTAAACAAGCAGATTGGCTAATCAGGAGGGTGGAGTAACCCAGCACTCACAAGCTGTAATGCCAGTAACAGGACATGGTAGGAAGTAATCATAAACAGGAGGGGGCAACAGGAGGAGTAGCTAGAGATAAAACTGAGGGAGGAAAAAAGATGAAAGGGAAGAGAGAAAGGAGAGGGAGAAAGGAAGAAGGGAGAAGATAACGGGCAGGGGTAAAGAATATAAGGGGGAATGGATTAGGGTTTGGAATAAAGTATAGAGGAGTGGAGGGGACATATTGATGGGAATTGGAGGAGGAGGAGACTGGATAAGGAAGCGGAAGGAGGAAGAGGATGCAGGAATAGTGGGAATAATGTTAAGGTATTAGTGGAGGGAAGAGGAGGGTAGATAGAGAGGGACAGGGTTCGAGTCAGGATGGTATTGGAAGGAGGAGGAGGGGGAGAGGATGAATGTATTGTATTGGATGGGGAAAGAGAAAAAGGGGGAGGAAGGACATTAGACTATGGGCAATTGCAGGTGGGAAAGGTGTGTACTTGGAGTGGCAAGGAAAGAGAACGTTTAGTGGTGGTAGAGTGAATTGTTAGGGGAAAAGAGTTCCAGATATTAGAAAACTGGTAATAGAAGGCATTCTATCCCACAAGGGATTTATAAGAAGGGAGCAGTAGGGAGCAATAGCTCAAGTTACAGAGAGATTAAGAGGAGGGAGGCATAGGAGAAAGAAGAGAACTGAGATAAGAGGGGATTGAGGCCAGCCAGAATTTAGAAATGAAGGAGGTGCAGTGGGTTAGGTGGCAATCTGCCAAGGGGGGAAGGGTGAGAGCAGAGTATAGAGAACAGTGGCGAGTATGGGGAGGGCAGATCAAGGCAAATGGTAAATGGACTTAGGTGCAGCATCATAGACAATGTTGCCATAATCAAAGCTGGGGAGTAACATCTTAGAAATTATATCCTGGTGAGCAAGTAAAGGGATGCAGCTTTTGGTCCTAAAAATGGCACCTAGCATGGGGTGTTTATTTTTTTTTGTGAATGGCGTCTACTGCATGCTCAGTTATGTATTATCAGTCTCATAAAATACTAACTTTTTTGAGGGAGAGGGTAAAATAGTAGTGCCTGTTTTTTTATATCTTGAAGTAAAAAGTATATGAGTGCTGTCATTTTTAGTATTCATTATTAATTTCATAACTTATCTGCTTGAGCCTGCCACTTTTTTCCATATGTATTTTTATTACATTTTTCAAGCATACAAATATATATTAGAGCAATGCTCTCATCCATTGTGTGCAATTACAATAGAGACCCTCACCCCCCAAACTCAGTCATTCATGATTTGGTCCAGTTACCAAGTCATACATTCATCCTTAGGACATATGTTCTTTATAAATTTGTTCTTGGGTACTACACAGTTAATAATGGTGGCATGTTATCTTCAATTTCACTCCAGTTCATTCCAACTATGTCATCATATTCATCATTAAGATCAAATATGATTTCCTCAAAAAAGAGGGACTCTCTGAAAGTTGTCCATCACTTCATAAAATTAAGTTTTAACATCTTGTTCCTTCCAGTTTTCTAAGATCAATTTCTTAGTAGCCATTGTAGCTAAGGCCATTATTTTCTTCTGTACTGAATTAAGTTTCAAACTATAATCAGTGTTAAAGAGATAAATTTCTTTCACACATGGAATGTTCACTTCCAACCACGATGACAACATTTGGTTAACTTTGGACCACCAGAGCAAAAGTTTTGGACATGTCCAAAGGCAATGTATAAGACTGGCAGAATTGCCACAGTTATGTCAGATTTGACTGGGGTATTTTTTATTTATTTTATTAATTTGGGCTGGTATGTAATAAGCCCTTTCAATTATGTTTCTTTGGATAGACATATTTTTAGCTGAAATATACAACTTATTTTCACTAATTCTTATTTGATACCTCTGGTTATGGTTAAGGGTACTATCTGCTTCACCGTTTCATTTATTGTTAATTTTGTTAGGTAGAGTTGGCTTCAGCT
The DNA here is from genome assembly GCA_016271365.2 of Neoceratodus forsteri. Lineage (NCBI taxonomy): Eukaryota > Metazoa > Chordata > Ceratodontiformes > Ceratodontidae > Neoceratodus > Neoceratodus forsteri. Next base: position 1,300,552,168 of record CM028130.1, on the reverse strand, counting down.
TGCCACTTGTATTATCCCCGTGCTCCTCAGGATCCCAGTTCAGTTTGGCTTTTATTGATCGACTCAGTATGAGTCATTACAAATATATAAAAAAAAAAACTTCTAGAATTGTACATTAAAAAAACTTTATATCATGAGCCAGCAGGATTATATCCTATTCCAGACCTCTCAACTTCCCTAACAAAATCACTCATCATCTGTGGATTTACCAGCTCACTACCTCACAGCACGAACCCAGACTGTTAGCCACTTATCTCGTGATCCTGCAACCCCGTCTACAGCCAGCTTCAATTCCAGTTCTGGTAGTACTTCATCACTGAAGCTCCTGCTTGTGTTACTCCTCAGTTCATGTGGGAAGTGCCTCCCAAGATGGTGTCATCTCAGCCAGCAGTAGTGAATCCAAACCTGAAAGAAATTAAAAATATGTTTTGAGTGCTGATGGCTCAAATGGCAGAATTAGAAGTGACAATCCAAAGGACATCTACTAACATAGTGGACCTGTCTCAGAGTGTAAATGTGTCTGAGCAGCGCATCATGGATACATAGATACATAGATACATAGACAGTGTCGGCAGATAAGGGCCTATGGCTCACTCAGTCTGCCCATTTGAGCCTGTAAGTTCAGTTTGTTTTCCTAGAAGTCTGTTTCCCCTTACCCTTGACCTCTAGAATTCCTTTATGTCTATCCCATGCATTCTTAAATCCCATGATTGTTTCAGCCCCCACCACTTCCTCTGGCAGGGTGTTCCACTTGTCCACCACCCGTTCTGTGAAGAAATTCTTTCTCATGTTTCCTCTGAATCGTCCTCCCTCCAACTTCATCCCATGCCCTCTAGTCCTGGAACATCTTTTTTTGCTTAAAAATAGTGTTTTCCTGCACCCTGTTCCTCCCTGTAAGATACTTGTATGTCTCTATCATAGCCCCTCTCTCCCTCCTCTCCTCCAGGGAGCACAGAAGAGGACTTAGGTACTCATCCAGTTGCCAAGGCCGCCCTGGATCCTGAGACTTCACAGCTGAAGACAGGGAGGTCAGCCAGGTCAATACTTTAACAAATGGTAATGGATGGAGAAGACAGGACAGATCACCTCATAAATTATGTCAGGAAACAAGATCGTACATTGTGGCTGCTATTGGACTGTGTGGAAGACTTGGAGACTCACAGCAGGCATAACAGTCTGTGATTTGTAGGCTTTCTAGAGGGGGTATGAAGAGCAAAATACTGCAACATTCCTTCAGACAGTTATCACTGACTTATTGAACTGCAGCTGGCCTGCACAATTTGAAATCAATCAAGCTCACCACTCACTGGTACCAAAACCTCCCCCTGGGGACTGACCATGACCTAGCCTTACCCACTTCTCCAATTTCCAGTCAATGAAGAAATAATACAAGCAGCCAGAGAACAAAACACTCTCATGTTGCAAGGACATAAGATTCATGTTTTTGTGGACTTCTCATCTGCCCTCTCAGAGAGACACTGGGCCTTCACTACAGCATTGAAAATATGCATGGATTGGGGCCTCCAATACTCCATCAGGTATCCAGCCACTTGGCACATACTATCCAATGGCATCTCTCAATTATTTGAGACTCCCCAAAGTGCTGAAAGCTCTCAGGCAAAGCAGGCTGCTCAACTAAAATGGGACAAGTACTGTACCCCCATCAAGCCAATGGGTGATGACAGGGACAGGCCACAAACCATGAACAACACCCCAGCCCCAGACAGTCTGCACAACTTGATCTGGAGACAGGGCCCCCTTTGCTTTCACTGCCCATAGATGATGATCCCTGATGAACCTCGCCAAAGCAAAGGTGGTGGAACAAGCAAAAGAAAGCTGGGGGGTGTGAGAAAACATGAGCAATCCTCACAAGTGAGATCCCCAAGATGTAGCCACAGCAACTCTCATTCCTCTTCTGACTTGACCCTGCCAGCCCTAGACAACAACCAGTTTTCCCCCCTGGCACAGCTACCAAGTGAGCACCAGCAGGCCCAACCCAGCAAAATGCAGTCTATGTAGCAAAGCACTTCTGGGGTGGGAAATCTGAAATCCTGGGTTGAAGTAGCTTAACACACAAAACTCCAATACAATGGACCTACGAGCACAGAAGAGGACTTAGGTACTCACCCAGTTGCCAAGGCCACCCTGGATCCTGAGACTTCACAGCTGAAGACAGGGAGGTCAGCCAGGTCAATACTTTAACAAATGGTATTCTTTTTGTGAAACGGGGGGGGGGGGTAATTAATATACCCCAGGATGTTGTCACCACCTCATGTGACAATAACTATATGTATTTCAGCTTGGGTCACTCTTGGTGCCCAATTGAGACTCCTAAATAATTAAGTTCAAGAGGCATCTTAAAGCAGTAACCAAAAGGGAGAGGACTGCTTTGCTTCAATGCTTTATCACAAAGGTACTTCCCCATCTAACATATTTCCATTCCTTTCGGACTGATCTCCCTGGGTTGTATGGAATTCCTGTCATCCTCATGTAGTGTCAATAGCTGTTGTGTGCAACACTTACTGTACCCAAAACCTTCTTCCAGGCCCCATGGAGATTCAATGAAGATCCATGTATAAGCACTGTGACCTATTCCATCCCACTCCTCCAGGAACCCAGCTATGCTGCAAGCCCAAATCGAACATGAAAAAAATAATAAATAAAAACTTTGTGTACTATGATTTCCTCTTCCCATCCCTATCACAATGTGCAGGCTGCATACAGGCTAATTGCTTCAGGGCAGCACCCCTCTGCAATGTGTTCATTGCAAAAGAGTCAAGCAGTCTGGGGCAAAAGGTTATAGATGCTGATAGTTAAGTAATTATGCCCCACTTTAGGGGGTTAATTTAGGAGATGCTGTCTGTTTTCAAATGTGGGACACCTATACACATTACTCCTTTCACTAATGGCAGGGATGGGGGAACAGTTTCGATAGACTTCATGAGACTGCTGTGGGAATCTTAATCCTCCTCGCAGTAGAGACAGAGGCACACCATACCAATGGAGTCATGCTTTTAGGTCAGTGAAGGTTTCTCCTACTCTATTAAAAGTCTTTGCTGACCTTCTGTTAGGGCACACTCTCCCTGCCCAATTTGGGCAAGACAGCTAAGGGTACATAGATAACCAGGTGTGGGTTGGGGATATGGATGGTCACACTATAATGCTAGATTACACCTGTAGAGGAGTTCCTTAGTGATGACCACTGTAATGCTACCTCAAGTGGAGATTGTGGGCACATTGGACATTGTTAACTGGTGCCAGTAACAATTGCTCAGCTCAGTTGCTGTGATGGGAGGGGGCAGGGGAGAGGGAGGGGGACGCTGCATGGGTTTTACTGTTTTCTAGGTTTGCTGGTTCTGTTGTTTGTTAGTGTCTGTGGTGGTGTTGACTGCATGCCATGGTGAGCTGTGCTCACATGCTGTACTGAAGAGGACTTCTTTGGAAAATGTGGATCTGTAGTAAGATACACTATACAACAGACACATAGGATGTGAAGAGTACCAAAAATGGGGATTAACTGTATTAGTTGGAATGTTAGGGGTTTAAGTTCACCTGTCAAGAGGAGACAGGCCTGGAGTCATTTGACAAAACTTAAGACACAGGTTGCCTTCCTGCAAGAAACCAGACTGTCCTGCAAAGAGGTCTCTAAACTGAAATGGTTCTGGGTGGATCAGGAAGCCCACAGTGTAGGTCTGACTAAAAAAAAGGGGATGTGAACATTGATTCACAAGGATCTGGGGTGGAAGACCTCTCAAACTAAAATTGATTATGATGGGAAGTGGGTTTATGCCACTGTAGAGACCTCAGAGGGGCCCATCTTACTGGCTAATTTGTATGGCACTAATTCAGATGACCCAGCCTTTTTCCATTTAATCAGTCAAAAACTAATTGACATTAAGACTTGTCATTGTCCAGTGCTATTGAGGAGGGATTTTAACCTGACCCTGAACACAGAGATAGATAGAAGTAGAGGGAGGGCTAAACCCCACTCAAATGCAGTTAAAGCAGTTAAACAATTGATCCAGTGCATCAGCTAACAGATGTATGAAGGACACAGCATCTTAGTGTGCATTACCATACCTGCTTTTTGGTTCTGCTGGGACATCCATTAGAACTGAACTGTAGTTACTATCCCTTTCCCTTATCCCGCAGATCCCAGAGACCATAATCCACCTCATCATTACCTTGATCTATGCCCCACTGGCAGTCAAACATCTGTGGGGCCAGCCACAAAAGATGTCACAATTATGGTGACTAGACCCACTCCTGCTGGAAGACCCAGCTTTCCTACCATGGCTTAAATAGGAGGGTAGTACTGGAAGATAAATGATACTGGGGAGGTGTCTGACTCCACTTTGTGGGAGGCCTTTAAAGCCACTCTATGGGGTAGTATCAGGATCTATGCTGTGTACAGATGCAAAATCAAAGAAGCAGAGCAGGCTACTCAAGAAAAAGAATTAACAGACATGGAGAAGTGGTATAAAGAGACTACTCCCTCTCTGTCTACCTTGTTAATTGCACAGTGTAACAGCATCTGCAATAAGCTAAATGATCTCTTAAACAAGAAGGCTGAGCTAGCTCTCAGAATGTTGTGCAACACATTTCAGGAGGGTGGAAAGAAATCCAGTAAGCTATTAGCCTATATGCTGAAATACAGACAGACTGTGGATACCACAGGGTATTTTCATAATACATCCAGCACCCTTCATAAAGCACCCAAAAGCATAAACTGTACTATGCAGCAGATTAATAAAAAAGGTATGCTTCTCCCAACCCACCAGGAGTAGAGGTTGTCAAGAACTTACTTGATTCTTTCCCTATCCCTGCAGTCTCCCCTGCACAAGTGGCAGAGCTGGTGGCACCAGTATCCCTGGAAAAAATCCAGCAGGCCATCAGAGCCATAAAATCTCCAAAGGGCCCCTGGGGTGGACAGGTTCCTTATTGACTTCTACTAGGCCTATAGTAAAGGCATTACTCCATAGCTGCAGTGAGTGTTCATTGCCTCATACCAACAAGGTATCATGCTTCCATCCATGTGAGAGGCAGAGATCACTGTTCTCCCTAAGATTAAGAATTCCACCATACCTCACAGCTACTGCACTATTTCTCTTGCAAAAAACAAACCAAAAAACTAAGAGTTGGTAGCTCTTAAGGGGGTGTAAGCAAATAGTGCTTCTGGGGATTGGTAGCCTGTAGTGGGGGTTTAATATTGCATTAGGGGATTGGTAACTGAGTTGGACAGGCAAATATTGCATTTGGGAAATATTATCATCCAGTAGTGGTGGGGGGGGAGAGAGAGGAAATAAAAAAGACAAGCGGAAAAGGCTAAACATAGGTGAGTAGCTATGATGGGAGTGGTGCAGTACAGCGGATGTGGGGTGACAGTCTTCATGGAGACATTCTGGAGACTGCGGTAATGCCCCATCTGCAGACACCTCTGTGGGCTGAGGGAGGAGGTTGCTAGACTGAAGACTGAGCTGGCTTGGGTTAGTTGGAACTATTCTCCCACTCAGGGACCACAAAGTTCACCTCTGCTGCATCAAAGGGTGCCAGGAAGGAGGAACAACTGGACAACGGTGGGCTCAGGGAGGATTAGGGTGGTGGAGCATAGGCACATCCCTCATCCAATACCACTATGAAACTCCTATGTCACCCTGGCAGGGGGGAACTGTCCCACAGAGGCACCAGAAGTAGTGGCTAGGATGGATGAGGAGGTCCTCCACAGTGGAGACCTCAAGGGGAGTAGCAGAGAACCCCAGAGGAGAAGGAAGCAAATCCTGGTGGGGGAATCTATAATAAGGGGGACACAGTTGGGGACAGGTAGGAGAGAGGAAGAGAGAGTGATAAGGATGAAAGGAGGATCCTTAGGATCACTGAGGAGTCAAGGAGTGAGGGAGAGCTGGATATCGTTGTCCATTTGGGGACAAATGCAAATCACCCAGCTGGGGAGGAACCAAAAGCAGTTCAGGAGGACCTCAGGAAATTGGGGAGGGATCTTATGCAAGTAGCACATTCTGTTACTTTCTTGGAGGTGCTACCTGTCCATGACAAGGTGATACCAGGAGGCTCCATATCAGGGACTTCAATTTATGGTTGTGGAAATGTTGTGAAAGAGATGGATTTTGATTCGTTGGGGACTGGGACTCCACTTGGAGGAATGGAGGCCTGTACAGAAGCGACGGCCTGCATCCATCCAGGAGGGGAATTGAGATCCTCTGTGAATAGTTTAAATGATACATTGATAAGCATTTAAACTAGCCAAGGGTGGAGGCAGTCTGTCCCCCACATGCTAATAGGGTCAGCAGTAGAAGTCCAGAGGGTGAGACGTCCAACAAGGAAAAAACATAAAAAATAACTGAGAGGAAGAAGGAGGGGGTGAGAGGTCCCACAAGGAAAATACTCAAAAAAAAAAAAACAAGAGGAATGGGGAAAGAGGAAAGAAAATAGTGGAGTAAACAGGGGTATGCAAAATTGGGGAGGTGGCAGTACAAAATGGAGAGCCATGTGTGTGAATGCTCAAAGTCTATGAAACAAGATGGCAGACCTACAGGCCACAATGGCAGCAGCAGACCTGGACATAGTAGCGATTACCGAGACCTGCTGCAATGAAAACCAGGACTAGTATATCACCATTCCAGGGTATGCTCAATTCAGAAGGGGCAGGGTAGGAAAGAAAGGTGGAGGGGTGACTCTGCTTGAGGGAAAACATGAAAGCCATGGTGATACAGAGGGGACAGGGAGAAGTGGAGGTACTGTGGGTCACCCTGGAGATAGGGAGGGGGGCAGTTATTCAAATGGGGTGATCTACAGACCTCTAGCACAGGGAGAGCAGGGGGATAAGGATATGATAGAAGAAATTCAAGGGATGGCTAACAAGGGTGAGGTATTGCTAATAGTGGACTTCAATCTACCAGACATGGATTGGAACCTTCCTGCAGCAGCAGCAACAGTTAGAAGTAGGGAAATCCTAGACTCGATGCAGGGGGCATTCCTCAGACAGTTATGAGGGGTTGGGGGCAATACTGGACCTGGTACTGTCAAACAGGGACAGTGTCAATTACGTCAGAGTGGAAAGCCACCTGGGGTTCAGTGATCATTGTACAGTGTGGTTCAACATATGGACTGGGTCAGAATCCAACCACACTGAAATGAGGATCCTGGACTTCATTAGCGCCAATTTCAAGAAAATGGGAGAGTGCCTCAGGGAAGCCTTGGCAGGAATAGGGAAAATGGGTTGGGTAGAGGAACAATGGACAAATATTAGGAAGGCCATTGAGAAGGTTACTAACCTCTGTGTCAGGCAGGTTAAAAAGGGCAAGATAAAAATAAACTGCTGTGGTTTTCTATGGAAGTAGCAGAGAAAGTAAAGACAAAGAAGCAGGTGATCGAAAGGTACAAATCGACACAGAAGGAAGAAGATAGGGAGGATTACTAGAGAAATAAAGGGGACAAGGGAAAGCAGTTAGGAGAGCAAAAACAGAAATGAAGGAGAGCATTGTCAATTCAGTAAAAAAGGGGGATAAAACATTATTTAGGTATATAAGTGAAAAAAAAGAAAAGCAAGGCAGGAATTGTAAGACTAACATGGGAAGGGTGGTATTATAGACCCCTGAGTCATTTGAAAAACCAATTATAACTGACTTACAACACATTAGGACTGATTTTTTTAAACTAGTTTGAAATTTCTGACTTCAACTAGCTGAAGAAAATCCAACCAATTTTTCAACTTTCACCATCGTTTAATTTTATTATGTAGTAGTTTGTCAAACTTTTTTAACTTCATATCTTTTTTTATAAAAATTTCGACTATAAAAGTTAATAAAATGTATGGAAAAGTCCCCCCCTCCTGAAATCAATGGGGCATGCACACACAGCCTTCACCTTCTGATATCACAAAATGGGGCTGCATGTGCCTACGTGGGGGCGTGTTGGTGGGTTAAGATCAGGAAGCAGCTCCATTTTTAGCATTTGGGATTTAGCAGCATCATAACTTCATAAATGGACAGAAACAAAAGGAATTATTTATGCCCCTCAACTCTGGGGCAGGTGAGGTATTGCATATGTTGAAGGGAACAGCAACTAGGTAGCAGCAGCTAAGAAGCTGGCTGCTCTTTAAAATGCAAATACAAAGTGCAGTGAAACAAATCCACTCACAGTAGGGACCCACTAAAGCACAACAACCAGTCAAAACAACAAAAAAATATACTAAATCCCTGAAAGTAACAAGTTCAAGCAGGGCAGTAAAACAGTATACTGTATAGAAAAATAAGCAGCAGTAATACTAGTTACTTAGGAAAAGAACTGTGAGTCTAAAATGCAGTATAGGTAGGGCCTCTGAAACACCCCACAGATGCTAGAAGGTACCCTTTTGCAAACAGAGCTAACCATCAAAATGTGTTCGTTTACTAGTAGTTGTAGAATCTGTGAGACTTAAAACAGTTTAAAGGAGGACCCTAGAAATACCTCCTGTATGGTATACCAGAACTGAGATGTATCCATAGTTTAAATTTAAAGTTAAAAAAAATCATGTATATTAAAAAAACATTTCAGACAATTTCTGAACTTGTTTTGGCTTTCAACATGTACACTAATGTGTTTTTTTTTATTTTATTCATCTTGCTGTGAGGACTTTAATATTTAGTCCTTCTGATTCATACAGTGGCAGACAACAAACATTTTGTCCATTGGACCCGCCTGACCATGCTCCACACTCCGGCCTCCTATGGGTCTGGGAACTCACAAACTGACCACCTGCACCTGGCCTGCTCCATGACCTAGTGGAGAGTCTGATTTACTCACAATGCCACCACAGTCAGAGAGAGCCCAGCCAGGCCATGAGCAGTAGATCTATGATGATCGATTGTCTTGGCTTTTCAAGTTCGGCTGCCCAGGCCCACAGCCCCAAGCCCTCAACCAGCCAGACAAGCCAGCCCAGCATGCAGCAGACACACAGACAGAATGAGCAGTCTGTGAGAGATGATCGTCCTCCTTTGTACTGCCCACTGCCCAGCCCTGGCGGGCCTACATACACATCCCATACAGTACCTTGCTCACTGCAATAGCCTGTTGCCAGTTTGTTCAGGTGTCGGGTGATGATTCGGTCGGAGATGTGTGTTGCTGCTGTTGCTCTACTTGGTGGTGGTGCCAGTGTTTTTTTTTTGATCTGTGTGCTCCTTCCCTCCTTCCAACCCACACAGTCGGTCCTTAACCCAAACCCACGTCCCCACTCCAGTACTCCACGCAGTGGAACTAGTGCACCTACCACTCCTCCTCCTCGCCGACTCTGAAGACCTGACTGAGACTGAGTGAGAGTCACTCGACAGGCCCGGCCAATGGGGTCATGTGTTGATCCCTACCATGACCAGACCACTGACTTGTTGCCTTCACATGATTGCTGCCTGGCTTTGCTGGAGGACTGACTTGGACCTGCAAAGCCACACACTAGTCTCTCTCTGTGCACCGGACATGTCAGGACAGTGGACACAGTGAACGTATTTTTAAATTAAAGGCCAAACCGCCAAACTTTGTCCCTGCATAAAAATGCTGCTTGCTTCGTTGCCCACACACCAAAACAGATGCCTCCTCTCCTGACAGTCTCCCCTCCTACCTAGGAACACTCTCCCCGCCACCTAGTGCAATCAGTCACAGACACTCTCAAGCTCCTGGCTCCTCATTCTATCTCTCCTAATTGGTGGATGCTTCATGTCCAGGAGCCAGGATGTATTTTATTGGCTGTAAGGCTCGGTGCTGGCAGTTGAGGACCATTAGATATTCGTGGCCCCCCTGGCCCCTTCCCCCCCCCAGGAAAGCAAGAAAAAAAGAGAAAACACACGCAGTGCACCACAAAAACAAACCTGGACTGGTCACAGAATCCTCAACTGTAGTGGATTTCGTCTCCACTATTTTATGACTGCAATCCAATGCAATTGCAACTCATTGCAACTGCATTGAATTGCAACTGACTATTTCAACTGCCGACGACTGCTCCGGGGTCTAGAAGGTAAGTGTGGAAGAGAATTAGAAGAAAGCAGACATACTGAAAAAGTACTTTTGTTCAGTATTCATGAAGGAAGGGTTAGGTGGTGGGCCACAGATAGGGAAAGGGGGCATTAAGGGTAAGGCAGTGGACACTAGCCTTTTCATGGAGGAGAGAGTCCTCAGGGAACTAAAGAAACTAAAAGTAGACAAGGCAATGGGGCCAGATGGGATTCACCTTAGGATACTGAAGGAACTAAAGGAGGAGCTATCTGTGCAGTTGATGGCCCTGTTCATTTTATCACTGGACACGGGGGAAGTTCTGGGGGACTGGAGGAGGGTGGATGTGGTCCCACGATACAAAAGTGGGAACTGGGAGGAGACAGGTAACTACAGACCTGTAAGCCTGACTTAGGTGGTGGGCAAAATTACAGATGCAGTACTAAAGAAAAGGATTGGAGAATACGTTGAAACCAGTGGGTTACAGGATCTGAGGCATCATGGGTTCACAAGGGGGGATCTTGCCAAACAAACTTGACAGAGTTCTTTGACTGGGTTGCCAGGGAAGTGGATCAGGGCAGAGTGGTGGATGTGGTCTACCTGGATTTCAGTAAGGCCTTTGATCCTGTAAACAAGCTGGGCAGCCTGGGTTTGGGTCCAAAGATAGTAAAATGGGTATAAAGTTGGCTTAGTAATAGGACTCAAATGGTGGTAAATGGGGTTCACTCAGAAGAGGGTAAGGTAACCAACGGGGTGCTTCAGGGGTCAGTACTGGGAGCAGTCCTCTTCAGTGTCTTTATTACTGACATCTGAGGGACTGGAAGGGAAAGTATGCCTGTTCAAGGATTACAAAAAGATCTGCAACAGAGTGGACACACGGGGGGGGGGGGTGAGGGAAAATCTGAAAAGGCTGGAAGACTGGTCAAGGGTTTGGCAACTGGGCTTCAACACCAAATGTGCAAAGTCATACATATGGGGCACAGAAAACCAAAGGCAAAGTATAATTTAGAGGGGGAGGTGGTAACAACCACAAATCAGGGAAGGGATCTGGGGGTCATCATATCTGACAACCTGAAGGTAGCAAAGCAATGTGATAAGGCAGTGGGGAAGGCTAGTCGAATGCTGGGGTGCATAGGGAGCGGTATCTCCAGCAGAAGAGGAAAGTTGTGCTACCCCTGTATAGATCAATGGTGAGGCCCCACCTGGAGTACTGTGTCCAGTTCTGGAGGCCACATCTCTGGAAAAATTTAGATTGGGTTGAGGCGATACAGAGAAGGGCTCCCAAAATGGTGCATTTCCTGCATCAGAAGGCCTATGAGGAAAGATTCAGTGAATTAAATATGTAATCTCTAAAGGGATGGAGGGGAAGGGGAGACATGATAGAAACATTCAAATACCTCACAGGTATCGATAAAGTACTGGAGGGAAACATTTTGCACAGAACGAACTGCTCAAGGACAACGGGGCATGAAATGAAGATGGAAGGGGGATACTGAGAGGGAACGTGAGGAAATACTTCCTTATAGAAAGGGTGGTGAATGTCTGGAACAGCCTCCTGTCAGAGGTGGTGGGTACCAGAACAGAAACAAGATTGAAGCATGCATGAGATAGACACAAGGGGATCTTAGTAACAGTGTTGGGGTGGGGTGGGGGGTAAGGCCAGAAATCAGTTAGGGTCTACGGTAGCACAGTAGATAGGGACTCTTTAAGGCAGACTAGGTGGGTCAAGAGGTCCTTTTCTGCTAACAGCTTCTATAAATGCTGATGCCAAAATAATGGCAAAAAAATCATGGTGAACAGATGAAAGAAATTCTTGCCAGGTCTGATTCACCATTCCCAGGTAGGATTTATCAAGGCTGGGCTTAGTTCAAATCATCTCCAAATCCTTACATCCCTTAAACGCAATGTGCAGACCAGCTCCTCTCCCACTGCTGCTCTGGTGGTGGACTTCGAAAAGGCCTTCAATTCAACCAAATGGGCCTTTGTGCAAGCAACACTGGGAGAAATGGGTATACAGCCTCTTCTTAGAGAGTGGGTCACCATTTTTACTCATCACCCATGGCATCTGTTCTTATGGACAACATGAAGTTGCCTTTCTTCTCCCTTCAAAAGGGCATTAGAAAAGGGTATCCTTATCCCCCTGCAATTTGTGAAAACTATTGAGCCACTGGTGATAGATGTAAGAGAACAGCCTCTATTCATGACGTTCGGTTGGGAAATGCAGACTATAAACAATTCCTGTATGTTGATGATTTGCTCATCACCCTGTCAGAGGCAGATCAAGCAGTCCAACAGGTACTACTCCTGCTATGCACGTTCTCCATTATCTCAGTGCTTAAGCTTAACCAGACCAAGACTGAGATCCTACCATTGGACCCTAAATACCCGGCCATCAAGTTCACAGCACTGGGCCCAAAATGGGAGCCAGAAGGTATTACCTGTCTAGATATTAAACTGCATCAATGCCTTATTAAGACGATACCTCTGAATCTTTATCCTCCTTTAGCCTACACAAAACTGAAATTCGAAAGGTGGAAATCACTTAATCTCTCATTGGCATGAAAAATAGATGCCATCAAACTAATCACTGCCCCTAAAATGTTTACACTTGCTATCCCACTTACTGTTCCAGAGCTTTCATAAATGGTTCCATAAGATAGTCACTATGATAGGCCACTTCTTATGGGAAGGCAAATACTCGAGGTATAGCAGAGCCAAACAAAGGAGCCAATGGAGCAAGTGAGACTGGGGCCTCTACTGGTTTGTAGGATACCATATGGCCTTTATCTCAGCCCAAAAAAGTCAAATGTTTTTAGACTTCTAGCCTACACAGGCCATTATGGCTGAAGGTATAATCCACATTCCTGGGGGAGAGATCCCCACTGATATCCCTGTAAGCAAAACATAAAGAGGCCAGCCAACCTTCCCCTACCATAGATATCTCCACTAGGTACTGGGGTAAACTGCACAAGACCATCTCAGCACACCTCACCTCTCCCCAATCTCCTCTACACCACTCTGGGGGGAATCCAACATAGATACATAGATACATAGACAGTGTCAGCAGATAAGGGCCTATGGCCCACCCAGTCTGCCCATTTGAGCTTGTAAGTTCAGGTTATGTTTTCCTAGAAGTCTGTTGACCCTTACCCCTGACCTCCAGAATTCCTTTATGTCTATCCCATGCATTCTTAAATCCTGTGATTGTTTCAGCCCCCACCACTTCCTCTGGCAGGGTGTTCCACTTGTCCACCACCCGTTCTGTGAAGAAATTCTTCCTCATGTTTCCTCTGAATTGTCCTCCCTCCAACTTCATCCCATGCCCTCTAGTTCTGGAACATCTTTTTCACTTAAAAATAGTGTATTCCTGCACCCTGTTCCTCCCTGTAAGATACTTGCATGTCTCTATCATATCCCCTTTCTCCCTCCTCTCCTCCAGGGAGTACATATTCAGTTCCTTCAGCCTGTCCTCATAAGACTTGTGATGCAATCCATGTACCATCTTTGTTGCCCTCCTCTGAACCTTCTCTACCCTGTCTATGTTCTTATGTAGGTAAGGTCTCCAGAACTGTACATTTTACTCCAGGTGGGGCCTCAATAGTGTCTTGTATAGTGGAATTATGACCTCCCTTTTCCTGCTGGTGATGCCCCTTCCTATGCATCCCAGCATCCTATTTGCTTTACCTGCTGCCTTGTCACACTGTTTCCCTACCTTGAGGTCATCAGCAATGATAACCCCAAGATCCCTTTCCTGCTTGGTGCATGCTATATCCTCACCCTCCAACTGATATATTGTGCCAGGGTTTTTGTGCCCCATATGCATTATCTTGCACTTCTTTGCATTGAATTTCAACTGCCAAACCCCTGACCATTCTTCAAGTTTCTGCAGGTCCCTTCTCATTCTGTCTACACTCTCTGGTGTGTCTACTCTGTTACAGAGCTTTGTGTCATCAGCGAACAGTGAAATTCTGCCTTCTAGGTCCTGTGCAATGTCACTGATGAAGATGTTGAATAAGACCGGTCCCAGCACTGATCCCTGTGGTACCCCAATGGTCATTCTTCCGTCTGTGGAGTGACAGCCATTTACCACCACCATCTGTGTCCTGCCGCCCAGCCAGTTACCTACCCACCACACTACTGTCCTGCACACACCCATATTCCCCAGTTTGTGAAATAGTCTTCTATGTGGCACAGTGTCATAGGCCTTGCTGAAGTCCAGATAGGCCATGTCTACTTCCTTCCCCTGATCCACATCCCTAGCAACCAGTCAAAAAATTCAATGAGGTTGGTCTGACATGACCTCCCCCTGGTGAAACCATGCTGCCTTGGGTCCTGTAGTCCATTGACAACCAGATGTTCCACCAATCTCTCCTTCAGTAGTGCTTCCATGATCTTCCCCACTACCGAGGTGTGGCTGACTGGTCTGTAGTTCCCCACTTCCTCTTTGTTCCCACTTTTGTATAAGGGGACTACATCTGCTGTCCACCAGTCTTTGGATACCTCCCCTGTTTCCAGTGATCAGCTAAACAGGATAGCCAGAGGTTCAGCCACCACCTCACTTAGTTCTTTAAGGACCCTGGGGTGCACCCCATCTGGCTCCAACAGTACAACAGTACAAACTGGGAGGCATCCAATCTACTGGAAGACTTGGGTGGTGCAAGGCATCAGGACTATCAGTGACCTCTGTATGCCTGCCATCATGACTATAGGCAAGTATATTATATGTGTTGGCCCCTTTTTTACACTCCAGATTCTGACATAGCCATGATAATGTATGAGCTCCCCCCATTCCTTGTCATGGAACATCCATACATGGGATATGTTCTCTTGGTCCAACAAAATAGATCTCTGCAAGTTAGGGTACAACAGATTAGTTTCTAGTTCAGTTAGAGGTTAGAGTTTGGTTGTTTGTGTTTTTATAGAACTGGGAAGACTGTGCCACTCTATGTATTCACCACCCACTGTTTCCTGGGACTTCTAAATCACTAGCTGGTGGACATGCTGTTTAGTAGCCTTCCAGTACAGTATTGATGAGAACTCTTTCTCACATAGGCCAGATGTACTAATAAAACAATACTGATTTATTATGCATTGCTTTGTTGTTTATGTATATCTTGTGGGGGTGTGATAATTAGAGATGGGTGAAGTGGCCCCAATTCACTCCGCAAAGTGGAACGCGGAGTGAAAGCGAATCCGGGGATTGCTGCGCAACGCCAAGCAGAGTTATTCGTTATTACTGTAATGCGGTCCATTGAAAACAATGACTTCGCATTACTCTGCCTTCCCAAACCTCTACTCTACTAATCCTTAAGGCAAAGTACATTGAAAACAATGTACTTCATCTTACTTTGCCTTGTTTTTAAGCTCAAAAGGCAAATTTTGCAGTGATTCATGGGATTTCAGGTCACATGGGCTCTAGTTTGTTCTGCACAGCCTCAGTTTGAGGTAGTGTGTGTAGGAAGCTGTAGGAGACAATCTGCTCTGAGAGCTCTCTGTGAATCAAACCTTCTAAAAGCTGTTAAAAAAGCCTTTTTGAGTCATTTTTTTGCTGAAACTTTAGTTCATCAATTATAGGAAACCCTCCTGTGCTCATATCATTGAGCATTTATTGTTTGTGTGTGTATTTTGAATGTTAATGTACAACATACAGTCTGTGTACTGATAGACAGTGGAAGTGTGCTTTGGGGAAGGGGCGTATCTGTGGTGTAGGTAGATTAACTTGGAGAAAAAGACAGTGCTTTCTGTTTTGGTGATATTTTTCTTGTATAACTATGTTAATGTACACACATTAATATTTTAAATAATTCTTGTCATTTTTTTGCTGATTGTTGTGGTGCAGCAGTGCATAATTTTAGTTTGTTTAAAATATGTGGTTATATTACTGAAGTTTTCAATTTGCTACGCATTACTTAGTGCGTGTGTGAGTATGTGTGTGACGTGTGTCATCAAATCAGACACCTTTATTGTGCCACATAATAATTTCAGCAATGTGAACCTGCTATCCACTGCAGCTCTATAATTTTTTGTACTTCTTTGTGGTACTCATACTAGTGACTGTTACTGCAGCAGTGCAGTACACTGCCCCCGCCGCCTCAACCGGCAAAGATATTATTTTCCAGATTTGAATTTCTGATGGTGAGCACTGGTTAGGTGTTGTGCCTTTGCATCTGCATCTCTTCAGTGCACAGTGCAATGTTAATCTGTCTGTACATTTGCATCTCTTTAGGGCCCAATTTCCATCACTAACTTAAGTCACAGTTGTTTCTTTGGCTTCCCTTCAGAGTACTGGACAGGTGTGGTGCATAATTCAGCATGAACATTGTACTCATTAATATGCGTTTTTAAGTCAGGACCATCATCAGGAGTCACTTGTGATACAAATCACATTCTTCATCATCTCGGTCACAAATGCAGTCACAAATTACGATTTACGATCACGTCACGAATCACAACAGTAATTTTTTTTACTAGTTACTTGGATGTATTGTAAGCCTGTTTTGTAGTATCTCTCCAGGCTTCACCACCCCACCATTGTACTCATTAATAAGTGCTTTTAAGTCAGGGAGTTGGACAGTGTCTGCAGTACATATACAGACTGGAAAGAAAACTGCACCCATGCAATTTAGCACAGTATACTTCCACTGCTCAGAATACATATGAAAGACAACAAAAAAAGGGCATAATTACATACAAGAGTCGGGAATGGTGAAGGAATACATTTTATAACACAGCAAAGAAGGTGCGGGGGGGCACATGGTGTGAGGAAAAAAAAACTAATGTGGGATCCCATGGTGATCCAGCAGCAGTTCCAGCATGGACATAATTTGCAACTGATGTCCCTCTATGCAAGAAAAATAAAATTTACAGAAAGAACAAATTAAGTAAAAAAAGAGTACAGACAGAAAAGACAAAAAAAGTAGCTTTTAAAAAAGCTGTTGAGTCTAAATCAAAGTTTAAATCTCCTTCTCATTCTGATCTCAAAGTATCAGCAGTCACAAAACACACTCCTCTCTCTCTCTCTCTCTCTCTCATCTGCACAGGAAAAAGTAAATGTGTCTGCTTGTATGATTCACTTTCTTCCTACCTAGCTAAAGAGCATGTGACTTACAGTACTGTAAGCCATGTGATGTGTCGGGGGACTGCCAAATCTGAAACACCAAGTGCATCACTTAGAATCATAATGAGGAATGCGAAGTCCATTAAAAACAATGACTTCACCTTACTTCACATTGCCATTCCGCCTTAACGCGAAGTGGTAATTACAAGATGAAGTGAGCACTTTGCATTGCCCACTCCGCATAGCAGAGTGGCAATGCGAAGTGCCCACTTTGCGTTCACTTCGCTGGCAGGATTTAAATTTGCTGCATCTCTAGTGATAATGTCCCTATAGTTAGGGTTGAGTAGGCTGTTTAATATTCAATACCAATTTTTGTACCTTAATGACTCTGGTGTCATTTAACAAATGAGACAAAAAAATTGATATGCCCAGTCAGGTTGTGTGAGTCTCAAAATGTGAAACATTTTGTGGTGGTGTCTTGTTCAGTTTTCAAGATACAGAGCATCAAAAAGGGAAAAAAAAAGTTTGGTTTCCCTAAACTTAATATTGTGTATTTTTTTGCTCTCACCTACAGCCTAGATGGTGTGGAATTTTTTCATGAAATTTTTCAAGATTGAAGGGGCCCATGCCAAGGGTGTGCCTTTAGAAGGTTTCAAGATAAAATATTATATGGTTCCTGAGTTAAAATGATTTTTGAGTTAACATAAAAATGTGAATAGTAAAAAAAAATGTTGTCTGTGCTTATTTTCATGAATTACCTGTCGTGCTGAAAGAAATACAGATCATGTGGAAAAAAATATTGATGGTGCCATCTCAACCATTGAAAACACATAAAACTGATATATTGAAAAAAACACCTGAACTTAGGTAAACTGGGCCCACTAATCTAGATTCTGGTGTGTATTTTTTGAAAACCTGCTAAAAATACTTTTTCTGGATCCCCCAAAACCCATCATGCCCAGCTTAGTGAGAGGAGCTGTTCACTCGAGTTCTCTGTATGAGAACAGCAGGACTTTCCTGAGTTCTGTAGCCACATCTGGTAGTCATGCTGCAGACTGCAGGGAGAAAAGTAAGCTGCTGATCCCTTGTTCTTTCTATCTGTCTCTTTCTTTCTCTGTCTGCCTCTCTGTCTGTCTGTCTGTCTTTCTGTCTATCTATCTGTCTGTCTGTCTGTCTATCTATCTATCTATCTATCTATCTATCTATCTATCTATCTATCTATCTATTTCTTTCTTAAGCTGACCGGGGTGCCTACCCTTGTTACCAATTCTTTCTCCCACCTCCCCTCCAGTTCACCTGCCCACCCTTCCCATTCTTTATATAATTATTATTTGAGTGACCAGGGTGCCCACTCCTTGTACCACATCTCATCTTCCCTCATTTTCCCTCCAGATCATTCTGTCCTTCCCACTAAATATGAAGTGGCACTGGAGTGTCCACACCTGGTGCTGACAAACAGTAGCCCAACACTGGGGTGCCCAATACCCAGTGTTAGAATGTCCCCTGTGAGTCCCCTGTATTAAAGAAAACCATCTCTCAATGTTTTTTTGTAAACCTGTAACAAAGAAACTGGCCCCTCTCTGAAATGACCTCCCTACACACACCCCACCCATCACACCCTGATCTCCCACTCAGTATCCACTACCTACACACCCACCATATACCCTCACTCACCTGAACATGTTCCTCAGCATATATCCACTTAGCAGTTGAAGACACAACTTGCTGCTGGAACCAGAGACTGTGATATGAGAAACTAAGGTAAGTGTGGCTCGATGTATTTCAATGGGGGATTTGAACATTGATTCATAAGTTTGCTATTCATGCATATTTTGATCCCACATTTTCAACATGGCCTTTTTGGGACCCTGCCTCATGACCAATGGTGGCAGAATCATGCAAATCTGGCCCAAAAGGTGATTTTATGGTCACTTTGTAAAATCGCCTTTTGGGCAGAATTTGAGCATTTTCACTGCCTTGTTCATGAGGTAGGGTTATAAGAAGGCTGTGTTGAAAACTTTGGGTCACAATATGTAAAAACTGCAAAGTTATGAGCATAAGTTGAAATTTTTCTATGCTAACTCATAACTTGGTTCATTTTAAGTACAGTATAACCTTATTTATCCGAATGTGCTAGGGACAATACAAATGTTTGGATACATGGGGTTTTGAATAAGTGAAGGCACTTTACAATGAAGCCTATTAAGCTGGGAGACACAGCACAGTTTTGGATAACTGAGAGTTTTGGATAACTGAGGTTTGGATAATTGGGGTTTTACAGTATTTTTACCACAAATTTCCAATATAGCCATTTTTTCACACCACCTAAAAGGTGAGGGGATGACAAGGGAAAATAAAGTAAATATTACCCCAAGACAAAAATAAATAAATAGGATGTCAGCTATAAAGGTTATGTTGTATAATGCTAGAAGTTTGAATGAAACCAGTATGATAAAATTGGAAATGATAATGAGGAGGGAAAAATTATTAAAACATTAGATATGGTAGGGGTTGTGGAAACCTAGTGGTCAAATGATACCTTATGGCATCAGCAGATGTCTGGTTATAGATTGCCAAATAAAAATAGAGATGGGAAAAGGGGTGGGAGTGGATCTCTTTATTAGAGATGGATTGGAAGTTAGGGTCATTGATGAAAATTGTGACTTAGGTAGTATCGAAATTGCTACTATTGAACTGTTGGGTACTAAGGGGACAAATTTAGGATTTCAGCATTTTACAGAGCACCTGCTACTAGTATGGAGGATACCAAAGCTTTTGTTGAACATATTGTTGGTTTAGCTGAAAGCACTGATATGGTGCTAATGGGGGGGGATTTAAATATGCCAAACATTGAATGGGGGGAACAGAAGGCAGGAAACAACTTAGATTGTAGAGTGCAGGAAGAACTAATGGTGGTACGTGTTCAACAATGCATTCAGGAGGCTACAAGGGGGGATAACATACAGGAAGTTATTCTAAAAATGTACCTGATTTTATCCAACAGATCAGTATTCAACCACAATTGGGTACAAGTGATCACAATTCTATAATGTTTAGGATGGATTGGGTAACTAAGATAGTGAAGGGCAGTACAGTACAGCTTCTCTATTATAGGGGGAACTATGCAGCTGTGAGAGAGAGGTTATGCAGAGTTGACTGGGAAGACTCGATGAAAGATCTTACTATGCAAGAATCTTGGGAGCTTTTTTCAGATACAATATATAGGATAGTGCATGAGTATCAGTTAACAACAGGGCTATTCTTTCACTGAGTTGGTACTATGATGACAGATTACCTCGAGAGCCTGTTTCGAGAGGTAATCTATAGTATATGAAATCTTTCAGCCCTGACGTTAAATGGTATGCATGCACTGTTCTGTATAGCATATAGTGGAATGTTGTGGCCTCAAAAAAAAAATTACTACATCTTTCTTTTTAAATAAGACTAACTGTCAGATTGCTGCTCGAGGACACCATATGTGATGTCCGCACTGCAGCAGAATGAAAAGTCATTCTGCTGTCCTGCGGACATCACTTTTTGGTTCTGCTGCACTACAGATGTCACTAGTGCAGCAGAACAACATTTTGAGAGTGTTAGATTTCAGTGAACAATGACGTTCCACTATACACTATAAATGAGATAATAGGTAGGTATATCCCACAAAGGAATGCATATAATCACAAAGGTAAAAAGCCACCATTGCTTATAAGATCTATAGTTAGACTTTGTAGGAAAAAGCAAGCAATGTTCCAGAAAATGAAGAAAAATGAATCAGTAGCATCTCGAAACAGGTATTGGAATATACTGAAACAATTGAAGAAGGAAATAAAAAATTCAAAAAAACAGCTTGAATTTAGATTGGCAATAGGTAAAGATAATAACAAAAGCTTTTATGCGTATGTGACTAGTAGAAGGGGAGGAAGCAGTATGGTTGGTCCATTCAATATAAATGGGGTCATGACCTCTGAGCCAAGGGATATGGTAAATGAATTTAGTAGATGCTTAGGGGCTGTGTATAAGAAACACGATGGGGTTGCAGATAAGGGGTGTATGGGTGTAGGTACATTAGATCCTAAAGAAATTATAACTGAAGAAAAGGTAACAAATAGGATCATGAGACTGAGGGCTGATAAGGTGGCAGGACTGGATGGGATCCATCCATACTTCTTAAAGGAGTTGAGGGATGTGTTGACACCGGTTATTACTAAGTTGGGTCAAAAATCCTTGGCAGAGGGTTTCGTGCCAGAGATGTGGAAATTGGCATATGTGGTTCCAATTTATAAGAAAGGGAAAAAGAGTGAGGCAATGAATTATAGGCTGGTGAGCTTGACCTCTGTTATAGGGAAGATTATCGAAGATATTTTGGGCAAAGCTATTACTGATGTTATGACAAGTGGGGACTTAATAGATAAAAGTCAGCATGGATTTGTGTCTAACAGATCATGTGAAACAAATCTGATCACCTTCTATGAGTTTATTAGTAAGTGTATTGATGAAGAGAAGAATGTGGACATGGTGATGCACGATTTTAGTAGAGCGTTTGATACGGTTCCACACTGTAAGATTATTGATAAGCTTATTGGTATGGGGATTGATTCAATTATTGTATGATGGGTCAAACAGTGGTTAACAAATAGGCAGCAGCAAGTGAGAATACAGGGTAATCTGTCAGAACCATTAAGGGTGGGGAGTGGTGTCCCCCAGGGTTCAGTGATGGGACCATTGTTGTTTAGTGTCTTTATAAGTGATTTGGAAATATTAAGTAACAATAAGTTAATAACATTTGTGGATGATGACAGAATTGGGGGAGTGGTGGATACATTCAATGATAGATTAATTTTCTGACAGGATTTAATTCATATTATGGAATGGGAAAACATAAATGGGATGATTTTCAATAAGGAAAAATGCATTATAATGCATTTTGGTAGACTTAATATTCAGCAGACCTATCACATGCAGGGTCTTAGTTTGAATGTCTCAGAGTGTGAAAAAGACTTAGATATTCAAAATGACCTAAAAAATGGTGCCCACAGTAAAACAACGTCAAATAAAGTTGTGCAGCTGGTAAATTGTATAAGAAGGGGTTTTCAATCAAGAAATAGGGTGCTTTTGTTGCCACTGTACAAGACAATGGTAAAGCCCATCTTGGACTATTGTTCCACTGTCTCTTGTCCTTTCCTCATAAAGAATATTAAATTAATGGTGAGGCCCCAGAGATCACTTATGAGACTAATTTCAGGATGTCAGGGGATCTCATATGTGGATACATTGGATAAGTTGGGAGACTTATTGTTAGTATATAAGGCTTTAGGAGATGATGATCTTAAATCGGAATTGGGATTGAAGATGAGGGTGAAATCATATCATTTGAGAGTAAATAATAGACAACTGAGGGAAGAAACAAGTAGGACTGAAATGAGAAGGAATTTCTTTAAGTGTAGGGCAATTAGGATGTGGAACAGACTGCCACAGGAGGTGGTGGATGCTAATAGTCTGGTGATCTTTAAGAATAGATTGGATAGGTTCTTTGTTGAAGTTGGTGATGCATGTTACCACCACTGAATTGTGGGGGAATTCTATATGGGCTTTGCCTTCTTGACTTCCTTAAGTCTCCAGTATGAAACCTCATTAACATGACAGCTGTAATTTTTCAAATCATGGTCAAAATGTGTCCTTGCACCTGTGGTGCAGAATGAAGTTTTGGTGGCAGGGAATGATGTTTCAGTTGGAATTTGAACATTTTCTCCTATTGGTTCTTGAGATGGGGTAATAAGAAGGCTATGCTGAAAATTCAGTGTACAAATACAAAAAAAATGGTTAGGTTATGAGTGTACACTGCAGTAGAGATGGGCGAAGTGGCCCCAATTCACTCTGCAAAGTGATTCGCGAAATGAAGGCGAATTCGCAGAGTGCTCCACAATGTGAAGCAGAGGACTTTGCGTTATAATGGGTAACTCAAAGTCCATTGAAAACAATGACTTCACATTTCTCTGCCTTCCCAAACCACTACTCCCCCAATTCTTAAGGTGAAGTACATCGAAAACAATGTACTTCGCCTCACTTCACCTTGTTTTTAAGCTCCAAAGATTAATTTTGCAGTGATTCATGTGATTTCAGGTCACATGGGCTCTAGAGTCTTCTGCCCAGCCTCAGTTTGTGGTAGTGTGTGTAGGAAGCTGTAGGAGACAATCTGCTCTGAGAGCTCTCTGCAATTCAAACCTTCTAAAAGCTGTTAAAAAAACCTTTTTGAGTCATTTTTTTTTGCTGAAACTTTAGTTCACTGATTATAGAAAACCTTCCTGTGCTCATATCATCGAGCATTTATTGTTTGTGTGTGTATTTTGAATGTTAATGTACAACATTCAGTCTATGTACTGAGAGACAATGGAAGCGTGCTTTAGGGGGGCGTATCTGTGGTGCAGGTAGATTAACTTGAAGAAAAAGAATGGTTTCTGTTTTGGTGATATTTTTCTTGTATAACTGTGTTAATGTACACACAGTAATATTTTCAATAATTCTTGCCATTTTTTTGCTGATTTTTGTGGTGCAGCAGTGTATAATTTTAGTTTGTTTAAACTATGTGGTTACATTACTGAAGTTTTCAATTTATTACGCATTACTGTGTGTGAGTATGTGTGTGGCGCGTGTCATCAAATCAGACACCTTTTATTGTGCCACATAATTTCAGCAATGTGAACCTGCTATCCACTGCAGCTGTGTGATTTTTGTACTTCTTTGTGGTATCTTTACTAGTACTAGTGACTGTTACTGCAGCAGTGCAGTACACTGCCCCCCTTGGGGCCTGCCCCAACTGTCAAAGGTATACTTTTCCAGATTTGAATTTCTGATGGTGAGCACTGGTTAGGTGTTTTGCCTTTGCATCTGCATCTCTTCAGTGCACAGTGCCATCTTAATCTGTTTATGCATTTGCATCTCTTTAGGGCCCAATCTCTATCTGTAACTTAAGTAACAGTTGTTTCTTTGGCTTCCCTTCCGAGTACTGGACAGGTGTAATTCTGCATGAACATTGTACTCATTAACATGCATTTTTAAGTCAGTACTATCATCATGAGTCACTTGTGATACAAATCTCATTCTTCATCAGCACGGTCACAAATGCAGTCACAAATCATTATTCATGACCACGTCACAAATCACAACATTAATATTTTTACTAGTTACTTGGATGTATTGTAAGTCTGTTTTGTAGTATCTCCCTAGGCTTCACCACCCCACCATTGTACTCATTGATACATGTTTTTAAGTCAGGGAGTTTTGTGCTACAGCTTATTGGGAAGTACAGCCATAGGCATTCGCATTCCCAATACAGTTCCATATTAGTTATCTCACACCGTCAACACTGAATCATGTTCTTCATCATCACGATCACAAATGCAGTCACAAATCATGATTCATGATCATGTCATGTATCACAATACTACTTTTTCGACTAGTTTCTTGGGTGTTTTGTAAGCATGTTTTGTAGTATCTCTCCAGGCTTCACCACCCCACCATTGTACTCATTAATGAGCATTTTTAAGTCGGGGAGTTTGTGCTACAGCTCATTGAGGAAGTACAGTCATAGAGATTCACATTCCCAATACAGTTTCATATTGGTTATCTTACACTGTCAACATCGAATCACTTTCTTCATCATCATGGTCACAAATGCAGTCACAAATCACGATTCACAATCATGTCAAGAATCACAACATTCATTTTTTTAATAGTTACTTGGATGTATTGTAAGCATGTTTTGTAGTATCTATCCAGGCTTCACCACTCCACCATTGTACTCATTAATAAGCATTTTTAAGTCGGGGAGTTTTGTGCTACAGCTCATCAGGGAAGTATAGCCACAGGCATTAGCGTTCCTTCCCATACAGCATGTGAGTTACAGCACTGCAAGTAGTGGTGGGTGAAGTACCCCCAATTTTCTCCGTGAAGTGATTCACTGAGTAACGTGGAATCTTCGGAGAACTCCACAATGTGAAGCAGAGTACTTTGCTTCAAAATGAGGAACACAAAGTCCATTGAAACCAATGACTTTGCATTATTCCGCCTTTCCCAAACCACTTCTCCACCAATATTAAGGTGAAGTACATTGAAATCAATGTAATTCGCCTCACTTCACCCTATAATTAAGCTCCAAATGAAATTCTGCAGCTATTCATGGGATTGCAGGTCACATGGGCTCTAGATTGTCTGGCACAGCCTCAGTTCTGGCCAGGGTAATGTGTGTGCAGTGGTAGCTGGGGACAGTTGGCTGTCAGAGCTCTGTAATTCAAAACCTCTAAAAGCTGTTAAAATGCCTTTTTGAGTAATATTTTTTGCTCAAAATTTAGTACATCGATTGTAGGAAACCCTTCTGTACGCATATCATCGAGTGTTTGTTGTGTGTAGATTTTGATTGTTAATTTAGAACAGTCAGTCTGTGTACTGTGAAGTGTGCTTGGGGGGGCATATTTGTGGTATAGGTAGACTGACTGGGAGAAAAAGGCAGTATTTATGTTTTGGTTATATTTTTCTTGTATAACTGCGTTAATGTACACACAGTAATATTTTCAGTAATTCTTGACATTTTTTTGCTGATTATTGTGGTGCAGCAGTGTACAATTTGTCTGTTTAAAACATTTGGTTATATTACTAAAGGTTTTGAATTTGCTATGCATTACTTGAATGTGCGTATGAGTGCGTGTGTGATGCGTGCCATTAATTCAGATACCTTTTGTTGTGTTACAGAGTAATTGCAGCAGTGTGAACATGCTATCCACTGCACCTGCATGAATTTTTTATACTGCTTTGTGGTATCTTTACTGGTAGTGGATTGTTACTGACGTGCACTTATCCCCCAACTGGCAAAATGTATTCCTTTCCAGATTTGGATTTGTGACTTGTGAGCACTGGTTAGGTGGTGTTGTGCCTTTTCGTATGCATCCCTTGAGTGTGCAGCACAATCTTAATCTGTGCGTTTGCATGGCACTATTAATTCTGGGAGACTGCATTTCTTGTTACGCTCTCATTTCACTTTGTCAGTACTGGGGAATTTTCTAGACACAAGACAGTAGCATTTTGGGGATGCACATTAATTCTGGTGACTCTGTGTGTGACCTGACCACTGCATGCATGACTGAGTGCACCATTAATTCTGGGAGACTTTACATTTCTTGTTACACTCTCATTTCACTTCATCAGCACTGGGGAGTTTTCTGGACACAAGGCAGTAGCAGTTTGGGGATGCACATTCATTCTGGTGACTGTGTGGGTGGGATGCTGTCAGTATTGTTGTCACTCCACCTTACTTCGTGTTTAAGGTGGAATGACAACACAAAGCAATAATAACAAGGCAAAGTGAGCCTTTGCTATGGGGCACTCCGTGTAGCCAAGTGCCAACATGAAGTGGCCACTTCTCGTTCACTTCGCCAGTGAATTTTACATTTGCTGCATCTCTACACTGCAGTATTCCAACATTCCCTCATAATTTCATCAATTTTCGATATTTTGAATCCAAATTTCAACATAGCCACTTTGTCACACCACCTCATGAAAGTGACAGGTGTCAGTTTTTACATCCTGGATGAGACATGTCTGGTATGAAATGACATTTCAGTTAATGCAAATGCTACATTTAACATTTATTAGGAGAGTCATAAAATGACTATTTTGAAATTTTAGGGTAAAAAATTAAAAAAATATATATGTATAATTGTTAAGAAACTTTGTGTGTAGTGCCAGTCTTGACTCCAGTGGGTGTGCTTTGTGATCCTGTGCTGGTGAGCTGAGTTCAGGGGCAACCTCAGTGACTTAAACGGATGGGGTGAGGATATGAGGATGTGAGGATGATTGCTTATGTAACTTCTCCCCAGCCAGTAAACTCAAGCTGCAGGGTTGTCTGCACAGGTCCAGTACCATATAGCGAAGACAACTGTCCCCTTTCACTCTTTACACATTCACTTTTCACAAATTCAGTCTTTACACAGTCACACTTTTTTCTTTCAGATCTATTTGCCTCTTTAGATCTTAAAGAGCAAAGAGTGAATGTGTGAAAAGTGAAAGTGTAAATAGTGAATGTGTAAAAGGTGAATGTCTAAAGAGAGAACGTGTAAAGAGTGAATGAGGACAGTTGTCTTCACTATATTGTACCTCAGCCTATGCGGACAACCCTGCTGCTTGCATTTCCTTGGCTGAGGGGTGGGAATGTGCCGGGCCCTGCACTTCTAAAGGCAGATAGAGCCTTCCCATGATGTAGGGCCCAAAGGGTCCTGCTCATCTGCACCTGTTAACACAGGTCCTGGAGGGACTTGGGTGAATGAGGATAAGATTTCACTATCTCAAAAAGAAAAGAAATTCTTTGCAAAAGAAACTTTATTAATGCACCAGTTAGGGTAATTTCATGTCACAAAAGTAGGGAAATGTGATATTAGGGGTTTTCAGCCCTAATTCCACCCCAACCCCCAAGCAGCAAAAGGAAAGAAATAAGGTTTTGGGTCTCTGGAGTCAGTCAGTGGTGGAGTCTTCCTTGAGTTTATCAGTCTTAATGCCGACCCTGTTCTCTGAGCAACCAATGTCACACATGATCTCCTTTCCTGTGGGTTTTCATGAAGAAAGCTACAACAAACTGTGTTGACAACATGTGGTGAGACATACTTCTTTACCTTTGAAGGGTGTATCACTATGAGGCATTGGCTTGGAGCTGTACCTTCAGACTGGAGGCTGAGGGCTGGGGGAGAGGTGAGCCCTAGGGCTCACAGCCCCAAGGAAGACCCCGCCACTGTTTTGCCAAGGCTCCAGAGACCCAAAACCCCTAATGTTATTTCCTTTTGCTGCTTGGGAGCGGGGTTGGGGTTAGGTCTGGAAACCATAATGCCACATGTCCCTACTTTTGTGGCACTAGATTACCCTAACTGGTGCATTAATGAAGTTTCTTGCAAAGAATATATATATACATATATATATATATATAAAATCAATCTTACACTGTGTGGATATTCTCTATATTTATGTGTTCTCAATAAAAAGATTAGCTCCCCCCAAAAATTAGGTTGCCCAAGGTATTAGAAGAAAACATCATGACATACGATGGGGACAGGACCTATGAGGAGAGGCTCGAAGAGCTAAATATGTACACATTGGAAGAGAGGAGGGACCGGGGGGACATGATAGAGGTCTTCAGGTACATGAAGGGGGTAAATAGGGAAGGAACAGTCAGGGTGCTTCGAAGGAAGGAGGAGGGGGCCACTAGAGGGCATGGGTAGAAGCTGAAGGGGGGAAGATTCAGGGGAGAAAGGAGGAGGTGCTACTTCACTGAGAGGGTGGTGGAGCCATGGAATGTGCTGCCTAGGGGGCTGGTGGAGGCAGAGATGGTTGAGGGGTTCAAGAGGGGGTGGGACAGGTACAGGGGAAGGGTTCTGGAAGCAAAATCCAATGCAGCGAGAATATCCAGAACTGGGAAGGGAGAAGCCAGAGAAGGCGAGGGGGGCAGCAAGGTCAGCTCCCAGGGTGGAGGCTGGCCAAATGAGCAGACGCGAAAGACCGTTAGGCCTATTCTGCTGGCATTTTAGTATGTTAGGATATCATTACTGTCAAACTTTTTCACAGAACATACGAGAATACAGTTGTATTCAACATTTTAACTGTCTCACATATATAACAGTTCACATAGTTTCATTATTCTATCAACAGAGTTTATATGCTGATGAATTGCACAAAAATGTCCATGATTCTAGTTCACTTTGTCCATTAGGGGAGTGGCTTCCACTAATTCATATATCAACAATTCTTGACCTGAATGTAAACAGGATGCTCAATAGGCTGGGACCACGACAAAAGTCCCAAAAGGGGACACAGATTTTCAAATGACTCATAAAAAGTTAAGCACTATCGCCTTAACAGATCTGTCATCCTCTGTTCTTTTTGGACTCGAGTGTCTCACCCGATGCCCACCTCTATTCCTCTCCACCCTGATGGACTGTCTTCAGGAGGTGCCCCACCCACCTGGGTGTTGACCTAGCCTGGGCCTGCCGCTAGTGGCCTCTCCCCATTCCTTTGTGCCTCTCCCCTTTTTCCCCCTTCCTTCCACTAGCATACCTCCAGCTCTACAGTGGAAGGTGCACTTCCCTCAAACTTCCATTTCCCAACTTCCATTTCTCAATAACCTCATCATACCTGTTGTAAACAAGGTTGTGCCTACCTCCGAGAGGAGTACTCCATCTTGCCTGTAATCTCCTGGACTGTCATAGGCAATAGCATGCTCTATATACATGCCCCCTGTGGGCTTAATAAATGCTGCCATCCATCTGTTCAGCCTCTTCCTTGCTCTCTCAATACCCTTGGCGTCACTTGTCTGCATCTGCACCCTCCTGGGGATAATCTCCAACCAAGCCACTATGATCCCTGGCCACCACGTCTTCACAATTCCTATTTCCCTCTGTATTTCTAACAATAAATCCACCCTCAGCCATTCCCCCAGATCATTACCCCCCAAATGTACAGCATGATTAACAAATCTGGCTTCAGAACTCCAAGCTTTTGGTCCTTTAACAGAGGCAATAACTGACCCCATTGCATACCTTGAATTCCTTTCCAGTGCAGCTGGAGACACTCTGCTGCTCTTTGTAGCAGTCTTGCCCAGGCATGCTGGCTGCTCTCCTCTTGGCCCAGAAAATGAAGGAATGGCCCATAATCCATACTATCCCTGTGCACCCTACACCTGGAACAAAGAACAGAGCACCATGAACTATCTAATCCCTCACATATTTCTTGAAACAGCCAATGTTGACCTCCCTTTTTCTTTGATCCCCTCCTCTGAGGCACCAAGGGTGGCTTCCTCTGATGCAGTCCCAATTTGAAACAAGTGTGATGAAAATCTACTGGCATCCTCCCCTATAAATGGCATGCTATTTTTGATCATTGCCAAAACCCTGTGCACTGACACTAACCCTCCATTCCCATGAACAAAGAAAGGGCCCCCTGTCCCTGGTCTGACCTCCAAATCATCATTAAAAGCTCTGAGCAAACACATTTCCTGATCAGCACCACTGGGTAAACTAATCCTGACTCCCACCCCTACCTGGTCTGTTTTTGACCTTCTCAAGTTAATTGCTGCCCCTAAGTTATTCCAGTTAATATCTTCACAATGCAACCCACTCTGTATGTGCTTCA
This sequence comes from Neoceratodus forsteri, assembly GCA_016271365.2. Taxonomy (NCBI): domain Eukaryota; kingdom Metazoa; phylum Chordata; order Ceratodontiformes; family Ceratodontidae; genus Neoceratodus; species Neoceratodus forsteri. The sequence continues at coordinate 1,300,521,972 of CM028130.1, read as the reverse complement.
AACAGCCCACTACTACCTCATTAACCCTGAACTCCCCAGTTGCATGACCAAAAGTAATGTCCTAAATAACCTCTTCTCATATGCCGAGCTGCAAATACTGCCTAAACTGTCCAATAACTTCCTCAGCAGCATGCACTGGATGGGCAGTCTGCTGTTAGAGGTCTTCCCTTTTGCTCTCTGCCACCCCTTCGTCATTCTTCTAACCACCAGTGTCCTGGTGGGACCCCCCCATCCCTTTGCCTCACAAATCACCCATATGCCAGCCAACTACGTGCCCATTGTCGAGTGGGCTATACCCTCATCCCACTTCAATACCAGGAACCAAATCACCTGGTGTTCTGTGACCAGGCTGTCTGACCCAAAACCCAGTTGCCACCGGAACTCCTGGAACACGTTCAATGCTCCCTCATATGACCTTGAAGTGTTCATGGACCAGGAGCTGTGGTACAACATGTTGGCTCTCTCCATCCAGTTTCTCAAAGGTGGGGGGACCACCGTCCTCCATGCCACCTCTGTGGGAGTCACCTCCCAAACCCTGTGCAGCTGCAGATGAGAATGGCTGTCAGCTACCATATTGTGGATGCCTTTGATATATTTGGACTTAAATGACAGATTCAGCTGTAACCCCTCTAACACCAGTTGTTCCACTACCCTAGTCACCCTTTCAGTGGAATCCTGCTGCTGGTTCAAAATCTCCACTACAGCCATGTTGTCGCACCAAAAGATGGTTTTGCTGTTCCTCAATTGCTCCCCCCACACCACTACTGTGACCCAAATGGGAAATAACTCCAGGATTGTGATGCCCTTAAGTAGCCCTTCCCTCTCCCATCCATCCAGCCATGCCTCAGATATCCATTCCCCTTTAAAGTATGGCCCATCCCTAGCCCCCAGCCCAATCACTGTACAGTTCCAAATCTGTGTTGTACATCCACTCCTCCTGCCAGAACATGACCCCATTGTACTCACCCAAGCCCCTAGATTCTGCTTCACCCCTATTGTGATATCCACCCAGTGGTGTGGGAGCCACACCTGACCCATCATGCTGGCTAGCCTACGAGTAAAGACTCTCCCCGGAGCCACCACCCTGCATGCAAAGTTTAAGTGTCTGAGCAGTTGCTATACTACTGAAAGCTGCACCCTCCTCTTAGCTTTTACAAAACCCAGAAACTCCTTAAACCTGTCAATCTTTCCCATGGGGAGACAAAACCCCCCGCCTCTGCATCCACTTCTATGCCCAAAAACTTAAGCCTCCTCACCAGCCCCTCCATCTTGTCCCGTGCCAGTGATACCCATAAAGTCTGACACATACCTTGAAACTCCATCAACATTCTGCCTGTCCTGGCTTCCTCTTCACTCACCAATAAGATATCATCCAAATAATGTACTGCTCTCTTGTGCCCCCACCTGTCACTGAATACCCATTGCAGCCAAGTGATAAAGGTCTCAAAAGCTGTGCATGCTTCTGAGCAACCCATGGGCATGGCTTTATCAAAGTAATACCTCCCGTCAAATTGAAACCTCAGTATATCCCAATCTTCCTCCCTCACTGGTAGCAAGCAAAAGGTGGACTCAATATCTGTCTTTGCTAACCAGGCCCCATCCACTGCCCTGATCAGCTCAATGGCTTGATCTAGAGTGGCGTAACACACCGGGTTCCCCTTCAGGAATGCCATCATTCACCCAGCCCTCTTCGGAGTAGGATAGATGTTGTATCATCCTGTACTCTCTGGGTTTCTTCTTGGGCACTAAGCCCAATGGAGAGGCCCTCAGTTCTTATCATAGCAGTGTTGTGAAAGGACCTTTGACCCTCCCTGCTGCTATCTTCTTGTCTACCTTCTTCTTCATCAACCACTCCTTCCCTTTAGTGGACCCCAAATTATTCACCCACATAGCCACTCTTGGTCCCAAATAATGAAAATAAAGTTGTTTATGAAATTTTCTCTAGGCCTTATCTTTGCTGCACTATCCTGGTAACCCTTCTTCCATTCCTAAAGAATGTCACTCCTAATAGGTGTGTGCACTTGATGGTACCCCCCCAAGTTGGCCACATCTCGGTATCTTTAGCTACTTGTCCCTGCCCCAAATGCTCCCCTTCCTCCATATCCTCTCCCTCTCTCACCCTTCGCACCTCCTCCTCCTCCCCTTGCCCCCAAAAAGTTATCACGCAATGGCTGCCCTGCATATGCCTGAGACCCTGTCCTGTCCCCCATACTCCTACACCTGGAAACTGGGTGGGGTCCAGCGCATTTCGAGCAAATGTGCCTGAATTTGCAGTTTGCCCAACTACAAGTTACCTTGTTGAAGCCCCAACATGTCTTTATGGTGGTGCCACTTGCCCCTTTTGCCCTTTCAAATGCCCCTGAACATTGCCCCGTGAGCATGCATGCACACAGGTCCGCATGCATGACATCCCATCATCTGTCCCCATGCTCCACCATGTGTTGTTGGAAACACTCATCGTAGACTAGCCACTAGTAGCACCCTTTAGCTTTATTCGCATCTCTGATAGTGGCAGAGTACAGTAAGTCAACAGTGGAATGGCTAACTCCGGCTGCTTCTGCAAAATGATGGTGCTAAAGTTTGTAAACCCCACCAACCAAATGTCAGACATCTTCCCCTTAAAACCTCTGTCCTCTGTGGTTTTTCCCTTCAGGTCTAGCACCACCGCCATCTCTGACCTCCCTACTGACTCATGCTCTGCATACTTTTTCACGGACTCGTTAACCACCAGCACAAACATATCCATGTACTCCCTCTTCCATACCTTGTCTTTTATCTACTGTGGCACACGGTACCCCAGCATCATCCTTGGAAAACTACCCATCTGTGCCACCCTCCCTTCACTTTCCACTACCCCTGTCCTATGGCCCTAGGTCCCTTTTCCCTTTAACTCCAATAATGCCTTCTCCATTTCTTCTAACCCTTTGTCCCCTGCCCACTATTAACCCCACTACGTAGTCCTTCAGACTGCCATCCAGCATCAAATCAACATTGTTCTTACCCTTCAGTGCTGCCATCTCCTCCCTGACTGGTTTCCTTGGCTGCTTCCCTGCTCTGCCATTCTCTCTTTTGTCCTCTGGATCCTTCCTTTTTCCTCCTTCCAGCTCCTGTTCCTCCACCTTGCTGGTCTTCTCTAGCATGGACTACACCTGTCCCATCAAGACTGCTGCCTGTTTTATCAGCTTCTCTGTGACACTGTCCTTCTTCCCCACATTCTTCTTGGATGCCATCTGCAGAAACAGTCCATACACCCAAAAAACACAAACATTAACACATTTTCCTCTAGCCTACTATTACTTGTTCTTCAATTATTTCCTCTTCTCTCTTTTATTTTTTTTATTTGTCCTATTTAGCCCCCCTCAGTTGCTTCTAGCCTAGTATTTCTTGTTCTTTAATTATTTCCTCTTCTTTCTCTTTTATTTTTTTATTCGTCCTACCTATCCCCCCCCCCCAGCTGCCTCCCCATGCTGGCCTCTCAGGACCTGCTTGCCTTGCTCCTGTATTCCAATCAGTCTCTAATGAGTATCTTGTATCTTATTTATCAATTTATTTTTATATGTACCCTCTAGGGGATCGAACGGTGGGCCTGTATCATCCATCTCTGCCCTGGGCTGTCAAGACACCAGCTCTGGCTCCTGGCCCTCTGCGGGATCCTAACCCTCTGTTTGTGGTGCCTACTCTCCCCTCAAGCATGTCCTGCAGGTGCTGCCCACTCCTTGTGTATTCCCGCATGTGCCTCTAAGATGGTGGTGGCTGCAGACAGTCACAAAATGGCGTCTGACCTTGTGGCAGAGATTCCACTGCTCTGATCCCCACAGTGTCTTAAATATCCTGGTTCCCACCCTTACTGTGCTCTTTCTCCCACTCCTCCCACCCCACTATCATGCCACCAGCCCTGTTGTTGTCTGGGGATTGCCGAGTGCCGCAAGTGATGAGATCCTGTCCTGCCTGTCAAAAAAACACCCACCAGCTCAACTTACTGCTGCAGGCTCCCCTGCTCATACTGCTCCTGCATTTTTTTTACATTTCCCCCCTCCTCCTCCCTTTCATTTCATCTTCATTTTTTTTTTTTTGGCAAAATAAGTAAGTGAACCACCCGCCAGCTCCTTGCTAGGCTGATGAAAATAGCAGGTCCCCCAAGCCTCAAACAGTCCACCTTTCTGTCTGTGTATCTCCCCAACCCCTGCACCACTGCAGCACTGCTGCTCCTCCCAATGAGCTACCCTCCTCTAATAGTTCTACCTCATGTCCATAAATCCTTTGGTACGTCCATCGGCATGTACCCCAATCCCCTGCTGCCTACCCCCTGTATATTCCCTCCCTTCTTATTTATTTATGTTTTTGGGGGGTTTGTTATTATTTTTTTTCTCATTTCTCTTAGTGCCAGACCTTACCACAGCACCGTCCCATTCCTCCTTGGGCTCAGGCCACCTGAGCTGAGTCCACTCACTGCACAGTTGGCCACTGGCCCTACAAAACCCCTCACATGGAGGTGCTCACCACCATGAATCCCAGCAGCCAAACCTTCCTCACCACCTGATTTCCCTTGCTTTAGTGAGGGACCACAATCCCACAAATTGTGCTGCTGCCTGACCAAGTGCCCGCAACCTGCATTGTTGGACCACAGTACACAAACTGCCACCAAATTGCTGCAACCTGCAACATAGCCACTGGGAATACCTTACACTGGTGATGGACCAGAATGCATGCCAACCATCACCCTCCCAAAACCTACCCACAGCCTCGACCTGCCTATGGATGTTACCCCAGTGCAGACAACCACTCTAATCCCCATTACCAGTTCCTACCTGATATAACAAACACCTGCCAGCTCCCTCCTAATGCCCCTACCACCAACGGAGAGTCCTCCCATTGCTTCAATACCTTACCTCTGTCCTTTCTACTTAAACATTCCAGATCCAACCTGCCAGTTGATGTGCTGTTATTCTTGAGCAATGCCAGTCTCAAGAATTTCAGCAGACAAGTGGCAGGGCACTGGCTGCAGCCCCACTTCCCCACCCCAGTGGCCACTCCCTGTTTCCTCTCAGCCAACCCCGAGCAACCACCTCCTTGATGAACTGTTCTGCTCTGCCCCTTCCCTGCTCTGCCCACCCACCCTCATCTATCTCTCTCTCTTTTACTCACTATCCCATTTCTGACCTTCAGGTTAAGAACCCCCCAACAATCTGGGTCACCCTGAAATGGCAAGCCCCTTTACCACAGTCACATTTAAAATCTTCTCAGATGTATCTCTTTTCTGATATCTAAATTTTAATACCTTGGAAGGAAATGTCTTTGAGTCTAAATTGGAAAAAAAGGCATATTCTCTCTAGTCATTCTGTCAGGAAAAATAAAGTGCCCGTTAGAAGTTTTAAGTCTATTGTGGTTAGATGCTCTATTACCTCATGCAGTCAGGGAGATGGCTTATCATTGGAGAGTCACTTTTTTTCCTCTAAACATCTTTTGGCTAATCTGTTGTCTTCCATGTTCAAGCATTTTATCCAGAAGGTAATTTTTCTACTTTTAATGAATGCTTCCATCTTAGATCTTCCTAACTCTGCTCTAGCTATTTCCACTGTATTCTTTTTAGAGAAATGAAGAATAGCTCTATAAAACTGATTAAAAGTTTTTTCAAATAGGAATAATCTCTCCCCACTCCAAAATTCTGCCATATTTAAAGACACACTGTTCATCTTCATCTCAGCAGCATGTATAATAAGAACAAAATTGAATAGCTCCATATCAAGCATTGATAAATAATAGGCCATCTTTTATGTACATTAATTCTGTTCTTAAATACTCCTTGTGTTTTACCCATGAGTTGTTAGAAAAAACAGGCCAATATAGTAGTATGTTTTCTCCAAACCAAGAGAAATATCTAGTTTCTACTTTAGTTTTTTTTATTGTTTCACATACTAGAATTTTACTTTTTTCCTGCATTAATCCTTAATTTATTTTCTAAACAGGCCAGTTTCCAATTTAAACCCATAGAAGTTACAAACAGGAGAATTAAATCATCTCTACACATTAATACTGGAACTGAAATGCCATTCACACATATAGACTGCCCTCGATTATCAGGCAGAAGGGAGGAAGATCAGTAATAAACAAACTAAATAACAATGGCTCTAATATGCAACCTTGTTTCACACCCATATTCAATGAAAACTTGTTCCAAATGTTTCCTTTCAAATCATATCTGACAACTGACCATTTTTTTGTGTATAAATTATGATTGTAAGAATAGTATTGTCCTAGGGTGTGGGTTTCAAATCATGGAAACAGGCAGACAAATAGTAAGGTGCATAAAAACCTTTTGGAAGCGTTTGCCATTTTATCAGAACTCAAAATTAATAAGGCAAAATACAGAAAATAAAGGTTAGCATAAGGTTAGCATGTCTTAGCTTAGCATGCCATGGCTTCAGCCTCCCTGCTGAACACCCTGAAGGTCTTACACCTTCCCCCAGTCTATAAGCAACTGACCACCCTATCTCAAAAAAACTAGCCCCAAGTGGCAGGGATGTTCCCTGTCATACATTCCCCCCAAGAGGGGAACAGTTTTTTAATACCAACAGCTAAACTGTTATCCTCCCAGTCCCTGGAAGGGGATGGAGCACCACAATGTTTTAACTTTCACATAAGGAACATGTTGCCACCCTGTACTTTTTTAGGGTACCCTGAGACATGCTAAGGGAATGTCTTGTACAAAATTACCAGTGAAACAGGCATGTCTATAGGGAATACCTTATAGCTCATGATAATCAAGACTAGTATTTCTTCTTTTACCATATACACCTAGTAAAAATGTGATGTCATATAATAAAGCATGTCAGCTCTGGCTAAGCACTATGTGCTTCCTTTCTTTATCTGCGCACATGAATTTTTTTTACAACACTACAGTGCTGTCTGTACTTTATTCATTCCTCGAGGCACCTTCAAATGGACATTAATGCAGTGCCTGTCTAAGTGCCATTAATTTCTTAGCAAGGCACTTTAAATAATCAGCCAACATATAAGCCTAGCAAGTTAGCCATTTTACAGACAATACAAGCACATATGCTCATTTTGTAACCATTGCACAATTGTAGGGCATACATCACAGCATTTACTATTTCTTTCTTTCCCGGGGATGTTTAAACCTAAGACAGGGATCACCCTGTCACATATTCCCCCGCTCAAGAAGGCAACTGTCCTATGGTTGTCCAAACTTTCCTACGTACCCTACAAGGTGTGGTGGAGCTCCAGCCCACTCTCACCATAGAACTCTGCCCCAGGGTCCCTTAACTCTGCTATTCTCAGCATTGTCCAACATACAATGGCTCTGCAATATAGCAATACATATATAACTCTACCCTGGGGCTAACTAATCATTCAGCATATAGCACCATTACCAGGTGCTGCTGGAGAAGTCCTATTTTGAGGAATTGGTGGTGGAATTGGAGGAATTGGTGGAGGCAGCAGAGTACCCATAGACACAGGACCTAGCAGAGGAGGACCCCTGGATGGAAACCCTGTTACCCTTATTACCAATTTTTCCTGGCTGTTACCTGGAGGAGGATGATCCATGAGAGGAGAAGTCCCCAGGTAAGACTGAGACTGTCCATGGGCCTTATGGGGTGAAATCTCCAAGCTACAAGGAAGTGGCCATTAAGGCTGAAGGGATTTGTTTATGTTGTAAACCCCCTATCATAAAACCTGAAAGTGTTATAAAACCTGATTGGGAACAGTTACAAGGGAAGGACCCTGAAGTTGCCCCTTTAAGGGAATACATTAAGGTCCAGGATGGAAAATGAGTTAATGGTGGGGTAGGAGATAGGCTCTGGTGGTACGAAAAGAGAGAGGGAGTGCTCTACCACATTAGGCCTAATCCCCAGACAAAAAGGTGGATGCCAGGGTTGTGATGCCTGTAGCCCTTAAGGAAAGGATACTTGACATGGCAAGTGGCAGTCCAAGGAAGTCTTTAGGCCAGGGATAGGTCTTATCACAACTAACCCCATGTTATTACTGGCCTGGGTTGTATTGACAGGTGGCTGACTACCTCAGGGATAGTACTGGGTACAGTCAGAGGGAGGTACCAAAAAGGTGTAGGGGAGGAGGTGCTCGATGGGTAGAAGGTCGACATAAGTGGAACCCGGGGAAGCATGGGAGACTCCCATTTAGGGCAACCAGAGCGGGATGGTAGCCCTTGATGCATTAGGAGTACACCTCTGTGATATTTGAAATGTTTAAATGCTGATGTTTAAAAAACTATAACTGTTAACCTGGGCTGGATGTATATTCCCAGGACATATGTTATAGCGTGAGCTTGTCAGAAGCTAGAAGACAGCATAAAACTGCTGGGAGTTACTTGCTGATAGGTTCTGAGGATAATAAATTAAACATGGTACAAAACCAGCGTCTCAGGGTTTGTGTAAAGAAAGAAGCAGAAAAAATCTGCTTTACAGAAAATGTTTTCAGATAAGGGACCCTGAGATGGAGATTATGCAGAGGGCAGGCCATAGCTCCATCCCCTTGCAGAAAAAGGGAAGGTGGATACTGCCTGCCACAGAATAATGGGCCATATTTTTCTAGGTTTACAAAAACATCCATCATGATAGTCTTTTTCAGTTTCACTTTTCGTTTGATAGGTTGGCCACCCATCAGATCCTCTTTTGCTCTTTCCTTTTTTTTTTTCTTTCCTTTTCTGGTCCAGGTGTAGGGAGGTTATGAAATATGACCTCTAATGGAATGTCAGGAGGTGCACTCTGATTATAGGTGCCTGATTTTTCATAGGAATGGACTGGGTACCAGTATCCAGTATTATGTTGATGGTGTAACCTGTATTGCTGGTAGAAACTGAATATAATAGACATTGCTAAATGCTATGTTGAATAATTTGTTAGCCCCAGGGTAAGGTTAAAGTCTAATTGTTATACTTCAAAGTCATTTTATGGTGGACAGTGCCCAGTATATCACAGTTACTGGACCCTGGGGAGGAGCTTTATGGAGAGGGTGGGCTGAAGCTCCATACCCTTCCAGGTTGCTGGTTAGGAGTTAAACCTCTCAAACTTTTTTTTTCTTGTAAAGCTCTCCTGTGCTCCAAGTATTCAAATAAGGAGTCAGTAAGGAGCTGACTGAGAAAGGGAAAGACCTCCTGAGAGTGTGTGTCTCTACACTGGTCGATTTCAGGCTAGTCTGGGAAAAGCCTTGGCACTGCTGAAGCAAAGCAGTGGCCTTTTTGAGTTAAATGAACTAACCTTTATTTTTACATCTTCTTGATTTCTGTGAATATTTTCCTCTGATTTTAAGAGAAAATAAAATGATAAACGCCATCAGGCATTTTTTATGCACTAAATTAGTTGTCTGCCTTGTGATGTTATCCTAACTACCCACACCCATCCACAAGTGTGACTGATATTTATTAAAATATAATTTGTTTGAGAAAAGGTGCCTAGGTATGCCATCAAAGGCTCCCTTAAAGCTGATAAAAGCCATATAAAGTAGAATATGTTTTTTTCATAATAGTTATCAACTAAATATTGTAATATAAAACACTGATCCACAGTAGAATATGATTTTCTAAAATCTGCTTAAAATCTATTAAAAATGTTTTCTTTTTCTGTCCACAGGTTTAGTCTACTCAGATTCTGGTGAACATGTTTCCCAGACAGTCATTAAGGCTTGCTGGTCAATAGTATTCAGGAAGAGCTGGGCTAGCTTTTTTGAAAATTGTGACTTTTATGTTCACATCTATTGTTTGTGCCACATCTAATGAAGAATACCTCTACATTACTGTAAATCATTTATCAGAATATTGTAATATAATCAGTCTTAGTATAGAAAATTTGTTGATAATAATTAATCCATGTCAGAGTTTCAATATATGCAGAAATGTTTGCAGCATACTTTCCTGTTCCTTTGGTGACCAAAAGCCAAAAATGTTTGGAGTCTTGGGGCTAGATTCACAGAACATTGCTCCAGAGCAAACCTGGTTTGTGTGGCACAAACCAGGTTTTGTGTCGAGTTGATATTTACAAAAGCCTAGTTTGCATGCAGTAACTAGGATTGTACTGGGGCAAAGTGTGGAAAGGGATGCAATTCCAATGAGGGGGAAGGGATCTGCATATCAGCACAGTCTGATACACAAAGCATTTGCTCCACGCAAGGGCCATTTGCATTTCCCCTTGCACAGAGCAAATACCACTGACCAAGACCTTGTTTCAATGCCCCACAACCCTAATGGTTGGTGGAGGTACTGTGGCCCCCCGCCAATCACAGGCCTGGGTATGCAAGAATAAGTTTCTCTGGTGTCCAGTGGTCCCTTTCCCCAGCTGCATCCATCCCTGGTCTATAAATAACATGTCCCTTGTGGCTAGTGGTCCCCCCTTACAATCACTGGCCTGAGTAAGTAAGAATAAGTTTCCCTAGTGTCCAGTGATCCATCCTCCCTCCCGATCACTCACCCAAGAAGAAAAGAATGTTTCCCTGTTGCCAAGTGTAACCCCCACACAAACCCAATCCCCTGTGTAGGATATGTAATCATTTCCCTGGTGTCTAGTGGACCACCTCCCTATCCCTGATCCCCAGTACAGTGAACAAAACCCTTTCCCTGGAGGCTAGCAGACCCCCCACTCCCACATCCTGGCAGGTAGTGACCCACCATCCCACTGCCCCCTACCTGAACCCCAATCAGCAATCGGCAAAGCCCTCCTCCCTTTACCACGTCCAGCCACTGACTGAACTGTCACTGAGTGCGTACCGTATACCATACATGCTCATTGACTGACAACACACTCTGAGCTGTCAATCAGTGAGCATGCACTGTATACAGTATGCTCTGAGTGACATTCAGTTGGTGGTTGGCTGTGGTGGAAAGAGGAGGACAGTGTCGGTCACCAGCTGGGGGTCAGGATGGGGAAGGGGTGGTGGGTCACTACCTGCCAGGGTGAGGGATCCACTAGACCACCAGGAAAAGGGTTCCATTCACTATACAGTGGCTTGGAGATAGGGAGGGGGGGTCCACTAGAAACCAGGGAAATGATTATATATCCTATACAGGGATCAGGTTTTGGGGAGTGGTTACACTGTACACCAGGGAATATGATTGCAACATCTGGTGAGTGATCAGGTGGGGAGGGGTCACTGGACACCAGGGAAAACATTTTTATATATCGATCATGGAATCAGATGGAGGGATGTAATGCTAGCCACCAGGGAATCTTTCTTAGTTTTACTCAGGCCGACAACTGGTAATCATGGGGGGACCACCAGCAGCAGGGACTGTGGCAGGGTATCGGGCAGGGGCTGGGGGGCCACCTTATGCTCCTAGCAGCCTATGCAAAAGTGCCAATAATGGGCATGCAAATGGCCATGTAGCACCTTGCAAGCCCAAATGACTCATTTGCACGACTGCCTTTCTGAATTGGAAATAGCACCACTGCACTATTCGTTGTGGAACCATGCTCTTGACTGCATGTCAAGGGCTAGCTACTGGGGTTGTGCTGATGGTACTGGGGTTACCACTGCCTTGGACTAGCCCTATTCACAGTTAGTTAGCATGGTGTGCTGTCTGACGTTGAATAGCACTTTTGATACCTGGGCAACTGTAAAGCACAATGCAACATTTTGCATTGCCTTTGTAATTTTTTGTGACTCTAGACCCTGGTCAATAATTGGCTAAAATATATCATTCCACTTTTCATTTCTGAAGGCATTTTACTCTGCCTGCAAAATTGTTTTTCTTGCTTCCTGAATTTATTCAAATATGTACATGTATATATTTCCTTGTAGGGATTGTTTTTAATAAACTTGATTACTCTCAGTAAACATGCTTTGTAGTATTGGTAAGCATTATTAACCAAAGTTTTATGTTTATTATCAGATTTTGATATATATAAAAGTGGCAGAATGATATTGTAAATGTCCTTAATTCCTCCATAAATACCTTGAGCCAATGATTCCAACATGAAATTTCATACTATTTTTGTTTCTTCCTGGATCCTGAGTATATTCAATAATTTATTTTCTAATTCCTTCATAAGTAATTCTGTCCTACTATTTCTGATTTCAGTAGCAGGTAAGGTACTGTAATTTTCTAGAAGACCTTTTTGTAAAAATCATGAATATAAATTCAAATGAATCAGAAAATAATCACTCTCAGGCCTTTGTAAAACAGCCATATTCATAAAATCATGAATTTACTAGTAGAAAAACACAAAACCATCAATAACACTGTCACCCTTTAATGGAAAATAAGTATATTGTGCCAGAAGGCACTGGGTCATACTGGTACTGACAACAATAGCATGGTCAAGAACCATGTGGAAAAAATAGCACCATTTTTGCACCCTCCATTGTGAGGGGTTCTGTCCCTTGCACCCCCTGGACTGAGGTATTCTTACTCTTGGGGGGGAGCGGATCACAAGGAAAGTTAAAATTCATGGGGCCACCAGCCCAGTGGAGCAGAGAGCAGAGGCACTGGGTGTCTCACCTCATGGCATGCCAGCAACCTAGGTTTGGGAGCGAGCCTGGGTCATTAGAGGTCAGCAAGGGGGGTGGATCTGGATGAAGCTGCCGGCAAGCAGCTCTCCTCTCCAGGGAGTTGGTATGGCATCCTTCACTCACAGATGCCCCCTGGTGGAGGCTGAGGGGCTGCACAAGCAGGGTGCCAGCAATAGGCCAATGGAGTGGGTGGAGGAGGGTCATTAGCAGGTCTGGGGGAGCCGGTCAGATGGGGGCTGTATGGGGGAGGGAGTATAAAGCATTGTACAAAAAAATAATTAATTAATGTGGCCATGGAACACTGTTTCCATGGCCCCATGTAAACAAACTAAGTCCTAATGCAAGAAAATTTTCATATACCAGGATTAGAATCCTGGTCCCCACTGCTGCATGGATAGCACCATGGACTGTGACCAGGGGAGCACTTACTGAAAGTGCTGTACTGTATATCCCCTCTCGCTGTCTGTGTTAGTGCTACATGAAGTAGCACTCTGTAGACTGGCACTATTTGTGTAGTACTAATCTAACCAGGTACCATGCCAGATCTCCCTCTATCACACCATTCAAAACACATTCAGTCCTGTTTTTTTTTCTAGGGAATGCAAAAATAATCTTCTGCCACTTTTATTTACAACTTTGTCCTTAGACACACTTTTTTGTATAATATAAATCCAGTAATCTGGAACAACCCAACGTTTCCTATACATGCACTGAATTCTCCCATAAGTAATACACCTGCTTCAGGAAATTTGAAAATGGCCTTGGTTAATTTTGGTTCCAATAAATCCCACGTATTTTCTTTAAAGTATTCAGAGTTATGCGGGGGTATATAAAGAATACACAACAGCTACTGTATGATTCCTGATTCAAAATTATTGAGATTATCTCAATATTAGGATTTAACTTAAACTGTTATTTTACTATAAAATCTTTGTCTATTCTGAGTAGGGTGGTCAATTCACCAGTGGTTCTTCCTAGAGTATTATTTCTTAATGCCTTACATGACACACAATTAAAGCCTTCAGCATATATATAGCAGCCCCTGTTATAGTGGCATCAGTTGCCAGTATCTGCAACCTTTCCATCAGTATGCAAGAAATACCATCTCTCTGGAAGATATCATAAATTGTTTCCATCAATAAAAAAGGGACACAAAAGACTTGAACAACTATCGCCCAAATGCAATATTATCAGCACTAAACACAATTCTTGAAAAACTAGTAGCCGACCAGGTCATGGACTACATACAACAAAACAACCTTCTCATCCCTGCCCAACATGGTTTCAGGAAGGGGCACAGTATGGTCACTGCACTTCTTAAACTCATTAATGACATCAAGCTATCGATGGATAAAGGGCTTTTCAATGGAGCAATTTTTGTTGATTTAACTAAAGTGTTTGACCTGTTGAATCACACGCTGCTACTAGATATGCTGGCCAAACTTGGATTCTCCCAAGGCTCCTCAATATGGTTCAGCAGTTACCTATCTGTGCAGACACAGTTTGTTCAGATTGACAATTGCAAATCTGATTTCTGTCCTACTAGCATCGGTGTTCTACAAAGCTCAGTTCTAGGACCACTACTTTTCTCACTGTTTGTGAATAGGCTGCCTCAGATGTCGAGCACTACCACTACCACTACCATCTGATATGTGGATGATATGGTGTTATACACCAGCACCAACGACATTGCCTCCATTAATACTACACTTGAGTCAGACTTTGTCTGTCTACGTTAGTGGCTAGTTCAAAACAAACTTATTCTGAATACAAAAAAAATGGTGGCAATGCTGTTGGGATCAGCACCAAGGGTCAAAGTCAGCCCTGCAACACTGGCCATACATGGCTCAGCCAGCTTGCTCCTGGATTTGGTGGACTCTTTCAGATACCTGGGTATAATCCTTGATCCATCATTGGATTTCAACCTCCACATCACTAACACTTGTAAGGCGGTCAATATCAAGCTGGTGCTAGCCTACAAGGTCAGTGAATTCTTAAAATCTAAGGCAAAATTAGCGATCACACAGGAAGTACTGCAAGCCAGCCTGACTTATGGAATCACTTCCTGTAAAGCAGCAAACAAGGGTCTATTGCAGACGTGGGACACCTGTTATAATAGTATCTAATACTTCGCACTATCAGTACCAAGGAGCACCCAACATTGCATATTTTACTCCAGTCTGGGCTAGCCCGCTCCCACCTCTTACTGAGTCTATCCCACAGGGTGCATAACTGACAGTATCATCCAAACTGGAACACCAATGTCCCTTGCATGCTTGATGAACTAGGCCCATCAGACTTACCTGCTGAGATCTACAGAAAAGTCAGTCCTTAATACACCCAAATGTGCCACTAGGATTGGTGAGCAGGCATTTGCAGTATCTGCCCCAAAGCTATGGAACTCCCTGCCTTCAACTGTGAAACATTCCACTACACACCTGATCTTTAAAAATGAGCTCCCTGCCTGCCTCCTGGCCTCTGACAGATGCATTTATGACTTAACCCCTAGGAAGGACACATAGTTAGGCTTCCTTTGCATGTACCTTCAACACATATTCAGGCACTTATTACTCTCACCCACTTTTATATAGCAGGCAAGGACAGGCTGTAAGGTCTCCCACCATGAGGCTGTCTGGAATAATTTCTCTATTTACGTATACCATATGGTCTATCTCCTTGAAACTGTATTGTGAATTCCCCTGTATCTCTGGATAGCCTAGTGGAATGTCAAATTTTTCCTGTACAATAGGTATCACTGTACCTGTCTATACTGTAACGTGTTTGACCTAAGTCTGTATTATGTAATAATAACCACTGTGATGTGATGTGCTTTTTTACCTATGTCTGTAAATTTCCCTGGTCGTGACTGAAAATAGGCAATTTCTTTGTCTAGAACACTTACCCAGTAATCAAAAACTAAATAAATATATCATCAGTTGTCCTTGTTTGTTGAAAGGACATTATGCTACATTGTTTTATGAAAGTTCTAAAATGTTCATCAGCTAGATTCCTAAAGACTTCTATAATTTTCTATGTTGAAATCCTCTCAATATTCAATCTCTCTTTCATCTCTTAGTGTTGTTTCAATTACATTTGATGAGCATTGTCTTATATTTGTCAATTCTGATTTATATGATTCAAAGGTTCAAACATATAAAATACAGGAACAGTAGAGCCTCCTTGTTCCCAAATGTCAGTTATGGTAATTAATGATTAATATTTATATTTTGTTTATGCTTATCAATTGTATTTCTGTCAAAAAACAGTTCCTCCATAATCTATTTTCCCTTTTGTTCTTCAATAACTCTTTGCAAGATTCAACATTTCTCAGATTGGGATTCCTAATCTGTTCAGTTTATAGGTTTCTGCTATGATCTGTCTCAACAGTATGTTATCTCTAACTGCTAACGTAATCTGACCATGATTACTAACAGTATATAAGCTCTGTCTGCTAAAGTATTCAGAACATGGTTATCAACACCTATACCCTAGTTTTACACCCATTATTTTATCAGTTAGGTAACATACTGTTTGCATAAGATTTACCTGATTTTCACTGTGATTTGCTTCTCAGCCATGAACAGTCAGAAGAGTTTGTAGGGGCATACTATTATTTTGTTTATTTGTTCCCCTGTGTTATTTGTTATGATGTTTTCCAACTCTTTAATACACATTTTTTTTGCATTGATGAAGTTTCCCTTTGTTTCCTTCAGATATGATAATATGATGATTTGCTATTTCTAGTCTCAAGTCGTTATGTTTTAAGCTTGTCTCCAGATCCACTTATTTGTTTTTACATTACTTCCAACACATTAAGCACCACATAGACTGGGGTCCCTAAGAGGTGATGGTTTCTTACACAGTGTATTACATTGTTTCTGCCATTTGTGATCACAAGTTCTATTTCCAAAAGTTGGTTAACTAGTTCTCTCAACCTTCCTCAGTTTTTTATTTATCTATTTATTTGTTCACTTAGTTTTTGTTGACTGGGTAAGTGCACTAGACAAATCCTGCCTATTTTCAGGCATGACCCGGGGGAGGGGGATACAGATGAATGCCAATGGACCTTGAACCAGATTAAGCTGTTGGTGGTATTTTTTTAGTGAATGAGGGAAATTTGGCCAGGACATCGGGGAAATTCCCCTACTCTGCCAGCAGGGTGCTTGACTTCCTGTGTAGTGGAGGAGCTCAGTTTGGAGCCAGACAGCAACTGAGGAGGAAGTGCTGATGTGATAGTGGTGTAGACTTATGAGCACACATGGATGAGGAATCTTCACAGAATCATTTGGCTGGTGTATCTGTAGGGAAGCAGATCTCCTTCCCTACAGGTCCAGCAGAGGAGATCAAAAATGCTTCATGGTCTGGACAAGGCAGCATTCTAGAAAGTGAAACTCATGATGTTGCATCAGGCAATGCAAAGGAGAAGAAAGAGAGACGATGGCTGAAGGAACTGGTGAAAAAAAAACAGGGTATGGTTGAATCAGTGTTACAAATGTCTGACACAGAGATGGATGCAGAAATAATATGAGAGGTGGCTGTGAAGAGTGAGCAGGTACAAGAAACAAACAGCGATAAGCCTCAGGAGAAACTGCAGAAAGCTTTGACAGGACCGGTGAGCCTAACTGAGGGTTCAAAGGATGATGCACTACCATCAAAGGGTGTGCGAGTAGCTGGTGGAAAGGAACATGACACAACACCGAAACACCCTGCAGAACAACTGGAGAACACTTGGCAACAGGACAAACAAAAAACAGTAAGTCTCTCAAAAGAACCTGTGTCAGGAACAAAAGACAGTATAAATGCTGGACAAAAGTTGGGGCTAAGGAAAGGGAGGGAAGACTTAAGTGTGCAAAATGTTGTCCAAGTATAAAAACGCCAGCAGCACTTAAATCTTCACTAAAAGATGCAGGGTGGAAAAGATCTGAAATGGGCCAGTGGATTCCTAACCCTCAGCATAGATTCATTCCAGGACTGGAAAAAAATAGAACAGTAGCACATTCTATGCCTGAAAAAGCTTTTATAACAGAATCAGATGTAGAACTGAATGCTGAAGATGTACAATTTTCAGAGGGGGATACTGGAGCATTTCCACAGGCACAAAGAATCTCAGCTTCTGATACTGGAGATGAAGGAACTAGTAATAGGAACCCACTTGGGAGGAGCAAATGGACACAGAGGAGTGACAGGAAGAAAGTGGGCCCATGCCTCAAGAAAAAGCAAAAATTAACTGGGAGAGATTCAGAAAGAGACCCCTTTTTTTCTCAACCCCCCTCCCACCCAAAGACGAAATGCAGTCAGAATACAATATATAGAAGGACTTGAAGAGACTCCAGATAGGGGTGTATATTGGGAAAAAATTGATTAAAGAGTCTCTAAGTTTTTTCAAATGAGGTATATGCCTTGATAAATGTGGGGGGAGGGGAAAGTATGTATGATATAAGTTTTAAAATGCCTCAGGGATTAGAGTGATTTTGGACAAAGTATGACAAATTAAGGTATTCTGAGTTGTGGATCCCATTTAGAGTTATTCCACTAACTAAACCAGAGGTAAAAAATGTGACGATACTGTTTAAAAATGAAACTGTAGCAGTACATGATATCACTTATTGGCTACAGCAGAAATGTGAAATATTGAATTCTCCACAACCCATTTTTGACTCTGAACACTTCTGGATGGGGGGATGGAAATACAAGGTGAGGCTGAGACATAATAATCAGGGCCCAGTGCACCTTCCTCTCAGTTTGTTTATTGGAAGGGAGTGAGGGCATTGTTTTTACCCTGGTCAGCCCAGGATGTGCTTCAAATGTGGTTCATATAGACATTTAAGTGTAGGATGTGACAGACTGAAATGCAATTTGTGTTTAGAATTTGGGCATTCAAGTTCAGACTGACAAGGGGTTTTAAAAGGTAACCTATGTGAGGAGACGGGACATGTGTTTTGCACATGTCCCTGGGCTACTCATAACAGGTCAGACCAACCTTGTCAGGACACTTTAGTCACGGAAGCCCAGAAAAAAGAGATAGAGAGAAATAAAGAAACAAGTAGACAAACAAGAGAAGAGGAACAGGAAAGAAGAGAAAGAAAGACAAACAATAACAATGAAGAAAATGACATACAAGCTAGAGAGACATCAGAGGCCCATACTACAGTACCTGAAAATGAGATAGTGCAAGAAACAGGAGAAGCTAGTGCAGAACACAGGGAACATGGGGCAGAGCAGGAAAAAGTGAGTCAAATGAAGGGGAATATAATGCCCCCACCTGAAATGAAAAAAGTATCAAAGAAAAGAGGGCTAAGACAAACTAGGCCCAAATCGAAGTTAGCAAAGCCCTCCTCACCAGTACAGGTCATTACCTTATCCAATAAATATGAATGTTTGAAGGAGGATATTTTGGAATCGGAACCTGAAGGAGAATCAGAGTCATCATCACAACCTATTGTGACCTCAGAATCAGATGGGGAAAATAAAAACAAGGAGGTGTTAAGGCCAAAGAGACTAGGGGTTAGGACAAGACGTGAAAGAAAGAAACAGTTAAAGTAGGATAATTTCTTTTCTTTTCTCTTTTAAATAATGTCCTCCACACCTACACTCAAAATTGCAACCTTGAATGTCAACAGCATTAGAAATGCAAGGAGAAGACTAGTCACATTATCTATATTAAAAGATAGTAAAGTGGATATTTGTTTCCTTCAGGATACCAGATTAAACACAGTGTACCTGTAGCAAATAATAAAAAAGTGGTGTGGAGGACCCTCCTTTTTTTCTTTTGGAACTGAACAATGTGATGGAGTAGAAATCTTGTTCTCAGGAGATAAGTATAAAGTGATCAGGTTGATAGATATATGTGCAGAAAGGGCTTTATTAATAGACTTTATGTATAGAAATTGTGCATTGAGGGCAATTAACATTTATGCCCCATCTAGAAAAAAGAAAGGGTGGAATTATTTAACCTAATCAAACTGTAACTTTTCATAACAAAATACATTTTATGGGGTGGTGATTTTAAATGTGTACTATCAAATCAGGACACAGAAGCCTGTACAGATAAGAATTTTTGGGACTCAAACAGTTTAAACAAATAGTGTTACAAAGTAATTTAAGGGATAATTATAGAAGCATTCATTTGAAGGGAGAGCGTACATACTTTAAAGGAAAGCTGTCAACAAGAATAGACTTAATTTTGTATCAAAATTGTTACATGTGCAGAACTCTTTGACCATACCAGTAGAAACAACAGGTCATGTGATGGTAGTAAGGACAATAGTAGTCCAACCAAATAAAACACAAGGGAAGAATTACTGGAAATTAAGTCTCTTTACCGGAAGATCAACAGCTATATATACAAATAAAAGAAATATTTTTTGCACATATGTCAGTGGTAAATTTAGTAGAAGACTTAAGTTATTGGTGGGTGGAAACAAAAAATATTATAAAAGAAGAATGTATAAAATTAGCTTCAGAAAGAAAGATGACACAATATAAAAAGTACCTTACCCTTAGAACCCAGTTAGCTAAATTATATAGTAGAATAAATACAGAGTGGGTCAATTTGAAAAAAATTAAGAAGGTCAAGAATGAAATGGAAGTATTGCAGTATACTAGAGCTATATCAATGTTAATAGAGCATAAAATCTGCTCAACTGGTAAGATGGGTTTAGGAGATGTTTTTGATAGTAGTAGTAAACGAGTAGAAAATAGAACAATGAATACATTAAAAACAGCTACTGGGAAGACAGTAAATACTATGCCAGAAATAAGACAAGAAGTGCACACTTTTTTAAAACAAATGTATGCCCCTAGTCACAGAGATGAGATTAAAATGAAAGCACCGATTAGAGATTTGGATATACCAAAAATACCAGATAATGAGAAGAGTGGGTTAATAGAGCCCATTACTAAGACAGAGGTGAAACAGGCTATTAAAACTTCAAAAAAATGACACTGCACCAGGGATAGATGGGTTACCATCAGAATTTGATAAAAAGTTTGATAATATTATAATTGACATATTAGAAGAAGTATTTAATTGGATATTGTTGTATAACAAAATGGATTTTCATATGGGGATATCAGTACAAGTTTTTATACATAAAAAGAATGACAGAGAGGACCTTAGGAACTGGAGGCCATTGAGCCTGCTAAATTCAGACTTAAAAATTCTGATGAAAATTTTAGGTAAAAGATTGATAGCAGTAGCCCTGGTTACAATATCAACACCTCAGACATGTTCAATTACAGGTAGATCCATTACTGATAATCTGTTTTTAATAAGGGAAATGGTGGAACATGGAAAAGAAGAGGAAATCACAGGGTATATTATGTCATTGGATCAGGAGAAGGCATTTGACAAGGTGTCACATAAGTTTATAGATGTAGTCCTGGAAAAATATGGGGTCCCAAAAACATTCTATATGTGGATCATGATTATTTATGCAGCAGCAATCTCATTACCTCTGGTAAATGGACATCTGGGTTCTTATATAAAAATAGAAAGGGGGTAAGGCAGGGCTGTCCACTAAGCCCCTGACTATATGTTTTTTGTATAGACCCATTGCTAAAAATAATTTAGCAAGATGACCGAGTGAAAGGAGTACAAACAGAAAAACAGGGAGCACAAGTGAAGACGTCAGCCTATGCAGATGATTTATGCATATGTGTATCATATATACAATCAGGCCAAAAGGCAATGGAATACATAGAGAGTTTCTCACAAATTACTGGAGCTAAAGTGAATCTGAGTAAAAGTACAGTGTACCCATTAAGTTTGAAAATAGATCTAATTCAGGAGATAGTAGGGATAAAAGTATCAGAAGACCCATTTACAGTCCTAGGAATAACTTTTGGAAGGGGAGATAATGGTAAATTAAATTGGGAAGGAAAGCTAAGAGAAGCCAGAAAGAAGGTGCAGTTTTGGAAAGGGTGGCAAAAATTAAAAAAAAAGAAAGTTCAAATAGTAAAGACACTAGCATTACCTATATTTACATATTTAAGTGTGGTGTACCCAATTCCTGCAGTTTTGGAACCATCTCTCCTTAGCTTAGTGTTTCAAACCATATGGGAGAGGAGGCTGAACCCAATAAAAAGGGAGATACTTTCTCAACCTATTAGTAAAGGTGGAGTGAATCTAATAAACCCTATATCCTTTTTTTAGTATGTATTTTGAGAAGAATATAATAGACCCTGAAAAACCAAACCAAAAAATATTGACCCTGTTTGCAAACAAATGGCTAGCACCATGTGTGAAAGCCTGGAAAGAAAGAAAAAGTCTGATCTCTTACATTCATAATGGATCAGTATATTTTAGACCCATTATATCCAAATAAGGAGATGGAAACTTGAAGCAGGCCAGATAGTAAATAAACCTAGAAAATACATCTATTAATACATACAAGAACAATGATTTATGATAAACATTTCCTCTAGTGGGATTACAGAAAGAAACAAAGATGAAATGTTAAAAACCTTGCAGGATAAATTCACACCTCCGAAAATGTGATACTGTATGGTTGTGTGGACACGGGCATTTAAATGTGAAAGGAAATGCAAAACATTAAGCTCAAAAGAGAGGTTTTGCCCATGACAGACATGTATTGCAACAGAAGAGACAATGGAACACTTTTTGATTCAATGTCCTTTTGTAAAAGAATTTTGGGACAAATTATCTATATGATGGGAAGAGGATAGATGGAAACAGGTGACATATGAAGAAGTAGTAGGTGGGTTTACCAGAAAGATTCAAGGATTTAATGCAGATATGATCTGTTTCATTTTCACTTGTATCAAATATGTATTATGGAAGACTAGGTGTAAATATGTTCTGCAACAAATAGATAAGGACCCAGAGAGAACAATGTTAGCAGTTGAATATGAATTGAACAAACAGTGTAATTTTGAAAAAAAAATACTACAGTATAATGAATGGAAAAAGAGAGGGGTGACAGTAATTTTTGTAAAATATAAAATTACAGAAGACAACTGAACAATAAGAGAAAAGATTCAGGATTGTATGTAAGCAGAAAACGTTATGTAAAGAAATGGCATGTTATGTATTTTGTGTGTTCATTCAATAAAATATTCCCCTACTCTTTTCGATAAGTGTCATGGGATCTTTAACATCCACCTGAACTACCACCAAGCCAGACAGATGGGACCTCGGTTTAACGTCTCATCCAAAAGACAGCACCTCAGAAGTGCGGTACCCCTCTCATGCTACACTACAGTGTCAGTACTGGGACATTATCCCAAGTGCCAGGTGTGGGAACTGAACCCACAGCCCTCTGATCTCTTGGCATCATAAGTGAGTGTGCTACCTACTGAGTCACTGACACTGTGTTTTCATCACAATTTGTGTGTATGTCAGTGATTGCTATAACTGCTTTACTGCCAGTAAGACAGAACTGTTCAATATTCCTTTTGGCGTTTCCCTCAACAGTAAACTAAAGCTTCAACAGCTATCTTTGCAGCCATAATAATGCCTGCATTGGTAATTTCTTGTGTGTTTCTAATAAATTATTTTTCTAGGCTTGAGGACTGTATGGGGTTACTCAGTTTTCTTGTCCTTTCATCTTTCCATGTTGATTACTATCACATTCATTTGAATAATTTTTTTTTAAATGTGTTGGTCATACTGGACTTAAAGTTTCAAACTTTGAACTTTTTTGTAATTCTGTTTTGTAAACACAGTTGGAGAGTTGTAACCAGTTTTTTTGTTTTTTTGTTGTTGTTTTTTTTTCCCCACTACCCTTTGAGTCTTATGTGGGTAATTCCTATCACTTTGCTCTTGGTAAGTTTCCCTTTCATGTTTCTTAAGCTTTTCTTCCTATGACTTCGTAGCTATAGATTGATTTTTTTTTCTTTTTAATTTCCTTAATTTCATCCATTCCGGAACTATGGATATCTTTTGCTCAGAGTTTGTGACTTGAATGACATTATGTTCCCTACATGATTTGTTTATGGTGTTTACTGTTACAGAGTCATGCTAACTGCCCATTTCTCCTTTAACAGTTTCCTTCAAAGTATTTCTAATTAAGGTTTCATGATGAGCAAGAGTAGACTTTGTAACCATGACCTCACCTCTCAAGACTGACAACTGATCCAGAAGCAAGACATTGGCCTTATGTGGATACTTCAAGTGCCTAATGAGACTAGCCATACAGGTGATTGGATATGTTTGTGAGGTGAAAAGTTACATTAAAAAATTTCCATTAGAGTCTGCTTTAACATTTCCATGTCATCTGATAGAATATCTAGCATTCTTGATTTTAATGAGTCTAACCTAGTCCCCTTACTACCCAACAGTCTTTTTTCTGAATTTTCTTTCTGTTTTCAGCTTTCCCATTTTTCAGAACCCTTTTCCTTGTGTAATATATTATTTTGAGTTTAAAGAGGTATTTAACTCAGGTTTAATACCTTGCATTTTCTTCCATCTAGTACTAACTAACATTCTTGGCAGTTGAGTCAATATTTTTCTTTAATTCAGTACCAGTAAATATTAGATCGAGATAACAATTACAGCATAATGGAGGAAAAAGTATTTGAAGCTTCAGTACTTATAATTAGCAGCAAGCTGGAGAATATTTGTTAAACACATTTTGCTTCTCTGAAATTTTCTGTGATGGAAAATATTTTTTGTATGTAGACCCAGCTGATCCAAGTCAACTCTTTAGGGCCTTGATGATAGAAGAATGTAAAGTTCCTCCTTGGCTTCTATTTACTTTCACTTTTATTTGCAATACTCAGCAGGTGTCCAGGCACCAATAGTGTTAACAAACTTGTAGAAATCCTTTTAGTGAAAGTTAGATGAAATCAAAGTGGTTTTGTGCCTGAAATAATTGTAGAAGTATAGCGCAGTGGTCTAAGGCTCTGAGCTGCAAATCTGGTGACATCCAGCAGACCAGACCTGGGTTTGAATCCCACAGCTTCCACTTGCATACTGTGTGACCCTGAGCAAGTCACTTAACCTCCTTGTGCTCCCAGGTCGCTCCTGTAAAAAAGCTTTCAGCTTAGTGTGCTATACCTGGTTAAACAACTAAATAAATAAATAATAAAAAAAAGAAGTACCAACGTGCAGCTGACATTGTAGTGAAATCAAGTGAATTCTTTGGCAGCTTTAGTAGTACAGGCAGTGAAGTGAGAAAAAGGGTGTTGCTATAGCAAAACTCACACTTCACTAAGCATTACCAAAGCTGCTCACGTGGCATGCCCACTAAGTTTCACAATATAGTCAGTAGCACTTTAGCACTTTTATAGTTATATGGGGCACAAGACCACTAGGATTTCATCTAATTTTCACAAAAAGGAACTCTACATTCATGTTTTAACAATATTAATGAAAGGATACCCTCTGCATCGAACCAATGAAACTGAAAGTAATCAAAATCAGAAGAGTGCGGGGAGAACACAAATAGTGTTGCAGTAAAATGTAATTTTGCTAGGTAATTTCACTGCACAAAATGTTCCATTAAATTTGTGTATTTCGACCATGAATTTCATGGATATGAAATGCGAAATTCTGCTGGTGAAATTGCAAATTTCACCCATGAAATTGCACATTTTGCCCACAACTGGCAGAAACTTGCTGGTGATGAGCAAAATTCTGCATTTTGCAGGTGAAATTTTGGATTTCGCCAGCAGAATTTTGCATTTCACACCCATTAAATATTTCGTGAAATGCTTGAATTATTCAAAATATTTCCCATGGCATAATCTGTGTATTTCGCACATCTCTAAACACAAGTGGCAAAATCCAAAAGATAAGTAATGAATGGCCAGATCAAGCACCTAAGTGGTAAAGTTTACAATAACTCTTGGTGCATGTACTGTACATAAAGGAGAAAAAGATTTTTAGGCTGCATTCATTTTTATTTATTTATTTTTTTGTGCCAGTTTATTTGTATTAGTTTCTGTGTGGGAGGTGTTGAGTGAGCTCTTGGTCCAGGCTGGCAGTAAGCGAGTTCTGGGATATTGCAAGAAGTGCAGGTATGAATTCATTGTGGAAAATGCATTGTCATGTGGTGTGTTACATTAAATCACAGAGCAGAATTTTCACATACTCTTCTAAACAATTTTATAACTAAATGGTATATCTGTATATCTATATGTATCTAGATAGAGAGATAGATAGATTGATCAATAGATATAGATATATAATGGGTAAGGGTGGTATGCAAGGATGAATACCCACTAAGAGGGATAATTAGGGCTATGAGATCATGAGCCCAAATGGCAAGTGGCTTTATTGTCCTTATTAGCCTCCAAGATGGGTATACATCTTAAAATTCCACCATTACACATTGTTTGTTGAATATAATACATTAGGATGGCTATTGTTATGGAAATTGCATTTGGGATCACATTAAGGAACTTGAAAGGCTCTTGCTGCAAGAGGGAATGGTGTGTAGTGAGTGCTGGTATGAGTTTAGGGATTTTGAGGTTTGGGAGGGTTTTGTGTAAGTGTCTTTTCTTCCAGGTTCTTTTGCAGCTTGATAATTGGTCTGACTAGCTTCCTATTGCTGTGTTAATTGTGTTATTCGTGGTGTCCCATGGGGTTTATTGTAGTGCAGGTGTATATACTTCTAACTGTTTGATAAGTGTAGGTTTATAAATGTAATTAATGCAGGTATATAGTTGTAATTGTTTAATTAGTGTAGGTGTATACTTTGAATTGCTAGATTAGTCGCAGCTATAGTGTTAATTTATATATTAATCTCAGGTATATAGGGAAATAAATGATGGCCTTTTCTATTGGGAAAAGTTCCCATCCATGTGTGTGTGTGTGTGTATCTACTGTAGTTTTGGTTAGATTTGTTGTATTTTAAATCCTGCATTCATCATGGGACAGAATGACCCACTCATTTTGCCACCCTCTATTAATTATTATGGATTACTTGGTATTTAGTATGAAAGAACAGAAGAAGGCCAGAGCCCATCAAGACAGTTTCCCACACTATGTGGGACATTATTTATCTATTATCCCCTCAACCAAACATCTAATTTGTTTTTAAAGACAGTGGCACTAGTTGCCTCTACCAATTCTTGTGGCAAGCTGTTCCATACAATGGATGCTTTTATTGGAAAAAAGTTTCCCCTTTTGCTGGTTTTATAACTTTTTACTTCAAGCTGTTTATTATGCAGTCTCAGAATGTGTCTCCTTTTGGAGAGTGTTAGACCACATTTTTCCATTAGATCTGGTGAATTTATTAAATTAAAATCCATAAGCATATCACCTCTTAAATCTTCTAGTTTGAAGAGAGAAGAGACCAGTAGCTTTTAATCTGTTCTGATAATCCAAGTTGGTTAGTCTTGGAATCATTCTAGTTACTCTCCTTTGAACCTGTTCAAGAATTGTTATGTCTTTTTTTTGGTTTGGATTCCAGAAAGGGGAGCCATAGTCAAGATACCGTCTAATGTATGCCATATACAATGGAATAAGACATTGTTCAGTGCGATTAACAAAAGTGAGTTTTATTTGCCTCAAAAGTCTGTTGGTCATGCAAGCAGTTCTAACACAGTGATCATTTGATGTAAGTTTATTATTAACATATATCCCTGAATCTTTTTCACAATTTGATGAGTGAAGTGGTAGTCCGTTTATATGATATATCGTTTTGGGATTATTTACACTGAAATGCACTACTAAACATTTGTCTTGATTAAACTGCATATGATTTTCATTTGCCCAAAGTGTTAGTTTTTCCAAATCCTTCTTTAATGCAGAAATATTTTCTTGATTATTAACCTTGCCCCCCAATTTATTATTGTCTGCAAATTTAACCATGAAATTATTTGGCCCTGTTTGTAAATCACTGATAAAGCGGTTAAACAATGTTGGTCCCAAGACCGACCCCTGTGGTACACCACTTGTCACACTACCCGAATCAGACAAGATATCATTAATTCTGGCTCTTTGAGAATGATTTGTCAACCAGTTTAAAGTCCAGTTGACAATATCAGGTGACAAACCTAGATTGTGCATTTTAGTAATGAGTTTTTCATGTGAGACTTTATCAAAAGCTCTACTAAAGTCCAAAAGAATTACATCAGTAGGAATACCCACATCTAGTAGAGTACTTATAGTATTGTAAAAATATATCAGATTGGTGGTGCAGGAATACTTTTACAATCGTGATCTATCAGAGACTTCATTACTCGTTCCATTAATTTACCAGCCACTGATGTCAGGCTAATTGTATGATAATTTTACAAAGAACCTCTATTGCCTTTTTTAAATATGGGAGTAACTATTGCTGAACACCAATCATTTGGTACAATGCTTTCTTGAAAGGATTTATTGAAAATAATTGACAAAGGTATAGAAATATTTATAGAGGTTTCGATCAGAAACCATGGATGAATACCGTCTGGGCCCGGACTAGTGTTTATTTTTAGTTTTTTGATAGCCTATATAATGTCAGTTGGATAGAACCTATGATAATCTATAGTACATGGTGAACTTTAAATGTACTAATAGGTGATTTTTGAGACAAGACAGAACAAAGTACTTATTAAAGAGATTCAAGGTTTCTATATCAGATAGAGAAGAGCCATTGGTTATAATGGGACCAATGGTCCTTGATACCCCTTTTTTTTACTATTTATATAGGAGAAAAGAGAGTTGTGACAGTCTTTTGTGTGAGCTAGTTTAAATTCTAGCTTATTTTTTGCAAATTTAATAGAATTTTTTAAGTTTTTCACAGATATTCTGTATTTATATAATAAAGTAGTTTTAAATGGAACAGAACTATTCTTAAGTTTCCTAAAAAGTTTAATTTTTATTTTAATCTGATTTTTAATTGTCGTGCTGAACTAAAGGGGAATTTTTGCTTTATTATTAAATTTCCTCTTATATGGAATAAAGGTATTTTCCAAATAATGTACAATGTTTTTAAAAAAGTCCCAAGCTTGTTGTGCTGTACAATTAAGAAGATTAGATTCCCAGTTTATGTTTTGTAAATATTCATTGATTTTAGAAAAATTTGCTTTGTTATAATTTTTTGTTTAGTATAACTTCCTTTGTGTAGTTTTAAACTGTTGAATTTCAAAAAGAATAGATGAATGATCACTGGTCCCAAGTGGATCCCAAATTTGTAAATTGTTAATTTGTTGCTCTATGTTAGTAAATAATAGATACAAAATTTTAGGACCTCGAGTGGGTTCAGTAGCAAGTTGTTGTAATCCAGTACTAACTACTACATCTATTAGTCCTTTCCCAGCATAGGACTGTCCTGAGAATGAGTCCCAGTTAATATGAGGGAGGTTAAAGTCACCAAATATTACAGTATCTTGAGATTCTGAAAAATGTGTAATTTCTTTAAACATATCAGTTGTGTAATCTGAATTTGCAGATGGAGGTCGATAGATGTTACCAATAGTTATATAGGCCTGCTCCTTCAATAAGATTTTAACCCATATACTTTCCAAAGGAAAGGGAGAACACACTTCAAAAGAATGAATATCATTTCATATGTACATACAAACTCCACCACTTAAAATGAAGGAATATCATTTCGTATGTACATACAAACTCCACCGCCTTGCTTATCTAATCTGTTTTCATGATATAACTTATAACTTGGAATTTCTGTGGACCAAATTGAGGATGTATCCCACCAAGTTTCAGTTACTCCCACCACACCTATATTTAAAGTTTTACATTTGGCTTTGAGTTCTGCTAATTTGAGTTGGCTTAAAGATCTTGCATTCAAAGCTAGGAATTTACATTTAGTTGTAATAATATTTTGGTAAGTATTCAGAGACTTGGGAATAGACCCATTCTCCCCCATTGTTTTTAGTTTAAATGATGATTTATGATTTTAGTGATACTTTTCCCCATAAGTGTACTACTCCTACGACTGAGATGTAAACCGTCCCAGTAAAACAAGGAAGAATGATCTGAAAATGATTCCCAGTGGGTAATACAGGGTATATCCTGCTTAAAACACCACTTTCTCAGTCATTAATTTAGGGCTTTGATTTTCTGTGTCATGGTAGATGTTGCTTTCGGGACAGGTAGAATTTCAGATATACATACACATCATCCCCTATCAAGTAACAGGTTACATAATGCCACATAGTCCAGTTGTAACTGATTAAATGGGGTGTTGTTAATATCATTAACACCAGCATGTATGATAACCAGTGGATTTTCCCCTGCATTTTGTAAAAGTTTTGGGCATCGTGGAGGTAATGTCAGATACCCTGGCCCCACAGAAGCTAGAACAAGTGCAGTTGCTCTTGTCACTATTGCATACCACCCTGTCACTGTGCTTAATGATTGAATCTCCCAGGACTAACACTTGTTTTTAGAGAGTAGGGGTAAAAGAATCAGAAACTCGTGATTGTTTAACACACTCTGGAGTGATTAACTTAATAGGTATTGATTTGGTAGCTTGAGACTTACTAGGACAAGTATTCATGGGCATTAACTCCTGATTGAAAAGTGTTTTTAGACCATTATTATCAACTGAGGGTGATGCACAGGATAAATCATGTAGCACTTCATTATTTGATACAGTCAATTGCTCAAACCTATTACGAGTTTCAATAGGGGCACTATTGTGTATTTGACCACCCCTCCTTTTTTAAGAGGCTTTGTTACAATGGTCCAGTCATCATTATCATGAGAAGAGGGCAGATAATCATACACCTTATAAGAGGGGGCAGAGGCAACAGGTATACTAGTACTAGTTGTTACAATTGTCTCCTCATCAGGAGGCATAGGAATGCTACCTAAATGTGAAGGAAATTGTTCATTAGAATGAGGTTGTTCATCCATAAGATCAATGTAACTTTCCAATTCCCTAATATCAGTAGAAACTGGTTGAATATTAAGCAGAAACGCTATCTCTGCATCAAGAGTAGTAATCAGATGGCAATTAGCACATACATACTCGCTCCCATACTTTCCCTCACTATACATCAAACATTGCATACACTTAATAAGTTCTTTTTCCATTATTAAAGGTGTATATTTACTAAGTAGAGGATATGCTAGAATTATCTTATCCAAGTTTGTCTAATGCCAGCAGTTTCAGCGTGTCCAGCGGACACAGCAGACACACACAAACGCAAATGTAGCTTCTTTTAATTAGCTGCTTTCTGATCTACAAACAAGGCAAGCAACAGGAAGTTGTAACTTGAGTCACCTGCTTTTATAGTGTCTAAACCACACCCCCAATTAAGCTCTCTCTCTCCTCCTACTGGTTTAACAAAGTAAGTTGATACAGTACCCTTCATAGCACACAACACACACTGACTTTCTTTCTTTTCTTTCTTTTTTAACCCTAAATAAGACCCCTTCTACTTCTAATAAAGTATCTATCTTGCTTAATCTCAGCAGACACTGACTCCTGCTGAGATATAAGTGTTAAATTAATAAGAAAATGTAACTTCTTTTACTTAGCTGCTTTCTGCTCTACAAGAAAGACTAGCAATAGGGATTGGCAACCTAAAAAATGCTGCTGCACCAGTTGATGTATGGCCATAAAATAACACTTTATTTGATACAGAGTATTAAAAAAAATAACAAGATCCATCCACAAAAAAAAAAAATGGTCAGCAAAGAAAAAAAAGGAAAAGAAAGAAAGAAAGAAAGAAAGAAAGAAAGAAAGAAAGAAAGAAAGAAAGAAAGAAAGAAGCAGACTGAAGGCTGCAAGTTTCATCTCAGCATCATTATTTTGAATTTACCATTCATTAGTCATCATTCCTGCCCTGCATTAAATGGCATGACAACAAAAGGAAAAAAAAAAGTTACTGTAGTAGCAGCAGCAGCAGCAGCAGCAGCAGCTGAGCTTCCAAACATGTTATGCTGCTACTAACAGTGTTCAACTTACTGATACAGACATCCAGAAAGCATTCATATGCCCTGAATATTCTTGATTCCATAAATCCCTGAGTGCACTCTTTCCTCCTGTCCTTCAGTTTTGTAACATTCTTCTCTAGCCACATGGCATGCTTTTCTTTTAAGGTGGACATTTTCAAGTCTATCTTTACCCATCCAACTTCTGACAGCTGACTAGAAATCAGCCCTGCATTCAATGAAGCACTGCCTTTTTTTTCCATATTGTGTTTATTCTCCTTGGCTTGCCAACAATATCTGTCCCCCCTTCCAGCCTGGCAGTCACCCCCCAGACCCCGACCCCTGATAACTTGGCAATTATGGGCATTCTGGGGGGGCAGTGCACCGCCAAGCCAGCAGGTACTTCATGGAGTTGGCAGCCATTTTTATTGTTTTTCTGTGTCCCCAGCGCTCGCGGCCTTGAATGTGTGCATGTGTAATGTCACCACTCTATTTGTCTCCTGTGGTCTGGTGCTGCTCCCCATCCTTCACTGGGGGGCAGCCAAGGAGTGGGATGACATGCCAACCCACCCTGGGAGAGGAGAACTGTAATTGGACACTCAATCCTCTCCCTCCCTTGCCAACCCCGGGTGTCCTTAGCTCACTTCTGAACCCAGGTCACTGGCATGGTGCAAGGTGTGGTGTCCAGCACCTCAACCCTCAACACCACCAGCCTGGTGCCTGTGAAGCACTGCTTAATGTTATCTTTGGAAAATTTGTTGAGGGAGATGTCCAGCAGTTGTAGGAGGTCAGTACAAAATGCAGATACAAAAACTGGCATGTAACCTGCCTCTTCTAGTTGTTGCAGCAGAGAGGCTGGGTCATATGGGCTCTGAAAGGGTTCATTATTAGGATTGCCTTTTGCTCTCTGGGCAGCCCAGGTAGCAACTTTGTAATTTTGTAATTTCAAAATGTGGCAGCAGGATTTCTGTAATGTACTGCAGGGTTGTTTTAATAATTTTACCAGTGACTGGGTGAGTGTGTGATGCACCAATCTGGGGGAAATTCAATGGATGGGTGACAAGCAAGGGTTTTACTACACTAGATCACCTGTGGTGGCAACAGATCACCTGCAAGTGTGCATGCCAGCACCAATGAAACCTGGCATTTATGACCCAATGATGTTAATGCCACTTGTCTTGAGCCAGTGGCTACCAGTGCCACTGAGACACAATGACATGATTAACACCAGTCTCATCAATATTAACAATTAGCTGAGATGAAACAAGCTCTTGTGCTGCTGCTTTTAAAATATGGTGCAGAAACCCCTCCTTTAGCTGCATAAAATCAAGAGGTGTCTTTCTTATGGCTTTTGTTCCTTTCTGGCTGCTAAACCCCATGCGATTCAAAAATCCTCAGGCCCATTTGGTGGTGATTGTGACTGTGCCACCATTCTCTGTTAGTATGTGGGGGCTGTTAGATTTCCTTATCCTCAGGGCCACTGCCTGCACCACTCTTCTGTTCACACCTGCACTCTCAGCCCTTAAACTATGAATAACAAAGTGCAGTATCTCCTCAATATCGTCTAAGAGCAGGGTGGGTCTGCCTCTGGGTTTAGTGGGCAGTGATGACTTTAACATTGCTGGACTGACTGATATTTGCAACTTTGCCTTGTGATCACTCTTAAAGTTTCTGGCTATGGATTTTTTTATGGTACTGCAGTGCTTGGATTCGTAATAGCGTGCCACAGCCATGACCCAATTTTTGGCCACATAGCACCCTATTGCATACCGCACTTCTCCAGTGTATGATGTGTAGCTGGAAGGGTGACTTTGTTTATGTGACAGTAGGTTACAGACAGTGAGTTCACTTGCTACTGGTGAAGCAGTGTCAGAGTCCAGTTCTGTGCACTTCATCTGCTTGCTAGAAACATCAGCAATATCAAGAGGGTATTCCCTCTTTGTACCTTTCTTGATCTACCAAAGAATGGACATCTTAGCAAAGCACCACACCAGGTAAAAAGAAATACAATGCAGACATGGGCAGGGCTGAGGCAGAGCTGGTTTTGTAATAGCAGCTAGCTGGTACTTAACAACCAGCTGCTATTAAAAAAACATTTAAACAGGCAAGTACTGATACATGTGTAATTAACTGCCTCAGGTTAACTGGAATTAATGGGGGTTACATGTTAAGCTGCAAACAATGTACTGCACTGACGCAAATAATGGAAGCTATCACTGTAAGATCACATCAGTGTGACACCTGGTTGCTGCTACAAATATAAGACATTACTGATTCTGCATAATTAATGGGCCACGAATATGTTTTATGGGTCTAATTGCCAACATTACAGGGCTAACATTTTCTGTACTGCAGTATATATAAATATATATACAGTATATATATATATATATATATATATATATATATATATGTGTGTGTGTGTCTACATCTATATCTGCATATATATATATATATATATATATATATATATATACACATATATATGTATATATTAGAGACTAAAAACTCCATTTAACACATTAGTTAGGGTTGTTGTTCCACAGTGACAAAATGAGGAAATTCCGTGTTAGGGTTGAAAGTCCCCCTTGGATCTCCGCCCACCCCAACCGGCACTGGGTGTTGGTGTTGCTGGCCCTAAATCTCACCCCATCAGATGTGTGGAAGAAGCATAGGAGAATGAGAAGAGAGTTAAGACCACAACACCAATGTGCACCCCAGTGCTGGTTGGGGTGTGTGAGGGGGTCCAGGGGGCTTCTAACCCTAACACCAAATTCATCACTTTTGTTGTTGTGGAACAGCCTAACTAATGCATTAAACAGAGTATTTTGTCTCTAATTTCCTTCTTTTTGAGAATGATAACAAGAAATAGTGAATGTAATGTGGCGGTGGGAGCGTGGGGCCTTTTAGGCTCCACGCTCCCATGGTGCAATGAGGAGGCGGGCCCCGTGCTCCCACCACGTGTTGTCTTGTCACATAGTAACAATGTGCCCGCAAATGCAAATGGTAATGTGCATGGTGATCCAAAGCAAAATAGAAAGAGAAACAGTACTGTAGACAGAAGTGTTAAAAACAATGCAAAAGCAAGCGCAAATGAAAACACAAAGGGTAACTCACATGGTGTCGTAGACGTGATCGGTAAGTGAAACGAGTACGGAACCACAAGCAGAAATGGTAACGGTAACAGTAATGTAAGTGCACAAGCTAGTTTTGCCCAAAAGCTGCATCAAGAAAGACAGTGAGTACAAAGAATGTATGCAAAATAATAACTCTAGGAACAGAAAATGAGGACTTAGAATAGTAAATTGCTTATATCTCAGGAATCATATGACATAGAAAAAAAATTTAAAAGTCATATGAATTATCACTTTCCTGGCTAGTTTTGCACTTAGCCTCCCCTTAGGGAGCTAAGCATTTTTCCAATGAAAAATCCGTATCTCATACCGTTTCCTAGATACTGGCCCTGAAAGGCGCGGCGAATGCATAATGTTATCCTATGGGGAAAAAAGACAAGTTCAGAGTGCCATAAGTTTTCCTCCCTGTAATATTTTTTCACCAAACCACAGAAAGGCACATCTGTGGGATGTTGGCTGTCCTCCCTCCAAATTTCAGACCAAAAGACCAAACCGTTATTTTGCAGCAGGGCGTCAAATGATTGCTGCAATGCATCGGATGCCGTAATGTTATCCTATGGGAAAAGGCGTCAACTTTGGAGTGTCGTAACTTTGCCGCCATGTAATATTTTTTCAATGAAACATTGAAGGGCACATCTGTTACATGTCAGCTGTGTTCCCTCCAAATTTCATCCCAAAAGACAGAACTATTCTTTTGCAGCGGGGTGCCAAAGAATTGCTGTCATTTTCCCACATCCTAGAAAAGTACTGCAGCAATTTGCTAAAACTTTCGCAAATTCATTCGACAGTGTCACAAGTGCGAAAGTACTTAGCGAAAGTACTTTTTCCAGAAATGTGAAAAACATATTTCTGGGGTGTTTTATCCCAAAATAAAGACATGGCTAGCGTCCTCAGGGTCCAACTAAGGGAATACAAAAAGAATTAGGTTGCTAGATGGTCCCAAATTTAAATGCCAAGCATTTTTCTGATCACCAACTGAAAACAAAATGGCAGATTTGTGACAGTAAAAGGGCCGTTTGCAAATGTAAAAACTGCATTTGCAACGCTGTCAAACTTTTTGTTAACTTTTCCCATTGACTTATAATGGGAACTTGTTTTTTGAATAACTTTTGAACCGTTTAATATTTTTTCACGAAATCTTCAAAAGGCACCTGGGTAGCACATGCCCTGAATATTTCGGACCAGTCGTGCAAACTGTGTGACCTGTAGGTGCGACCTTAGAATTCCAAAAAAGCATAAACGCATGTGCAGATCACGCTTAATAACTCTGCAGCCATATATCCAACCGCTACAAAACTTGGCAGATCCCAAGGTGTATGGGTCCTGATCGTGTATTCCAAATTTCAGGCAAATCTGTCAACAGTTGCAAAGTTACTAAGGTGCAAAATTTTGAGTTTAACATGTAAATGGCTCCTCAACCCTAACTATGGTAGCACTACGTGCTGCCATAATATATATATATATTATGGTAGCATGGTAGTGCTACCATAGTTAGGGTTGAGTAGCCCTTTTAAGCTTAAAGGGTGAAACTTTGCACTTTAATAACTTTGCCACCCTTTAATGGATTTGACTGAAATTTGGTATGCATGGTTGAGCATGGTAGATCTTGGGATCTGCCAACGTTTGTACCAGTTGGTCATATGGCTGTGGAGTTACTAAATGACATCCAAATGTGCAATTAAGTTTTTTTGGAAATTCGTTCCAAAAACTTCAGGGAACATGACTTTTGAAGATTACATGAAAAAATATTAAACGGTTCAAAAGTTATTCAAAAAACAAATTCCCATTATAAGTCAATGGGGAAAGTTAACAAAAAGTTTGAGAGTGTCGCAAATGCACTTTTTAGTGTTGCAAATGGCCCTAGTAGTGTCGCAAATCTGTCATTTTGTTTTCAGTTACTGCTCAGAATGATGCTTGGCATTTCAAATGGGGACCCTCTAGGGACACAATTCTTTCTGTGTTCACCTAGTCAGACCCTGAGAATGCTAGCCATGTCTTTATTTTGGGGTTAAGCACCCCAGAAATATGTTTTTCAAATTTCTGGAAACATTAGTGTCGCAAAGTACTGTCGCACCTTTGACACTTCTGCAAATTTTTGTCAAAGGTGTTGCAAATTGCGAAACTACTTTTCCAGACTATGGCCAAAATGACAGAAGTTATTTGCCACCCTGCTGCAAAAGAACAGTTTGGTCTTTTGGCCTCAGATTTGAAGGGAAGGCAGCCAGCATCTCACAGATGTGTCTTTTGATGGCTTGGTGAAAAGATATTACATGGATGCCAAGTTACGGTACTCCGAAGTTGACTTTTGTTCCCATAGACTAACATAGTGGCGTACACCATGTCTTTCAGGGCTTGTATTTCAGAAACGGTGCGAGATACAGAATTTTTGTCATGACAATGCATAGCCCTGAAAACCTAGCCAGGAAACTCATGAATCACGTGAAATTTAATTTTTTTTTTCTACTTTGCACGGTTGCTGAGATATAACCATTTTAGTATTCCAACAGCTCATTTTATGCTCTGAGGCCCATTATTATGCATACATTCTCTGTACACACTGTGTTTCTCTATGCAGCTGTTGGGCAAAAACAGGGTGTGTGCTTCTGTTACTGTAACAGTTAGCGTTTCCACTTGTGTTTCCATACCCATTTGCGTTACCATTCCCGTGTGTGCCTCCATGTGCATTACCCTTTCTTTGCATTCTCATTTGTGCTTGCAGTTGCGTTACTGTAACCATCTGCATTTCCACTACTGTTTCTCTTTGAGTTTCTGTTTGCATTTCCGGCATCCCTCTTTCATTTGCATTTGCATTTCTCTTTCAGTTTGCATCTTCATTGCTGTTACTGTTACCATTAGCAGTTCCAGTTGCGTTACTGTGCCCATGCACATTACGGTTTGCGTTTCCATACCTGCTTGCATTTGGTTTTGCATTTCTGTTTCCTTTGGCATTATTGTTGCTGTTACCGTTACCATTTGTATTTATAGCTGTGGTAACGTGACCGTGCATGTTACGGTTTGCGTTTCCATATGTGCTTCCATTTGCATTTCCATTTCTGTTTCCTTTGGCATTATTGTTCATGTATTAACTTCTGAACTGCATTTACAATTTCGGTACCGTGACTGTGCGTGTTACGATTTACGTTTTCGTGTGTGCTTGTGCTCGCATTTCTGTTTCTGTTTTCTTTGGTGTTTTTTATGCTGTTAACATTTCCATTTGCATTTCCAATTGCCGTACCATGCACATCATGGTTTGCATTTCCTTACAAGGTTGCGACTTCTTTTGCGTCACTGTTCACTTGCATTTCTATTAAGGTTTGCTTTACCATTTACATTTCTGTCACCATATGCGCAACCATTAGCAGTTGCATTTCCCTTGCACTTACTGTTACTATGTCTCAAAACATCACGTGGTGGGAGCATGGGGACCAAAGGGCACCGCGCTCCCACCACCACATTCCATTCACTATTTCTACTGCAGATTCTCAAAAAGAAGGGAAAGTTGAGGCAAAAAACTCTGTTTAATGCATCAGTTAGGGTTGTTCCACAGTGACAAAAGTGAGGAAATTTGATGTTAGGGTTGAAAACCCCCCGTTGCACCCACCCCACTGTGTGTCCAATTAATCAGTTATATTACCTGGCAATATGTAGCCACTTAATAACTTACACACTTAAGTATGGTAACATTAATTAATGTAGTACCATTTAAAAGCTAATTAAAACATCTGCTTAGGCAAGTGCAGTAATTTATTAGAGGGTGTATAAGTCAAGCAGCACACACACATCTGTATGTACATTTTCACAATGAAATGCTCAGGTTATTCTGTAGAGACAAAGTTAAACATTCTGGACTGGCTTAACAGCATAAAGAATTTGGCTAAATTCTCCACCAAAACAGACTACTCCAAGTCTACCATTTGTACTTGGTGAAAGCAGGAGCAGTCTCTGCAGGAGTTCACCAATGAGTGCAATGATGAGAAAGGACTTTCTCACAAGAAAATGTGTCACCCTGATGAGACAGAGATTGACAGGGTGATGCAGCTTTGGTTTACTCAACAGCACCTGAATGGTGTCCCAGTGTTTGAACCTATCATTCAGTAGAAAGCTGAGCATTTTGCACAGCAAATCCATTGACTAGACACAACCTTAAGTCAAGCTCTGGGTGGCTCTGGTGCTTCCAATGCAGGCACAGGATGTGAACACCACTTCCTACACCTAGCCACTTGATGAGGGGATCATAGCAATCTTTAAAAAAATTACCAAAAGCAACTACTTTTGGACCTTGTGTCCACTGAAAGCACTGGTGTAACTGAGTTTCTAAAGAAACTCACCTTAAAAGATGTTGCCAACTTGTTCAGAGATGCCTGGGCAAATATGTCAGAGTCTGCTATCGTACACTGCTGGCAGGCAACATTGGGTGGAGCATTAGGTGAACTGCTGATTGATCCAGATAATCCCAAAGATGCTGATGATACAGTGGAGATTGCTAGTCTAGCACAACTGCTAGACTTGCTGCCCCAGGATGACTCCGCAGTGGCATCAGTCTATGATTGGCTGTGCTCAGATGACATAGCCAAAATACATCATCTGATGATGGATGCTGACATTGTCAGCACAATCAGTCAGTCAAATGGAGAATGGGAAACTGATGAGGAGGTGGACAAGGATGAGAATGACACAGCTACAGTGCCATATTACCAGCAGGCGATTGCATGCATCAAGGCAGGATGTCTCTAGATGCAGTCCCAGGACACAGACCCCATCAAGGTACTGCAACTTCAAAATTCGCTCTCGTATGCTAGAGTCCTGGTTATCAAATGTAGTGCTACTCAGACTAAAATAACACAATTTTTTAAATGCCCTGATCAGGCTGAAAAGCGATACAGCATGTACTGAACGTGCTTGGACTTGCTCTGGACATTTAAGTTTTCGTTTGTTTGCTTATGTTTGCTAATGTTTAATAAAATGGATACACATCAATCAATCAATCAAGTCTTTATTTATCCAGATGAACATCATTGAGCAGCCTCATTTATAAATATTTACACATATTGTAAATTAATATACCTTCATTGCTTAACATTTTTTTATGGGTCTGGAGATGTGGGGGTGGTATGGGAGTGTGTTGACAATAGCTTTTTACAATGTCCTTGATATTATGAATAGGTCTCTATAATGAATCAGCTTAATGGACCCCAAGTCGTTCATTATATCAAGGGTTTACTATATATATATATATATATATATATATATATATATATATATATATATATATAGATAGATAGATATCGAATCATATCGGAATTAAAACCTTTGAGTCAGTGCCTCCTTTACAAAGTTTCCACGTCAGCGAATACAATAGTTAGACATAGGTTTAGGCAATTACAGGGTATAAAACAGTGGTCACAGTACAATAGATGCAGAGTAAAGTGCATACAGGAAAGTGGTTCAGGACATTAAAAACAATCAGGAGTAATACAGAAAATTGTTACAAATGGAAATTTACAAAGTACAGTATTTACAATGGTGCCACACATAGGCAGGTGCTAGACAGTGCAGGCCAGTGTTTGGGAATTAGACAGCAGCCACTGAGGCAGGCAAACAAGTACCTTCTAGTAGGACCAGGGAGCCCATTGTCATGACACAGCCAAGGCTGTGGGGGGGTCAGGTGCAGTCGCAGGCAGAGGCCTATGCTATGTGGTTACGGAAGTGGGATTTGAACAGGCTCAGTTTATGCTCTGAGATGATTGACTTGGGTAGTGAATTCAGCCAGAGGGGAGCCCTGTACTTAAAGGTTCTTTGACTCATGGAGGTTTTACAAAGAGGGACCTGGTACTGAGTTTTCTCTGAGTGATGGGTGCATCTGCTAGTAAGGGGTGGCATAAGCAGTGGGGCAAGGGCAGAGGGCATGAGGCCAGCTATAATTTTCTTGGCAAAAGACAGGTCTGGTATTTTAGATGATCATCAAAGTTTAACCACTTGGAACTGGCATAGAGCATGCAAGTGTGTGTGAGCTGGTCACAGCCAGTGGCCAGCCTGCAGGCCTTGTTCGGAGCAACTCTGATCCTGTTGAAGGATGTGCTATTGGCTGCACAATAAATAATGATACCATAATCTATGAGTGACAGGACTGAGGTGGAGATGGCAAGCTGTAGTGCGTCATCGGGGAGGCATCGCTTGTACCGGTGGAGAAGACTGATATGCACTTTGACATCCTTGCTAAGTTGGTGGATATGTTCATGATAGGAGAGACCAGAGTCAAGAACAACACTTAGATATTTAAATGAGGTTACTTGATTTAGAGGTTCATTGCAGCAGTTAAGAATGTGCAGGAAATGGGTACTACGCATGTTTTGGGCATGCGCAAACAGCATAGACTTCATTTTTTTGTAGTTTAGGATGAGCCTATGGTCTGCAAACCAGGACTCCACCTCAGTGAATGACCTTTGGAGGGTTAATTGGAGGGCACCAGGGTTGGTGTTAGTGCTAAATAACACTACATCATTGGCGTACAGTAAGAGGTTCCAAGAACAAGCTTTGGGTAAGGAGTTAAGAAATAGGGTAAATAGTAGGGGGCCAAGAATCAACCACTGCAGGACCCCAGAGGTCACTTGGAGGGGGGGACAACTGTGTCTAAGCTAGCCTGACCTTCTGCATTCTGCCAGATAGACAGTCCATGACCCAGACTGTGGCATCCTGCAAGAAACCTATTTGGGTAAGTGTGGCTAGGAGGAGTGAGTGATGCACAGTGTCAAATGCTTTTAGAAGATCAATGTAAACAGCACCAGGAATCTGGTCTGCATTGAGGGCTGCATGTTAGGTATTGGTAAATTGTAGGAAAGCGGTGGTGGTACTGTGGCTTTTTCAGAAGCCATGCTGCTCAAGGCAGAGGAGGTTATGTTTGTCAAGGTAGTCAGTGATCTGGAAGGCAACAATTTTTTTGAGTACTTTGGAGAAAGGGGGTAGAATCGAGATTGGACAATAGTTACCAGGTATGGTACGGTCACCACTCTTAAGGATGGGAGTGATGAGGGTGGTTTTCCATAAAGCAGGGAATTGTCCTAGGGCAAGAGAATGGTTCAGTAGGGCAGTGAGAGGGTGGAGGACCTCAGTGAGGGTCAGTCTTATTATTTTTAGATTAAGGGAGTCATTGCTTAACCTAGACTTGCCAAGTGCCTTTAGTAGACATGGGGCAGCCTCACACTGGGAAATAGCTTTGAAATGAAAGAGGGGCACTTGGGTGGGTGCAGAGGGGTAGGGGTAAGTGCAAAGAAGTTGTTAGGGATCACTCTGTTGAGGTCAGAAAATGAGGCATTCAGCATGTTTGCTATTATCTCAGGGTTAGTGGAGATTTAGCCATTAACTGACAGTTGGGGGGGCAGTTGAGGTTTTGCCACTTAGTTCTTTTATGGTGTCCCAGAATTTGCACCCAGTACCCCAGGAGGCAGAGAGTGAATTACTATAGTACTCAGCCTTGGCCTGTCAGACAGCAGAGGTGCAGTGGTTCCTGGCCTCACAGTAGCGCTGCCTATCGGAGGGTCCCCCAGTCTCCAGCACTATGTGCCAGAAATTATCCCTGCCATGCATAAGGTCCAATAGGGAATTCAATAGTAAGGGGGTATCAGCACCTTTGATTACCCATTTGCAGAAGGGTATGAAGAGGTCACAGGTGGCATTGAAGGAGTTGATAAAATACTCCAGAGCCATGTCAATATTGGACGAGGTTACGATGGGTGACCAGTCCCAAATTGGAGAGGTGTTGCCTCAGGAGCCATAGTTTGCCCATACCAAGGTGGCATTGGAAGATAACTTTGGGGGGGGGGCTTTTTCTGCCATAAAGGAACACTGGCAAAGCACTGGAGAGTGGTCGCTCAATGCATCAGGTAGAACCATAACCTGGGAGAATTTATGGGGATGGTTTGTGAGAACTAGGTCAATTAGGGTTAAGGTGCCAGTTCTTGGGTTGAAGCGAGTGTCTAATGGCACCAGTTGTGATAGATTGAGGGCTGCCATGGCATCGTTATGTGGGGCTGCAGCATCAGCTAACCAATTTACATTGAAATCACCCAGAGCAATGATTTCAGCCTTATCTGGGTGTTGCTGGAGGTGGGCTAGAACTGATTGAAATGCATTTTTTTGGTTTCTGGGTTGGATGTAAACAGAGGAAATGAACAGGGGGCCCTGAAGGTGGAGTTATTGACTTGTAGGGAGAGGACCTGGGCACCGTGATCAACAGCTGGGGGAGGTAGAGTAAGACCTTGTAGGGTGCCCCGGAGGTAAATAGCACACCCTTCCCTCCTTTTAGTTAGTCTGTCAGTGTGATAAATAGAATACACTGGGAGGGCTACTGCAGTGTCAGGGATGCAGTCATTGAGCCAGGTTTCAACCACAGAGATGATGTCTGGCCGTTGCTGGACAACCCATCCCTGCAAATTGTCAAATTTCTTTAATAGACTACAGATGTTTAGAGATGCTATACGGAGTTCCCCAGGTGCCTCCATATTGGCTGAGGGGGTGGGAGTTGGGCCAGGGTTGGGATGAATGTTGCCAGAGATAAGGAGG
This sequence comes from Neoceratodus forsteri, assembly GCA_016271365.2. NCBI lineage: Eukaryota > Metazoa > Chordata > Ceratodontiformes > Ceratodontidae > Neoceratodus > Neoceratodus forsteri. The sequence continues at coordinate 1,300,479,000 of CM028130.1, read as the reverse complement.
AGAAATAGGAGTACATGTAGGGAGGCAAGCTTTAGCATTTTAAATGTTTGATTATATGCTTGGGCAGCACCGGCATGGTGCAGGGTAACAGCTGGGATGGGCAGGTCACTTAGGTTAAAAAAGGCTTAGTACAGCAGTGGCCAAGCAGGGGCTGTGGACAGTCCATATTGGGTGGCAGTGAGTGGTATGGTCCAGCAGTTCACTAATGACAGGGTGGAGGAGGGTGGGGGTGCACCATGGAGGATGAAAACATTCCTTGGATTGGCCCCCAGGGTAAACAGGCAGAGCCCAGGGGTACATTGCAGCTGTGGGCAAGGCCCAGGTGTACATTGGGCCCTGCGGGGTATTAATCCAACTAATGTGTAAAAGTATATAAAAAGGGCAGTAGACGGTGAGGGCTGGTAAAGACTGTTGAAGCTGTTATGGTAGAGTCAGTAAGGAAGACCCGGGGGGGTGTCAGGAATGTTTATGGATAAAAAGAGCAGGGAAAACTCTGTAAAGACCTGTTGGCTCAGTGGTAGAATCATGGACTTCAGTGCCAAGTGTCCAAGGTTCAAAACTAGCAGAGGGACTGGAACCACAACAGCCTGGTGTTGGGTAAAAATCTTAGGTAAGGTGGCAGAGAGGGCTAGGGAGAGTAGAGAGCAGAGGGCTAGAGTAGAGTGGTAGCTAGAGGGAAAGTAGAGGTACTAGTGGGCATTGCAGTGACTCCTAGTGGCCACTAAGTATAATCTGAAAATGAGAAAACAGGGATATAGGAAAAATAGTTACAGGAACTCACGTGACCAGAAGTAGGCTATAAGTGGAGAGTCAAGCTTGGGTGGGGCAATCGATGCAAAGCATCAATGGGCTAACACCCCCAGCAAAGCAGTATAAGAGAGGAGCTATATATATATCTTCATTGCAAGAAACTACATTAGTGTACCAGTTAGGGTGTGACTTAACACCACAAAAGAAAAGAAATGTGGTGTCAGGGTTTCTAACCTTAACTCCCCACTCCACAAGCAGCAGAAGGACAAAACCACAGACAGCCATCACCAGGTAAGACAAACAACATATAACCATTTCCAGATGACAGAAATGCAGTAGTACTAATATGCTACCTTTACGGATTTGTACCAGTGGCATACACACCATAAGACATACACACTTACTTGTCGCTCAGATAGAAATCCATCACATTCAAAAAACAAGATTGCTTCTGTGTGCAGAAGCACAGGCCTTTGCAGCCACAGGTACAAATCCACAATTCCTGAAAATTGCAAGAATTCTCTTGTCTGCAGAAGCAAAACCTACAATGAGGCCTGTACTGCTGTAGCTTCAGGTACTCAGGAACACTGCAAGACACACATGCACTTGACAGCTCTGTGCTTCTGCAGCCACAGGTATAAGACATACACACAGACCTAGAAGCACAGACAGCACTAGAGTCAATGATATTAAAATTGCAACACTACTTTTATGTACAGATGCCACAGGTGTAAGACATACACACTTAGTTCTGGATCCAGAAAGGCAGGCCCATGTGGGGACTTCAACTATGCAGCCAAAATTACTGTTGCAATATGGATATCATGGTTTCAGCAACAGATCTAGTAATAGTTAAAGGAGGGTAGCAGTTTTCAGTTAAGCAACTGCATATAGAAAACCATGCTCTGGTGGATAATGCAGTTTAGCAAGGTACCTCGTATAGAATGCATGAGTACAGCTGGCTGCAGAGCTGCAGGTCTAATTGCTCCTTCTGCAGCCACACTTACTTATGCACCATGTATGACATACACACACAGGTGTGGCTGCATAAGTACAGGCCCTTATTGGGCCTGTGCTTACGCAGCTGCAGATACAAATCCACAAAGGTTGCACTTCAGTGCTACTGCATCTGTGTCATATGGAGACAGTTGAATGCTGTTTGTCTTACCTGATGATGGCTGTCTGTGGTTGTTTGTGTGGTTTTGTCCTTTTTCTGCTGGACGGGGATAGGTTTGGAAACCATAATGCCACATTTCCCTACTTTTGGTGCATTAAGTTAATTGTAACCGGTGCATTAATGCAGTTTTCTAAAGAGAAATTCCTTCCTTTTTCAGAAAGAGGAATAACATTCTGATTCACATAGGTCCCTCTGGAACCTTTGTGAACAGATGCAGTTGCACATGGCCCTCTAAACCCCACATCAAGGGAAAGCTCCATCCACCTATGGAAGAGCAGGGCCCTGCTATCCCTTCACTTCCATGCAGCAATACATGTCAGGAATTCATGGGGCTGTCTTCTGAGCTGTGGCCATAGATACAGATGCACAGGGAAAACAGTACATCTCTTATTTAAAGTACAGGTTATCTGGTACCCATGAGTGCAAAGGTTCTGGGCTTCATGCCAAGAAAAGAGTTCTCTTCACTGTATATTGCTTGGGCCCATGCAGGCAACCATGCACCTTCCCTTCTCAGGCTGGTGGGTGGTGTGACTGCACCATTCCCCCAGCTTGGCCCATCCAGTTGACTCACTCACTGAGCTCAACCCCAAACTCAGGTCACTGGCACGGGATCACAAAGCACTCCCTGCTGGGGTAAAGGTTGGCACTACACACATTTCTTAACATCAATTTAATTTCAATTTAATTTTGAAATGTCAATTTTTAACTCTATTTTCTATTTTCAGCATGCATTTAATATAACCATTTTGTTTTGCTTTCAGACCACATGCTGATGCAGCACCATGTTTCTGTTTTACATTTCTTAATAATTATTATTTTTTTTATTAGAGTTTGTCTCCAAATTTTCAAGATATCCTTTTATGACTCCCCCTTATAAACATGACATTTGACAGATATGAGCCAAAACATCCTTTGTACCACAAGTAAAAAACACATCTTGCACAAGATTTGAAAATGGCATCTGTCCCATTTATGAGGTGGTGTGAAAAAAATGGTTATGTTGAAAGTTTGGAGTCAAAATATTGCAAATTAGCAAAGTTATAAGTCAACATTGAAATATTTCAATGTTTGTTCACTCATAACTTATTCATTTTACCATATTTCTACAGCAAATTTTCAACATGGCCTTCCTTATGATCCTACCTCATGAACCTGGTAGGTGAATATTTTCAATTCCCACACAAAATGTGATTTCATACAGTGACTGTGAAATCACCTGTCAGCATATATTTGAAAACTTTGAACTCCTCATTCATGAGGTGGGGGGCCCAAAAATGCCATGGTGAAAGTTTGATGGAAAAAATATTGAAAATTATCAAAGCTATGAGTGAGCATTGAAATATTTCAATGTTCACTCAAAATGTGGTTATTTTACCATATTTGTACACAAAACATTCAACATAGCCTTCTTATGAACCCAAATCATGAACTCAGTAGGAGGAAAATGCTCAAATCCCACCCAAAATTAGATTTTTGTGGAGTGACAGAGAAATCACCTTTTGGCATGTATTTTAAAACCTTGTATGAGGTTTATGAGGTGGGGCCCAACAGAAGACCATGTTGAAACTTTGGTGGAAAAATAATGGAAATTAGTGCAGTTATTAGGGGGCATTGAAATATGTGAATGTAACGCATAACTTGGTCATTTTACCATAAAGTTACACCAAATTTTCAACACAGCTTTCATATGACCCCACTTCATGAACATGGTAGGGGAACATTTTCAAATGCTGTCTGAAAGGTTCTTTTGTATAGTGACTATGAAATTACCTTTTGGGACAGATTTGAACAATTTCACAACTCTTGTTTAGGAGTGGGTCTCACAAGGCCATGTTGAACATTTATGCAAAGTACTGATAAATGACAAAGTTATGAGTAAAATGTCAAACTTTTTGAAATACATTACATGGGACTTACCTTATTTTCTCATAGCACAGTTTATGATTCCAGCAGCAAGACATTTTTTTGATCACAGAATAGATTTTTGATGTGGGACAGTTTCAGGTGAGTGAGGTTGTGTTGAGGATGGGGGTGGTGGGTGCTGAGTGGGTATTCAGATGGAGTGCGTGGGGGTCTTGGGGGATCATATCACCAATGGACCATATGTTTTTACATATTAAAATGCCAAACCTGTAATTTGTTTTAAACTTTGGATAATCAAAACAGAATGCAGGTGTCTTTTTCTGTCTTAATCCTCGAGGTACTCTTTTCACATCCCTGTATATCTCAAGCCCAATAAGACTGTACCAATGATATATTTCAGATAGTTTCAACCCCACTAGAGTTACACATTTTTAAGCTGTATTCTCATCAGTTTAGGTGATCTGACTCACATCTCAGTTGGTAAAAATATCACGAACTTCAAGCTGGCATCTAACACTTTCAGTGGAGCCAACAAGTAGTTGTTCTGCAGCCTCATTGGCTGTTCCAATAAATCATTCGTGCTGTTGCAGTAACTGCTGATCATATCCTTTATAGGCAAAGCAATGACTAAAAATATGAGAGCCAAATATTGGTACCTGCAGAGTCCTTTAATTAGTCACATGGAGTGTGTCACATCTGCTTCTTCAGGCTTGGTTTTCATAAAAACTTCCACAGCAGACGAAAGGTCCAGAAGGCATCTCACTCCTCTGGTGCTGCTATGCTTCAATCTACAAGCTGAGAATATGTAAAAAAACAAAAAATAAAAGCAGTGCACTCAGAAATACAAGTTAATAAATGGATTCAGAAATTCAGTGCTTCCACAAAAATTGACAGGCATAGCAAAAAGCGCAACAATGCAGTACCAGTGCAAAAGTTAGATGAAGGCATACTCTTACATCAGTTATCCCTGACCTCGCCCCAATTTTGAGTAGCCCTTACTCATCTGCTGGAAGTAATGGCCAGGCACCCTCAGTCCTCACTTCATACCAGTTCAGTACAGTATCAGTTAATGACTCATCATGTTGTCAATTTAAAATTCCAACTTCTTTTGAAAAAGAATCATCAAACAAACCATACAGGACAAAAAGTGTTAGTGTAACCCCAGTAACAAAAACAAAAAGAATCCATAACATAGTTTGGCAAACAAATCAAGCCACTCCACACAGACTGTGTGGGCTATTTAAGGAGAACAACAAGGTAGCAACAAAAAGAATGGCAGCAAACATTGGAGTACAAAAAGAGAATTTATTTAAATTAGAAAAAGTGCTGGCTGTGCATTCCTCTTGAGGAAGCTCATTGCAAAGTCATTCAGGTCACAGTATAGGCGATCCATCTTTGTTATGCTCTTTAAGAGGTTAATGTTTGGTAAGGGAATGTATCAGTAGCTTACATTTAGGTACTGCTGTGATTTTTGCATTTTGTGTTGTGCTAATGCACAGACAGTACTTTAATTTAAATTAACTACCTCTTTTTGTACCCTGATGTGTGGTGCATGTTTTTTTTTTTTTGTTTCTAGCTTATTATAACCCAGTTTTACTATATAAAATATAGGATATAAAGTATGGGGTGCAATGTGTTATGAGAATTTAATACACACTTGAGTTGTTGGATGGCACATAAACCCCAAGGGTGAACCCTGAGGGTTTTATGGTAGCCATCTAACAATGAGGGTGTGAATTAAATGTGAGTTGAACACACTGCATCCCTTACTCTGGTTTATATAATTCAAGGGGTTGCGTTTTTTTCACAGACTTCTGTCTGCTCCTGCATATTCTCTCCGAGAGGAAATAAAATCTTTTTATTTATTTATTTTGATTCAGGTGGTCAGCACCTGGTATGTGGTGCTACCACCTACTCACTGCCCTGGCCTGGGATAAAGTTAGAGGAGGAGAAGGCAAGAGATGCTGGCTTGCAAGAGGTGTTGGAGACAGGCAGTGTGAAGGATCACTTGGGGGCCTTGCTGATCTCAACACTCCTGTCTCATCTGGCAAGATGGAGAGTGTGCACCACCAAGGAGGAACTGAAGCTATGTTTAAAATAAAAAAAAAATGGCAATATTAGCATACAGCAGGGATCAGGACCACTCGCTGTTCTGTAATATAGGTATCAGTCTGGCAGAAAAAGACATGTATTGAAAAGATGCTGTAATACATATATGTGTATTACGGCATTTAAGACATGGATTTTTCAATGGGAAAAAAACACAAACCATTAATTATAACCACACATATAAATATACATTACATAAAAATTGTAGAAACAAAACTAGGCTGATTCTACATCCGAGTCCCATCCACACTGTTCTAATGGAACACTTTGATGATACAGATTGGTTTCAAAATCACTGATACCAAAGAGACATACTGTTACTTTGAATATATTCTGCCCAGGACCCTGATTGCAACTAAAAATAATGCAACCAAAGATAGGTAATCCAAACTTTATAGCCAGAACATGGTCAATGTCCAACAAATGCAGTTCCTAAGTAAAGTATCAGCAAAAGCCATCATCACCACCATGGTTCTCTATCAGTTCTCCTTCTACTTCCATTCACATTCATTTGGCTTGCCCGCTCCCAGCTGGATAGAGAGGTAGACAGATAGATAGATAGATAGATAGATAGATAGATAGATAGATAGATAGATAGATAGATAGATAGATAGATCACTGATTCACTGCTGCACACAAGCTTGCAGCATGTCTCCATCTGCAGCTGCAGTTGTCAAGAAGCTCCTGCTGTTCTCATACATTTTGATGTATTTTACATTTTTTTACTTCAGAAGAACAACAAGATGGCAGCCATCACAACACAAAACATTTTATTGTGTTGTGAGAAGCAAGTTGTGAGAAAGCAAAACTCTCTCATGACACAGAATGTTTTTCTGTTTGTATCAGAGTGTTAGCCAAAGAAAAACCTTTAAAGCCTAATAACTCTGGAACCATTTAATATTTTTTACCAAACCTTCTAAAGGCAATACCTTGGCACAGTCTGCTTTTACCCTGAAAGTTTCAGAAACCAATTTTATTCCATCTAGGCTGCAGGTGACAGCAAACAAACGAACAAAAAAAAAATATGTTAATTATGTGGGAAAAAATTAGAAGTCTACAGAAAAACAACATATGCAGAACTCAGAAACACAAGTTGCTGTCACATAGCCTGTCACATATTTAGACCTTTCATCATAGACAATATATGCCAAATGTCAGGCAATTTCATTGAACATCACCAGAGCTATTACGGTACAAACTTAGGGATGTAACATAGAACCTTTCGGTCAACCCTAACTATACTGGCACTACCACACGAGTATAATACTCACAGAGCATTATACAGGTGGTGTAGGACCCTATACCAAACAAGTTAGGACTTCTCTCCTGCTTCAAGCTGGGCCCGGCAGATCCAGCAAGAAGCAAGTTATGATTCACCTCCTGGGCATCCTGGGCAAAACAGCTTTGGAATCTTGTTGTTTTTTTGTTTTTTTGAAAGTAAGGACATACATTGCAAAAAACAATTTTAATGCATCATCAAGGTTCCAAAGCCACAAAAGGAAGCAAATGAGGCATTAGGAGTTTTCAACTCTAACAATCACCCCACTCCTCAGCTGCTCACCTCATGACCCAAGGCCTATCTACATATCTGTGGTCATACCCTATGCATTATGATGCTTTAACATTCAGGGTTCATACTTTCTCCTTTTTTGAGCAGGGCCTGTAAAGCCCAACATGAATAAAGTTATGCCTAATCAGAATCTTAGTTGTTTTATGTTGTCTTTATCTGTAACTATTTTAAGGTGCCTTGATGTCAAGAAAGGTGCAGTATAAATAAAGTTTTATTATTATTATGTTTTATGCAGTCCCTGCACAAAGATAGTTATGACTGATTTTCTGTAACATACCCTACACAAAGACCATTATGACAGGTCCTGTGCTTTGTACAAAGCCCACAGAAAATAAAAATGGTGAAAAAGTCTCTGGAATCCTTGGGAAATCTGTGATGTGCTGTTCCTTGTGGTGTGAACAATCACACAACTCAAATGATGACATTACACTAACATAGGCACTGTCCTGTCATGCAAAGTCAATTTCTGACAAAGGAATTCTTAGGTAGATGGTGTCAAGTTTGGGTAACATCAATGTTGTATCATGTGATCATCCAAACTCCTAGAAACAGCCCAACACAGATTCACCAAGACTACAGGAACTTTTTTTCCCTAACTTTTTATTTCCCTTCTGTGTGTTCTTTAACTCTAACAGGATTTTCTTTTTGTTGGGCTGCATGAAAATAAATTATTTATTTTGAATGGCTGGTTATGACCTTTAATGAACACACAGTGGTGACCTATGGGGACAGTGCTTCTGCATCCTCATGTACTCATCACTGTAAGACATACACACATTTGATGGGCCTGCACTTCTGCAACCAAAGGTGTGAGACATACACACCAACCACTAGCTGCAGAGGAACAGGTAGCACAAAATCCATGGTACCAAAAGTGCAACAGTACTTCTGTCAGCAAAAATGCAAGCCCCTGAGGGGCCTGTGCCTCTTCAACCATTGGTGTAATATAGACACCATCTCCTGACTCCACAAGGGCAGGCCCCTGCAAGGCCTACAGTATTGGAGCAGAAGTAGTGTTGCAATGTGGGTATCATGCTTTCAGCAGCAGATCTGTAAGTTGTTTAATGTAGTAGAAGTTTTTCAGTTAGGCAGCTGCACATAGACAACCATGCAGTAGCAGATCATGCTATCTAGTGAGATACCACATGGAGAATGCATGAGTTGCTGTGGCTGAAAAAGCACCAGCTCCAGTGTAGCTTATCCTTATGCAGAAGATACAAATCTATGAAGGTAGCACATCAGTGTTACTGCATTTGTGTCATCTGGGAACAGTTGCATGTTGTTTGCCTTACCAGACAATGGCTATCTGTGACTGCTTGTGTGGTTTTGTCCATTTACTGCTTGGGGTGAATTCTAAATGGTGCATTAATGCATTTTTTGCAAAGAATTTCCTTTCTTTTTGAGATTGGGAAATTGTATCCTTCAGGACTTGCAAGAACAGATGCAGACATGCAGGGCCCTCTGGGCCCTACACCAAAGGAAGACTCTGTTCACCTATAGAAATGCAGGACCTGCACTTCCATGCAGCAATGTATGTCAATAATTCATGGGGCTATCTACTGGACTGTGCTTCATTGACAGCAGGTACACACAGGGAAAAGAGTCCATCCCTCAGCCAAAGAACAGAGTGCTCTGACACCAATGGGTACAGAGGTACAGGACCCCATGCCAAGAGAAGAGTTCCCTTCACCATATTGTACTTAAATCAATGTGTACAACCCTGCCTGGACTCTGCTGAATGTTACAGGATCACAGATCACTACCTGCTGGGGTCAAGGCTGGCCTTGCACACAACATTTCTTCATTTTTTTTTTATTTTGACCTCAGATTTTCAAGATTGTCATTTTAACTCTTCACCTCATGAACATAGCATGTGGCATTTAAAAAATACAGACTAAAACATAATTTTGCATCACAAAAGTGAAAACACATATCATCCAGGATTTGAAAAACTGACACTTGTCACATTTATGAGGTGGTATGAAAAAATGGCTATGCTGAAAGTCTGGAGTCAAAATATTGAAAATTACCAAAGAGATGTATGAGCATTGAAATACTTCATTGTTCACTATAGCTAGGTCATTTTATTCTGTTCTTCTTATGTCCTCCACCTCATGAACCTGATAGGTGAACATTTTCAAATCCCACCTGAAACATGCAGTGTCAGTGGCTCAGCAGGTAACACACTCACCTCTGAGGCCAGGAGATCAGAAGGATGTGGGTTCTATCCTGCACCAGGCACTTTGGTTGAATCCCAATACTGACACTGTAATGCAGCATGAGGGGGTGCTGCACTCCTGAGGTGCCATCTCTCAGATGAGATGTTAAACCAAGGTTCCATCTTCATTTTCCAGTGGTAGTTCAGGTGGATGTTAAACATCCCATGGAACTTCCTGAAGAGTAGGGGAATTTCACTGGTGCCCTTGACAAATTCCCCCCATTCACTAAAAATATCACTAACAGCTTAATCAGGTTCAATATCAGTTGATATTCATCTGTATCCCCTTCCCCCAGATCATGCCTGAAAATAGACAGGATTTGTCTAGTGCACTTACCTGGTCAACAAAAATGAAATAAATATAAATAAAACAGAAATATGATTTTGTTGAGTGACTGTGAAATCACCTTTCAGCATCTGTTTGAAAAATGTCAACTCCATTGTTAATCAGATGGGATCTTAAAAAGGACATGTTGAAAGTTGAGTGTAAAAATATTGAAAAATAGTGAATTTATAAGTAAACATAGTCTTCTTATGACCCCACCTCATGAAGCTGGTAGGAGAACATTTGCAAATCTCTCCCTAAAGGTCTCTTTGCAAAGCAACCATGAAACTACCGTTAGGGATGAATGTGAAAACTTTCACCTACCTTGTTCATGAGGTGAGTCCCAAAGAAGCCACATTGAAAATTTGGAGTAAAAATATTGAAAAATTACAAAGTTATGAGTAAAAGTTCAAAACCCTTTGAAATACATTAAACTGTACATACCAGTGGCAGCAATAGACAGTCAGATATTTTCTGAATTGTCTGTAATATTTCTGGAGAAATTTCCTTCTGCCTGCTGTACCACTATGGGCCACCAGAAAGAATCTCTTTAGATAATTCACAAAATATCTGGAAATACATGACAATATCATGACTGCGACTACCTTATGTTCTCATATCACAGTCACCAGTTCCAGCAGCAAGATGTGTTTTTCATTGAAGAGTGTATCTACACTGTGGGACATGTTCAGTTGAGTGAGGGTGTACAGGGGCTGTGGAGTGGTGGATTCTGTGTGGGGGGTCAGAGTGGGATGGGTGGAGGTGAGGGGACAGCTCAGGGAGGGACCTTTTTTATTTTTACAGGTTTATTACTTAAAAGAAAAAAAGATTAATGATGGACAGTTTTCTTTTTTAACAGGTGGACCTAGCCAACACTGGGGATTGGACATCCCAGTTTTGGGATACTGTTAGTACCTTCAGTAGGCATACTGGTACTGCCACCTATATTTTGGGAGGGGGTGGGTGACAGGGAGGGGGTAGAACAAAGTGGTAACATGGGTGGGTGTTCTGGTCTGCTTTATATATAAAATCCACAAACACTGGGAAGAGAGGGCAGGTGACCTTAACGGAAGAGGTGTGAGCAAGCTGTACTGGTGGGTAGGCACCTTTGTCCAGTTTTATAACACAGAGCTTAATCAGGGAAGAATGAAGGAGGGCTTACTGAGCTGGGAGTGGAAGGGAATATAAATTACTAAAAGAAGACAGATAGCAAGATAGCTAGCCAGCTAGCTAGGTAGACAGACCCAGACAGATAGATTAGCAAGAGAGAAAGAGATATTAGTCAATCTCCGGCTCACTGTTCCCACTCAAGCCAGCAGGATGACTCCAGCTACAGCTACTCAAACCAAAAAAGTAACACTGTTCTCATACAGAGAATGCAGGTGAATGGCTTCTCTTGCTAAGCTGGGCACCTATGATTTTTGGGAAACCCAATTTCTGGCAATATTTTCAAAAACAAAATCACTCCAGGCTCTAGTTAATGGGTTATGTTTAATTAGTTTAAGGTGTTTTTTTTAAATACATAGGACTCGATTCTCAAAACAGTTTGAATGCTGCAAGCCCTGAATGTGCTGAACACATGACGAATGGGGCTTGCAGCATTCCCTAGCCAGCAATTGGGATTCTCAATCATGTATGTTACATGCCGTGAGTTAGACCAGCTTCTGCTGGTCTAACTTTGCTGACCTTTTTTGACAGAATTTGTGCCATATATTTGGTGCAAGCCACGGTAAAGGCGGTCAAGTGTCACAAATGCACATGACCTTTGTGAATCAAGTGCATGGTGTGCAATGTATTCGGGTCAGTACTAGGTTTGACGCAGGGCTAGTGAAAGCCCTGTGCCAATCAATGAGAATTGAGCCCATCATGTTGTAAGATTTTCAATGTTTTTTATTTTAAAATGATAAAACAAGATTGCAGCCATCACAATCAATAGTTTTTCTCACAACCAATGAATTGTTATAGATAAATCCTTACAATTTTTTTTTTGATAATTTGTAACAGAGGGTTAACTCAAAACCTGACTTAGCATGTTCAGAAAAAAAAAAACTTAAAATCCTTATAACTCTGGAACCATTTAATATTTTTCCACAAAACTTTCAAAATGATCCACCTTGGCAAAGGCTGCTTCTGCCATGAAAGTTTCATGACACATTTCTGTACCATCTAGTCTATGTGAGAGCAATAGAAAAGTGTATTAAGTATTGGAAAAAAAAACTGTAATTCATTGAAAAGCAAGTCTCCCTATCTCAGAAACGGTACAATCTGTTATCATGAACCTTTTTACATGTTGGGACCACACCAGCCAGAGTGTGCATAACAAATTTTGGGCTATTTTTTTGAACCCCACTGAAGTTATTATGGTACAATAATTGGCATTTAACATTACACACCTTTCTCAAACCTAACTGTACTGGCGCTACCAGGACAGTATAATATAACAGAGTTAGCCTGTAGCAACATCCTGTGATAAACAATGTCACACTTTTCTGCATGACAAATTGAAGTAATTTCCATTGGTTTATGTTGTGTTCCTGCAGTATTCTTCAGCATGACACATGCAGAAACTGTGATAAAAGCATTGCATCTTGGCTGACTCCATTGTGTAGATACATACATACATACATACATACATACATACATGCATACATACATAATGAATGAGTTTTCTTCCACTAGGAAATAGCCATCAGATATTTCCCCATATCTGATGGTACCTAATTGCCATATACCTAGCCAATTAACCACTACCATGTAATAACCAACCTACAAACACCTTAATAACACCATTATACTGTAGCTGACACACACAATAAAGTATCTTATTACAACTATATTAACACATGTAACAACCACGTTTTTAACACAGATAACAGTTACCTTCCTAGTGCATTTAAGAACCACTTTAAACACATTACTGCCTCTCATAAATATAGCACCCCCCCAAAAAAAAGTATACCTACAAAACAATCAACCAGCAAAATTACCAAGAAATTCTATCAATCACCCAGTCAATCAATAACTTCCTCCAGCCATAATTAGAATGTTCCTGTCACCTTCTTGCTGTTGTTGCTCTTTGCTACTGATACTAACTCCCAGGTATTCCATAGCAACACACATCATTGCTCCTGACTGCAAACTCCATGCCAATCTCAACCATTGATCTTGACTGCACAATCCACACTGCTTGAAACCATCAATTCTATTCCCCTTCACAGTGCAATCTTGAAACTGAAATAAAGGATAAAACTCTGGAGCAACACCTTCATTTGCACAGCAGAAGCACTACAAAAATGAAATACTGGAGGTAGCAAAAAAGCCACTACATTACAGAAAACACACTGGGACAAAAAATACAAAGACAGACGTAAATGATTGCAAATGAGACTTAAACCATTCTTATTTAATATATCATTACTATTCTCAGTCACCAAAACCAAATAAACAAATAAAATATAAAATATCTCATGGCAAAATCGTATAGGCTCATGAAATATTACCATCTCATGGCAAATGAGCTCATGAAAGCAACTCACCCTTCAGGCTCATGGCGTTATGATGTTGGTAGCCACTTGCCAGTATTATTTTCTTGTATATGACAGTTTGCCATCAGATATTCTTTCTCTGTCTTGATTTTATCTATCTATCTATCTATCTATCTATCTATCTATCTATCTATCTATCTATCTATCTATTTGTAATATAGTCATTGCAAACGACTTTGTTAATGTACTAGTAGGGTTTAACTGGCAAAAGTAGGGAAATGCGGCATTATGGTTTGCAACCATAATGCTCCAACCCTACACTGCAGGCAACAACAGGAAAAAACATTAGTATTTGACCACTCCTGCATCTTTGTAAATCAGGTGTGGGGTGTGCCTTGGTTTGTCAACATTAACACTCACACCATTCCATCAGTAAGTAAGCTGAGATTTGTATAATATGTAAAAATGGGATAAGAGTTCGGGTTGACAACCCCAAGGCACATCCCAAGCCTGATTTGAGAAAATGTGGGCTAGGTCAAATATTAATGTTTATTTCCTGTTTCTGCCTGCAGGGTGATGGTGGGACATTAGAGTTGGGAATTCAAATGCCACATTTCTCTAGTTTTGTTAGTTTAACCTTAACTAATGCATTAACAAAGTTTTTTTTGCAATAAATTTCCTTACTTCTTGAGGTAGTATAATAGTATTCTCATTTGCCTGTGGGAGCACTCTGGTCCCTGTGATTCCATCCCTCCACAGATGCATATATATATGTTGCAATAGAAGCAGAGGGCTAAAACAACAACTACTTTCCTATGTCATATGGCTTGTTAAAGTTCCAAAGGTATCCTATGGGAATTTGCATTTTTTTATTTGATATGCTTTTTTTATATTGCCCCTAAATGTTAATGGGAGGAACATGTGCTATACTTATAGTACTAATTAAGGCCTTTGTTTTGATATATGGATTGCCCCTTAAGTCCAAAAAGTGATGGAGTTTTGGCTTGTTGAAATTTCAATTTTATCCAATGAACATTTTCATTTTTTATTTTTTATATTGCCTGTAAATGTTTTGTGTGTGTGGGGGGGGTATGTGTTATTCCTGCAGTACTCATTAAGATATTTGTTTTGATATGTAGAGTGTCCCTGAAGTCCAAATATTGAGGGAGTTATATCTCGTTAAAATTTCAATTTTATCCAGTTTTTTTTTTGTATGAAGGCATCCTTTTCGTATGCTTTATTTGTTCATATGAAAAATGAATGGGGATGATTCTGGAAGGGATGGCACAAGTCGTGACAAAGGTGACTTGCACTAAATGCTGTTTTGCCAGGGACCCTGTACCTGATTCTGTATTGGGCAGGGTCCCCACAACCCCTCAAGTCCCAATCCCTCATAACATTGTTAGCTTCCCTCAGCCCTGATCCTCTGTAATATTAATAAAATCTCCCCTCCCAGCCCTGATCCAGATGCCACACCCCACAGGGGTGGTATGTTAGAGTGGATTGCTAAAATAGAAAAATAAAACAAATCCCATTGTCCAGTAACTCCCTGGTAGTCTAGTAGCCCCCACCCAGCAGTGCCAGACCACCCCCCACACACACCTGTAACCAGCCAGCAACTGGCACAGCCCACCTCTCACCACCATGGCCAGCCACCAACTGAGCTCCACATGAGGGCATACTACTGTAAATAGTACACACTAAATTAACATTCATTGAGCATGTACTTTTTACAGTAATAAGAGCTCATATGTAGCTCAGTCGGCATCTGGCAGTGGTGGTGAGAGTTGAGCTGTGCCAGTTGCTGGCTGGTTATAGGTGGTGGATGTGGGGTGGTCTGACACTGCTGGGAGGGGGCCACTAGACTGAGGGAGAGAGAGAGAGAGAGAGAGACTAGACTTACTCCAGTTCACTGTTCCACCTCAAGCCCGCAGCATGATTCCAACTGCAGCTGTGCAAACCAAGAAAGTCAGACTGTTCTCATACAGAGAATGAAAGTGAATGGTTTATCTCACTAAGCTGGGCACCCAGGATTTTTGGGTGCTCAGAAACTCAATTCCTGGCCATATTTTTAAAAAAAAAATAACACCTGACTGCAGTTAATAGGTCCTGTTTATCTTGGTTCAGATGTTTTTTTGAAATAATGTATGTCATGTTTTAGGTTTTTCAGTTTTTTTTTTATTTTAAAATAAAAAAAAAATATGGCAGCCATCACAATCAATATTTTTTTCTCATGACCGATAACTTGTGATAGATAAATCCCCATGATTGATGTTTTGTTATCTTTCATATCAGAGGGTTAACTTAAAACCTGACTGAGCATCCTAAAACAAAACTTAAAATCCTTATAACTCTGAAACCATTAAATATTTATTTCACAAAACTTTCAAAATGCTCTACCATGGCACAGACTGCTTCTATCCAGAACATTTCATGAACAATTTATGTACCATCTAGACTGTATGAGAAAGCAACAAGAAGTGAAATAGGTACAGGGAAAAACCTGAAATTCATAAAAAGTGATGTTCCTTATCTCAGAAACTGCACAAGTTGTTGTCATGAAACTTTATACATGAGACCCCAGCAACCAGATCGTGCATACCCAATTTTTGGCTATTATTTTGAATGAGAATGGGGTGAGCATTAGGGCTGACAACCCCAAGGCACACTCCATGCCTGATTTGTGAAGATGTAAAAGAGGTCAAATGCTAATGTTTTTTCCAGTTGCTGCCTATAGGGAGGGGGTGGGGCATTAGTGTTGGGAACCCTACCACCACATTTCCCTACTTTTGTTGGTTCAACCCTAACTAGTGCATTAACAAAGTTTTTTGCAATGAATTTTCTTACTTTTTGAGTTAGTATAATT
Source organism: Neoceratodus forsteri (assembly GCA_016271365.2). Taxonomy (NCBI): domain Eukaryota; kingdom Metazoa; phylum Chordata; order Ceratodontiformes; family Ceratodontidae; genus Neoceratodus; species Neoceratodus forsteri. The sequence goes on along the minus strand of CM028130.1, from coordinate 1,300,462,637 downwards.
GTATCCTCATTTGCCTGTGGGCATCACTCCATAGATGCATGCAAGTATATGATACCCATTTCTGCCAAAACAGCAATTTCTTTCCTTGGATGTATGGCTTGTTAAACTTCCAAGGGTATCCTATTTGAATTGCATTTTTTTTATGCTTTCTTTATACTACTTCTAAATGTTAATGGGGGGAATATGTATTATTCTTGTAGTACTCATTAAGACCTTTGTTTTGATATATGGATTGTCCCTTGAGTCCAGATATTGAGTAATGTGTGGCTTGCTGAAATTCTCATTTTATCCTGTGGGAATTGCATTTTTAATTTTTTTATATTGCCCATAACTGTTTTATTGGGATATGTGTTATCCTTGCAGTGCTCATTAAGACCTCTGTTTGATACATAAATTGTCTCTTAAGTTCAAATATTGAGGGAGCTATGGCTTGTTAAACTTCCAATGTTACCCTAACAGAATGTTCATCTTTTAATTTTTATGTTTTTTGTGGACTCTAAATATTTCTGGGAGATTGTTACTGTTGTTGTACTCATTATGACCTTTGTTTTGATATATAGATTGTCTCTTAAGTCCATATATTGAGGGAGTTATGGGTTGTGGAATTTCAAATGTAGCAAGGGTCAAGAGGGTGCAGAGAGCCTGGCCTCTCCAACACCTCACAGCAGACCTCGGCATTTTTCCCTGCGGAACCCACCTTCCCAGAAGCAAGGGTCAAGAGGGTGCTGAAAGTCTAGCCCTCCTCAGCACCACACAGCAGACCTCAGGTACTGCAACAGGCTTCTCATTTTGGCACCAATCTGCCATCTTAGACCCAGCACTGAATGAATTCTGTAGGCACTGCAGTCTTAGACTTCACAGCTGATGTTTGTTTTGTAATGTCATTTGGACTGACAAAACCCTGTGTCTTTTGCATGTATTTCAGTGTTTTAGCAGCATAGTCAGGGCTCTCTCATTTGTGGAGTGAAATCTGAATATAGCAGAACAAGTGCAGGAAGCTTTAAGGCAGATATAGTTATTTTGACAGCTTTGTCCATGGACACTTCAATTAGTTTTTCTGGACTCCACTGATTGTTTTTCTACACTTGCCTTACCATTGTGCTTATTGCCTGTGTTAGCTGTTGTACTTACCTGTCGGCTCAGATTTCAGTTACACACCCACTAATTCTCCTGCCTTCTTCCTTTCTGCAGCATTTTTCCCCACAAATGGAGTCCACCCTCCCAGAACCAAGGGTTGAGAGGGCTCTGAGAGCGAAGCTCTCCAAAGAACCACATAGTAGACCCCAGGTACTGCAGCACACTTCTTTTTTTGGCAGTGGCACCACTGTATAGTACTTCCCACCCACACATCCTTCTTTCTGCCCAGCCTTAGTATGACTTCTTTATACCTCCCCTTATAACTTGCTGAATCAATCAGTTCTGTTTTATCCCCCTCTCAACACATGTACAGTAGCACACTCCATCTCACCTTGCCTGTGCATCCTAGTAGTCTGTCTCCTTGCTATGCCATACCTACCAACCTCAGCCAGTGAGCAATTCTCATGCTACCATTCTCTCTGCACCTCATTGCAGGGTAACACATGCTGAGACTAATCTCAATCAATAGTGCCCTTGTTACTTTCTCCACATTGGTATAGTGACATTCTGCTCATGATCCTGACTCTGTAACCCCGCTATAAAGTCATGGAGCTACTTAGTATAGCAATACAGCCTGTCTCCTCCTCCTGAATATAGCCCCATTTTGTAATTTTCCAAGTCAATAACCCTTAGTCTCCAAATGGCCCTTCCAAGCCTGTTAGCATCAACTGTCATACATATAGCTGTAGATGACCTGATATCTTCTGCTGATTCTGTTATGCCTCATTATTCTGGCCTGCCCATCCTCTTGGAAATGAATTGCTCCCCCCTAGAGGCACAGTATCCATCCTTCATGACAGTTGTGATTCACTATCACTCACTTTCCATGCTAGCTGCCCATGTAAATTATGTCCCTTTATTTACAATCTCCTTTTGCAAGCTGAAAACCCTGGATTGCTGCACCAGTACAAAAAAGGTCTTCTTTTTAAAATGATTACTAATTACCACTTGGTGGCACATCAGGTCATACTGCTCCTCTTAGTCTTAGGTGGTAACATACATCCTAACCCTGTCCCTATCCCCCAAACAGAGAATTACAGGGGCTATCTGGAGGTGGCTCATGTTGACATTGGTGTTCTTATGACCAATCTGGATGAGTTTAGGCTATGGATAACCTATTCCAAGTTTGATGCTGTGGCAGTAACTGAACTCTGGCTCACATCCAAGACCACTGATAATGAAGACAACCTAGAATCCTACACCTTACTAAGAAGAGATAGGATCCACAAAAAAGTTGAAGGCTGCCTACTGTTCGTCAAGTCGCATCTTAATGCTTCTAGACTCACCTCAGTCCCAATGTCTATGGACCCAGAATGCTTAAAAATAGAAACATAGACTTTGATGGCAGATAAGAACCCCTTGGCCCACCTATTCTACCCATTTCCTTTCCTTCTGGATAAGCTGCAGATCCTAGTTAATCTACAGCCTATTTCTTCCTAACCCCCACAAGAATTGCCTTACATCTGTCCCATGCATTCTTGAATTCCCCCACATTTTTGACCCCACAACCTCATCAGGAAAGCTGTTCCATGCATCCACCACCCTCTCTGTGAAAAAAATACTTCCTCACATTACCTCTGAGCCATCTCCCGTCTATGTTCAAATAGTGTCCCCTTGTTCTTACACATCTCTTTTTCTGTAAGATGCTACCCTCTTGGAATTTGTTGATTCCCTTGATGTACTTAAAATTTCTATCATGTCCCCCCTCTCCCTCCTTTCCTCAAGGGTATACATATTAAGCTCCTTTAGTCTCTCCTCATATGGCTTCTGTTGCAGACCCTGCAACATTTTAGCTGCCCTCCTCTGGACTGTCTCCATCCTATCTATGTCCTTGCAGAGAAGGGGTCACCAGAACTGGATGCAGTACTCCAGATGAGGTCTCACCAACTGCCTGTACAGAGGGATAACAACTTTCTCTTTTCTACTGGAGATGCTTCCCCCTATACATACCAGTATACCCCTAGCCATCCCTACTGCCTTCTGACATTGCTTGTTAACCTTTAGGTCATCTGATATGATTACCCACAGGTCCCTTTCCATTTTTGCTGTTGTTACTACCCCCTCCATTGTGTACTCTTCCCCTGGGTTTTTGCTTCCCAGGTGCATTACTTTGTACTTCTTTGCATTGAATCCAAGCTGCCTTACTTCTGACCATTCTTCCAATCTTGCTAAGTCCCTTCTCATCCTTTCAACCCCCTTGCGTATCAACCTAGTTGCAGATCATTGTGTCATCTGCAAAGAAGCATACTTTTCCTTCCAGTCCCTCTGCAATGTCATCTATAAAGTCATTAAAAGGGACCAGATCCAGTTCTGAACTCTATGGTGCCTCACTAGTAACTCCCCTTTCTTCAGAGTGGACTACGTTTACTATTAGCTTCTGTGTTCTGTTGTTGAGCCAGTGTTTTACCCACTCACAGGCTGGCTAATTTGCTTATTAACCTTTTGTGTGGGACTGTGTCAAATGCCTTACTAAACTCTAGGTAGGCCATGTCCACAGCCCCTCCCTGGTCTACTACTTTGGTCACCCAGTCAAACAAATTGATTAGGTTCATCTAACATCTTCCCACTGTGAATTCATGCTGCCTTGGGTCCTGTGCCCCACTGGCCTCTAGATACTCAACAGTTCCTTGCTTCAGAAGTGATTCCATCATTTTCCCTACCACTGAGGTCAAACTGACAGGTCTGTAGTTTCCTGCCTCTGTCTTGCTCCCACTTTTGTGAAGGGGAATCACATCCACCCTCCTCCAGTCCTCAGGTACCACACAATTCTCCCATGACTTCTTAAAAAGGCTAGTCAGTGGTGTCACTAGTTCTCCCCTTAATTTTTTTAGAATTCTTGGGTGAATCCCGTCAGGCCCCACTGTTTTGTCCACCTTCAGTTTTAGGAGTTCTTTCAGAACCCTTTCTTCTATGAAAGGACTGGGATTGACACCCCTATCCAGAGTGCTTCCATTGATTGGATTAGGTACCTTCCCCTCCTCTTCTTTTGTGAATACTGAGCAGAAGTATTCATTCAGTATCCCTGCTTTTTCACTGTTCCTTTCTGTCCACCTACTGTCCCCTTTATTCAGCCTCACTATCCATCCCTGTGTTTTTCTGCATTCCCTAATGTACCTATAAAAGGTTTTATCCCCCTTCTTAACCAAGTGGGCTAGCTTTTCCTCAGTTTGGACCTTTGCTATTCTGACTACCTTCACCACTTCTGCCTGCTTTAACTGGTACAGATCTCTGTCCTGCTCCTTTTGTGTTTCCTTATACTTCCTAAATGCTATCTTTTTCTCCCTAACCTTCTCTGCCATCTCTTTTGAGAACCACAGTGTTTTTTTCTTTCATTTTGATTTGTTTATTTGATTCACACAAAGGCTTGAATCTGTGATGGCAGTTTTGAGGTTTCCCCATTGTTGCTTCACCCCTCCTTCTTGCTTGTTTGTTAGTGCTTTTCTGAGGCCCTCTCCAATTTTGACAAAGTCAGCCCTCCTGAAGTCCAGTAACCTCACTTTTGTATGGCTTGACTCTGCAGCTGAGTTTATCATGAACCACACTGTTTGGTGGTCACTTGTTGCCAGATGGCTATCCACTTCTAGATCTGAGATCCACTCACCATCCCCATTTAAGAGTACCAGGTCTAAGACTGCTCCCTTCTGAGTGGGTTCCAACACTAGCTGTCTGAGGCATGCCCCCTGCAGGGCATCAAGAATGGCCCTTCTCTTGGATGTGGCTGCAGTAAAGGTGCTACAGTTAACATCTGGTATATTCAGGTCCCCCATCAACAATATATCCCCTTTCTCTGTCATCCTAAGGATACCTTCTGTCATTTCCTTGTCCATTTCCTCCTCCTGAGATGGGGGTCTGTATACATCCCCTGTGAGGACTGTGGTGCCATTTCTAGTCTCCAGGGTTACCCATAATGCCTCCTCTCCTCCCTGTTTACCCTTTTGTTCCATTGCTTTGATTCCCTTCCTTACATAGAGAGCTACTCATCCTCCTTTTCTACCCTCCCTGTCTCTCCTGTAGATTGTGTATCCTGGTATGTTGACATCCCAGTCATGGTTCTCTGTGTACCATGTTTCTGTGACCGCTGCGATATCCAGGCATCCTTCTTCCATCAAGGCCACCAGTTCAGGGGGTTTGTTACCAAGACTGTGGGCATTGGTACTCATTACCCTCCATTTACTGATGGCCTTACCCAATTTTGCCCCATCACTGTCCTTACTGCCTTTACATTTTTCTCCATTTACACCTGCCCTTCTCCCTGTCTACATCTCTATCGTGCTGTTTACCTCACCAACTACTTCGATTTTTTTTGGGTGGGCTTAGGATTTGCCTCGTTCTTTCGCAAAAGCTTCCTTGGCTAGTTTAAAATGCTTGCCAATGAAGCATTTAAACTATCACCTAGGATCCTGGTTCCTCCTGGACAGATGCAGACCATCATGCCAGTATAGGCCTGCATCCCTCCAGGTGGACCCCCCCGTCCCCAATGAAGAAAAAACCCTGAGCTCTGCACTAGTTTTTCAACCATTGAATCTCATGGTGTGGAGCATCCTAGCTTCACCCATGCCATAGACAGGCAGCACCTCTGCAAAGGTTACCATGCATGTTACTTGTCTAAGACCCCTCCCCAAGTCCACCAACTCCTCCTCCACTGTTCTGATCCCTTTCCCAGCCAGGTCAGTTGTCCCTAAGTGGACAATGATATCTAGCTCCCTCCTCATTGCAGCTGCTTCTGTGATCCTGAGGATTCACTCCCTGTCCCTACAAGCCATGGCTCCATGCAGTCACCTTACCTCCCTCTCCCCTCCCTCCCCCAGTTCTACCCTCCTAACAATGGAATCCCCCACCAGGAGTTATTTCCTTCCCCTGTGGGATCCCATGCCACCTTCTTGTGGGTGTCCTTTATGGAGGTTCCCAGCATCCTCCTTGGTCTTCACTTTGGGTGCTTCAGTAGAGTAACCACACTCTGCCAGAATATGGCATATGAATTGTGGAGAGGTACAACTGGAGAGATGCACCTCTGTTCCCCCACCCTCACCCTCCATGAGCCCACTGTGGTCCAACTGCTCCTCTTTCTTGGCAACCTATGAGGCAGCAGCAGCAGTGGTCCTGGTGATCCCTGGGTGGGAAAGGAGGCCCCCTGAATCCTGGCCAACTCAACCTGGAGATGAGCAACCTCCTCCCTCAGCCCAGAGAAGTGCCTGCAGATGGGACAACACCACATTCTCCAGAATGTCTCCCAGAAGACTGTTCCTCCACAACCACTGAACTGCACCACTCCCATCATATCTTATTTGTGGCCCCTTAACTGTTGTTTTGTATACTTACTTTTCATCTCTTTTATTATTATTATTTTATATATATATATATATATATATATATATATATATATATAATTTTTTCCCACTTCCACTGCCTTCATGCCCTTACAGCTAGCTCCTGATCTTCCTGTTCGGGGACAGGAAGTTCCTATATTCCTCAGTAGTCTCCTTCTTACTTACTCAGAGTCAGACCTCCAGCAGCTGGGCGGATGGAGAGCTAATCTTTTGCTTCCAGGATGGTGAGTCTTTTGTTAGCTGTCAACCTCACTCTGGGTCCTAGATGTGAAAAAAAATTAAACTTACTGGTCGCTTTTATTCCTCATTACCCAGGGCTTTGACAGCTTCATGGACACCATAACCAATCTGAACCCACACCATGAAAAAATCATACTAACCACTTGTGCTTCTAGCTCCTGTCTACCTACATGGGTTAAACGCAGATGCTCTCCCACCATCTGTTAACACACTTCTCGAACAGCAGCTGATTGGCTGGCCCTGTCTTCACTGCCTTGCTTTGCTCTCCAGGCACTGCACTCATTGACTTTGAATTAATTTTGCCACAAACATTCGCCTGCCCCCGCCCTCCCTCTTACCTTACTTAAATAGACCTCTAACCCCACCATCCCTCTTACATACCCCACCTCCCACTGCCTATTGGAAAACACTTGTAGCTTCCTCTGCTCTGCCTATGCCTTCAATCCCCCTTCTCTCATCCCACATAGTGCTTACTGATTGAGGTGCTCCCTTTCTCAGTCTCTTTTTCTATCTGCCTCCTGCTAGCCAAGTTACTCCCTCCTGTTCAACTCACTTCCCCACCCCTACTGTGCTAGTATGCAAGCCATGCGGGTTCTCTCTGCCTTTCTCTCATCTCTCCTCCTTGCGCTGCCCCTCTTCTCTCTCTCCCTGGTCCTAGCCACACCCACCTGCCCCCAATCCCACCACCCTCTACTCTGGTTTCCACTGCTACTCCAAGGGAACCCTCCACTTCCACTCGAGACTTGTGCTTGGTCCACCATTTGGATATTCCTGGTTACTTACCCTGACCACTACTCTCAACAAGTGTGGCAACCTCTCTACACTGTACCACCTTGCAGTCCATATGGGATGCCACCTGGAACCTTGCAACCTCTACTCCCAGAAACAATGATCAAAACTATCTCTCAAAGAGCCGTGACTCTGCTCCTTAAAACTCCTAATCCTCCTCCTTCTCATCTCAGGCAGTGTCCATCTCAATCCTGTCTCTAGAAGCTCAGGCTGCACACAAACTCCAGGTGCCCTTATTCTTGCAACCATTAATATCTGCAGCCTACTACCAAAGCTGGATGCACTCCAAGCCTTCATATGCCAACACAACCCTGACATCCTTGCAGTGGTGGAAACTTGGTTGATGCCTAAAGTTCCTGACTCAGCAGTAGCAATACAGGGCTACAATGTCCACAGGTTGGACCGGATATCCAAAAAAGGTGGTGGTTGCACAATCTATATCAAGGACTCCCTGTCATGGCACCCTTTAGCAACTCCATCACTTTCTGCCTCGGCCCAGATTCTGCCAATAGAAATCATCCTAGGTCCCAACCATAAAGCCCTGACTATTGTCTCCATATACATCCCACCCAGGGACCCTAAACATAGCTTCAACAACTTTGTAAACTTTATCAACTCTCATCCTTCTGAAGCTGAACTTATTCTACTAGGGGATTTCAATATAAACTGGTTAGCATCGGGCGGCAGTGCCTATAAAGACTCCATCTAAGTTGCTAACCTCACCCAAATTGTAAACTCCCCTACTATGATTAACTACAAGACTGACACCAGTACCTTTCTGGATTGGGTCCTCACCTCTCACCCCACAAGGATTTCTCATACGACCATTCTCCCAGACTCTCTCAGTGACCACTCCCCAGTCAGATGTGCATGGTCTAACAAATTCCTCAAGCCCCCTCCCAAAATTATCACTAGCAGAGTCCTTCCTTGTGGAAAACTTCCACATCTCAAACAATACCTGCTTCTACAAGACGGGCTACTCATCTACGAATCACCAAATGTTAACTTTGCTCTTGATCACTTCATCTCAATTGACAACAAAGCCTACAACCTCTTTGCCCCTGCTAAAAGGCACAAAACAAAATCTCTCTCTAACCCATGGCTCACTGTAACTCTTCTCTCACAGCTGAAACTAAGGGACCACCTCTGGGCAGTTGCCAGGGCCACCAGCAAACAACTGGACATCCAAAATTACAAACAAGCATGAAATGCCTGCACAATAGCCATCTGGCTCACGAAATCCACCTATTACAAAGATGCTCTCACCAATACATGAGGAAATGGTCATGCTTTTTGGGGCAATATCAAGGATGTCATGGGGAAGCAGCCAAAAACCTCTCCAGCCATGTTAATGGTTGATGGATCCTCAACCCTCAACCCCAAGGTGATCGCAAACACCTTTAACATGGCTTTTTCAGACCTTAGTGCTGTCCTACCCCATGACTTTTCCAAAAACAGGGCCTACTCCCCAAATACTTCAGCCCCAAAGTCTAACCATCCCCTCTTCTACTTCAGGGAGGTAATGCTGAATGAAGTTTTCCTCTATATTACTGCATCTATCTCTAAATCTAGATCTAGTAGTGACACCCTGGACCTTAAGCTTCTGTTGCTCACCCTCGATGAGGTAATTCATTCATTAACAAAAATCCTAAACCTCTCTCTCAGCTGTGGAAAATTCCTGAACTTATGGAAAACAGCCACCGTGACACCTGTCCATATAAGTAGGGATAAGACGAATCACTCAAATTATAGCCCAATCTCCATACTGCCCCCACTCTCTAAGGCACTCGAGCACATCGTGGCTGATCAACTTACTGGCCACTTGGATAAATACAAAATACCTTGTCCACAACAACATGGTTTCTGGAAAGGTCACAGCACCACCACAGCCCTTCTTGAGTTTACTGGGGTTTTGCACAAATCCCTTGACAACTGCCTTCTCACAGGGGTTGTTTTTGTCGACCTCTCCAAGGCCTTTGATACAGTACACCATGAACTACTAATTGACCAACTACTGCATGCTGGGCTATCACATGACTCTTCTCTCTGGTTTAAAAGCTACTTAGAAAACCAATCGCATCAAGTAAAAATTGCTGATACTCTTTCTGACACCCTGCCTGTTTGCTTGGGTGTCCCACGGGGATCCATACTGGGACCCCTCCTTTTTAAACTTTTCTTAAACTCCCTCCCTTACCACTGCTCTGAGCAGACCATACTATATGCCGATGATGCTGTTGTATTCTCCACTCACAAAGATCCTGCAACTCTTTAACACAACCTTCATCTTGGTTTCAGTTCTGTAGAGACACATGGTTTCTTAGTCATAAACTGGTCCTCAATGACAAGAAAACCAAATTTATGCTCTTCTGCAGCTCTCATAACCCACACAAGCTACACCACTTGGCTATCTCCACCACCCAGGGGAACACTCTAGATCAGGTGGGGTCCTTCAAATACTTAGGGATACAGCTTGACCCTAATCTTTCCTATGGACCTCATGTAGATAATGTAGTTAGAGCTGCTAATACACGGCTTGGTCTCCTCTACAAACACGGACAACACCTCATGCCAGAAGCTTTGAAAATTGCAGTCCTGAGCTCTGTGATCTCTGTAATAGACTATGGTCTCATCATTTATGGCTCGGACACAACCACAACCCTTAGACGCCTCTCAACTGCCTTAAATAAGACATGCCAGCTCATCACTGGTGCTCACCATCTCACCCACACATGTGACCTGTCTACCCAGACTGGCTGGCTCCAACTATCAAACCACATAAAGTTTCTCACCTGCTCCATAGTGAAAAAATCTACCTTGACCTTGCACCTTCTGGGGTCTTAACTTTGTTACAATGCTGAACCAACAAACAGTGCCTTCGGAGATTCACGCTACAGCTACTGAAAGTCCCCCACTGTCACACTTCACAGGGACAATGCTCTTTTGCTTATTGAGTGCCACTCTGGTTCAATGGCCTCAGCCCCACCATCTCCTGTGCCCTGACAATTGCTATGTTTAAAACTAGGCTCCAGAACTGTCTCACTACCAACAGCTCCTGTGACTGCCCAACTTAACCTTGTTTCTCCACTTCCCTGCCAGCACTAGTGGTCTCCCCTTCCCCTCCTCACTGGATTCTACCCTCACAACTTGGTATACCCAATGCTGCACTTTTCACCCACTCCCCACCCTACCTACATTCCTTCTTCCCCCTCCCCCCTCCCCTCTTCACTCTCCCTATGACTCTGGCACTTCTTATCTCTTGCCTGTTTTCTCTGATAAATGCCACTGGCTGCCTTGCTTACAATGTTACCCTTGAATTTTATTAATTTGTAATCTGTTTGCAATGTCCACATTGTTGTGATGTCTGTCTTGATGTTCCCCATAATTTGTATTTCTCTGACGTGGAACCTTTATAAAAGAGCCTTGGCTCAAAGGTATTTGTAATCCTAGACCTGATAAATAAATAAATAAAAATACTAGGCGTCTTTAACAGTAATTGGCTCACTGGTAACAATAAACTATGCCAGAAAAAACAGCCAGCCTCCTTCTAACTTAAGTTATATCCTCACCCACCAGGGTCAATTATAAAAGTGGATCTGGCTCACTTCTTGACTGGATACAGATCAGCCACCCTGACAGGATCCTCTTCTCTGAATTACTGCCTGACCTCCCAAGTGACCACTCCCCTGTGGTGTGTAGATGGTTGGCTAAAACACCCCAGGTCGGCAAAAACACCCCAGTCTGAACATTCCTGCATTAAAGTCAGGATATTTCCCCTGGCTCCATGCACTGCTGCTTCAACTGGATTGAACCTTCCTACTGCAGACACGAGATGTTGATGAAGCTCTGGATTACTTTATCTGGCAATTCAACAAAGTGTGTGACCTAGTCGCTCCATTTAAGATCCTGATCAATAAAGGCACTTCCCAGTCATGGTTCACTCCTGACCATAGGACACGAATCAGAGAACAAGACAGAATATGGGCTCGGTACTGGGTGACTAACAACACCTCCCTCCTCCAAAAATACAAGGAGCTTAGAAATAAGGTAAAAACTCTAATCAAAGCAGCCAAGGCTAATTATCACAAAACCAAGCAAGGAACCAAAACTCTTATTGAGTGGAGTTAATGAATTTTTGGCAACAATAGAAAATCTCTTCCTAACACCATCCAACTGGATGGATCTATAATTGAAGGTGACATGAACATAGCTAATATATTTACCAAAACATTCAGTGACTTAGCCGCTTATATCCTCCAACCATCCTCTTACCCTACTGAAGCCTTTCATTCCTCTAACTCCATTCCACAGCCCAAATTCTACTTTATGAGGCTAACTTGGGCTGATACCCACAAATATCTAGCCTGAACAAAAATATCAATGCTTATCAGACCAGACAATTTGTATATGAAACTCTTCAAATTTGTGATTTAAAGGAGGTCATGCACCCCCCTCTAACTCATCTTTTGTCTGTCACTCACCACTGGAAAAGTACCTAGGGTATGGAAAATTGCACATTTCTCCTGCCTTGAAAGTAGGTTCCCAAGACCTCCCTATGAACTACCAGCCCATCTCAATCCCACCCCCTCTCCAAATTGCTAGAAAAAATAGTTAATGGCCAGCTGACTCGATACCTGAACCAGTATGACCTGCTGACCCCTGAGCAGCATGGCTTCCAAAAGAACATTAGCACTTTAACTGCCCTGCTGGAATATACTAAATACTTTCACTTTGCCTTGGATAGAGGGGAGCTGGCAGGCTCCATCTTCATAGACCTCACCAAGGCATTTGAACTTGTCAATCATGCCTTGCTCTGTCAAAAATTACCTAGGTTAGACCTCTCAGATGAATCCACTCAATAGTTAGAGAACTACCTAGTGGGCAGAATGCAAGTGATAAAGTGCTGAGAGGCCTTCTCAAATTATAACTTGATGACCTGGGGTGTCTCCCAGGGATCATTCCTTGGACCCCTTTTATTCAGTCTCTTTATCAATGACCTTCCAAGAACTTGCTGTTCCTCCAAACTCCTCCTCTATGCAGATGATGTTGTTATCACCTCAGCTAACACTGACATGGTCAAATGCCAATCTTATCTTCAGTCCAGTTTCTCATCACTACAAGACTGGTTCAGCAACAATGTCCTTGTTCTCAATACAAAAAAAAACTAAATCAGTGCTGTTCGCTACTCGAAGTAAATCCCATACCCATACTCCCACCTCACTTGACATCATCCCCACCCTAGGAGCCCCAATAGAGCAAGTGTACTATTTTAAATATTTGGGGCTAACCCTAGATTCTGGTCTACCTATGCTGCACATGTGGACACACTTACTAAGGCAGCTAATTCCAGACTCAGCCTCCTTAACAGAAATGACTTCCTTCCCAAGGTAAAGCAAATACTAGTCATGTGCTACATCCTCAGTCTTATTGACCATGGCTTTGTGGTCTATGGTGCTGCAAGTGATAAAGTACTGTGCAGATTCCAAGGCTTGTTGAACAAAGCCCGTCATTATGCACTCAACCTAAGGCAAGATACTCACACATGCCCACATCATATAGTAACTTCCTGTAGACTCGCTGAATCTTGACTCTTAACTACAATACTGTACACTGATCACTGGCAAGAAAGCCTTACTAGGACTGTTATCCCTTGGGACCCATATCTTGCTTAGCCCTTTGGTTGCCAGCTACCCATCAGAGGCATACAGTATAATTTCCTTTTGTTCCCACATAGGAGAATCTTGCTAGGACAGGCCTGCTTTTCATTCAGATTCACCAAACTATGGAACTTCCTAACCCCTTCACTGAGAGTTACAGACTCGCTTACCATTTTAAAAACTATCTGAGTCTCACTTGCTCTCCCCAACCCCTGTGCCTGCTCCCGTTGAAATCATGACCCCCTCCTCTCTTCTGACTGCTCATGCAACTGTATCTGTCATCTCTAGCACTCCTTCTACCATGTTAGTTGCTTTACTTACGTTATACAAATAATCTGTATATAATTGTGCCATATTTGTTGACTACAGCTAGCTTAACTTGACTTATTGATCCAACCTACAAACATAACTCCATCTTGTGATGTAAACTATGTACCATGTGCTGTTAACTATGTTGATCCTCCTTTTTACCTCTGTAATCTTAACTCTAGACCCTTTGAAAAAAGGCTCAGCCTAAAGGGTTTTGTGTGTAACAAATAAATAAAATAAAAATAAATAAATGTGGGAAAAAACTAAGTTTAAAATCTTTTGTGTATGAGGGCAATCTTTTTGCGTATGAATTAAAAAAGCCATATGAAAAAGGTTGCCTTCATATAAAAAAATAATTCAGACTTAGTTGTTCCCCATTCTTTCTTTATATGAAGGCATCTTTTTTGTATGCTTTTCTCATTCTTATGAAAAAAGAGAATTTTCAAATGAAAAAAGAATGAGAAAAAAATAAGTCCAAATTATTTTTTCATATAAGAGCATTCTTTTTAGTATGAAAGAAAAAAGATCATGAAAAAGGATACCTTCATAAAAAAAAAAATTGCACCTTTTTTCTCTTTTTGTATAAAGGCATACATTTTTGAGAGCTTTTTCATTCATACAAAAAAAAGAATTTGGAAAAACTTAGTCCAAATTATTTTTCAAATGAGGGTATTATTTTCTTGTATGAATGAAAAAGCATACGAAAAAGGATGCCTACATTAAAAAATTGGAAAGTTGTTTTTTTTCCCCATTTTTTTGTGATGGTGTCCTTTCTGGTATGCTTTTTTCATTCATTTGAGAAAAGAATGGCTTCATTCAAAAAAAGATTTGGAAAAAAGAATGTACAAATTCTTTTTTCATATTAAGCCATCCTTTTACATATGGATCAATTCATTTTTCATACGCAGATACGAAAAAAGAAAATTGGATGAAGAAAAGGGATTTTTAAATGTTAAAAAAAGAAGTTTATGGGTAATTTATCCACAAACTAAGTATGAAATCCACCTAACAAGAACCTAATGAGCAAGATACATGTGTTGGTGTGTGTGCAGGATGTTATTTTTGTGAGTTTTTAATTTTTTTTCAAATGGAAACAAGATGGTGGCCATACAAAAAGAAAATTATTTCCTCATAAAAAAGGATTACTTCCATACAAAAAAGAATACTTTTTCATATGGACCAAATTATTTTTTTGTTCCAAGCAACTATGCAAAGGGCAGCACTGATCATGCTCAGGACTGAAATTTCAAAATGTAATAACTTTGAAACAGATTACTATTTTTTCACCAAACTAGCAAAAGACACATCTGTTAGCCAATCCCTTTCTACCCTAAACATGACAGACCAAAATTCCAAACCATCTGGGCACTAGGCAATGACAAAAAAACTCAACAAGAAACAGCAATTTTAAAACTTTTTCTGATGTCTGCATTTTGGAATCCACACATCCAACTGAAATAAATCTTGGTACTTCAAGAGGTCTGACCCCCAAAACTGTGCATGCAAAAATTTCATCTAAATCTGTTGAATGGTTGTGAAGATATTCAAGTACAAATTTTGAGGTTTAACATAGAAACTCTTGCTCAACCCTAACTATAGTGGCACTACCACACCACTATAATAAAATTGGTTATATGCAATGGAGATCTTCGTGATACTTTATTGATCGACACAAGAGCAGTTTGGCCTTGAGTAACTTCACAGGTGGTGTAAGCCACGAGTAATGGACCTTGGGCTAAAATGCTCAAGTCAAGATAAATAATGCATCACACAGGTCCCAATTGCATGTCCTGTTTATAAAATAGGTTGATGTATTTTTGAAGGGGGGTGATTGACGGGTTGTGTTTATTCAACATATGCATGATAAATTCTGGGTTCTAAGATTTATCACACACATATAGAGATAACATTTTGTATGACATTGGTTTTGTGTCCATGCATATTGTATACATGTATACATTCATATACTGTATGTACATTGGAGCCTTCTACAATGCAAGGCAATACTACAGAATTCTACATCACTGCTACTGCAGAAAACAAGGGTCTTTCAATGCCAGCGAATCATGTTATTCATGCAATAATCTGTGACACTGCAATTACATTCTGGCAGGGTGCACAGTACACAGTATATCTGTCTATCTAGCTGTCTGTCTGCCTCTATTTATCTATCCATCCATCTGTCTATACCATATATCTTCTAATTGATGCCACAGCTTCTATTACATTGCATGCTTGGAAGCCACTGCTTTAGTTAGAAGGTGGCTTCAATCAGAGGGTGGCTTCTATTTTCTTGTTATAAAATAGCAGCAGTATTGAGTATTTAGATACTGATAAAGTCTCTTTTTTTTGTAGTTGTTAGTTTCTATTGAGATTGAACAAAGAAAAGGGTGCTGGCGATACAATAATGGTAAAGTCTCCTTTTTTGCTTGAAAGTGCAGCAGGGTAAATCAGGTGCAGTGAAAGGAGATGGGGCAGGCAGAGAGAGAGGGAGACCACACAGAACTGAATCAAATTAGCCATTTTGTTAATTTTCACTGGGGTGAGCAGTACATGCATCTCAGATACTGGTAAAGTCTTCTCTTTCTTGTTTGGTAGCAGAGTAGAGTAAATTGGGTGGTCTGAATGAAGGGGGGACCAGGCATAGAGAGAGAGACAGAGTGTGGAACTGGGTCATATCAGCCAGTCTTTTTATTTTCAGCTGAGTAAGCAGCTAAATTTAAGGAGTCAGTATATAATTTGAGATCTCCAGATGCTAGTTTTTTTTTATTTTATAATGCTGACAACATACAGTAGAACCAGCTGGTCAGAATAATATGCAGTTGAGCCAGAGTGTGGATCTAGAGCATGTACTGTCTGGACACCAGACTGTGTAGTAAACAGAATTAGCCCCCTACTACAAACTGCAGCTTTAATTGTAGTGTGGTTTCCATTGCAGTCTGATAACTGAAACTGCAGCTTCAGTTGGAGTGTTAAATGGCAACTTTAATTAGAGGATATACAGTATTATAGTGAAGTGGTAGCATCACTATAGTTAGGGTTGAGTAGGCTGTTTAACGTTGAACCCCTAAATTTGCACTTTTAATAGCTTCACCAGCATTCAGTGGATTTGCATGAAATCTTGCATGCGTGGTCTCAGGGATGAGTTCTCTTGTCTCTTGACTTACCAACAGAGATGTGAAATTTAAATTCACCAGAAAATTCTGGTGAAGTCAACAAATTTGCTTCCATGGAGCAATCAATTAATTTTTGCTATTAGGCTTAAAATTTGCCTATGAGACTTAGACATTTTTTTTTGCGGAATTTCACCACGAAGTGTAGAATTTTGCACACAAACAGCAGAAGTTTGCCCTTGAATGGTGGTATTCCACCATTCACAGTTGAAATTCTGCACTTCACAGGCAAAATACTACACTTTTTGGGTGGAACTTTGCACTTCAGATTTGTGAATAACTCCATGAATTGCACTAAATTTGCAGATTAATTTGCAGAGCAAAGTTCCTCAGCTTTGCCCATCTCTACTTACCAAGTTTTTTTCTGGTCAGATGTGTGGATTCTGAGATTCAGATAGTGAAAAAAGTAAAAAAAAAAACAGGATTTTTGCTGTTTTTTGTGTTTTTATCAGTGCCTTTCACTGGTTTGTTGAAAAAAATATTAATCTGTTCCAGAGTTATAAGGATTTGAAATTTCAGTTCTGAGTATGCTCAGTATGGTCTATTGGATAGCAGTTTCATACAAAAAACATAATTTGGCCCTTATAAAAAAAGATTCTGTTTCGTATAGAAAATATTTTTTCATGAGAAAAAATATTTTTTTCACATGGACACCATCTTGTTTCCATTTCATTCAAAAGCATTTTTTTTAAAAGCCATAAAAATGATATCCAGCAGAGACACCAAAACATATATCTTGCTAATTTCCCTCCCCCAGGTGGCTCTGCAGTTAGTATTTGGAAAAATCTCACAGAAATGTATTTTTAACACATTTTGAAATCTTTTTTGTGACCTGAATTTCTTTTTTCATGTGGCCATACGAAAAACAATAGGGCCATATGAAAAAAGATTCCCTTCATCTGAAAAAATAATTTAGATTTAGAATTTTTTTTCAGATTCTTTTTTCATGTGAAGGTCTCATTTTTCATATGAACAACAAAACCTCACTGAAAAAAGATCATACTAAAATAGAATTTGAACCTTGTTTTTTCCCCCACATTTCTACTTTAACAAACAATAACTCTGTCAATATATGCAGTTATGGGGCAATCTATATATTTAAATAATTGTCTTAATAAGTACTACAACATTAACACATAGCACACCACAATAACATTTAGGAGCCATATAAAACATATATAAAAATAAAACACTGCAACTTAAATAAACTGCAACTCTGTCAATCTTGGTTCCGTGTCAATTGGGCAAATATTATAGAATGAAAGCAATTTGAGCAAAAACATTAGAGCAACTGTATTCTGAGCGATGCTATAATTCAGCTAAGCACTATCCATCAACTAATTTAAACCTGCATCTGAAAATTATAGGATAATCTGCAAAGATAATCAAAGTGGCTATGAGCTGCATACTCTGACAAGCCCTGTGCCAGTCACTCAGTAAGGTCATGATACCTCCGATCGACATTCACTGCGGCTGACCCAGATGCTAACTTCTCCATTCTCACCTCCAACATCCATTGTTCTTGCTGAAGACACTCCAGAAATCACCATATATTGGGGTAGCATGGACCTAGCTGGGAATTGAATCCCTGATGACACACCTCAATGGCATTTTTTGTGCAAGCTTGACAAAGTTGCATACTTTCATAGCAGTATCAGAATGTGAGAGCATACATGGATTGTCTCCATCCTGAACAACTTAGAGGACGACCGAGTCATGTAGCCTCATAATAATCCAGTAGGGGCTATAGTAGCTTGTCATTGATGGCAAAAAATGACCATTCACACATTTCTTTGAATGTTGTAATGACATCTTCAGCAGGCACAAAGGTGAGAGATAACAACATGAGGACATTCAAATCAAATTGTGCATCCACAACATACCGTGACAGCACATGAGGACACTGCTGTGTCTTCTTCCATACTACTTGTCCAAAATAAAAAAAAATAAAAAAAAACAGCCTCTCACCTTCACAGCAGGGTTAGCAGCTGACACAGACTTCCAGGCTGCCTTTTTAAACATAGAAACATAGACATAGAAACATAGACTTTGATAGCAGATAAGGACCACTTGGCCCACCAAGTCTGCCCATTTCCCTACGAATTAGATAAGCTGCAGATCCTAGTTAACCAACAGCCTACTTCCTTCTACCCCCCACTAGAATTGCCTTATGTCTGTCCCATGCATTCTTTAGTTCCCCCACTATTTTTGACCCCATGACCTCCTCAGAAAGATCATTAAATGCATCCACCACCCCTCCATGAAAAAATACTTCCTCACATAGCCCCTAAGATGTCTCTCCTCTATCTTCAAATTGTGCCCCCTTGTTCATGTACATCTCTTTTTCTGAAAGATGCTGCCCTCCTGAACTCAAAATCCATCATAACAGTGAAAAGACACATGGAGTTGCCCTAGCACTTCAGTGCTCCAGAACACAGTCATAGCTGTGGGACTTGCAGGACGTCATATGAACATACACTGTAGGTATGACACATCCTGCCTGCATCCCATGCAGCATGTGTAATTGAGAAAAAAGTGTGATACAGGCTCTAAATGTGCCATCCATAAGCTATGATTCACATTGGGATAGGTAATTCAGGCTCTTCTCTGCTGCAAACATCACGATGCATTCATTCCCAGTATCATTATCCTGTAATAGAAAATGCTGCTCAGTCAATGTCTGTGTTTTATGAACCAGTATGATCAGCTCCTCCATGGTCCCTGACATTACAGGACACGACACACATGCTCAGACTGCTGTATGTACTGTATGGTTCGCCACAGTACCCGAACATCAGATAGGGACCGAGCAACAGCATCTGAAGTACTGGAAGTGCTCGGAAGAACCACCTGAGCCATAGTATTGGAACTGCTCTGTGCTCACTCCCTCTTGTCAGTCATTACACTCTGAGCACTCACATCAGAGGCATTCACCACATGGTTGGGTCCTCTCAGCACAAAAACGACATGGTCAGCCACAAATGGGAGAGACACCAATACCAGTGATACTCGCCAAATCGCCAATAAACCTTCTCAAGAACCTCCTTATCTCAGCAGTAGATGTACCCACCATACACTACCCATGGCATGCCATGCTGGCTGTGAAGGAACTCCATGGACATTGCAGCAAGAGAGGTAAGAACTCCACCTACAGCACCTGGCTAACTCCTAAAGTGTTATCCCTTTTATCATCCCACTTGCACCTGTTGCACATTTTAACAGCAACAGGTACATGCAAAGATGCACATCTCTGTTGTAGCAGGGGGGGGCTTTACCCCCGCACACACCCTATCTTAAGAATGCTAACTCCACAACACACATTGACAATGGGGTTTGCTGAGTTTGTGTGGTTGCTCATATTGTGCGGTTGCTGTGGTGTGGCAATTGCCCAATTTGTAGCCTCCCAATTGTAGTCACCCAATATTCCTCGCTCAATCTGATGCACTCAATTGACATGCTACTGTCAATATTTTGAGTTAACAGACAATGTATGTATCAGTTGAAAGGTCTTAATGACTAGTACAACACTAAGTTCCTAAAAAATAAGAACTGAAAATGGTCCATCGCTACAAAATAAAAGTACAAGGAAGAACATAAGTTGCTTTTCTGGAGGAATGAAAGCAGAGGACTTGGAGGGCCCAGCACTTCCATACCAACATACACATGTGGATAAATGGAAATATGAAAGAGCTGGGCTGAATAACCACATGGATGTGTTCACACAAAGGATCTGTGTGAATGAGAATATTCTACTATCTCCAAAAGTAAGGAAATTAATTGCAAAAAAAAAAAAATGTTGTTAATGCACCAGTTAGAGTTAAACCAACAAAATAATGGATATGTGGTTTTAGGGATTCCAACCCTAACACTTCACCCCCACCCTGCAAGCAGCAAAAAAAAAACATTTTACAGTTTTGGCTGTCCTCAGTCTTGACAAATCAGGCTTGGGGTCTTTCATGAGGGTATCAACCTTAAAACTTACCACATACTCATATAGTCTACATATCTGAGCTTATTTGCTGACAGAATGTGGGGAGCATTAGGTTTAATAACCCCAAGGAAGATCCCAGGCCTGATTTTCCAAGACACAGGACAGCCAAAACCATAACCTTTTTTTTTCTCTTTGCTGCTTGTAAGGTGGGGATAGGGTGTTACAGTTGGAGAGTGAACATATTTAATGAATTTCATTGCTTCTTGTTGTCTTAGTTGAAGGACTAATAATTTACTGGCTTTATTGCCCTGGTCTATGTATTTTATTTTGGCATAGAAGTTGTCATGTTCTGCCTTCTCTCTGAGCAATTTCCCATATTTAGCCCTGGCTGAATTGAGATTGAGCCACTCCATATCTGGAGAGTTGACAGTCATGTGTCATACTTGTTCCATTATCTCAGCGAGCAATGTCTGCTCTGCATGTTCTCTTTTACACTTCCATGTGGTTGCTAATCAGATAAGCTCACCTCGGTCTATGCATTTGAATGTGTCCCAGAGCACAGCTTTGCTTGTCACAATACATTCATTTTCATGAAAGAAATTGGATATGCATGCAGTGATTCTTTCAAGACACTCTTTGTCCTTTAATAAGTGGTTATTAATTCTCCAGACCGTGTTGGTCTCCTGAGACCGATCAATGAACTGGGAGAAGAGGGAGTGATATGAGACTACATGTGAAAGAATCTCACACCTACTGACTCCTTTTAAAAGCTTAGTGCTAACTTGGTGGAAGTCTAGGAGTGAGGAATATTTATATAAGGTGTAGTCCCTATTATTGGGATGCAAAATTCACCATGGCACCACCAAACCCAAATTTTACTGCAGTTCTAAGCATGCCCTCTGTCCTGGATTAATGGCATTTTTGCTCATATTAAATCTGTCCTGTTCAGTATCTGGAACAAGGTTCTAGACCTTCCCAGGATCATGAGAAGATGTGAGTATTTGGCTGGTGTGGCAGACAGTTTTAGCATCCATTTAAGGTCACAATAGAGACAACCCTGTTTTTTTGTCACAGCTATTTCCTTTCTGCCTAAACATCTCACTACCACAATGAATCTACCTTCCCTAACTGAGATATGGTCCCGCACTTGAAAAGCTGTACAGTAGGTCAATGTATTGGTTATCACTGTACCAGATTTTTTATTGCTTCCCCCACTAAAAAACCTAGCCAACCCACTTCCATCTCTACAGATTCTTGTATCCCTCCTATGTATGTGTTTTCTGTAAGAAGGCTATATTGGCATCAGTGTTTTTGATGTGTTTCAAAACCTGAAGATGTTCTCTTTAATTTGTCCTCCTTTAATATTCCAGCTTAATATTGTATGAGGACTGTTCAACATGATGATGCTGAAAGATGTAGGGCACTATTAGGTAGGAATTTCATACATAGACCAGTCAGATAGTGCCTGGTATTGGCTAATGTATAAATTAATCTCCAGCCTAGTACTATGAGGGGCTGTGTGCATGGATGCATGCCTCTGTAAGGAAAAACAGACTGTGGTGATGAATAACTATTAACAAGAACAACAGCAATAACAAAAAACAACACAGAATTAGAATAAGGCACCAGTAAAGACTCCCAGTGGAAGAGTGGATAGGTGATCACAATGGTGCCTAACACCACAATGGTGTATGTTGCAGGTATAAGTCACACCATAAATGGTAGGTTTGTGAAGGTCCCCACAAAGTGGCAACCTCCCAACCCTCTGAACCAACCTTCAGCATACTACGTGGTTCCCAATTCAGTTGTAGCTATGTGAGGTACTCCCTTCCCTCTACAAAAACTTCAGAAAAGTGTTTACAGGCAAACATAGATACATAAGTTTAAACAAGTTTCTATACACCATGCATTCCCCCCAAAACAGAAGCCTAACAAAAAGTAACAAAAATGAACAAGCATCCCCATAATTTACTGGCCATTTCCAAGTCAGCTCCAATTGGCAATAGTAAGTCGAAACAGCCTTACTTAATTAGGCAGTGTATTGCACTCCTGTTGCAGGCAGAGGAGGTTTGAACACTTATTTCAGTAAGGTTAGAAAATGTTAGAAAGGACTCAAGCTTTTATGACTTTTGACAGGTCAAATAGTACTTACAGTCTACACAAGGGAGCTGTCTGGCAGAATTCTCCACCTTGCCTAGCAGTGAAACATTGGTTGACAACCAGAGCTGTGCAAGGCTGTAACAGATGCTTTCTAGGAGAGCAGATGCACATTTCCAGCCAGTGGTGCAGTAAGTGTCTCACTTCTGTGTCCACCAATAAGGCAAAACAAGTTGGTAAGCCAACAGAGTTCTAATGTTCCAGCTGTGGGAGAAGGGTGAGGCATTAACTGGCCCTGTGGTGCTGAGGGTTGAGGCACTGGATGCCAGACCTCATGCTACGTCGGCGACCTGAATTCAGGAACGAGCCTGGGTCACCGGGGGTTGGCAGGGAGAGAGAGGATTGAGCATTCAGAGGACTGCTCTCCTCTCTCCTGGAAAGGAGACTAGTCATCCCACCCACTGACTGCCCTCTAGCAGTAGCTGGAGGGCAGTATGGGTCAGGAGGCTTGGCAGCCAATGAGCTTATGTCGGAGGGGAAGAAAGGGAGAAAATGAAAAATGGCTGGGGCTCCACAAACCCATGATGGCCCGACTGCTCTGGTGAAGTCTGCCCTCTTCCACCAGATATGATGTACTGGGGGGTGGGGGACCGCCAGCACCCTCCATATGACCCTGTCATGGAGGGGAAATTGGCTTGGGAACCTCAGGGGCAGATGAGCTGGGGGTAGGGCCAGAGGATGTACCCACTCTGAGAGGGGGGTCATAGCCCCATGGAGCCCGTGGCAAGGAGGTAAAAAAAAAAGAAGGGTGAAGCATATTCTCAGTGCCCTGGTGCTTCACAAATGTATGCCTGTGTTACAGACGTGCTCATTGGAGCTGCATTTTGATTGGTTGTTACTCATAGTTAGTGACAAATTAGCTGAAAGGTGTGAACTAGTAACTGGCTACCATATGTGGCTGTTAAGTTTGGCAGGTGCTGTCATGCAGGCAACAGCTAGAAGCTGTACTAAAACACTTAACTGTAGTGGTGGGAAATCCTGGTGAGGGAAAAGTCACCAGGGGGAGCATAGTTGAAGCAGTAACATTGTTCCTTTGCCAAAGTCATTTTGATGGTTACCGAAAGCAATTCTTTGAGCAATTAAAGTGGATAAAGGACTCAGGGATAAAACAGTGTTTAAGCACAGTTTCATACACAATTTCAAACCTTCTTTGCCAGTCTCTTGATTGAGCTCAAAACCTGGAGGTGTCCCAATCTATCAAGTAAAACACTTTAGTCTCAAAGAGGGGGCACTCACAAGAGTGCAGTATTTCTTAGTTAGAAGAATACATCAATGGAAGGAGAGGAAGTTAAACTAGGAATCGACTCACTTATTAGATTTAAGTGAACTGGGCACTATCCTTAGGCTTGTAGATGTTGTTGTGAAAAAAGTTAGGCAGGATTTTGGGTAGTTGTCATCTGGCTGCTTCAGTGCTGGCATATTCAAGGAGCCTTTGCCAAGCGAGATGAGCAGCCATGCTGGATGCAACATCCTGAACTTGATGTTAGCTTTGTGAAGCTGTTTCATAAAGTATTTGCATGCCATTTGGTTGACATAGACGAGTGGAGTCACATCACTGAAAATGTGAAAACTTGGACTGTCCCATATCAGAGAAGACTGCTTATGTGCTTGGTTCTAAATGTATACTTTATTATTGTAAGTTTAGGTAATGGAGTATGATAGCCTGGGGTTTGCCACACAGTGGAGGTTGGGGTCTGGGGCATCTGAGTGTCCCCCTTGATTAGATATTTGGTGCCATGCTCTGGTGGTCCCACTACCTGTAATTGGAGCCACTGTATGAAGCTCAGCATTTTGGCATCCACTTTCTCTGGAATGCCCACAAGGACCGGGTTATTACTCCAACTTCATCCCTCTTGGTCCTCAATATGATCTTCCAATTTAGTCACCTTTTTCTTGAGCTAGGAGATGGTTTTATTCTCCTGTTCTACCTGGTCCTCTGCCAAGCTGATGTGGGCCCCAGCATCTGAGACCCTCATGGTGAAGATTTCCAAGGACTCTTTCAAGGACTGGAAGTCCTGAGTCATACCGAGTGTGGCCATACTTATACAAACCAGCTCAGCAAAGAAGCAGTCAAGTTTTTTTGATTTTTTTTTCTTGGTCCATGACTATGGGCAGTGATTCCAGATATGAGTTTTGCTTGAGGTGCTTTGTGGGGTTGAGCATGTGGCAGGATGTGGTGGTGCCTTGGACAAGTGATCCAGGACCATTATAGAAGCTTCTCCAGCACTCCTTTTTTTTAGATTTTTGGAGATTTTTAGAACAAATTTCTCAGAGTACCTCATGCCCAAGCAAATTCTTTTTGAAAAACCTAAAGATAAATGAATTAATCTTGTTTATTTTGCTGAGGTTCAGGAGCTGAGAGAAAGGCAACCTCTCTGGCTGAACACATCTTATGTCTCCTAGAGCCTGCACTTCTAAAGCCACATGTGTAAGATATACACACACTGACATCTGGCTGCAGAAGGACAGATCCCACAAAGTCCATGATACCTCAATCATAAAACTACTTCTTTCTGCAGAAGCACAGATGCATACAACACATTTGCTCCAAACTTCAGGACTGATGCAGGGCTTGATGAAAGCTCTGTGTCAACCTTCTAAAATTGAGCCCAGTATGTTCTACATGAAATAACATGTGTTCTAAGTGCAATAAAATGTATTACAAATACAAATAAATATTTATCCCAGAATAACACGATTTACCCAATGCATTGTATTTGCCACTGGTACAGTACAGTATATATAGATTTCTACTCTACATTGTATTCCATATCAAAAGTAGTTCATATACTCTGTAGAATTATTTTACATTGAATTAACACAGTGCTAATGCACTGTGAGTTTTAGTACATGTATATTTTAGTATGTAGTCAATTTGTCAACATTTAAACAGGAATTTCACTTTTTCAATATCAAGATGGGTAGTAGAAATTATATTTTCTGAGCAAAGTCACTCTTTCATAGAAACCACATCACAACATCACAGTTTAACTACTAAATACTACCATCTGACAGTACAAGAAAACCCCCATAACCCATCAGCATGGTATAGGGACCAGCTTTTTCCTTACATTAGATAAACTACAGTATATGACTACATCACAGTGTTCTGTGTTCTTTAGAGTCTAATCTATTGTTTAACATTCAAGGTTGTGGCTTCCTTAAAATATCTGGAAAAGTTTATTTAGGACAATGTGAATCACATTCTCAGCAAAACAAACCAGCTTGCCAGAACCTTCCATATTGGTAGATAGTTGACTTGTGGATTATAAACTCCAGCTTTCATAACAGTACCTAGCTAAGGCCTCAGGGAATTCTATGTAGTGCCTGTTGTCTGTATTTTAATCATCCTCAGCTGTCAAAACTCTTGTAACCCACCTCTTCTATTTAAAATGTGTCTTCTAGGCATAAAATAATTAAAGGTGCAATACCGTAAGGTAACTGTAGAGCCAATGCAATGTGGCAAAGAGCCTGAACATACAAAAGGTACTATTTCAAAAAAATTTAAATATAGATTTTGTTTTGTCACAGGCCACAGGCTTCAACATGTCTATATTGTCATGTCTGATGGCAGAATATTTACCGATACAATTAAATGATAGATTATTAGATACTGTATATGCATTCTGCAATGCATCGTATAACATCAAGCTCTCTATAAAATCAATTATTTTGTACTCTTCCATGCATTTAATGCAGTTATCCAAATCCCATTTGTGCAGTTTTCTGTGATCTTTCCACCACAGAGATGTCAAACCATCACAGAAAAGAAAAGGATCAACAACCTTCCAAGGTCTGTTTATGTCCAAGCTGGTTTGTAGTTGCTTTCTTTGTTCCTTATACAAAGAAAAACTTGGTTTGCAATGTGCATTGCATGACAAAATATGGCAAACTGCAGTATATAACTTTATAATTATCAGAACACTAAACTAGCACTGTTGCTTATCTGATAGTTTTTTACCTAAATCTTGTTTTTTACAATATCTACATTTCGTCTTATAAGTCAATTGCACTGACAGACTTGACTGAAATCTAATTGTTACAACTGTTGTGGCAAAATAAAAAAAAACTAGGAAAACATATAACTACTATATTCTTTAGTATTTTCTTATGAATAATATACAGTTAACTGCAACATAGCATGTACATTATATGGTAGGATATACAATTATTAGTCTGTATAGTGAGCAGGATGTGCCATGTATTTAAAACAGAAATGTATCCTTTTAGTATTTTGTAAGTGCTGTTCAATAAAAAAGTGAATGCAAGTGTTCATATGTCATATACTGTACTTTAAGACATTCATGCTTAATGAGATACTGCCACATTTGATCATTAGAAGATGACAGTAACATTTTTAAACTCTTTGTGCACAATTGTTACTGGCCATATGCTCTATAGATAACTCTACAGTGCTAGAAATAATTATTTTCTTTTCAAACCATGATTTATTTTCATTGGCATGTCACCCTCATTTGGTTAATTGCCTTCAGCATTCAAGCAAAAAGAACTCTGTATTCCGTTGCTGTCTCCATAGTTTCCTCCAATGGCAAGGCCTATAGAGAGGGTTTCTCCTACCTTTAGCAAAGCATGATCTAGGAGGAGTGTGGAGTGTGGTGCTCAAGACTGCCATCACCCTCACCGTAATGGCTGCTAACATTATTTCTCCTGCTTATTCTGTCTTGACAGTCCTAGCACTCTCAATGCTAACATAGATTTAAGCTTGCCTTACATGCATGCAGTGACCCAAAAGTGTAAATATGTATCTTATTCTTTGTATTTGTTTTAGTTATCATAAGTAAATCAAGTCTTACAGGAAGCTACTGAAATCCACATGCATTGTGGTTGGCAATGACTTTTGGTACCAAGACCTACTTGTGCTCCACTGAAGTAGTTTGAGGCTGTTTAGGAATAATGAACTGCTGTGCACTGTCTATGGCCACTTTAGCAAACATATTGGACAGCTGCAATTATTTAGGGCATCTAAAATACAGATAAAATATACACAGAATGAATACTCTCTTTTGACTTTCAATTTTATATAGAATTTTAGCATTAACAAATTGCAGTTAAATGTAATACACTCACAGTAATTTAATCTATCAACAATTAATAGAATCAAGGTAAGTTATCTGTTATTTCAGATTTGGAACTGCCAGTGTGCAGTGAGAAAAGAGCAAGGAAGTAAACTTTGCACGTATCTTTTTAAAAGTTGCACTACTATGTCAAGAAAGTCAAGATGATGGAAACAACTGAGGAGGGGCATGCTTTGCAGACCTGGCATCAGCTCTCTTCATTTGAAGTAATGTCATTTGACCTACAGTATGTTGTGGTGCATTCTGTGGTTGTGGGCAATTTGCTTGTGTGTTACACCAATTGTAAGCACAGTAAACTGCATTTTTTTAAGACTAAATTTGTGTTTGTTACAGCTTGAAGAGACTTTGCTGGGGTGGATTACTGCATCTAAAATGACCCAATTGGTGTTTTTGTCGCATGTTGCTGTACCACATTTTGTTCTGCACTTTTCTAGATCGAATCTGCACCCAGTCCATAGCAATGAGAAGAACTCTACTGTTTTATATTATTGTCTTTGTCACTGTTGTGTTGTCACTTTCTGACAAGTCCGTGGCTGACTTTGTATTATCATGCATTTGTCTCTCTGTGCTTAAGTGTTGCCTTTTTCCCTGTACCATTAGTTACTCAGTGGGTCACTGTGTGACCATGTTCATTGTGTACACTTTCAGCAATTGATACTATCAGATAATTCCTGATATTTCTGTGATATCTTCAAATAAATTTATGCTTGCCTACAGAGAGAATCACCTTAGAGATATCATAAAATATCTGACCAGTCAATTGTTACAGCAGCATTCTCTTTCTGTCTCCACTTGACAAGTACTTTGCATTTTGTGCCATCTGTAATATGCTAAAAGCTGACGTGTGCTTTTCAGATTCACATAGCACCTCAGTCTACCAGCTTTGCATCATATTATTCTTCTGCTTTTCAGTCTTTCTCAATTTACATTGCCCAAATGTCTTATTCACAGTCATCATGTCTGAGAAGAAAAAGTCTATTGCTGCTACTTCTGCCTCCAGACAGCAAGAAAAGGAGATTGAGCATCATGTATTTGGTAAAAGATGTAGCATGTTACCTGCTTCTGAAGAAGGGCTATTGGCCCTTCAGTCACTTCATTCATAGTAGCAAAGAATATGAAGCAGCTTCATCTTTAGATGACAAAGAAGACTCCTACTTCAATGTGCTCTGTTGCAAAAACAGCAGTTAGTACCACCACAACCACTATGTTAGCCACTAGTACCACCATTCTAGAGAAGAAACAGCAAATGTCATCCACAGTTGGAATCAGATGTTTGGAATCCATGCTGAGATAGCTAGGTCTACAGCATCAAGCCATGTGGAGGGCGATGTGGATGAGGAAAACCAAGAGAAAAAAAGAGTATTTAAGAGATGATGTTGGTGTGCAGGAGAAGGATGTTGAACATGATGATGATGATCATGATGTGGTTCAAACTGATGATGACCATGACCTTAATTATATTATTCCTGAAACAGACTTTAAGAAACATAATAATGATTAGAATTAAGATATTCAGGAAGAATGGACAGGGGTAAGGATCCAGATAAGAACAGTGCAGGAATTAGGCCATCATAGAAGTGATACACTTCAGGCAGTCAAGGAAGAAAGTCTGGACTGACAAGTTCTTCTGTGTAAGAGAAGAAGACAGGTGGAAAGAAGAAGAAGAAAGGAGGTGTACCTGGAACTCATGGTGATAAGACTGAGGAATGGCCTGTAGTTCCAGCTTGGAATACAATTTGAATATGTGGCTATTATTTGAAGAAAGCAAAAAATACATTTTGCATGAAATATGCATGATTTGTTTACAAAGCATCAGCAGCTGGTCCATGCCCCATGGCCCTGGTATAATTAGGCATGTATAATCATTTAAGAAACAAACATTGATGTGGGTGGTTGTGCACGTCTCAGGCCAAGAATCAACTAGAAAAGCATATGAAGATTCCCACCATTTACCTGGATGAGTATGAGGAGGGGGATATTTTAATTTTTCAAAATGAGTCTGACCACAATAACCTTGAATCTGTACTTCCATCATCATCACTTTCACCACTGTTACATATCTCATTAGTAGGTAGTGTGAAGTCCATGTTCAGCAGCACAAGGGGATGCAGGGAAAAGAATCACTATATCAGTCCCATAAACACTAAAGGAGGTACTAGAATGTCTTCACCATTTTGAACCCTCTCATCCTATTTTAAAGGCCATGACCCTGGCCTGGATGACAGTGACAAATATCTTTCTTTCAATTTTGCTTCCAGCCTTGACTTCCACCAATTCATGCATGTAGTTAAACCATGTTAAGAAATTCCATCCTGACATTTCCTCGCACAAGTAGCTGTGCCACAAATTTATTACCAGATTTTTCAACAAGCTCAAAATTCTCTGAGGATGTCAGTTAGCACATGGATTCACATTACTACCAACATGTGGACTAATAGCTGTGACCTTTATGAAATGGCTGTAACTAAAAATTAGGTGTGGTTTGATCAGTAACATACTTACTTGCATCCACCAGCCATGCTGCTAGTACCTACATATACCATCAAAATGCTGCATCTGTGTGGTCAAGATCCAGAAAGATCACAGGCATGAAACCATCCTAAATTAGTTACAAACTTAATTTCTGTCTGATGGCCTGGATCCAGGAATCTTTGTTATAGACAACTAAGAACCATCATCAAGGCTGTGTCAGAAGGGATGTACACCCATATGCTTTGTTTAGCACACTTTGTCAATTTGGTGGTTCATGAATTCCTTAATAATAACTATTTTGCTAAGGTATACCGTGAAAAGGGTGACTGAGATTTATTCAAATGTGAGTGACTCAGTCTCAGCACTTGTGTTGTGAGCTACCCTGAAAGGATAGTGACAGGCAAAAAGGAAGGTGATCAGAACCACCACGGGGAATGGAAGATGAGGGAAATTATTTGGGGAGGCAGTGCAGTGGAAGGCTGCTGAGCTGGCCATGTGGTGTGGTGGTGAGGGTGGCTGGCTACAGTAGGGAGGGTGCAGGATTCAGGGCTGGGGAGGTGCAGTACAGTTTCGTGTTGGCAGTGTGTTTTAATTTTTTACACAAGTTTCACCCTCTCCCCAGTATGCACTCCCCTGGAGTTGAGAATAATTAATTAGAGGTGTGTGGGGGGTGTGGGGGCATAACCCCCCACATACACAAAGTTATCTGTGCACCCGTTGTCTTCACTGTGCATGTAAATCACCTTTTTTATTTTCAGTGATGTACATTTGCTCTAAAGGTGATCGCCATTTGGTGATCGCTGTTATGACATAGAACCTTTTGCTAAGGATGTTGCTGAGACAGTAACATGCATGTGTGCTCACTTTTCACATTCTGTAAAGGCAAGAAAATAACTCAGGTACATTCAAGTCAACCAACACCTGCCAGAGTATACAGGCAACAGAATGTGGTGAAATTATAAAATAGCACACAACTGCATGCTTTTGAAATTTCATGAACAGACAATTGCAATCCATGATTAACTTTGTCAATGCTAATATTATGGTCTCTTTCTGTAACTAGAAAATAGTTGACTGATGTGACCACACTGGAACTGATTGAAGCAGTGACTTGAAAGGAGAGCACTGCATCCTCGTGTCTCAGAATGATTCTTCTTCAGATCCACTTTCTTTAAGCAATTTTTCAGGAATTCTCTTCATAATATTAGATGACCTCTAAAAGAAATGTGAAGACCATTACACTGACAATTTCCCTTCCACTCAAGCTGTTGGAGAATGATAGACATAAAATAATGTTTGAACATAATCAGAATATTCTTGGCACCATGCTGGATCCTCATTTTAAGAATACATTAGAGAATTTCCTTGGCTGCAGTGTATATGTAGAGCAGTGTAAGGAGGTTCTACATAAGCTGGAAAAGGTGCAAATTTCAGAGACTGAGTTTTACCAACCATCCAATGAGCATTGCTTATCAGGTGGAAGAGACAGAGAAGTAAGCTGATCGAACTCCTGGTAAAGATGCAGGCATCTGTGTTTCATTGCCCTAATGTGAGAAATCATAACTGAACTGTGTAACATCTTTGAATTTGATGACTTGCAATGGCAGCTGGATATTTTCATCTCAACCAGGTAAGCCTACTGTTACTGAACAGGAAAACCCATACTTCACAGATACACCAGTACTAGCAGCACATAAAATGCTTTACATTATTGGCAGTCCAAAATGTATGCATGGCTGGCCTTTGCTCTGCAACACTGTCTTTTCTCACCTATCATTATTCAAGTGAGTATGGTATTCTAAATAGGTATTTTGTGCTGCATGTTCAATTATCACCGATAGGCAAACACAGCTGGGTCCAGTTAATATGGATTGAGTAACATTTCTAAAAGATGAACCATCTTGATTTCCAGGGGTAAACTGAAGAACCACTAAGCCTTATATTTGATATCAACACCAACACATCAAGAAGAAACTGCAAAAAGATTGGAAGATGAGGAGGTGGAGGATTGCCATTGAGCACTGCCTGGTAATAGAGACAGGGGCAATAATACAAAATTACTTCAGTTATGAGAAAGTGTAACATATTTTTCTCTCCTTTCCTCCCTTTCTGTATTTCTTGTTGTTAATCAGAATTTCTCAAATAATTTTTCACACAGTACCTTTAGTGGCAATAATTCTTTTTTTTTTGTAATTAAGTAAATGTTATTAAAATTTTAATAGAAAAAGAAACACCTATATAAACATTACACAGGTTTAACACTATGTGAACAAATATCAGAAATTGACATAAGAGAATAACAACAAGAAAGAAGGAAAACAAATAATAAAACAACTCCCATATATGCAATCTTTAAAAAAAAATATAAAAGATACAAAATGGTGACAATAATTCTAAATACAAATCACATAGCCCACTGGATAAGTTAGTGCAAGGCATTGTGTTTTTTGTTACAAATGGCATAATGCTTTTTCTGAAAATGATGTTTTTGTCAACATTTACCAAACCATTACTTGTTGTCATGTGACATGGAATGCTTCAACTGTTGCTTCTCATTTTCTTATATCCATTTCATGGGCTAGTGGAAGGACATTTTGGAGCTTTATTGTTCATACATTTACGTTTAACTATTAACTTTTTTTGAGTAGCCACACAGGGACATTTAGCCAATCCTATATATTGGTAAAATATTATACTGTCATCTGATCCTCTCTCAGAAATTATTCATGTCCAACTCAGGTTTTGGGAGCTCGAATGGCAATAATTGTATTGACACATTTCATAGAATCATTGCATTCATTCAATCTTCATAGCGTTTATTTACATATGAAAACATTCATCATAAATTAAAGTGTCCACATTCAATCTTTTTATTGAATTCCATCCAACTTCTCCTCCTTTCTTTATTCTGTTCTTGCTTGTTTTCTTAGGGCCCAGACATCCAGCGTGGTGCCCCATACCATTCCACATTCTTTAGCCTTCTTTAACTTCCTATGTCTGGATGCAGTGATCCGGCCCCCAGGACTTCTATGTCCCCCCTCCCCCAGGCACCCTTTACTCCATGTCCAGGTGCTACTGACCTTGGCCCAGGTTGCCTTAAGACCACTCCCCCCAAACGTGGCTCCCCTTTCTGCTAAATCCTCCCCCTTACCCCTTTTCCCCACTTCCCCTTAGCACTGCTCCTTTAGCATTCTGGCCCTCATTTTCAGGTTATCTTCCAAACCTGCCTTGGCTACTGCCTTCCAAAGCAATCCCCATGCATCTCATTGAGGCACCCATTAACTGTCCTTCAACCCTGCTGGGATTTGGGCGGTTGGGCAGGCATTCAAAAATCCCAGCAGAAAGACAGGGAGCTACCCTGTGCAAGGACTTATAAAGCCCTTAAGGACCCCCTTGCAAGGACCTCAGTTGGCTCCTTCCCCCTGGCTAATCCTGACCCACCTGAGCACCCCACATCACACACATTGGTGATGTCATCTGTGACCTCACTAGCCCTTCCCCTCCCCCTCCCTAGCTGAGTTCCAGCCATTTTTTAAGGGATGCCATCTGACAATTCTGGTTGCCTTTAAGTGGCAACCCCATTTGTCATCTGATCCTCCCGCAGAAATGATTTTCATCCAAACTAGGTTTTGAGTGCTCAAACGGCAATAAATTTATTGACCCATTTCATAAAATAATTACATTCATTAAATTTTCATAGTGTTTATTTACATATGAAAACATTCATCATAAATTAAGTGTCCACATTCAATCTTTCATTGAATTCTGTCCAGCTTCTCCTCCATCCTTCATTCTGTTCTTGCTTGTTTTCTTGGGGCCCAGACGTCCAGCCTGGCGCCCCATACTATTCCACATTCTTTAGCCTTCTTTAACTTCCTAGGCCTGAATGCAGTGATCCAGCCCCTAAGACTTCTATGTCCCCCTCCTCCAGCCCCTCTTTAATCCACGTCCAGGTGCTACTGAACTAGGTCCATTTTGCCTTACCCCATCCCCCAAAACCTGCCCCCCTTTCCGCTATGTTCTTCCCTTACCCCTTTTCCCCACTTCCACTAGCCCATCTCCAGCTTGTGTTGGAAGATGGGCTCCCCCTTTGTGGGAAAAGGCCTCAACCCCCCTGTAATCCCACCTACTCACTAGCTCCTGGAAAGGCATCAGGAAAAATGCCATCCCCACCTCAGACAGTTGGATCCCATCTGATCTGTACAGGCCTGCTGTGTGAAAGGATATGTTCTTGTGCCCCACTATCCCACCCATCTTCGTGATCAACCCTGCTACCCTCCTGTTCAGCCACTTCTGGGCCTTCTCCACAGATTTAATGTTCTTGGCATGTCTCCTCACCCTCCTGGTGACCACCTCCGACCAGGCAATCTGAACCCATGGCCACCACCCTTTAATAACCTCAAGATCTACCTTATTGGCATGGAACCCCCCCCCATGGTGTCTTCCCCAAGATCATTTCCACCCAACTAGATTATCAAAATATCTGGTCTCCCCCATGTAAGTTTTAATTCTTCCAGTAACTGCAGCAGCTGGGCCCATTTCATGCCCTGGATCCCTTTCCAATGCACCTGCATCAAGTTGCAGTCCCTTCGAAACTGCTTCCCTCCTGGTATCATCACCATGTATTTCTTGGCCCAATAAATGAACGAGTGTCCCACTATCCAGATGTGCCTGCTCCTACATGGACCTGCCAGGACATAGAGAGATAAGATTATTCACTTTTGAACATACCTCTTATAACACCCTGACCTCCACCTCCCTATGGTTTTTATTTCCTCTTCAGACCCTCCCCTGGCCACCACTCCAGATGCTGCTCCTATCCTGAATGAGTGAGGGGGCATACTGGGCTGGCAGTATAGCCTAGAGTTTAGAGGACCGAGGTGTGAATGAGCTTGGTACATCCAGCAGACCAGATCTGAGTTTGATTCTCACAGTCTCCACTTGCATACTGTGTGACTCTGAGCAAGTCACTTCACTGCCCAGTTCTCCCAGGTCACCCCTTTAAACAGGCACTTGTGCCTAGTGGGCCTTATCTGGTTACCAAAGACTAAAGTAAAAAAAAAAAATAAAGAATAAAATAAATACTGCATAGGATCCAGCCCGATGAAACCCAACCCCTTCTTCAACATGCCCCCCACTTGCTAACCCATGACCACCGTCACATCACGGTGCTGATACCAAGGACTGGTCCCATCTCCCTGGATCCATTTGTATTCTACCATGGCCTGTACTGCCCATCCTTCGCTCCCTGTCTCCCCTCTGATTACTACCTCTGTCCCTCATCCTAGCTGGTTCATCTTTGACCACCTAAGCCAGATCTCCAAGGTGTTCTCCTTGAAAGAGACATCCTCTGCCTGGAGGCCCACCTTTGTTACCTTTGTGCCTTGCTACCACCTCCCCCACCCTGAACATCCCTTTTGCCATTACTGCAAACACGGCCTGAAATAGGCACGCCTCTTTGGCTGACACACTCACTGCCCGTAGGGCTACCATCATCACTACCAGGACCTTACCCGTGATGGGCTTCCTACCATCAACCTGAGGACCTTGCACCCTCTGCCAGCTGAGTAACATGTGTCTTACCCTTTTGGATTTATTTGGCTTTGGCCACCCCCTGGAGCCACATGCCCACCCTATACTTGCCAGCTGTACTCCCATGGTGGAGCTTGCAATGCCTGCTTCCCATTTATCCACCATGTACCTCATGACTTGCTCTTCCATTGCTGGTCTGCTTACCACCAAAACCTTCTGCTGCCTAAACTCCTGGAAGGCTTCCCACGCTCCCTCATATGCCCTCAGGGTGTTGACCTACGAGTTGCTCCAGTATAGCATTCAGGCTCATGCCACCCAATCATCCACAGTTGCTCCGGTATCTGGGTTTTCTGTCTCGCTGCCTGAGGGGCTAACTCCTGGAACCTGGCCAACTGAAGATGGGAGAGACTGTCAGTGACTTCATTCCAAAATCCCTCAATATAACTTGCTTTGAATGACAGGTTAAGCCTCAGACCCAGTAATACTAACTGTTGCAAAACCCTTGTCATCATCTCAGTAGACCCACTCTACCTGTTTATGACCTCCACCCCTTTGTTATCGCACCAGAGCAACACCTTCTTATCCGTCATCTCCTTGACCCACACATTTAGGGCCACCCATATGGGAAAGATTTTAAGGAACATGATATCTTTCAGGAGCCTGCCTCCCCCAGCTATCCAGTTATGCCTCTGACATCCACTGTCCACTGAAATATGCCCCCATTCCCGAAGCCCCTGCTGTGTCTGTGTACAGTTCAATATCCATATTGTACACCCACTCCTCCTGCCAAAAGGTCACACCATTGTACTCCCTCATGAAAGCATCCCATAATGTTAGGTCTTGCTTGATGCCACTAGTGATGTCCACCCAGTGATGTAGTAACTTTGTTTTCTCTGTGGCCCACATCAACTGGTATGTGAATGCCCGCCCTGGCCCTATCGCTTTACAAGCAATTCAGGTGCCCTAGCAGTTGCTGCAGTAATGCTAGTGACAATCTTCTTCTCCCCATGACTTTCTCTAACAAGCCCCTAAGTTGCTCCACCTTGTCTGCAGGCAGGCGGAAACACTTCTGCTCCATGTCCACTTCCAAACCCAGGAACTCGAGGGTCCTTGTGGGTCCCTCTATTTTCCCCTCAGCCAATGGAATGCCTATCTCTTGGCATAGTAGCTTGAAATCTTCCAACATCCTTTTCTCATCTTTCTGACTCCTCCCAATCAACAGGAAGTCACCCAAGTAATGGACCACCCTCCAGTGCCCGTACCTGTACCCAAACACCTACTGTATCCATGAACTGAAGGCCTCAGATGTGGATCATGCCACAGAACACCCCATGGGTATTACCTTGTATTAGCCCCCCTCGAACTGGAATCCCAACATATCCCAGTCCTCTGGCCTCAGAGGAAGTTACTAGAAAGTGGACTCTATGTCTGTTTTGGCCAGCCATGCCCTCTGTACTTCCCTTATCAATTCAATTGCCTAGTCCAGTGAAGCATAGGACACTATGTGCATCTCATCTGGGATCCTGTCACTTGCCGACACCCCTTCTGGGTATGACAGCCAATATTTACCCTGCTGTTTTTTAGGCACCATCCCCAATGGTGAGACCCTGAATTCCCCACAAGGTGGTTCCTTAAAGGGGCCTTCCACCCTGCCCGCCTCCACCTCCTTTCTGATCTTCTTCCACTCCACCCCTTCTTTCCCCTGCACTGAGCCCAAGTTCTTAGCTATCATAGCTCAGCATGTACCCTGAAAAGTAAATGTGAACCCCCCCAAAACCCTTTCTCAATAATGCCCTCTTTTCTCTTGTCTGGATAAAGCACCATCCATTCTTCCACCGCCCCAACCCTAATAAGCGTGTTCGCCAAGGGAAAACCCTATCTCCTCGGCCCGCCCCCAACTCCTTCAGTTCCAGCCATTAGTTGGCATTGTAACCACCCCCGATGCTGGACCCCTTTCCTCTGCTACTGTAGTATGTGTACCCAATACCTCCCCCAGGCCAACCCCAAAAGAGGGCAGGTCATTGTGATGCTGGCTCCCCCCCTTCTCCCCACTGGACCTGCATCTTGGTAAGGGGTGTTGGCCCACCCACTTTGAGCACACGTGCTTGAACTTACAATTAGCCCAAGTGCACAAGGCCTTGTTGTACCCACAGCACATCTTGGCCACTGGGGTACTTACTCCCTTCCCCCCACCCCACCATAGTGCCCTAATAATGTCCTGATGCATTGTTTGGAGTGAGCACAATCCCAGCTTAAGTCCTCTTTAGCCGCCATCCACTGCCAGAATGCCTCGTCATACTTGAGCCACCCATAACCCATTTTTGCTTTATATGAATCCCTTATTATGGCTGTATAAGTCAACAATGGTATTTCCAAGTCCGGCTGCCTTTCCAAGACTTTTGTGCTGTATATTATGAAACCTGCATTACAAGTGTCTATATTATTCCCCTTATAGGTGGACTCTTCCTCCATGTGTCCCACTACTGCTAATGCTACGGCTATCTCCAACTTACCTACTGACTCCTTCTGCTCATGCTTTTTGGCCATCTCCTCATCGACTAGGCACAAATGTCAACATATTCCTCCTTCCAGATCTTCTCTTTAAAGGAAGAATGCACATGATCCCCCAAGGCAAAACCCTGTAGGCCCTTAAAAAGTTTCTTTGTCCCTTTACCTGTGACTCCCTCTTCTGCCATGTCCCC
The DNA here is from genome assembly GCA_016271365.2 of Neoceratodus forsteri. NCBI lineage: Eukaryota > Metazoa > Chordata > Ceratodontiformes > Ceratodontidae > Neoceratodus > Neoceratodus forsteri. Next base: position 1,300,424,118 of record CM028130.1, on the reverse strand, counting down.
CTTCTTCTTCTGTAACTCTTTGATTACCTTTTCAATCTTTTCTAGCCCTTTATCCCCCACGTCCCCTAAAAGGCCCACTAAGAAGCCGGCCCACTGGTGCTGCGGTTGGATTTCCGCTTGCGATGCCAGCGACCCGGGTTTGGGAACGAGCCCGGGAGCTGGAGGGCTGGCCGGTGGGAGAGGACTTGAGAATCCTAGTGACTGCTCATCCTCTCCAGGGGAAGGGGGGAACCAGAGGTCAGCTCTTGTCTGGCCCTGGGTGGAGAACTGAGGCACAGCAAGCCCGATGCTTAACAGAGGGGTGACATGCCAGACGTTGGCGCCTCAGCGCCTTGACATCTGGGGACATGGCACACTGAGAGAACATGGGAAAAAAATGCACAGCCTCCCAGTAGACAGAGCACCAGGCCCCGACCTTCAGTGCCCCTACTGGCCCGGAGACAGTGTCCCAACGAAATATAGACACATCGGGGTGTAAGGCCCCCACCCCGTACCTGCCTGGGGGGGTATAACCACAGCTCCATGGGGGATGGACTGCACCGGTCACCAGGTAGGTGAGCAAGGGCTGAAAAGACCGTGGGTGTCTCCCGAAGAGGGGAGAGCTGCAAGGAGAGGGGAGTAAAAAAAAAAAGGCCCACTAAGTAGTCCTTCAAGTTCCCCTCCTCTGACAAATCCTCTGTTCCCTTACCTGCTCCTGTGTCTGGCTCATGAGGTTCAGGAATGGGCTCTGGCAGTAGCTCTTGGTTCAGGGGCACCACCCCATGGGTGCTTTCTGCCCTGGCCCCCACCCCATGGGCCAGTCAGTTCCTTCCACTTCCTCGTGGCTTCTTCCTCTTCCTCCATCTTCTTTGCAAGGTCAATGAGCTGCTGCATATTTTCCATCAGTGCTGCCACCTCCTCCCTCAGTTAGGTGCTAGTAGCAGGTGCTGCCAGCCTTCTGGGTGCCATTGTTCTATCCTGCTTGAACTCTATAACATACAAAAACAATCCATCACTGATACAGCCTGCATACACTATTCTTCCCTAAGCCATGGCCCTATCTCCCCCCCCCCCGTGGCACCTCACCAAAACTTTCCCCACCCTTACAGGTTGTTTGAGGCACCATCTCTCACAAATCATGTAAGAGCCTCAAATGGTAGCTATCCTGTCTCTGCTACTTCCCTTGACCTCAAGACTAAGGGTTGCTGCACCTCTGACCTGGCTGCACAACGCTAAATGCCCCCGAGCTTCCCCCCATTCCCTGCCCTCACCCCTTGCTGACATCTGCACCCCCTTTTTGTATCCAAATGCTCCCGCTTGACCAAATGGAAGGACTGAAGCCTATCCTTGTTGTTATACCACTACCCGGAGCCTCCATGTCATTTTATTGTTATTATTATTAGCTTTTGATTTATTTATATCTAATACCTGGGCTGGATTCCCCATGCTCCATTTCCTACATATCATCCCTCCCCCCCGGATCATGCCAGTGGCCATCTCTTGGAAGTCCTAAGCCACCATACTCTGGCTCAACTTAATTTGCTGCATGTGGCTTATGCTCAGGCCATGTTCCCTCTAGTCCCAAGATGACCGATCCCACCCCAGGTCATCAGTGAGCCCCAGACCTAGCTCAGGACCACCACCTTTCTACTCTTGCCCGTTTCCAGCTCTTCTCATCCTCCGAATCTAGAACCATGCTCCCTAGTACCCCGAGACCCCCCTTCTCCTTACATCTGCCCTCCCTTTATGCTACTAATGTTTGAATTCCCTTTTTTTTCTGTTGTTATCCCTTCTTGCTCACCACCCTGCTGGCTTGGTGCTGCACCCCCTTGCCCAGGAGCCACCTCCCCGCGTTTTCTGTCCTCCTGCTGCTTGCCCTGTAGCCCAATCCAAAAGCCCTTCTAGACCAAGTGCCTCCACTCTGCATGCCCCAGAACTGCATAAAACTCTGAAGGCCTTCCATTTACTGGCCCCCGGCCATCCTCCTTGGTGTTCTCCTTCCTCCCCCAGCCTGTTGCTAGACAACCTCCCTTTTTCCCTTTTTGACCACCAATGGCCCTTCCGAGCCCATGGTCTGACCCCTTCAAGGCTGCCACCCTTCCTGTTCCCTTCCTCGGACACATTTTACCTAGGGTGTCCCTTTTGGCAAAGTACGCTCCTTACTGCGTATTTCCCACATGCCCCCATTCTTTTCTTATTACTAATTAATTTCCTTTATTTTTGTTTTTTAAACATAAATCCCGAGAAGCTAGTAGAAAAGGGGGGATTGAGCTCCCCACTGCATAACACTGCTGCTGACTGTACCGTGCCATGTGGTCCCATCCATCCAATCAGGGTCACCAGGTCTACCCGAATGATCTATCCATGCCACCCCCTCACTGAAACAGGCATCTCCATCTCTAACTGTTCCATCTGGTTGTTGCACCCTGGAAGTACTGTCACACTCGTGAACTTTACTTCATATTTTAAATTATTTTTTTTCCTCCAACCCATCCTCTGTTTGTTTCGTGACCCAGCTGCTGACCTAAAGACTGAAGAAGCCCACCAGCAAAACAACCCAGGTACAGGCTACAGAAAAACAAACCAGACTGAAGAGGCCTAACAGCTAAACAACCCAGGTACACACTACAGATAAAACAAACCAGGTACAAGCTACAACAAGAGATGGCAGAGGGGAGGGAAGCAGGAGAGGAGAGGGGGACCACATGGCACTGCATCCCAATGGCCCATTATGCCTTCCATCAGACTACCCCGCCTGTGGATCCCACAACAGCGACCTCCACTCTGTCCTCCCTAACTATATTTATTTATTTTATTTTGCTTTTGGTGACCGGGTAAGTGCACTAGGCAAACAATGCCTATTTTCAGGCACAGCCCGGGAGAAAACAGTTTACAGAAAAACAATAAACATGTGATGCAGCACATGAAGGCAGTACAAATCAGGATAAAAACAGTGTGTAATAAGTACATTGACAAACTGAATACTGAAGGTTGAGATACTGTGAAAACAGAAGAAATAAACAGGATTGGTAACAAAAGAAAAATTCAACATGGGAAGGTAGTAAGTTACAGTACAATAAGTGCCATGAAAAGTAGAGGGGGGGGGGAGAGGATGAAAGAGCGTGGCAGGTATAGGTCGTTAGAGTAGGGAAAGTATAAAGGGGGTAGATAGGATGGAGATGGGAAGAGGGCAAGAATGAAAGAGGGTTCAAGGTGGGTTAAAACAAGTGCAGGGATGTAAGGTGTGAAGGTGTTCCTGATGCAGTTTCTTAAAGGCAGCATGGGTGTTTGTTTGATGGATAGAGAGGGGTATAGAGTTCCAGTATTTAGGAGCAGTGTAGGAAAATGCATGAGTGCCCATATTAGTTCTACATCTTGGAACACACAGAAGGGCTTTATCATTTTATCGTAATTCATGAGTGAGAGGTTGTAGTTCCAGTGCGGAAGAAAGGGATAGGGGGAGACCTGTTCTGGTGACAGAGTCAATTAGTGATCCAAAGGTCTGAAGATGATAGGCGGAAGGGCTAAGCCATTTTAAGTCCAGATAGAGGTGGCAGTGGTGCTTGAAACGTGGTGAGGCAGTGGCATAGCGACAGATGCTATTATAAGTGGTGTCCCATTTATGAAGGGAGGATTTGGATGCAGATAGGAAGATTGACGAGCCATATACTAGTGCCGGTAGAAGGAAACATTGAGCCATGGCTAGTCTGGCTTGAGGGGTAAGTGCATAACTGGTACGATAGGCACTTCCTAACTTAGCATTTACCGACTTACAGATAGTAGAGATACAAAGGTCAAGATCAAGAGATTCGTCCAAGGTGACACCGAGATATTTGAAGGATTTGGCAGAGGGTAGAGGAGAGCTGTCCACACAGGAGATGATAAGGGGATTTGGATTAGCTTTGAGTCTGGCCTGAGAGCCAAACAACATTGAGTAGGATTTGCTAGAGTTAAGGACTAGTTTATTATCAGTGAGCCAGGATTGGATACTCGTGAAATCTGAGGCAAGGGGATGGTGTAGGGAGGTTGAAGTTTTTGCACTGTGGCAGATAATCAGATCATCCGTGTAGAGCAGAGATGAGCAATTCGGTGCAATTAAGGGGATGTCATCGATGAAGATTGTGAAGAGTAGAAGACCAAGAATAGATCCCTGGGGTACTCCAACATGGATCGGTGCAGGACCTGAGGTTGCAGAGTTAAAGACCACAGCCTGTTGCCTGTCAGTCAGGTAGCTTTCAAACCAGGTTATGGTATCTGGGGAGAAACCAAAAGACTGAAGTTTTGAAAGAAGGAGTGAGTGGTTTACTAGGTCAAAAGCTTTAGTTAGGTCAATAAACAAATAACCCCCACCAGCAGTCCTTTAAAAAATGTGATGACCCGCTCCTGCAACCAGAATAAACTTTAATTATCCACTGCTGCTACTACCCCTTAGCACCCGGGTTCCTCACAGAGGCCTTGTCCGCCTTGCTGGACTTTGCCCAAACAAAGAAATCTCACAAACCCCACCCGCGAGCCTAGGGAGGAGGCCCAAAGCAAGCAATCTTGGCCCTGTCATCATAGCCTCCTTGAACCCACCCATAACTTGGCTGGTCTCTGGCCCCAATGCATCCATGCAGACTGGATCCTCAAAATTTAAAAAGGCCACTAAAATGATTATATTCCAGCACTAGTTCTCCCAACCAAATTTCTAAATGAAACAGCATAGCCTCAGCAGGGCATGGACCCTGAAGTAACATACTAAAAACCAGTGAACAGGAAAATACATAGTCACAGGTAACTTAAATAATATCCTCCCTCCTATATAAACCCGCAAAAACCCTGCATATTCCTTATCAGCATCAGTCAATATTGTTACTTACATGTGCCAATTGTTGCTCTCTAGATCCTCTCTGGCACATGCCTTGAGTGACCCCATCCCTTACCTTACGTTAGGGTTAATATGAAAAGCCAAAATTGCCAAACTATGTGCTGAGACCCACTCAATCGAAAATCCCAGCAGAAAGATAGGGAGCTGCCTCATGCAATGACTTACAAAGCCCTTAAGGACCCTTTGCAAGGACCCCACTTGGGTCCTCCACCTCACCAATCCTGACCCACCTGAGCCTCTCATGCAATGACTTATAAAGCCCTTTAGGACCCCTTGCAAGAACCCCACCTGGCTCCTCCTCTTGGCCAATCCTGACCCACCCGAGCCCCCCACATCACAAACCTTGGTGATGTCATCTATGACCTCACTAGCCCCTTCCCTTCCCCCCTCCCTAGCTTAGCTTCAGCCATTTCTTAAGGGATGCCATTTGACAATTCTGGTTGCCTTTTAGTGGCAGCCCCATTTGTTAGATAAGGTAATATGACTTAGGAACATGCTTCAGTTGTTGTTTTTCATTTTTCTTAAATTGCTTTCATAGGATAATGGCATAAAGGGCAACTGGGAGTTTCTTTGCCCATACTTTTATATTTCACTGTTAGTGCTTTTTTTGAATCGTTTGTAGTCATGCATTGACTTTTCTTGCCAATCCTGTGTAGCTGGCAACCATATTGATACCACATGATGTAATGTAAGATCACATGACTTGTATAAATCTTTAAAAAAGGTTTAACAGAAAGTGCTGCCTTAAAGACATGCCTTGCATGATACTTATATAAAATATTGCTCATTACACATATCAATATCCAGATTTACATAACTTTTTCAAACCGTGTAATACAAAGGACATAATATACATACAGTTCATAGATATATATATATATATATATATATATATATATATATATATATATATATATATATATATACACTGCATGTATTATGGAGTTTGCCTCATGCCAAATTTAAAACTCAGCATTCACTCAATCAGAGTTATATTCTTGCAAAAATCATTAAAACACAAGGCACATAGACATTTTTTCTGTCAAACAACACTGAGGGTTTTAACACAGCAACACAATAGGTTCTGTACAAAATAAGAATAAAAAAACACTATTTGAGTGCTGAATATGTTTGAATGTACGATATATAGATTCAGGATGTAGCTATACTTCTGCAGTACTGTAAAAGTTAAAATCTGTTCCTTACCTTGTAATTCACTGTGTTACTGATTTAGAAAATTGCTTGTTATTTTCTTGTTTTCTGGAATTGTGTTTCACACTTTGTGACAATACTGACAAAAAATATTTCTGAACTAAAAATTAAAAATGCGATAACAAAAACAGACAGTACCAGTGACGTAAAACTAATTTACTGTTACCTAACCAAAACTGGTGAATCTCCTCAAGGTGAAGACATACAGTACTTATAGCCTGCCAGACCTTGAAAAGCTACTCACTAACTTTGTTTTCTGAGCAAACCAATAGATATCTCAGAATATGAATTGTTAGAAATACAAGGCATAGTTTTAAGCATAGACTGGCACCTTAACAGCAAATGCTATCCAAATTAAAATGATATAGTCACTGAGTTTGAATTTCATGAAATAAGGAAGGCTTTTCATACATAGTTAAAATTCCTCAAAACAATTGGTGATGGTAACCAGCCAACAAAGTCACAGCCCTATCTACTGCTGTCTAATGAAGACATCAGTCAGTTTTATTCAACATGCACAGTTTCTTTGCAAAACCTTGTGGGGCTACAAAATTTCCTTGTCTACACTTTGTGCTCAGAACAAAATACTGTAATAGCAGTAGTAGGTTTCATTTATATAGGGCCCCCTTCCCCAGTGGCCCAGGGCTCCCTACAAAACAGTGTGTAACCCCCTACAAATGGGGGTTCCCGAAAAGTCTGGCAAGACCTTGCCTAATTGCTCGCTGCCTGGTTGGTGTTCGGCGCTATAGCCATTTAAATGTATTGCTAGTGAGTGCCGGTGTGGCCTCCGTGTACTGTCACTTTAAGGGCTGCTTGTTTTCGGTAATAATTAATCTGGAAGGGGGGACAGAGTGTTGGCATGCTCAAGTCCTGCTTGTGCTGCCAGGAAATAGCTCAGTTTCTGCCATCGCTAACTGTGCAGAGGCAACTCTGTGGAAAGATGTAACTAGTTGCTGAAAGTGTTTAGAGTAATAATGATAATGTAGTTTGTTCTAACCTGCCTTCTTTGCAGCAAGGACTGTTCTGATTATATCCACCATTTTGGTCCTGAACTGCTGAATTGGGCCAATCAGTAGTTGGGACTCTAAAATGAAGCCTGCATATAGGGGCTAAATGGACACAGAGTTTGGGAATTGTAGTTTTGGACTGTTGCGCCTTTTGCAACTGAAGGGGGAGCGCTTGAAGTGATTGACAGCTTTACTGACCAACTGAACCTTTTGGATCTGAAGGAAACCCCCTGAGCTGTCTGCTGGCAAGCCAGTTCTGAAGTAGAAGTTGAGTGAGGAGCAGCATAGTTTGGAGCAGGAGAACTTTGGGAAGGCCGAGTGTAAGGCCTTCAAGTCTGTGTGTGGCAGAGAGAGAGAGAGAATAAATCCTCGGACTATTTCCGATACTGTGTGAATGAAGAAGCCACTGAAGGTGACTAGGATCAACCTGTAGAGGATCAAAGATTTTGCTGAGTGCGATAGGCCAGCCAGAAATCTCGATTCCCCCCCAGAGCTCCCGGTTTTGAGCAGAGACTTTATGATTGGGACCTGGGAGTGCTTGCATGGTACAGTAGGTGTCCCTTACGTATAAATGTGCTGAGTACCGCGTGGTGGTTGTGCTCTAGTTCCCCACATTACAAACTGTGTTCTGCTAGCTGGAAGTGTGTCCAGCTCCAATGGACTGACTTCACCATCTGCCCAATGTGGCTGGACCTTGCCATGAGGGCCACGCCACGCCACCCTGCTGCACAGAGAAGAACCATCGACGAGATACCTGCCCGGGGATCAGCCCCCTGCTCTTTGCCGGAACAGGAACGATGCTGTGACAAATTGTGTGGGCCCTGCTTCTGCTGGCAATCCAGAGAATTCATCTGCTGCCTTCATTCTTGGCCAGCCTGTGTCCAGTCTTGGGAATCGTGAATAGTCACCAGGGTAGCTCCCTGCAACATATAGCTACATCAAAAGTGTGTCAGCTGATTGTCTTGTTATTTTTCCTTCACAAACTGAGCCCTCTGGCTCTGGATTACAATTAGAGTGTGGTGCATGTTTGTTTTTCCTCATAGGGCCCTGACCAGCTGCAACACCGGCCTACCCCGGGCAACGGTCCTGGCTAGCCCACCTTCCCTCCACCTTGGTACCCAGAAAGTGTGACTACATAGGGATTCTAAATGCATGCACAGTAGTGTGAACTATAGAGTATTTAAGCTAATCAACCTGTTTACCCCCGCCCTTGTTCAAACTCTCCTGAATAAATCAGATCTACTCTTTTTCTGCAATTTAACCAGACTGTGGTTCCAGTCTGTGCTCGAAGTATTGTACTGTTGCTATTTGTGCTGGCTAACCTTGTTTTACAGGGGGTCCCCAGGGCTGAGAAGGAGAAATCAACCCTGGTGGTAAGCGTACACTGTGTGGGTATTGGCAAAGCATATCAGGGGTATTGTGAAAGTAATTATTGTGTATTGTGTGGGCCACTAGCAGGAACAGAGGGGGTTCACAGTGTCCTGGAGGGCTGTGCCCTGGTTAGTTTGATAATTTCCAAACCTGACCTCTGGGTGGAGGCACCCGTTACTGAACCTAGGCCTCTCAACCTGCTACTAGCCAAGCAGGCAGGGGTAGTAGCCCTTGGGATAGTGCCATCTAGGGGTTACAGGTGCATGGATGAGAATAATAATGAAAATTAAATAAAGTGATGCTTAACTTATACATTAAACAGCTAAAAGCACATCACGCACACAACTCAGCAGGGATGATCAGTGGTGGATCCAGGAATTTACAGAAAGGCAGGTGCACTTGGCATGGAAAACCAAATCTCTCTATGGGGGTCTGGGGACATGCCCCTAGGAAATTTGGAAAATGTAATGTGTGAAATGATGCATTTTAGTGCATTTTAGGTGCAGTTTCAGGAGCAACATACTGATTACCCCCTCAAAAAAATCTCCTAGTTCTCTTGCCATCACAGAGCAACTACAAACAGTAATGGCTGCCTCAAAGAATTACATCAATTCTGAGGTAGATGTCTGGTTGTTCTGCTAGAACAACTAGGTGTGTCCTTCAGCTTCCCTCCCATCCCTGCTGAGGCAACTTGTCACTGTACTGTGATGGAGAGAAACTAGGGGGTGGGCTTGGTTGAAAAGGGCACGAACAGAGAAACTTATAAATAAAATTGAACACAGCAGTTGTTTACAAGTTATAGCAAGACTGGGAGGAGTACAGGGAGCAGTGGTTATGCTAGTGGGACAGCCAATGGCAAAGAGGCAGAAAAAAGGGGGTGCAGTCTGCACCCCATCTTTCACTCATTCTGCCTCTTTGACCTGGGTTGTCCCTCTTACACCACCACTGCTCCCTCTTCCTCTCCCTTCATTCACTTGATGCCAGATGCCTCACCCACTGTGCTTCCTTTCTCTCCAGATTCTGACTTGGCTCCTTTCCCTCTTCCCTCCCTCCCTCCCTTCCTCACCTTCAGGATACAGAAAGAAGCTCTTACCAGCTCTATTTGAAATAAAAAATAAATGTTTTAAATAGCTTATGTCCAGGCCCAGCCACAACCATTACAATACAATCCACAAAACAAACAAGCAAAAAATTACAGCAACAATGCATTGAAACAAACCAAATACCCCCGCAGTCCGAAGACATAGCCAAGTAATTTGAATTTTTTTTAACATAATAATCATTGAACACTACAAGCAAGAGTAACATTGATTTACAAATGTATTTTTCTAACCTGTAAAAAAATTGTTCTGTGCCAGCTGGCTTGGCCACCTCTCCCTCTTCCATCACCAGAGGCCAGAACAATTTTTTTAAATATGTGTGCCAGTCTGCTACACTCGTCCCTCCACTTTCCATCAATGACAAGCCACAGGAGCAAGGGATGGACCTAGCAGACCGGTATAATTGTGTAAAAAAATTGTTCTGTACCAGTCTGCTCCACCGCCCCTTTCCCCATCACCAGAGACTAGAACAATTTTTTTCAGCATGTGTGCCAGTCTGCTAGGCTCATCCTTCCACTGATCATCAACAACAAACAACAGGGGCAAGGCATGGACTAAACAGACTGGTATACATGTGTCAAAAAATTGTTCTGTGCCAGACTGCTTGGCCGCCCTTCCATCCAACATCAACCAGAGGCCTGAACAATTTTTTGCAACATGGGATTCTTAGCTGGTACCATGTAGCAGTGTATGATTGGTATAATTTGTATATGTGCAGGAGGGTCAGTGAGTAACAGTGTGTGCTATGTTCAACAACTACACAGCAAATACAAGCAAGCAAACATCACAGCAGATACAAGCAAGCAAAAATCTGCTATTGACAAATGCTTGTTATATTAGGTTATATTAGGTTTTGACCCATTGAATAGACTGCCTTGTGGACTACCACTGCTGCATAAATCAGTCTGTGACTTGGATACTGTACTCCTGCCAGTACCGGTGCATGCCACTCTCCCTGGTTGTTGCCTGAAAATAGTTAGCATTCTTGTCTAGTGCACTTAATTAAGATATTTTCCTGTTCTTCTTGCCATTTTAGCTGTCTTTGTCCAATTGTAAACACTGCTTTATAGTGTATGTTGGAACGCAGTTCTTACTCATTTTCTGACACTCCAAAAATGTGGTTCTGCTGCAGTAGTGACGTCCATACTGCAGCAGAACAGCTTTTTGTTCTGCTTCAGTATGGACAGCATACCAGTTCCCTCATGAGTGCCTGGGTTGCCCTGGCAATGATTCATGCCACTGCTTCCACCTGCCAAATGGCGGTTTGAAAAAAAAATGCCTCACTAGTGTGTTTACAAAGTCTCAGTCCTGTCAGCCGATTGCAATGTGAGTAAGGCATTTAATTTTTTCTTTTCTCTCTCTCTCTCTCTCCCCCTTATGTTCACTTTATCTACAGGGCCAAGATGTGACGCCCGATTGCTCCCGATGACCTGCTCCACGTGCTTGTTGCTACACATTCAGCTTTTCAGTTGTTACTGTGTTTTGCTGTTCTGCTCGCAGTAAAGTACTTTCACACCGTAATTTACATCTCTGTATTTTTTAATGTGTGTACAGTTATTGGTAGCAACATACACTGTATAGGACAGTGTATGGCTGAACGTTAACAAAGCTGATTCTTACACTCATGGTTGCTATGGTGAATGTTGACCTCTCGAGCTGCTCTCTCGAAGTCAACAATCGGCATAGCAATCACTCTAGTAAGAATAGCTTTGTTGTTAACGTTCAGCCATACACTATCTTATATGTTGTTCAAATTTTGGTTAATTCCTGTTGTGATATGTCCATTGTATTTCCTGTCTGTACAATGTTTTATTGTTTGTAATTCTCCCGGGTCGTGCATGAAAATAGGCAACATTCTTGTCTTGTGCCCTTACCTGGCAAACAAAAACTAAATAAATAAATATTAGCCATAACAGACTTCCAATAGTTATGCTTCCAATAGTTGTGCCAATTGTCAGTTAATAACGCTCTATGGGCATTAGCATCTGGCTAGGCCTTGTGCCACACTACACCCCTAAAGGGTGATTAACAGAGGATTAACATAACCTCGCCTTATTGCTTAAAAGCTGTTAAAGGTCATCGGTTTAAGTTTCAATATTTTGTTCCCATCAGGCTTAGAGAAAATCAAACAATGTGGCTAGTAATACTTATTAATATGTAGAACTGAAGCTATTTTTAAATTTATGGTTTAGCAACTTTTAGATAGTATATAAGCAAATCCCTCATAAATGAATACATGGTAAACAGATAACACATACTATGCACTAAAGCTATTTATATAATAATTTCCCACTGTACAGTATTTCTGTACAGGTTTGCTTTTTTGAGCAAACATGCATAGTAATACCTAGGGTTACCCTTTCCATGCCAATGCACACCAACAGGCATACACTTACAGCACACTGGTGCCAGCATTTAGCACACATCCATGGAGTATATTCAGTGGTTGTGAGGTGCAGGGCTCAAGTTCACTATAAGGCCATAGAAGGCTCAAAGACTGAGGACCACAACACCACACTAGTGATGCCACCAATTAGCAGGAAGCAAAGGCCATATACAACTCCTCCACTGCTGATGCTTTGTTGAAAAGATTGACTTTTAAACTTTTATGATAAAAATAAAGTCACGTTTACTCAGACAAAGGCAGTGTGGACACACACTGATGCAGACAGGGAAACAGCTCCTCCCACACCACTACTGATACCACCAGCTAGCAGGGCAGTGGAATGGTGGGCAAGCTTTAAAACTATGGAGCCCACAGAGGTCCAGCAATCGAGAACAACCAGTGATGGCATATTGCAAGCAAGGATTTTAAAAAAGGGTGCTGGGGCTGGGTAGGTTAGCAGTAGCTCAGATTGTTTTCCTTTCTTTATATAGTATGCGTTTTAAACAGCCAGAAGATATCAAGATTGATGATACAAAATGCAAGCAAATGTAATTTCTTGCACTGACTGTTGATGGCTTTACCTGACAGATGAAGTACAACACAAATTACTGTATCTGTTTCCTTTCATACAGACATATCAAGGAAAATGTAAAAACACCCCTAAGACTGAGGCCTCTTTAATTTTGGGGAAATCCCCCAAGTCTATGGCTATACATAGGAAAGCTATGTGGATAGAAGATTCCATTCATTCAGGGCATCCTCCAGGGTTGGACTTAGAAATAGCTTCTCAAATTATGAGGAATTAATGCAGTTATTTGAGAAACAAACCAGACTGATGAACATACACTAAAACATCTACAGTGTATTGCTATAATTGGCTCAAGTAAAAATATTTATGGTGTTTTGTCTCCAAATAAATTAGGTTATACATCATTTTTAAAGCTTTTACAGTTCTGAGGAAGAATTACGTATCAAAGAGAAATGTTATAGATATTGTACTGTATGTTCATCAGTCTGGTTTGTTTTCTCCAATAAGTGCATTAATTCCTCATATTTGAGAAGCTAGTATCTCTAAGTCCAGCTCTGTTGCCTTAACAAAACAGTTTTTATTTTCCTACATCTCTGGTAACTGATAGGGACGTGAGCTGTGCAATACAATTTTAACAGTTAAAATGTAACTTACATTTTGGCTGCTTCAGTCTGTACTGAGGATTAGCATGAATGAATACTGTGACTGCAGCTGGGGCGTATTGAAGAATGGTGATCGCTGCCAGTGAGATTTTTTGCGGAGGATGACCACTGACTGGGATTGACAGGGTAAGGTTGCTGCCTAATGGTGGCTGATGATCACGAGAGTTAGGTAAAAGAGTTTTCTGCTAAAGACCAAACTGGTGCCGACTGAGACTGGAAGTCTGGGACTAAGTCCTCTCTTCTGAAGCTTATATTCAATTTAGAGTTGCTCCTGTTGCTAAGTGCTGGTGCAATTTCTTCTTTGACTCCTCTTCAGTGTCAGCTTCCTAAAGTGTCTGTAATGTGCTTTCAAGTACTGTGTGCAGTCCTTCTGCATGTTATCCAAGGCATTTGTATTGAACTACAGTCACTATTATGTCACACACTGTTACTCTGTCACATTCCATGTCTGTATGGTGCCATGTCCACTTGGAATATAGCAGTGAGACGTGCGATATGCAAAGCATGGCACCTGCGTACATCTTGCATCCTGCATATGTGTACAGTTATTAGACAATGGTCTGTTTCTATTTTGATCCACAGTGTCCCTGGCTGCAGATGTCCTTAAATGAAAGGGAGGTGTGGGGTGGTTCCAAAGGTGGAGGGCCACACAAATGGAGCTTGATTATGGTCAGCTGAAGAGTGAAGGGATATTTGCCCGTGTGGGCATGATCATCTGTAAATATCCAGTGGAACACATGGGATACTTTCATTGGGTGTGGTTCATGTACCACTGGGTGACTGTCAGTTGAACTGTGCTGGTATCGAATGGTGTGTGTAGAAGTGGACTGATAGATTTTTGGGAGCTATGTGGCTCTTTGGGCCCCTCCCACCTTCTGAATACTGAGGTCATGGCATGGAGGTACCATTGCTGACTAATTTCATTGGTTACAGAATCTCCTACAGTTGTGGATGAGAACATGGAAGGAGGACTTTTAGTACACATCCAATTAATGTTTATAACCTTCATCAAGAGCAGCAGCGGCATCGTTGTACACCAGGTGCAGCCACCATGCACATTCCTGGAAGTGGGAGGGGTATAGTGGTATTGTAGTCAAAGGAGGGCCTTGGAATAAATGCCTATGGATGCAGTTATGCCCATAAGGTGGTATAGAGCCTTATAGTCAATTGCTTTACTGTCTTTCAGGATGGCAGGGCTAACAGGGCAATGGCAGGTACCAATAGAGTTGTGTTTTTGGCGAATGTATTGAACTGGTAGTCCAGTTGATAAATGTAAGAGAATTATCAGTGATCATAAGAGCCGGGTTTGTAAAATTTTTGTTGGGGCCCAGGGGTTAGGGGTCAAGGCCCTGTTCCCTGGCCCAGGGGTCAAGGCCCCACCCCCTGGCCCAGGGGTTAGAGGTGAACCATCAGGGTTTTGGGGTCAGAGGTCAACCCACCACCACCAGGGGTATATGGAAGCAGAGCACTTTGTATCATAATGTGGGTGTCTACATGTTAAGACCCTGGCCCCAGGAGATCCCAAATTAAATTTTGCACTTGCATATATGAGCCATATTCAGCAACCAACATGCTAATATGCACACATGTCATGACATGCATCAACTATGGAGTGATTTTCATGCTATTATCTGCTTATTAGCAGCTACACACACAATGTACCATGCGTTGATTGCATAAAGGCATTGTGTGGATCTACCCCCTAGATCAGCTGTCTGAACCAAAATAATCTTACTTTCATAGATTCCTCATCTTTGGTGTGTAGGAATCCACACCACCTCCCAATCACTGCTTTTTCAAACTCAAAAAACCCTTAAGCTCAATGATCCCTAGCATCCAGTGGTCCTCCCACTCCAGACTTGTAAGTCCAAGCCCAAATAACCCTTTTGTCAATAAAGCCACCAATTGCTAGTTCATATCCCCTCCCCATCCTACTCACTCAGGTTTCTCCGTCCCTTCCCGTGTCCCCTCTTACCCCAGTTGGCAGTCCCCTCCCAGTGGTGGTGAGGTGACTGACACAACCCCTCCACTCACCCCCCTTGGTCAGCCACAGTCTGAGTAATAGAGAAGGAGCAAGTGCTCACCTCCTGTAGAACAGCTGCTTCCACAGCAGAGGCAAGCTCACTCCCCATCACTCAGACAGCACAGCAGAAGGCAAAGGTAAAGAGTGGAAGGGCTGTGCCAGCCAGTCACAATCTGAGTAATAGGCAGTAATGCTCGCCTACTGTAGAAACAGCTGTTTTTACAGTAACTGCAAGCTCGCTCTCCAAGCCTGGCCCTTCTCTATAGTGGCACTGCCCCCTCCAACATGTGAGGCCTGGGCCTTGCACAGCATATCGATGTATAGCCCCCTCACATGTGAGGCCTGGGCCTGGGCCTTGACCATCATGTCAGTTTACACTACCACACATGTAAAGGTTGGGCCTTGTCCAGCATGTCACTGTACACCCCCCCCATGTTAAGCCTGGCCCTTGTCCAGTATGACACTGTCACGCTCCTACACAGCTCTGATGCCTGGCCCTTATCTAGCATGGCACTGTCACCCACACACACAACTCATGCCTAGGCCTTGTCCAGCATGTCAGTGTACACCCACCCACATGTAAAGGCTGGGCATTGTCCAGCATGTCAGTGTCCCCCCCCCATTTTAGGCCTGGGCCTTGTTCAGAATGTCAGTGCCCCCCCCCAATGTAGACCTGGACCTTGTCCAGCATGTCATTATCACCCACCCACATATGTGCTGGGCCTTGTCAACCATGTTAGTGCGCCCATTTTATGCCTGGGTCTTGTCCAGCATGTAAATGTACACCACTCCCACATGTGTGGCCCGGGCCCTATACAACATGTCAGTGTACACCACCCTACATGTGAAGCCTTGGTCTTGACCAACATGTCCGTGTCAACCCCACACATGACAGGGATGCCTGGGCATTGTACAGCTTGTCTGAACACAACCCTCACACCTCTGTGACCTGGGACTGCTACCTTACATCTATAGCAGGTGACACATTGCAGTTTGTATTTGTGCTTCAGCAGGATCAGCAAGTACCATAGTCCTTGTAATAATATTAATATGTGACCTCAGACATTTGTGTAATTTGGAAGAGAGTCATCCTCAATAGCTGCAATGCATGTGGCCTCAGGATGATGTGACCCTACCTGTACATTCCAGGACGTGCTTATATATTTCCGGATATGTACTGTGAATGTGCTACATAATTCATAGAGCAGACGATGGGTCACAGAGCTGGGACACATCCACACTGTTTCCTCATGCCTGCGCTACCTCCCCCCATACACACACACACACACACACACACTTTGTGAGATCTGTGCCTTGTCCCACATCTTTGCTCATGCACCTCACATGTCATGCATGCACCTTCTCCCGCATGGTACTGTCACCATCCGACACATCTCTGATGCCTGGGCCTTGTCCAGCATGTCAGTGTCCACCCCCCATGTTAGGCCTGGGCCTTGTCCAGCATGTCATTGTCCACCCACTCACGTGTAAAGGCTGGGTATTGTCCAGCATGTCACTGTACACCTCCCCATGTTAGGCCTGGCCCTTGTCCAGCATGGCACTGTCACCCTAATACACACTTCTGATCCCTGGGCCTTGTCCAGCATGCCAATATACACCCACACACATATAAAGGCTGGGTCTTGTCCAGCATGTCAGTGTCCCCACCCCATTTTAGGCCTGGGCCTTGTCCAGCATGTCAGTGTCCTTCCCCCCATTGTAGTCCAGGGCCTTGTCCAGCATGTTATTGTAAACCCACCCACATGTAAATGCCGGGTCCCTTCCAGCAAGTGACTGTACACCCCCCCTCCCATGGTAAGCCTGGCTCTTCTCCATCGTGGCACTGCCCCCCCCCAACATGTGAGGCCTGGGCCTTGTACAGCATATCGATGAATAACCCCCTCACACGTGAGGCTTGGGCCTGGGCCTTGTCCATCATGTCAGTTTACACTACCACACATGTAAAGGCTGGGCCTTGTCCAGCATGTCACTGTTCACCCCCCCATGTTAAGCCTGGCCCTTGTCCAGTATGACACTGTCACGCTCCTACACAACTCTGATGCCTGGCCCTTATCTAGCATGGCACTGTCACCCACACACACAACTCATGCCTAGGCCTTGTCCAGCATATCAGTGTACACCCACCCACATGTAAAGGCTGGGCGTTGTCCAGCATGTCAGTGTACATCCCCTCACATGTGAAGCCTGGGCCTTGTCCAGCATGGCTTTGTACACCCACCCACATGTGAAGGCTGGGTCTTGTCCAGCATGTCAGTGTCTCCCCCCCAATTTTAGGCCTGGGCCTTGTTCAGAATGTCAGTGCCCCCCCCTCCACAATGTAGACATGGGCCTTGTCCAGCATGTCATTATAAACCCACCCACATATAAAGGCTGGGCCTTGTCAACCATGTCAGTGCCCCCCCGCCCCCCATTTTGTGCCTGGACCTTGTCCAGCATGTAAATGTACTCCACTCCCCCACATGTGTGGCCTGGGCCTTGTACAACATGTCAGTGTACACCACCCTACATGTGAATCTTTGGTCTTGACCAACATATCCGTGTCAACCCCTCACATGACAGGGATGCCTGGGCATTGTCCAACTTGTCTGTGCACAACCCTCACACCTTTGTAACCTGGGACTGGTACCTTACATCTATAGCAGGTGGCACATTGCAGTTTGTATTTGTGCATCAGCAGGATCAGCAAGTACCATAGTCCTTGTAATAATATTAATATGTGACCTCAGACATTTGTGTAACTTGGAAGAGAGTCATCCTCAATAGCTGCAATGCATGTGGCCTCAGGATGATGTGACCCTACCTGTACATTCCAGGACATGCTTATTTATCTCCGGACATGTACTGGGAATGTGCCACATAGTTCACAGAGCAGGCAAAGGGTCACAGGGCTGGGACACACCCACACTGCTTCCGCATGTCCACGCTACCCCTCCTCCCCACACACCTCTGAGATCTGTGCCTTGTCCCACATCTCTGCTCACATATCTCACATGTTATGCATGCACTTTCTCCCGCATGGCACTGTCACCCTCCTACTCACTTCTGATGCCTGGGCCATTTCCAGCATGGCACTGTCAGCCTCCTACACACGTGTGATGCCCGGGCTTTGTCCAGTATGACATTGACATGATCCTGCACACCTCTGATGCCTGGGCCTTGTCTAACATAGCACTGTCACCCACACATACATATCTGATGCCTGGGCCTTGTCCAACATGGCACTGTTACCGTCCTATACATGTGTGATGCCCAGGCCTTGTCCAGTATGACACTGACATGCTCCTACACACCTCTGATACTTGGGCCTTGTCCAACATGGTGCTGTCACTCACACACAGATCTGATGCCTGGGCCTTGTCCACCATGTCAGTATACACCCACCCACATGTAAGGGCTGGGCCTTGTCCAGCACGTCATTCTACACCCACCCACATGTAAAGGTTGTGTCTTGAGCAGCAAGTGACTATACACCCCCCCATATTAAGCCTGGCCCTTGTCCAGCACGGCACTGTCCTCCCCCGCATGTGAGGCCTGGGCCCTGTGCAGCATATTGGTGCATACCCCTTTCACATGTGATGCCTTGGCCTTGTCCATCATGCCAGTGTACACTACCACACATGTAAAGGCTGGCCCTTGTCCAGCATGTCAGTGTACATCCCCTCACATGTGACACCTGGGCCGTGTCCAGCATGTCTTTTTACACCCACCCACGTGTAAAGGTTGGGCCTTGTCCTGCAAGTGAGTGTACCCCCCACACACACACATGTTAAGCCTGGCCCTTGTCCAGCATGGCACTTACACACACAGACATCTGATACCTGGGCCTTGTCCAGCCTGTCAGTGTACACCCACCCACATGTGAAGGCTGAGCCTTGTCCAGCATCTCTTCTCACACTCCACACCCATCAGAGGCCTGGGCCTTGTCCAACACAGTTTTTTCACCACCACGCACATCTGATGCCTGGGCCTTGTCCATCATGGCAGTGTTACCCCTCACACACACATCTGATGCCTAGGCTTTGTTCCACATGGCACTGTAACCCTCCTACACACATCTGATGTCTTGGCTTTGTGCAGCATGGCACTGTACACCTCCCACACATCAGTGACCAGGGCTATTTCAAGCATGTCATCCCCACATCTTGGCCCCTGCCCTTTACCTGCATGTCTCATAACACTCCTCACTTAGTGTTTCTGTCATGTGTGGGACTGTTGTTTCTCTTGGCTATGGGTACGGTGCAACCTTGGTGCTGACTGGCTAATACTGTCACACACATCACACATTGTGAGGTTTGGGTTACATGCACACTGTGCTCCATGATATGTATATGATATGTTTGATGGACATATTTGTTTGTGGGTGCCTAATTTCACACGCATGTACAGTGTGTTGTTTATTGTCAGTATTGCTCACAGAGTGGAACTACCAATTATGTTGCATTCCCACACTTAAAATGTATTCCTTCTTTACTGCAGATGTGGAGAGCCAGCTGCAGAAGGAGTGGGAAAGTTGAGGAGGGTGATGATGGCACAGCGACGCCTAACTGCCAGGTGGGGTGCAGTGGCCCAGCCACAGCAATGATTCAGAGGAAGGGGCAGAGGATGGTGGTGCTGTTCAGGGACAAAGTCCAGATGCATCACATGTTGGGACTGTTGATGTCATGGAAGCAACTGCATCACAAGATATTCCTGATATGTCAGTGACATCCACCTCACAGGAAGCTGTTGTGTGTGGAGAGGACACACCAGTTGGGAATGAGCTGATAAAGTTGGGAGAATCACCTATGGCTGTAGACACTGTGGTATCATCAGCATCCACGGGGGGCATGGGGCAGTCCATGGGAGTAGCATGCAATTGCTGCAGTGTTGTCTCTGGGGTGAGGTGTACTGTAGGTTGTCGAACACACTGAACACCTTTGAAACACTATTGGGACAGTTATGTGACCTGTCCCACTATGTGAATGAGGGATGTACAAATCACAAGAAATAGTAGTTGACTATCTGCCATTTTGTTTTATTATAATTCTTGTTGTTTATGGGAGTGTTTTAATTGGGGTTGGGGGTTGTGTTTCATATATATTATGTTTCCTATCTTTCCAACTGTCCCTTTCCCTTACTTGATGTGTGTTATTCTAATTTACTGTTTGGTTCTTGTTGCGATATTAACTGTTTACGTTAGTCATACTTTGTTGTTAACCTTTTATATTTTAATACATTTTAATTAGACTCATATGTGTCTGTGTGTTTACTGGGCTACTTTTTTATTTGTAGTGTTCGGTGGGGCACTTGTAGGGGAACATGCACATTGTGGTGTTGCCCATTTCAGTACCATACTGTAGCACTGGCATACCATATTGTGGATTGTGGATTATGCTGCTGTGAATATGTACTAAGGCAGAGAGTTACACAGTGGGTGCATCTGCTGATTATCAGGAGCTTACACTGTTGTGTGTTTACAGGGCATATATATTATTGCAGCTGGGATGCTTGACAGCTGACATGCACTTCCAGGGACATGGCATGATAGTACAATGTTGCCTGATATGTATATTGCTATGCATTTACATGTGATTCCTGTGTACATGTATAGGGACAATGTTGTGTGGTCATTACCTGTACATGTCTCTGCGTCCTGGTATATGTGAGCACATCATTGCCCTGTGTTGAAACCCATACATTCACATCCATTATGTTGACCCTTGTGCTCTGTGTGGGTGGTGCGCCATTACACACACATGCCTGTTCTTGTTTACACCACTATCCATACAGGTTGCTGTGCACAAAGAGTTCATGGAATTGAAATTCCAATCATTGCTATGTGGCACTGCTGTGTCATTTTGGCACTACCGTGTCATGGTTCACTTGTATGTACTGTTGAGGTGCAGGCCCCTGCAGTCTGGGTGTACTGGTTGTGTTTCATACACGCTGCACCTTGTATATTGTTGTGTATTGTGAGTTATGTGTTCCATATGTGTGAGGTACACTGATCTGTCTGATATGCATTGTGTGCGTTCACAGTCCTTACTGCATGTCACATGTCAACATGCATCTTGCTGGCTGTTACTGCAGTGGTGAGATGCACATGGAGCATTACCTTGACAGTCACATTTGCACTGCATTGTTTAGCGTGTTACTATTGTTCTTAGGGATTGTGTCACACATCGGTATTCAACAGCATGTCTGTTGCTATTGCACATATGTTGCTGGCATTATGATGCATCCCCCTTGTGACACATTGTATTGGTTGCACTGTGGACATTGGATGTGGGGAACTATACTGTATATCAGTGGGTGTGGCTATTGTGCCACACACAGCTGCCTATGTGGCAGTCTCAGTCTGGCTATATGTTGGTTATCAGAGTGTTGTCTCATCTGTACATATATGGCTTTTATTCCGAGTGGCAGTGTGCGTCTGGGGTTGCTGCAGTGGCCTGTTGTGTCCAGTTGTTGTTGTGTATGCTGTGGCACCAATATGTTATTTCAGAGTGCAATATGTGTTTGTGGGGATAACATTCCATATGTTGCTGTGCTGTCCCTCACACAGACATGTGTTCCATGTCTCTATGGTGCCATATCCACTGGGACTACAGCAGTGGGAAACACGATATGCACAGCATGGCACCTGTGTACACCTTGCATCCTGCATATGTGTACAGTTATTAGTGCCTGGTATGTTTCTGTATTGATCCACAGTGTATCTGGCTGCAATGTTATCATAGAGCTGTGGGTTGGATGGTCCTGTACATGTGATGTGACATCATAGGCCTCTACAGTGCTGCCATGTCCTTAGATTTGCTACCCTGTAATAATGGATTTATGTACAGCATATGTATCATCTGTATAGAGATATCTGAGAAGGTATGACGCAGCCACATCCACACATCATATACACAGGGTTAACACAACAAGAGGGATTGTCTGTCAATATAACCACCACTAGGACTACTGAAACAATTACACATTTCAGGTGTGTATGTGTCTCTTTATTGTCACCTAATATACAGAGACGTGAATGATATGCGGATTATCAGACAACATTTCTGCCACAACACAGTCAGTACACAACATTAATTACATGTATGTAGCACTGACATGCACATTCAACCGTGACACGAGTGTCAGTTTCTTTCACATGCCCATGTCCTTGTGTGTGATCAGTGGGTATAACCATGTCTGTGACATGTTTATTTTACACAGGATGATGCTGTTTGTCCAGGTGTATTTAGAAACAGTCCTGTATCAACTGTGTACGGGCACGTCGTGCACATGCAGATGCACCGCACCTCACTGTTAGTGGAGATGGTGTTTAAGGCCTGTGTGGGCTTCTGCCAATGTCCCCATTTATCTCTGGACCTGGACCATCAGGCATAGGCATATTGTGCAATATAGCCATATTGTGTAGTATGCAACATTGCAAACTTGTTCTGCAGGCCTTCTCCAGTGTTTATTGTAGTGCTCCTCCTGATTTATCAAGACATCTGAAATGCATTTTCAGTATTCCAAATGTCCTCTCAATCACAGATCTAGTGGCAGAATGGTTGGTGTTGTATCTTTCTTCCTGTTGTGTCTGTGGGAAATTTATGGGTGTCATCAGCCGTGTTCTGAGAGGATATCCACTGTCACCTAAGGGGATGTAAAACACATGATGAAACACAAGTTACATACAATGTCACATTGTATTATAACGTCACACACATGTGCACATCTATTTGTTAAAGGACACGGCCATTACCTCATTGCATTCATGAAAGCATTGTACCATATATATTATTCTACATTCACACAAAATAGTACTCATGACTGCATGTTAAGTGCCATCTATGCACACATCACCATATGGAAAGAGCCTTGTATGTGTATATACTGAAGATGCACATTTGTATTATGTGTTTTTCCCTGTACACATGCACATAACATTACAGTTTTGTGGTCCGTTCACAGCTGCACATGCATGTAGGGGTGTTTGGAATGCATATGATGTACACATGTAGCATATGGGACAATTGGAGGGAGTAACGATAAAGCATATTGGGCATAGTTAACAGCAACAAAACAATATTGCACACACAACAGCAAGACACAATTATATTTTACATTGTACATTGCAGCATATATTGCCCATGATGTGTATGCACTTTGCTCTACATTGGAGAAATGATATTTGTGTAATGTTTGCAGACCACATGTGTGTATTGGCACTGGCACACGTTGACTACTGAGGTCCAAAATGGACTGGCATGTGACAAATCCATGAGACATTATGCGATATGCCTGTTTAACTCATGTCTACTGATGCAGAGTGCAGGTTCACATTGAGGGGATGGTCCCTTTCATATCGTGTTTTACTACAGAAATACCTTTCAATGGCTTACTGTGTTATGGTGGTGGGTATCCCTCACGGGGGGGGGGGGATTTTACACAGTGGATATCCCATGGTTATTAGGGTGTTACATTATTATTGTCTTTGTGACAGGTGACCATCACAGTTGTGATGTCAAACACCTGACATGGGCTTGGACCAACATGTCATGGTTGCATGTTGTGCAGATTCCTCCATGCCTATGCTGGGACATGGAAGTAATGCATGCATACTCTGGGCTAGTATCTTTTGATGACCTGTGCATAAGGAAACAGATGCACAGGGAATGCAGGGAGAGATGGAGGTAATGTGGTTCACACTGTCTATTTGTGGTGGCACCACTATTCACAAGGGGTTAATCAGAGAACCACAACAACACACACATGGGGAGGTGCTGGATACTGGTATGTAGAGGACACACACAGATTTGGTGATACAGAGGTGGTACTGCTGGTTTGGCTTTTCTCTCAACCTGATGTGGACTGCAGACACCAGTCTGCAGCCACAGCCACAGCCAGGGGCAAAGACATATTGTATGCCCTGCAGGGTGCATGCCTCGAATAGTCTGTTTAGTAGATATTCTGAGGGTGAGCAAATGTGAACTTATTACTTGGTGACAGGAACAGGATTGCAGATGTTATGCTTGATGGCCACCTGGGATTGGGCAGTCACAGTATGGTGCATTTGTGTGTGAGAATGTCTGATGAGCCACGCCACATGACAGCATGGCCCAGGGATAGTTGACAGTGGGTTATGCGATAATGTGTTAGGACTTCACTGGCAGTGGAAGCCATGAGAGGGGGTGCAGGACATATTTGGAGGATATTACAGTATATATAGTGGTGGCAAACTGTGTTTGCATCTGACGACTATGTAGACAATGACATAACTGACCCAATATGGTTCACATGGGTAGTGTCCATGCAAGTGAGGGAGAAGGGAGTTGGAAATGTGCAGGTACAGGGACACAGAGAAGCACAACAACAGGAAAATGTGTTTGATACTGCACAGGGAACAGGTTGTTGAGCCCTGTGGTGTGTCCAAGGGTGGTATAGTGGGTCAGGACATGGCTGAGCAATTGGACACAGAGATTGATGGGGAATGGTGTTCATTCCCAGGAGGGTTGTGTGATCAGAGGAGTCCCAGAGGGGTCATTTATGTGTCCAGCAGAATGATTGGTTGCACAGGATAGCGTATCTCCAGTGGCAGTGTTGTTGACACTGTACATGACATTGTTGTTGCTTCCTTTAGTGTACTGTATTCAGTTGGGGGACCATAATCATAGGAGGGACATATACGGAGTGGATTCAGTTCAGAGAAAGGTGACGTGAATCATACAGGGTTACACCACTAGTCATATGGGGGGGCATGTAAGGCTCTCAATATCTATTCCCTCTTGGAGTGGGGTGGGAGGACTTTGATAGATATTTAATATGATGATACAGGGCATGTAGAGGGTATGGGGGTTTTATATTTAAAGATAGGAGTTGTACAAGAACATGTGGTCATGGTATAACATTGGTGGGGGTTCCATTCAGGGGTAGAGTGGTGCCATATTTTTGCACAGTAAGGGTGGTGTATTCGTGGTACAGTCTCCCTGCAAGAGTGGTGGCGGCATGCACATTATGGGACTTTACAAACATGTAGCATATACCTAATGGACATTTAGGGATAGGAATGTGATGGTAGGCTGCAGGTCAGTTAGGTTCTATGTCATAACAGTGAAAGCCTGAAGACAATTGCCGTTATGCAGAAGTCAAGAGAGCCTAAAATTTATTTTGGCACTCTGACACCCTGGCGCATAGCAAAAGGGCACCGGGGACTTAGTTTTCTAATGTTTTCTGTGGGGGCTGCACTCCCCACCCCTCATACTAAAGGATTCTCAACTCCAGGGCGGTGCATGTCCGGGGGGGGGGTTAAAACATTTTAAAAAAAGGTTTCTGGCTGGGTGCAACAAAAACGCACCAGCACCATGACCTAAACCCAGTACCTTGCCAGCCAACACCAGCAACCCACCCACCACACCACGGGGTTGACTCGGCAACCCACCTCGGCACCACCCCTCACATCCCCAGCAGTGTGTGCCCGCTTCCACCACCCCATGCATGTACGTATAGCAACATCCTGTTTCTGTAGTCCCCAACCCTCCCATCCAGATGCCCTACCCTCCCGTAGCCATCCCTGAAATGCGCTGTGGAGTGGGTCACCATTATTGTAGGCATCCATTCCCCAGTGCTCTTATCACAGGATACCGGTCGGTTATGATCAGTGTCATTGATCTACTGTTGGGTAATGGGCAAAGTGTCTGGACAACATGGTCCTTCTCTCTCATCACGTTTAATATACATATTCTTCTGTGCATCTATGGACCTGAAATGTGTTCTGTGTGGGCACACTATTGGCCTGTTTTGCTAGCTATGCACCTACTGTCATTCTGTTTCCACTCTTGCTGTGTGTGTGTGGTTCAGCATCCCACACACCCGTCTAGGTTAATGGTCCTGCAATGCACTTTCCTGCCTATTTCTCCCTCTCTCATTTTTCTGTTAAGTAACCTGTGCCTTTCTGTGGTGCCTGTTCCCAGTGACACATTTGTTCCTTGGATGGTGGTGTTACAGGGACACTGTCAACTCTACGTGCATCATACAATCGCATGTTGAACATTTATGTTTTATGATGTTTTAGCTTCGGTACACATCATTTGTGTTGATGGTTGTTTTATCTGCCTCCTTTCTTGTTGGGACTGACATGCATGAAGATGGTGTCTTTATTGCCAGTATTGTTGTGCTTCACATTCCTGATCTACTTCTACTGCATACTTTATGAACAGAAGATACGACCCCCATCAGAGCAGACACTCATGATGCATTGGCCCCCTCTTCTTCCACTGCATCTAGAGTGCTAGAGTGTCTACACTATGATGGTGGCATTTCTGAGTCCAGGTAACATGCAGTGGGTATTGAATAAGGCAGGTAAACCAATGTGTGCTGGTGATGTAACACCAGCATGGTGGGCAGTCTGTGTTTCATGTTTGCTATGCCAGAATTAATCAGAGTCACAGTACAAGCCACATTCACTCATCATACAAAGTAATAACCACAGTAACTCACCACATGATTGGTGAGTGGCTCAAGTGGTGCCCATCCACAGGTGTGGCCCACAGGATGAACATGGCAACTACAGACCTATACAACTAGCATCCACTGTTGGTGAATTTATGGAAGTGAGCCTGCTGGGGCATCTGATGACCTTTCTGGAGGGGAATGGACTCGAAGACTATCAGCAGGATGAATTTATCTTAGGGACATCAAGCTAGGCCAACCTAATTGAATCCTACGACTGAGTACCACTATAGCTGGATCAGGCCCATGCTGTGGATGTCCTGTATTTGGACCTCAGCTAGGCCTTTAATTCCATTACTCACAGGGAGCGGGGAGAACACTAGCATGTATATGTGGGGGTAGGGACAAAGGTGGCTAACTGGATCAGGAACTGGCCAATGGGAAGGTGGCAGTGGGTACTGGTGTTGGTGGCTTTTGCTCCCTAGGGACGTGATGGGTGGGGTACTGCTTTGGTCTGTTCTGGGCCTGGTGTTGCTTGAGTTGTTCATGCCTGATATCTCTTATGGGGTGCAGTGCAGGATCAGTCTGTTCACAGATGATGCAAAGATGGGCACAGTGGTGGATGGGGAATGGGTGGCAAGGGCTACAGGACACACTGACCACACTAGAGGAGTGGTTGAAGTGGTGGCAGATGAGATTATGTGCACAAAAGTGGATGGTTGTGCACTTTGGGACAATAAACTGATGGTGGAACTGTTGGTTGGGGGAAGTTTGGTTAGGGGTCACTAATGACGGGATGGACCTTGCTGTGCTTGTACCTGGAAACCTGATCAACTCAGCTCAGTGCAAGATGAGATCATCCGAGGCCAATATGATGCTGGGGTGCATGGCACAGGGTATCTCATCTGGGCATGGGGGGGTGCTCATGCCATTGTACAGGTCACTAGTTGGGTGACACTTGGAGTATTGCATACATTAATGGAGCATTTTCTTTAGGAATGATCTCAGGCTGCTGGAGGGGGTACAGTGCAGGGCAGGGAACATGATTCATTGGCTGTTGTGCAGGATCTCAGACACCAGACTGAGCAGAATAGGCTTGTACACCCTGGAGGGTGGGGGCTGGGGGTGGGATCAGGGGATATGAGTGATACCATCAAGTAACTGTAGGAGCTCAACAGGGTGGTCAAGGATGGGTTGTTTAGGCTGTGGGGGGAAGGGTGGCAAGGGGCATGGGCTACAGTTGGAGGGTGGTAGGTTTAGGAAAGTGATGAGGCATTATTTCACAAAGAGTGTGGTGGGGAACTGGAACACACCACTGGAGGAGGCATTTCCCATGGGACAGTGGGCAGCTTTCCTAAGGCATGTTACAGGATGGTTGGGTGGATCAGAGGGAGGGAGCGGGGGTGAAGCAGATGCAGGTAAGGGGAGCTGGCTGCACAAGACCGCTTGGCTTGTTTCTGCTGGCAGATTTGTATGTTAATATGTTTGTATCCAGACTGAACACACTCCACTGATATAATTTGTTGAACTTGGGACTTTTAGAGCAGGGGGTTGCCATTGTCCATTACAGACTACTACACACATGCCACTAACCATTTACATGTTTTTCCCATCATGCACTTTGTGGACATGTCCACTATGAATTATGTGCATGGTATAGTGTGGGCTACACACACAGAGATTGGATTAATGCTCATTACCACTTAGACATTTACCTTATGCTGTGTTTCACTGTGTCACTATTTACCCAGTAGCCAGCCATGTGTGATGTCACCATGTTCAAACATTTGGCCTAGTGTGCTCTGTCTCAGTATGTAGGAATCATGGCATGATCCAGGATATCGTGCACAAATGTCTAGGATTTGACATTCACTGTCACACACCACCTGCACATTTTTGGAGTGGAATCCCTTTCTGTTGATGTATGCCTCAGCATGTACAGTAGATGCCATTATGGCGATATGTGTACACTCAATGGCTCCAATGGTCCTTGGGAATCTAGCAATGGCAAAGAATCCCTCCATGATCACCTGCTGCTCATGCCACTGTGTGGGGTAGTGGATGTATTGGCCTGCATGTGGTTTCAGTGCATTCAGGATGTCATCGAGACATCTAGATACAGATGCTTGGCTGATGCCTGCTGTGTCTCCTGTTGGGGTCTGAAATGTTACCGTACACAGGACACATAATGCTGCTGTTACCTTTACATCCACGGGTATGGCATGACTCTGTGCTGTCTGACTTTCAAGATTGCCACATAGAAATGCATATAGTTCATCTATAGCTGATTTGGGTAGCCTATATATTGCTCTGCACTGTTCATCTGTCATACCTGTATGACACTCTTACCCTGAACTGTTGGGCTGGTCGTATTCTCCTGCCTGCCCTGTTGTGAGGTTGATTCCTTGGGCTGTGTGGCTCTTGTGGAGGTTCCTGCCTCTGGCCGTGCATTTCACCCCACATATAAAGTGTCTATGCACCCAGTGGTATTTCTGTCTTCACTTGTTTGTCTGACTTGCCTATGTTGGTCAGCCCTGTGCTCTGTTTCTTTCTGTGTGTGTCTGTGGTGCCTTTCTTGATGACTGTGGCAATGTTGCAGGTGTGTTTCTACTTTGCAGGATTCAGTTGGTTTGTGTGCTGATGCTGGCTGTTGTGTTTTCTGCTGGAGTTTTGCTTTGTTATGCTATGCTGCACAGTGCTCCTTCATTGACTTAATTGCTGGTATGCAGCCTTTATCACAGGGAGAGTGTTATACCTCACTCATTTTTGTGCTGCATGTGTGCAACATTTTTCAAGCAGGTGCAGAATTTCAGTGACTGTGGATAGCCTTTCAAGGGATGCTGCATACATTTTGTGGCAATTTTCCCCCACAAGCTATTCACTGTACGTACGTTTTTTCTGCAACTGCAGAATATTTTTCCTGCACCTGTGGGAGATTTGTGAATTCCTTGCAGAGCAAGTAGGTGTGTTTTAGCACAGCTGTGCAATATTTGGACACTTGCGGGGTTTTTGCTGTCCTACTTTCCTTTGTGAATCCTGCTCATAGTTTCTAAATTAACATGGATTTATTTTCTGAGTGTGCTTAAAAGAGCAAGGCTATCCAATGGGGACATATTAAAAACATACAAGATCTGATTGAACTCATACTTAAGCAATAAGGCATGGCAGGCTATAAGTTGTGCTGGGATAACAGCAAGCCTCTGGTGAATTAAAGCACAAGGTGAAGTCGTGTGCTTCCACTACCTGAGAAGTGCCATTATCCCATTACAATGCACACGTTGGAGTGCCTCATTACAATTATGAAATGGGTCCATTGAAAAAAGGAACAGTTATGAAATAGTTCAATTGAGAAAAAGAAAAAAACAATTTTTTAACACTATAATGGAATTAATTTTATGCAAATCTGTTATAAAAGAAAAAAGTGTACAAAATTATCAAAGTGAAAAAAGTCCTACTTCTGTTTTAGGGCAGGAGGTGGTACCAACACTATTTAAGGAAGAGAAAGTATAAGCAGCAGCACTGTAATGATGTTAGCTGTAGATTCAAGGAGAAGGTGAACTTCGATTCCCCCAAAAATCCATTATCTAAGTTGAAGTTTTTCTCTTTTTCTTTTCTTTTTTTTTAATATTGAATCACTGTAGCCAGTTGAGATAGATGCAGTGGTTAGCACTGGCTTGTGCACAAGCACTGCTAGGAGAAAACCACATTGGTGAGTAGAGAGAGAGAGAGAGAGAGAGAGACGGTGTGGAGCAAAGAGCATGAGAGAGCTATGGGGGTGAGTCTCATGTAACTGCCACAGTCTGCAGCAGTGTAGCCACAGAACCAGAAGTGCTCTGCATGCAACCCTAGTTTGCAGACCCCGCAGGGTCTGCCCTTATTACCTGATAAGGCCGGCCCATCTCAGGACCCACTTCCTCAAGCCCTGGTCCCACCTACCTCGTCTAATGAGATAGCACCACCAGGTGGGTTTGCTTCATCATTAAATTGGACTAGGCCAGCCTCATTGTCCACACCCCTTGCCTTACTGCCAACTCTAAATGGACCTGACCCCCTAAGCTTGCCACTATTGCCTCCTCCACCATTTTATGCCCCTTGAAGGGAGATGCCTTCACCACCGGCTCATGCTCATTGGGGATGCTGGCCAGGCACATTTTGGCCACCAAATCATCATAACCCATGGATGGAAAGCCATCCAAGATTACATGCCCTGTGGGCCATTTGTGTCCCATTGCCCCCAATAACTGAGGAATTGGAACCAGAGATTGAGGCCATGATAAATGAGTGCATTTGGGCTGAGTAATATGAGCAAGCCACCAAAGTTTAAGTTCTTGTCTTTATTTCCCTAATCACTAATAAGCAGTAAACTGTTGTGTGCACTGACATTGTGTTAACTGATTAACAATTTATTGTAAGACAATTACCAGTGAATTATAATGTTTCTACTTAGCTCAACTCAGATAAATAATTTGTATCATGATAAATAATGTTTTGCAAAGTTCTGAAGCATTTTATTTTGAAGCTTTTAATTTTTAAGTGTTTCTGAAAGCAAGCTACTAGATTTGCAGAGATGTGCTTCCATGAGCCCTGGATCATGACCCTCTCAAAGCGTCACACACCAGTGAGGGACTTTCCACTGATAGACACACACACCATACTACTAACCAATCAGTCTGGCCATACAAGGTCAACGATCAGTCAACCCCATCGCATTGCAGTTTGCCTAACCGCTTGAGTGCCCAAGGCAGTCAATCTTGCCAAAGTCTAAGAAAGTGATGCGTGATTCACTTTAAGACTAACCAATCAAGACATGTAAAAAGTATGATTCCCAATATCATGAAGCACCTTGTGCCATGATGTTTTCTTCCTTAAGCCTATGCAAAATCTGGAGCATCACAACCAAAATGATGTGGCATCACAACCTAAATGATGCACTATATCAGACACATGCATAAAGCACACTAACAGTGACTTCTGCTTCACTGAAACAAGAAAAACAGCAACACTCATACCACTTATTGACATTCTGATTTGGCAAAAACCTATAACTTCTAAACCACCCCAGGCAAGGTAAGGAGTCCCAGAGAAGCAGCTGTCTTCACTCCCAGGGTCTCAGAGGACATCAAGTTTGCAGGTCTGGTGGGTCTGGTTACCTAAATCCTTGGCATCAGAACTAGGACTAGCAAATCTGGTTTTTGTTTTATTCCTGTCCGTGACTACCTTAGGTAATACAGGAAATATTATTTTCTGTTTGTACTGCTATTCAGAATAATTATAATTGCATTTAAAAAGTGTTGAAATTTAAAAATTGTGTTTGCTTATATATGCAATGCCAAAAAGTTGCCTTATAGATATTATACTGTTAAAAAAGTTCAGAATTGTAACAGGAATTTAAAAGTCATGACCGTGTATTCATTTTGTTGTCAAAACTACTTAGTGAACTTTTAAAAACAACAAAATCAAAAGTAAATACTTTTAATCATGAATTCTGACTTGAGTTATGCTTCTCATTTTAATATTATAAAACTCAGAGCATTTAGTTTAGAAAATGACAACCTAAGAAGTAAGTCAGTACTTTTAAGATAACAGTTTCAGATTATATTCATAAAATTAAATGTGCAAATTTCTTATGCCCCAAATTACTACATAATTATTTGGGTTGGGGTATCAATAATTCTAGAAAAAGACACTGGTGTAAGATATATGACTGTCCTAGGCACAGACAGATGGGTTTAACATAAATATAATGATACTGTATTTGTAGTACTAAAAAGGACTCGTTGTCCACTGACAAGTAAACATGCCCTTAAAGAAACTTTAGATTTCAATGAACAAAGCAGCCTTCCTGGATTGAGATCACATAGTCTTGGTCAGTCAAGTGTCATAAGATAACTGTGGCAGGTGATATCTCTTTCAACCATCTGTGTTGTCTTCCCTAACCTGGCCCAATTAGTTGACAGCTAAAAAACTGCCAGTCTCCGAAGGTCTCAGTGAAAGCCGTGTACACAAGACTGAGCAGAAAATAAGGGAAGTTACATCAGAGAAGCTGAAAGGCACTCCAAATATAACCCACATTTATCAGAAGAAAAGGCTTTTTTCTAGTTCTGTGAGTGTGGTAGCCCCCGCTAAGTGGGAACAATTGCAGCAAACATGAAAGCTGCAGTCAGTGGCATCAGGAATGGCTACCACACAAGTGGGTGGAGATGCACTCTTGATCTGAATACATTTAGTTAGGGGCAGAGTGGGGACTGCACAGGTAGAAGTGGTGGAACTGTGGAGTTGACATTAACATGTTGTAAGCTCAATTCCTGAAGTGATGCCAGGACATTCAAGCATACTGTGGGCATTTTGTGGTAGTGGATTGATTTAGCTAGTAAACAGGCCAGGATAGGTGGCTGGACCTTTGTCCCATGCTGTTGTGCTGGGATATTGTCATGGAGTTCTGAGGTCCTCAGTCAATCAGGTTGCTAGATTTTTTTTTACGTTTTACAATAGAATATAACAACCCATTGTGGCATTCTGATGCCATTAAAAAAAAAAGACAGTGATGAAATGGAAGTATTCCAAAAGAGAATGTACAGTAGTATTGTAATTTACAATACAAGCAAGCACTAACATAATTCTGCCTACCTAAATACAGTATGAGCCGATGTTGAATTTATATTCAGTGAATCTGTCAGTTTGGCATGCTTACCTTCAATCTGGCCCAATTTATTTATTTATTGAGGTCTAGGATTACTGGTATCTTTGAACCAGAGGTTCATTTACAAAGGTTCCGAGCCAAATATTTCAGTGTAAACAGTAATGGTAAATACAGTAGGGTAACAGGAATATATGACAAAAAATGGAAAGTACAAATATAGGATTACAGAATAACAGGAGACAGGATATGTGGTCTAAGAACAACAAGTTGCAATCACAGCAGTGACATTATCCATAAGTGCAGGTGGTATACATTTACAAGGTTCGTGGTCATACATCGTAGTGTAAGCAGCAAAAGTAAATACAAGGGGGTAACAGGCTTATGAGGGACAATGAAATGGATAAAACAAGTTAGAATTGCAGGAAAACAAGAAATAGGATCTGTAGTCCATAAACAACAAATTGCAGTCACAGCAGTGACATTGTCAAAAAGTGCAAGTAGTGGCAAGAGGTACACGGAAGGGTGTTGGGGGGCAGGAGGAGAGGTTGAGAAGAAGAGGGGGAAGGGAGTTAAATGAATGAAGAAGCCTCTGGGAGGGTTGGAAGGAGGAGTGTGCAATTGGAAAACTAGGGGAAGGAAGGTGTGAGACCCTGATGAGGGTGGGCAAATATAGTGTAGAGTCAGAGGAATAATGTGCCATCTTAAGGGGAACAATCACAGCTACTAATTGAGGTGCAGTAATGCCAAAGTTTAAATTTGTAGGGGCCAAGCTTTTGCTCTGCAGCAACTTCAGAAAGGAGGCCATTTAGCCAGGTAGAAGCTCTGAACCAGAAGGTGCACTGTGCCTGGGATGTCCTGCACAATAGGACAAGATATGACTGTTTGGTTGCTCTATGTGTGTAGTGTGGGTTTGGTGCGGATACTAGCAAAGTCTGAGTGGCAGAGGGAGTGAGGTTAAGGCAATTTTTTTTCATGAATAGGTAGGTATGGTAGGAGATCCTACCTTTTAGATGGAGTCAGTTTGTCTGTTTGAAGAGTTGCATGAATGGGTTCTTTTCTCGGTGCCTGTTACATGCCAACAGGCCTTGTCCAGCACAATTGTTATTCTTTTTAGTATAGAGTTGGTAGCAGATCCATAGATGACTAACCTATAGTTTATGATAGACAGGATTGAGCTGGTTAGAACTATTTGCAGAGCCACAGGGGTCAGGCAGTGCTGATGTCAGTAGAGGATCCCTATCCCAGAGTTTACAGCCTTAGAGATTTGGTTGACATGATGTTTTTATGAAAGAGATCTATTAAGAGTAATCCCAAGGTATCTGAATTCCTGCACTTGCTCGAGAGGTTGGCTTTGACTGTTCAATATTATTAGGTTGCCTGCTCTAATTTTGTTGTGTGTGCTGGAGAACAGCATAGCCTTCTTTTTTTTATAATTCATGATTAATTTATGCTGACCAAACCAGGTCTCAACTGAACTGAAATTGGACTATAGGTCACTGGAAAGAGTGAGGGGGTCTGCATGGCACAAAAATAGGACAGCATCATCTGCATAAAGGATCATAGTATTGTTACAGGCAGTTGGAAGATTATTAATAAAGAAGCTAAATAGTAGGGGTCCAAGAATGGACCCTTGTTGGACCCCAGACTGCACAGGGAGTCTAAGGGAGAGAGTATCCAAATTTTGACTTTCTGTGTTCTACCCAGAAGGTAGCTTCCAAACCAACTAGTGGCTTGGGATGAGAGGCCTTGGGCAGGAAGGGAATTCAGAAGGAGTTGGGGATTAATGGTGTTGAAAGCCTTAGTTAGGTCAATGTAAATTGCATCAAGTGTGTGGCCACAATCAAAGGCCTTATGAATGTGATCAGTGTACTCAAGAAGGGCAATGGTTGTGCTGTGAGCTTTTCTAAAGCCGTGCTGCTGCGGACATTGCATGTTGTGTTTTTCCAGGTATTCTGACAGCTGGTCTGAGACAATGCACTCAAAAGCTTTAGAAAGAGGGGGAAGGATTGATATGGGGTGATAGTTTGAGAGTTGTGACTTGTCGCCACTTTTGTGAACAGGTATTACAATGGCATCTTTCCATTGTTGGGGGAACTGCCTAAGGGAGAGTGATAAATTTAACAGATTGGAAAGAGGTTTCTGGACAACATCAAGTGAAAGAGTAAGAAGTTTTAAGTCCAGGGAGTCACTGCTAAACCTGGCTTTACTGAGCACCTTTTGGAGGTATTTTTGGATTCGGCAAGGGTGACTCTCCACAAATAGAAGGGTGGGGTACTGTTGGGGGGGGGCCATTGTTTTATCATTGCCTGTCAAAGTAGAAACATTGACGAAGTCGGGGAGGAGCACACCATTGAGATCCGTGAGGGCGGATCTAAGCCACTTACGTTCATTTCAGCCTTTGGTCAATTTAAAAATAACACTCTAGCCCTTTCCAGGTGGCCAGGGTTTAGTATTATGGACACCCCTTTCCTTACCTCAGTCACTTTCTACCCTCCTCCCCAACCCAGAACATTTTTTATTTAAAAAAAATATATATATATATTTATACAGTAGAGGTGAGTGATAAATGAGTGAGATAAAACAGTGTATCATCCACTGCAGTGTGATATTTTTACCCTCTGCTCTACTGTGATGATATCAGCCATTTACACATAAAGGTCACACAAAGGTCACTGATATCATCACTCTAGGCAGCTTTCCCTCAGCATACAAATAACACCTGTGCTGTTACCAAAGACACAAACTCAGAACTACATGAGAGGTCTCACTGCTGCCTGCAGCTAACTCAGCATTACAAAATGCTATCTCTATTCCCCACACTCTCATTATTATGATACTCTCAGCTTGACTTCAGCCAGAATTCTAAAGAGCACAGCTTCACAGAACAGTCTGTTCCTCACTGCTGCATGCAGCTAACTCAATTACCACTAAAAACACTCACCTGCTCCTCAAACACTGCCTCAGTCCATTACAATTACTGTGATACTCTCAGATTGACTGCAGCCAGACTTCGAAAGAATATAGCTTCACAAAATAGTCTCTTTCTCACTTCTACCTAAAACTAACTCATTTAGCATTGCAAAACACAGTCATCTGTTTCCCAGAGATTGTAACACTGCTAGCCCATTCAGAAAAACTCACACACAGAATGAGCAAACACATAAACAGGAACAGAACCCAAGACAACATAGAAATACTTCTGAAACTCCTGGCACTATTGTATAAATCAAATACATGATGTGCAGATCATGTGCTATGGCAAATATTGTCACTCCTGCATTGTGACTGCTGGATATCTCACTTATGCCTTCGGC
This sequence comes from Neoceratodus forsteri, assembly GCA_016271365.2. NCBI lineage: Eukaryota > Metazoa > Chordata > Ceratodontiformes > Ceratodontidae > Neoceratodus > Neoceratodus forsteri. The sequence continues at coordinate 1,300,387,589 of CM028130.1, read as the reverse complement.
ACTCATGAGAAATCCAGAGCTCACTCTGCAGGAGTGACAATATTTGCCATATCAATCATGCCCATCATATCCCATATATATATATATATATGTGTATATATATATATATATATATTATGGTAGCATGGTAGTGCTACCATAGTTAGGGTTGAGGAGCAATTTACATGTTAAACCTAAAATTTTGCACCTTAATAACTTTGCAACCATTCAACGGATTTGCCTGAAATTTGGAATACCTGATCAAGAACCATACTTCTTGGGATCTGCTAACTTTTGTGCTGTTCGGATGTACAGTACAGCTGCGGAGTTATTAAGTGTGATCTGTGTGCACATTTACGCTTTTTTGGAATTCTTTGCTCATTGCTACAGGTCGCACGGTTTGCATGACTGGTCCAAAATTTTCAGGGAATGTGCAGCCGGGATCCCTGATATGGCTTTTGGAGATTTCGTGAAAAAATATGAAATGGTTCAAAAGTTATTCAAAAAACAAGTTCCCATTATAAGTCAATGGGAAAAGTTAACAAAAAGTTTGACAGTGTCGCAAATGCAGTTTTTACTTTTGCAAATGGCCATTTTACTGTCGTAAATCTGCCATTTTGTTTTCAGTTGGTGATCAGAAAAATGCTTGGCATTTAAATTTGGGACCCTCTAGCAACCTAATTCTTTTTGTATTCACCTAGTCTGACCCTGAGGATGCTAGGCATGTCTTTATTTTGGGGAAAAACACCCCAAAAATATGTTTTTTAAATTTCTGGAAAAAGTACTTTCACAAAGTAGTGTTGCACACATGACACTGTCGAATGAATTTGTGAAAGCCTTAGCAAAGTTCGACAGTACTTTTCCAGGCTGTGGGAAAATGATAGCAATTCTTTGTCACCCTGCTGCAAAAGAACGGTTTGGTGTTTTGGGCTGAAATTTGGAGAGAAAGCAGCCAACATGTCACAGATGTGCCTTTCAGTATTTTGGTGAAAAAATATTACATGGCAGCAAAGTGACGGCACTCCAAAGTTGACACTTTTTCCCATAGGATAACGTTACGGCGTCTGCTGCATTACAAGAATCCTTTGCCCCCCTGCTGCAAAATAATGGTTTGGTCTTTTGGGATGAAATTTGAAGGGAAGAAAGACAACATCCCACAGATGTGCCTTTTAGTGGTTTAGTGAAAAAATATTACAGGGAGGGAAAGTTATGGCACTGCAAATTTGTCTTCTTTTCCCATAGGATAACCCCCCCCGCCCACACTCCCAACCAGCATAGGGGTGCACGTTGGGGTTGTCGGTCCTAACTCTCACCCCATTCTCCTATGCCTCTGCTTCTTCACACATCTGATGGGGTGAGAGTTAGGGCTGGCAACCTCAACGCGCACCGCGATGCCAGTTGGGGGTGTGGCGGGGAGGTCCAAGGGGGGGCTTTCAACCCTAACACTGAATTTCCTCACTTTTGTCATTGTGGAACAACCCTAACTAATGCATTAAATGGAGTATTTTGCCTCTAATATATATTATAGTGGAGCAGTCGTGCCAATATAGTTAGGGTTCAGCGGTCAGTTACATACTAAAGTCAAAAGTTTGGGCATTAATAACTTTGGACCCGTTCAATGAATTTGCCTGAAATTTGATATGCGCGTTGGGGAATGGTAGATATCTTGATCTGCCAAATTGTATTTCGATTGGAGTGACAGTCTTTGTGTATGAAAGCGCTGAAAAATGCAAAATGATCCATTTTTGGAGGCACCTTTTGGGATTCTGAATGTGGTCCTGCACAGCCATCATGCAGTGTGCCACTCTGTGAGATGGCTTGTGTGAAAGAGCTTTGGTGACCAAACATGCCACTTTTTGTTTGGTGAAAAAATATTAAGGCATTCAAAAGTTATGCCACTTTTAAGTTCCCATTATAAGTCAATGGGAAAATTTATATGTATGTTTTGCGAACAAAGAATGGGGTTCTGGTCATCTTGTCCCACCTGGCGATCAAAGAATTTTCAGCCTCACAGTTCAAGAATCTTTGTCCCCCAGGATTTTTTCAAATTCTTTGATTGCGAGGTTCGCCATCTTGTTTTCAGTTTTCTGATCGGAAAACCACAAATATCTTGGCTCGGGGTCACTTCTGAAGTAAAATTTGGATGGGTTTTACTCAGGGGGCCACGATCTATTGAGCCATGCCTTTGGTTCCATCTAAATTGGTCTAAAAATAGAGTTATTTGCTTTTTAAATCTTTGTTTGTGGCTCGCTAATGATCTTTGATTGTGAGCCTGCAAAATCTTTGATCGTGAGAATCTTTGATTGCGATCGTGCATCGCAAGCGAGGGACTAGATGGCCAGATTTTTCATTGCATTTTTGTAGCCCAGGGGTGTCCAATAAATTTATTTAAGGGTAGGTTTTGCTCAGGGGGCTTCGCTCTCCTCCATCTGAATAAAAAAGCAGCAATTTTCATTATCCCTGGTATTCTAGTGGTCCCCTCCCCATCGTGGTAATGTACATAACAATGCTTGTATCCCTGGTAGTCTAGTGGCCCCCCCATGAGTATCTTATTAATATGTTTACTTTGTATCTGTGGTAGTCTAGTGGCCCCCCATGTATGTTTATTTATATATTTTAGTAATATCCCTGGTAGTCTAGTGCCCCCCCGATCTGTACTTCATTATTATTATTACATTATCCTCAGGTCTAGTGGTCCTCTCTCATCATAATAAAATAAATTTGCATTACTGTCTGCAGCCAGAGGTCTCCAGCTGCTGCTTCACTAGCACTTCACTCTCTAGGCCGTGGCGATTGGACAGCTCACCTCCTCACTTCCATGGCCAGCCACCGACCGTGCAGTTACTAGTGTTAAGATCCAAACAGGCACTCATAAATAATTTCAGAGTGCCTGTTTGAATTCACCGCTACACACACACAGTTGGCAGCTGGCTGTGAGGTGAGGTGGCTGTGCCAGTCACCGCTGGGAAGGTGGGGGTGCTGGGCAGGCTGGCATGGCATGGGTGGGGGGTGGGGCCACTAGGACTACCAGGACATGGAGAATGCACATTTGTTTTATTATGATGGGGGGACCACTAGACTACCAGGATGTATAATAATAATGATTATGAAGTACAGATCGGTGAGGGCACTCGATTACCAGGGATATTACAAAAATATATAAATAAACATACATGGGGGGGCCACTAGACTACCACGGATAAAAAATAAACATATTAATAAGATAGTCATTGGGGGGGGCCACTAGACTACCAGGGATACAAGCATCATTATGTACATTGCCATGATGGGAAGGGGGCTGCTAGACTACCAGGGATAATGACAAGTACTGTTTCTTTATTCAGATGGGGCAGAGCGAAGCCCCCTGACCAAAACCCATCCTTATGTAACTTAATAGGGCAACCCTGGACTGCAAAAAAATATTTTGAAATCTGGCCATCTCGTCCCTCGATCTTTGTTCGTGGGTGAGAAATTTCTTTGACCGTGACTGTGCAAATTCTTTGACCGTGAGATTCTTTGATCGCAATCGTGCATCGCAAGCGAGGGCTGAGATGGCCAGATAACAAAAATCAATTTTCTTAGCTCAGGAGTGTCCTAGAAAGACAAATGAGGGTGGATTTTACTCAGGGGGCTTCGTTCTGATGAACCATGGCAGTGGTTTACCGCAATTATTTGAATTTTGTAAATTACACAACTTTTTATTCTTTGATCGTGACCCTGCAAATTCTTTGATCATGAGCCTGCAAATTCTTTGTTCGTGAGATTCTTTGATCACGATCATGCATCGTGAGGTTAGAACGAGATGGCCGGATTAAAAAGTCAATTTTCTCAGCCCAGGGGTGCCCTAGGAAGTCAAATGAGGGTGGGTTTTGCTCAGGGGGCTTCATTCTGTCGAACCATGGTGGTGGTTAACAGCAATTTTACCAATCTTGTAAATTACAAAAGTTTTTATTCTTTGTTCGTGAGCCTGCAAATTATTTGATCACAAGCCTGCAAATTCTTTGATCATGAGATTCTTTGATCGCCATCTTTGATCACGAGATTGGGACAAGTTGGCCAGATTTTTTATAATGGAATAGATAGGGAAATCTTACCAATCTTTAACATTGAATATCTCGGAAACAGTTTGATCTTTTTACTTGAAATTTGGAGGGTGTTTACATCATGTCCTGTAGATGTGAATTATGGTGTTTATGTGTCAGAGAAAAATGTTTTTGTGGAGATATTGTGTGACTTGCACTTTACATGTTGAGGACAGTGTTTTGCTTGTGGTGATGGCTTGAAATTGATAGGATACCTATCCTTGGTGTCATGGGTGTAGTTTTCAGTCATTGTGTGTGTTAAATGTCAACAGGTGCGGAACTGTGCCAGTCTGATGAATGAAAATCTCATACGTTAAAATGTTATATCTCGGACACAGTTTGGTCTTTTCACTTGAAATTTTGAGGGTGTTGACAGCTTGTGCTGTGGATATAAATTACAGTGTTTTCGTGTCGGAAATATTTTTTTGCTGGAGATGTGGTGTGGCGCAGTTTACGTTCTGAGGACAGTGTCTTGCTTGTGATGGTGGCTTGAAATTGATAGGATACCTAGCTTTAGTGTCATGGATGTAGTTTTCAGTCATTGTGTGTGTTAAATGTTAACAGGTGCGGAACTGTGCCACTCTGACAACTGAAAATTTCAAATTTTGACATGTCATATCTTGGACATGGTTTGGTCTTTTTACTTGAAATTTGGAGGGTGTTTACGGCATGTCCTGTAGATGTTAATAGAGGTATTTACATGTCAGACTATATATTTTTTGTGGAGATATTCTGTGGTGCAGTCTACATTTTGTGGACAGCGTTTTCTATTGTTCTACTAGAGTAACATTTCTTTGGTGGCTGGCCTTACTGTTGTGAATGTAATTTTTAGTCATGGGGTGTGTAATGTGGCCTGGCACTTACAAGTTGGTGGGAGCGCGGGGCCCAAAGGGCCCCACATTCCCACCAACTTGAGCAACTTTCTACTTTTCTATTCTTTCTTAAAAAGTTAGGAAATTCCTATGCAAAAACTTCATTAATGCATCAGTTAGGGTTCTTCTACAGTGAAAAAGTGAGGAAATTTGATTTAGGGTTCCCACCCTTGCACCCACCCCCCCTCACCCCTACCAACAGGCATCAGGGTGCGCTTGGGGTCATCGGCCTTAACTATCACCCCATTCTCCTACACTGCACCACCTCAGCTTGTTTACACATGGGATGGGGTGAGAGTTAGGCGATGACCAATGCACCCCGATGCCTGTTGGTGGGGGCGGGGTGGGGTGGGGTGCAAGGGGTGGGAACCCTAAAATCAAATTTCCTTGCTTTTCACTATAGAAGAACCTAACTGATGCATTAACATGTTTTTTGCATAGAATATATATATATATATATATATATATACACACACATATATGTGTATATATATGTATCTATGTATATGCATGTATGTGTATATATATTATGGCAAAAAAAAATCCATTTAATGCATCAGTTAGGGTTGTTCCACAGCGACAAAAGCAAGGAAATTTTGTGTTAGGGTTGAACGCCCCACTTGCACCCCCCCAGCCTGCCCCCTCAACCTGCATCAGGGTGTGCATTGAGCTCGTCATCAGCCCTAACTCTCACCCCATCACATGTGCAAACAAGCTGAGGTATAGGAGAATGGGGTGAGAGTTAGGACTGATGAGCCCAACGCACACCCCAATGCAGGTTGGGGGTGTGGGCTGAGGGATGCAAAGGGGGCTTTCAACCCTAACACTGAATTTCCTTGCTTTTGTTGCTGTGGAACAACCCTAACTGATGCATTAAATGGAGTTTTTTGCCATGAATTTCCCTTCTTTTTGAGACTGAGGACTATAAATAGTGAATAGAATGCGCCCCACCACGTGATGTGTAGTGACATAGTAACAGTAACTGCAATGCAAATGCAAGTGCTAACAGTTATGCACATGGTGACGCAAACATAAAGGTAATGCAAATGTTAATAGAAACATAAGTTGCAAAGTGACATAAGCGAACAGTGACACAAACGAAGATGCACGCGCGTACTTAAACGCAACTGGTAATGCGCACGGTCATGATACCGCTATTGTAAATACAAATGTTAAGTGTTACAGCAACAATAATGCCAAAGGGAACAGAAATGGAAAGGCAAACAGAAGCGCGTAAGGAAACACAAACCGTAACACGCACGGTCACGGTACTGCAATTGCAAATGCAAATGGTAATGGTAACATCAAAAATAACAGCAAAGGAAACAGAAACGGAAAGGAAAATGCAAGCGCATATGGAAATGCAAACTGTAACACGCATGGTGACGGTACTGCAATTGTAAATGCTAATAGTATCGGTAACAGTAACAGTAACTCCAAAGAAAACAGAAATGCAAACGCTATTGCAAGCACGTAAGGAAACGCAAACCGTGACGTGCATGGTGATGGTACAGCAATTGGAAACACAAATGGTAACATTAACAGCAGAAATAATGGCAAAGTAAACAGAAATGTGAATGCAAGTGTGTACACAAATGAGAACACAAAGGATAATGCACACAGTGGTGTTCACGGGAACGATAATGCAAACGGGTACGGAAACACAAGTGGGAATGGTAACTGCAACAGTAACGGAAGCACACACCCTGTATTTGCCCAACAGCTGCATAGAGAAACACAGTGTGTAGAATGAATGTATGCATGATAATGGGCCTCAGAGCAGAAAATGAGCTGTTGGAATACTAAATTGCTGATATCTCAGGAACCGTATGATGTAGAAAATTTTTTTTAATTTCACATGATTCATGAGTTTCCAGGCTACGCATTGCACAATGAAAATTCTGTATATTACACCGTTTTTGAGATACGAGCCCCGAAATGTGTGGTATACACCACAATGTTAGTCTATGGGAAAAAATGTCAACTTCAGAGTACCATAACTTGGCATCCATTCATTATATTTTCACCAAACTACAAAAAGTCACATCTGTGAGATGTTGGCTGCCATCCCTCCAAATTTCAGTCCAAAAGACTAAACCATTCTTTTGCAGCAGGGTGGCAAGGAATTCCTGTCATTTTGGCCATAGTCTGGACAATTAGTGTCACAATTTGCGAAAGCTTTCGCAAAAATTTGCGAAAGTGCCGGAGGTGCGGCACTACTTTGCGACTACTTTTTCCAGAAATTTGAAAAACATATTTCTGAGGTGTTTAACCCCAAAATAAAGGCATGGCTAGCATCCTGAGGGTCCGACTAGGTGAACACAAAAATAATTGTGTTCCTAGAGGGTCCCAATTTTAAATGCCAAGCATTTTTCTGATCAATAACTGAAAACAAAATGGTGGATTTGCAACACTACTAGAGCCATTTGTGACACTAAAAAGTGCATTTGCGACACTTTCAAACTTTTTGTTAACTTTTCCAATTGACTTATAATAGGAACTTGTTTTTTGAATAACTTTTGAACCTTTTAATATTTTTTCATGCAGTCTTCAAAAGGCACATCGGGGACCCCGGTCGCATGTTCCCTGAAGTTTTTGGACCGGTCACACAAACCGTGCGACCTGTAGGCATGAGCAAAGAATTTGCAAAGAAGCATAATTGTGCACATGGATGTTGCTTAATAACTCCTTGGCCGTATATCCGACCGGTACGAAAGTTGTCAGATCCCAAGATCTATGGTGCCCCCCATGTCTGCCAAATTTCAGGCAAATCCGTTGAATGGTGGCAAAGTTAGTAAGGTGCAAAGTTTCACCCTTTAACCTTAAAAGTGCTACTCAACCCTAACTATGGTAGCACTACCATGTTACCATAATACATATATATGTGTGTGTGTGTGTGTGTACAGTATATATCTATACATCTATATATATATATACTGTATATATCTAAATATGTATGTGAGGCTCCTGCCACTGAGACAGGTACTGACTGAGTTTTTTTTAAAACTGATTGTAGAAATTGGAGAGGGTGTAAGAGATTGGGATTGACTGGAATGGGTGAGGTGGCATGTAGGGGTACTGCTTAGCCTTCTTTTTAGCATAAAAGACCCCCTACCAATGTCTTAAAATGGCACTGGCAACCTTTTTCATCATATGTATTCTAGTTGAAAACTCACATTTTATAATTGCTTATCTTCCATAAAATTCATTGATGCTGCTGTTTGTTTTCTTTGCCTTCTTTCTTAGTAGAATTAAAATGCATCTAATGATATCCAACCATATTTTGTTTTGGGAGGGCTGAAGTCCAAGGTTCAATGTGGGGAAATAGCTCCTCCCACATTCCAAATAAAATCCATCCTCTACTAGCAGCTCACACTTAGCGTGTTTGGGAGCAAGTGCATGTTTTGAAGCATTCTGGGCTCCTACGTGGCTTGTGACTGTGCCTCCTTCAGTGTCCTGCTACTCTGCTGCTACTTCTTCTCTCCCTCAACTGTTTTTCATATGTTCTCCTTTTTGCTCAGTGCCTGTTATCGCCCTCCTTCGATTTCCCTTCTTCGTTTTGTTCTTTTGTACCCCCCACTTTGTCTCACTTTACTGGGCCCCATTTGTTTCTGTTGTGCATGCCTCCTCCTGCGGTTCTCCATTATTCTTATTTTTTGTGAATTTCCCTCTCCCCTCTGTTCCCTCCTTGCTCCTGCCTTTTGCCCGTGCTTCTCCCACCTCGTCTTCTGTGCTTTGTACCTCCATTTTTTCTCTGACTTCTTTTGGGTCATTTTCTCTGTCCTCTTGGAGCCGATGCTCCATCTCTGCACCAGCATTTCAGGTTGATCATGATCCCGTAGTACTTAGCTTAAAATTATACACACTCAATGTTGTCCTCCTAGCACTTCTGTTTTGCTGTGTCTTCACTATTGTTCAATTTTGCCACTTGTCAGCAGTGTAAGTTTTGTCCTCCTTCTTGCTGTTCTCAGTCCTCCTTTCACTGCTCCTTATCCCCTTCCTCCTGCAAATGATTTCTGCTCTGCTTATATTTTTCTAGTAAAGCAGCAGCTAGCTGCTCTTTCCTTGCTCAGCACATGCCAGCAGTCTGACAGTCTCTGTCCCTAACTCATACCTCATAAGGTATTTGAGTGAAGTTAGTCTTGCCTTGTCTACTGAGGATGAAAGTCTGTTTCATCCAGTTACAGTCTATATCAGAAGTCTAACAGTGTCCACCCCTAACTCATACCTTGTGAGGTATCTGAGAGAAAGTAGACTTGCCCTATCTACCGGGAATAGGAGTCTGTTTCATCCAGTTAACGTATTCTAATTCTGCCTTATTCTCAGTTCCATAGGTCCTACTGTACAGAATGAGATTCGGGTCCAGCATCACTGATCGGAGGTGGGAACCCTCCAACAATCAGCAAAGCTGCTTGGAGTTAGCCCCCATTGCTCTCAGTGCAATATACTGCGCTTATTGGCATCATGGCATCTTCTACGCCTAGTGATACTATGCTTCCAAACCCCCAAAGAAGGTCCTGCAAGGTCTCCTTGGTCTTCTTCTCAAGCTCCCACAGCCCATAAGCAGGCTTCAAAATCAAACTACTCTATTAAAGATTTGACTGTTCTCCACCTTGTGGCTGACCTAAAAAAGACAGGCCATCCAACACTCAGCTTCTACCCACAAACAGAAGTTGTGTGATTTGTTCCTAGCTTCACAGCCTCAACCTGATCAGGATACAGGTCCCAGCCAGCCTGTTTCTCAACTGCGCCGGGTCATAATGCCGTATGCTTAATAACGTATGGCATTATGGTGAATCCCAGACCTGTGTGCACTCCGAGTTGGACCCTCCCCAGAGTAGGAATCTTTAGTGGGGGGTCTGGGGGGCACAGCCCCCCGTAATGGGGGTGTGGGGGGCAGAGACTCCCACAGAACAATAAATAAAATGAAATCACGCAATGCGATTATGACCCCATGCCTTTTCTCAACTGGAATATTCTCCATTGTCTGACATTTGGGACTTCATGGTTCAGCTTACCTCATCAGTTTCCAACCTGCAACCCCATATGAAAGCAAATAAAGCTTGCTTCCCAGGTCAGCCTACTCCAGCCTCCGAAACATCAGCTCCTGCTCCAGACATTCCTGCTCCTCTAAGTACTGTTCCAAGTGTCAATACTCCATCCAGCTCAGAGCCATCAGTACTACAAAATTGAGGTATGCCATCTTCCTCGTCTTCTTCAGTTATCTCTCCTGTTCACCTTATTCCAGATCACTTCCACTGGGACATTATTGATGGGAAGGAGATTAACCTGATTTCCCTTCTCATCTTTTCTCAAAAGACTACAGATAACAGAATCATCTCCTGCGGCAACATTTCTATAATATTGAAATCTAAAGATTCTAGACTCCTGCAGAAATTGACTGTCTGAATTTGTCCCAGCATTCAGTTCTACCACGATGTGATCTGTTGTGCATTTCCTTCAAGACACGCAGAATTGGACTTCTACCTATATCTTATTGTCGACTTATGTGCTCATTAAGGAGGAACCCATTTCTATTACTATCATTGTTCCTTCTGTGCAAAAGCAGTGGCAGATGTGGCTCATTACAGTACAAAATAGAATTGGGATGTTCTCGACAATGAGCTCTTTTGCCATCACTTCACTGGGCAACATGCTTATTCCTGTTCCCTATGTGACTCCTTTAACCATTTTGATCCACTTTGTCCCCTAACAGTGTCTACCTCCTCTTCATATGCCAATGGAGCAAGACTCGATCGATCATCAAGCTCAACTTCTGCTTCTTTTTCAAGACTGTCTCGTACCTTCTCCAATCCTCATGCCCGCCTGGACCTCCATGGCTGACCTGTTAAATACTTTGGGGGAAAATCAATTTGCAAGAACTTTAATGATGCAGGCTGCTCTGCAGTTGGCTGCAAGCTCCTTCATGACTGCAGCTTCTGTGGTGATGCCTATGCTTGCCCGAAAGCTCCCAGGCCTCCTCAATGAGAATCCATTCATGAGTCTACTCCGATCAACTTACAGGCTTTAGTCAGGCTTCTAGCTTCTCATCCTTCCCATTCAGTTGTGCAGCAGAGCTACTTCTCACTATCACCCCTGATGATAACTCTGGATCAGATGGTTTAGAACCGAAACTATGAAGGCTCGCTGCCCCCCACATAGCATTCCCTATCTCAATAATCATTAATCTCTCCCTCTCCACAGGTGTCACCCTGATATCTGGAAAATTTCAAAATCACCCCCTTTTTTAAATCAGGTGATCCCAGACTTATGGATAACTACCGCTCCATCGCCATACTATCAATGTTTTCCAAAATCCTTGAAAAGATCATTACCACTCAACTAAAAGTTTATATTGCCAAACACAATCTGCTCTCCCCAGTTCAGCACAGTTTTAGGAAAAACCATGGCACCTCTGCAGCCCTGCCCAAACTGGTGAATGATATTAATCTATTGATGGATGCTGGACTCTTAACTGGCACAGTGTTCCTTGACCTTACAAAGGTGTTTGACTTTGTAAGCCACTCACTCCTCAAATCCAAGCTGTCCTCCCTTGGTGTATCCACTCCCCCCTCAAGAACTCCTGGTTTTCCAACTATTTAGCAAACAGAAGACAGCAAGTCCAGCTGCACTCGGCTTCCTCTAATCTTGCCCCCATAACTATTGGAGATCCCCAGGGTTCTATTCTAGGTCCACTCCTCTTTTCTATTTTTATAAATGATCTCCCTGCTGCCACCTCTGGATGTAATCCACTACTTTATGCAGATGACCTTGTCTTGTACTGCAGTGACCGATCTACTCAAGACATCCAAAAATTCCTCTCTCATGCTTTCGCAGCCACCCAGACTTGGCTGTCTACAAGCAGACTCCTCTTGAACAGTAGGAAAACCAATTCCATGCTCTTCAGCGCTAATCCAAACTCCATGCTGCCTCCTCAAAACTTGTCATTGCCTGCAAAGATAGTTCACTTCATGAGAATGTCAGCAACTTCAAATACCTAGGAGTATGGTTGGACCCCTCCCTTGATTTCTCCCTCTACATCACTTCTATCTGCAAGTCTGTAAACTCCAAACTGGGCCTGGCCTACCCGGTCAAACACTGCCTATCACCTGCTGCCAATCAATCTATATCCCAAGGTATCCGACTACCTAGCCTCACCTATGGCCTCCTGGCTTTTATGGGTGCAAACAAAATCACCTTCTCTAGGTGGGACACTACATACAATAACGTGTGTCATTTTGCACTGGCCTCTACTAAGCTAACGCACCACTGCATCCTCTTCATTGGCCTAGGATGGCCCTGCCCCTCTGGCCAGCGAACCCTTATCCTGGGCCATTTTGCAGAAAAACTACTAAGAACAGGCTCCTCAGTATCCCTAGCATGCTATCTACAGCACACATCCCCAGCATATTCCCTACTGTCTGCAAACTGCCAGCCTCTCACTGTGCATAGGCCCTCCACCAATCTGAGTAAGCTGGCATTTGCTGTCTATATCTCTTCCTTTTGGAACTCCATTTTCCCAAACTTACACCTATCTCCCAGCCATTCCAGTTTCTGCAAGGCCCTGAAGAACTTCCTCTGTTTCCCTGGTCCCTCGTCTTGCATGTAGAACTTGGACATTTTTTTCCAACAGCCCTAGGACATTCTGCCAAACACTAAACACTACATCCAACCCCTGGTTTTGTGTACTACCTACATGATATTTGTACTTAAGCTACTGTATTATGCTCCTTAGTCTGTTATACGGGACCCTTACTTTATTGCTAGCCTGTTGTTGCTGTCTCAGTTGTACCATTCTTGCTCATTAGGATATTTCCTTTTGTAACCAAAAAAGAAACTGTAATCAACTCATTTACTATTTATGTCTGCTCTCCAAATATGTACACTACTACTGGTACCTTTTTTAGGTGATTGATGCCTTATTTCAGATTGTGTATCTGATCTACTGTATGTCATTCTCCTATAAGTTGTAAGGCGTACTTATGCCGTGTGTATCTTATCTGGTTACCAAAAACTAATAAATAAATAAATATCCTTTTTGGCTTTCACATGGATTCCACACAGGCATCTCAGTGCTCCCTTCTGATACCTTCCACTGTCATAATCTTCAGTTTGCTGAGAAGGAACCTAGAGTTGTCATCTGCTGTTGCAAAAGGAACTTCAAAAAGGATTCCTTCTGGGCCCTTTTCACTTCCCGCCATTTCCTACCTACTGAATCAATCCCATAGGTATCTCTACTAGAATATTTTCTGGCAAGAAGAGTCTCATTGCTGACCTGGCTGCACCCTGGTCCTCCTCCATCCCTAGCATCAGTGCATTGATTCACTTCAATGACTATTCTCTGTACTATGCTCATATCGATGATGCCATAGCAGTCATTAAACACTTTGACACTGGCTTTGACCCTGGCTTCTGGCTCTCAAAGGCTGATATCATAGATGCATTTTAGCTGTTTATCCATTCATCCATCTCTCTGGAATCTCTATAGAATGTCTTGGGAGGACTGCTATTACTTTGCAGTACATCTCACGTTCGGCTGCTAAAGGAGTCCAAAGCTTTTCGACATGTTTACTGAAGTGCTTTATTGGGCATTACTTAATGATTGTTGCTGTCCAGCAGTTATTCATCTGTTAGACGACTTTCCCCTGATTGATCCATCAGATTCTCCTCCCATGGCTGGTATTACTGTTCTTGTCCAGCTATTCCAAGAACTATTAATTTCTCTGTCTGAAGAGAAAACCCTAGGTTGAGTGACATCCCTTGAATTCCTTAGCATAATATTTGATACAGATCGTATGGAAGCCCGATTACCCCCCCCTTAAATGCACAGGATCCAAGCTTTAGTGGAGTCCTTTTCAAACCAATCATCTTGCATGAAACCTGAAGTTCTTTCCCTCATGGGATACCTCATCTTCGCAATGAAGATAATTCCTCAAGGTTGATCCTTCATTTCCTACCTCTTGACACTGGCAACATCATTTTCTGAATTGCACCATCATATCCACATCACAACGGCTGTAAATCAGATCTAGCTATGTGGTCCCAGTTTTTAGCTTACTGGAACAGCTGTTTGATGTTCTACAAAGATCCTTCTCTCAACTTGCACCCCAGAATATACACCAATGCATTTCTGACACATGGCTATGCTGATATCTTTGAGCAGTCCTGCACCACTGCTTCCTGGCTTCTGGACATTACAACACTTTGCAATTTTTCATCTTCAACTCCTGTCTTCAAGATTTACCCAGTCATAGCAGCCACCTTCCTATGGGGTCATTGCTGGTCCCTTCAGACAGTAGCCATCTTTTCTGATAATCAACACGCAGTGGCTATCATCAACAAACACAGGTCTTCATACTATTGCATCATATTGTTCATGCAGAGACTGACTTGGCTTTCCCTTTATCACAGTTTTACACTGCAATGTTCTCATATACTGGGCTATGCAAATGAAGTACCTGATGTGTTATCTCAATTTCAATTTCAGATATTTTATAACCTCCATCCTTTGGCAGACTCAGTCATGACTCCTCCTCCTCCTCCTCCATTCAGCAACCTCATAATGATTTAGAACTTTATCGCCAGCAAGTCAACACCATCATGTGGGCCACCCTAGCTCCAGTCACCTGAGCTACTTATACTACACTGTGGAAAAAGTATTCCTTATTCTGCACATTGTAGTCCTCCCAGAATACTTCTCTCATGTAGAACATGTACTAGCATTCCAAACTTTTTTTTTCCATAAAGAATAGAAATTATCATACAGAACTATTATGCAATACCTATCAGATATCCAGTTATTTTCCACATATTTCTCACCTTTACTGTTTTCCAGTCCTTCAGTTAAACTTATTCTTCTGGGTATCCAAAGAGCTTCAATTGCTAAAACTCCTTGTCATCTCCCTGTAAATGGCTCCATAATGAGAAACATCCTGGATTTACTGAACTCAGATCCATTTGATTCTACCTCAAATATCAAGGTTTCTTCCACTATTTGTCTAGCCTTCTATGGATTCCTGCATCCTTGAGGATTCACTGTCTCACCATCCTTCTCTTACAACTCATTTAAATAAAAGGTGAGCAACTCAGGGAATGGGCATGGAAGCACTCTAGACACACCCCAAACAGACAGAAAAGTGGATTGGTAAAAAAATAATTTTATTTATATTTTATATACCATCATCCACAGGGTATAAACACATTTTAAGGACTAAAGTGCAACATGATGCTTACAAAAAGTGCAACATATACATCATACCCCACATTATCTTTTTACATAGATGACAGCAATAAAATATGTGTGCTCCGTTCCCTACCATAAACCAGCCAGCAGCAGAAAATTACCCCAGCACTTTGGCTCTTGCCTTCCTCAGGGGGCGTGGTGTTACTCTAACCACTACCAATTTTATCATCATCCTTCTCTGCCAACTTCCTTAAGATCACCAATTTACAGAAAAGGCTGTTCATTATATCTAGTCATTGCCTTCGACAAAGACTAACAGATTACATAAAAGAGTTCAGAAAACCTATTACCCATCCTGTAATAACTGGTGTCTGTTATTTCATTTAGACAAACACTGCTCAGATCCATCGCATTCTCTGTTGACCTCTGATAAGCAATCACCTATGACCACAAAACGATTCCTAGACAATGTTAGATCCTTTCTTAAACAACTTGGACTTAATCCATATTCATTCTCAAGAGATTCATTCCAGACTGCAGCAGCTTCTTCAGCATCAAAAAATAACGTTCCTGCATACTACATCAAGAGACTCAGAAAATGGACTTCATCAGCCTTTGAATCTTATATTCCCAACCCAGAAGCAGAAATTAGGCAAGCAATTAAGATGATCTCCTTTTAGCTTGCCCAGAGGATGGACAGGTCACTAGCCATGGGTCCTCAGAGGTTTCCTTCATGGGGCGGGGGGTCCTCTCCTCTGTTCTACTGGTCACACTTGCTGTGAGTTGGAGAAGGTAATTTTCTTGGGCCCTATATTTATTACACACTACCCAGCTTATCTTCTAAGGGTGGGAACAGAAAAAATCTAAAGTTTTACATTATACATAAACACTAATCTGTTCACCAAACACTGAATGGAATGGCTATAGCACGATGTTCAATGTGGGGGAATAGCTCCTCTGACCTTTCAAATTAAATCCAACCTGTCCCAGCAGCTCACACTTAGTGTATTTTGAAGCAGCCATCATCCTCCCCATGCTTCTCCTCTGGCACTCTGCTCATCCTTGGTGCTTGGCCCTTTATTCCCTACATGCTACAAGGCTTATCTACCAAGGGTGGGAATAAAGAAATGCCAATGGTTTCCAGTATACACAAGCACTACTCTATTCAGCAAAAATTGAACAAATTCTTGACCAACAGTGCTCTTAGTGCACACTCCCTGAACATTAGAACACCCCCAAACAATGCAGCCTCTGAAGATGCAATAGTCTTCTCTCCTCCCATTGCAACCTGCATGCTGGATTGTATTTGGATGGTACCAAGTCCCAAGTTCAGAAAATATGCAGTAGGACTTGGTCAAGGACAGTAAACAAACACATTTGTGTTTGGTAATACCAGTATGGTGGCAGTCCATTTTCACATTTAAATAGAAAAAATAATCAGAATCAAACTACTAGCAACATCAGCAATCTCTACTGAATGTGAGCAATTATAAAATGTACTTTTTAACTGAGAAGGAGAAACACATTGAAGCCTAATGGTGTTGATAGTGTCCCTTTAAATTGTGGTAAAAGTGCTGAAGCTGATCTGAAGACAGGGATCAAAATCTAAGCTAGAACTGAAGTTGCCAATTCTCACATTCATTCACTCTTATGCCTACCCATCACCCAGCATCATGATGATCCTGTAATCTCTTTTTTTCAGGGAAAGAAAGACCCCAGAAGTAAAACCCTTAACCTGACTTGGACAAATCCTCAAACTAATCATAAAACAAGTCACCGTAGAGAGTTGTGTACTGACAGAGAAAACACAAAATGATTTCAAACATCTCTTATTCCATGGGCAACGCCTAAATCTGGATGATGTTCTGATCACTATATGTCATCCTTTTTCCATTTTTAATAGGAATGGGTTGGCCTGAATAGTGTTAAGCAAATTTAATGCTATGGTAGAGCTACTGAAATTAAAAACAGCAAACAGCAACAATTTATCATTTTTAAGAAGAAATCAGCTGTAAGTTTTCACTTCTGAAGTGTTTTTTTTTCCTTTTTTCTTTAGCCCTTTAGAAAGTTTTCTATGTGATAGTATTATGCTGGATGGGAGGAGTAGTATTCTTCCTTGCAGCTGACATATCTAGTCCTATTTCTTTCATTACATCATCAGAACTGTGACCTCACTGATCTGGCAGCTACAGTGGCACTTTCTGAGGATCTCTGATGTCACATTCAGTGATATCACAATGCTAATGATGTAATGGAAGGGACAGGGCTAAATATGACAACTGCCATGCAGTGTGTTGTTCAAAACATCACACCTGCTAATATCAGGTAAAAAATCTTCTAATTAATCAAAAGGGAAAACAAAAAAAATACCTCAGATGTAAAAGATAATAGTTGACTACATTTAAAAACTATTATTAGGTTTAGGTAGTACAGCAGTTCTTTAATATCTGCATAAATAAACAGTTAAAAATGAATCTTAGAGCCTGTAGCAAGGCTACTCTTTTATTTGATGTGTAGGCAGCAGCAGAATCCAGGCAAAGTTCTGATATCTTCTGCACACAGACAGAGCTACTACACATGACATCTTCGCTGATGACAACAGTAACAGCAAGTCACAAAATAAAACAGGCAGCTGCAAATGTTGCTATAATTGATGTCTTGGAAGTTAATATCATTACAATGGAATACTGAATCAGTATGATAGCAACTTTCACAGTAGTTATGTCATTACACCTTTTTCAGTTACAGAGAGTGTCTTCTCCTACATGCTTTTTTTAATTATTATTGCTGCATCTTATGATGGATAGTTGTATAATCTGATTGAGCTTTTGTACTGTTGTAACTGTTTGACCTACAGGTAGCCATTGAAAATGGTCTCTTCTGAGATGGCTTTTCCCTTGTTTTTAATGAACATATTGCACTGCTGATACATAACAGTTGTCTAGTGCAACACTAAAGCCAATAGTTGAAATTGAAGAGAAAAACCTTAAATATGCAAACAGTTAATATAAAAGTTGTATCTAGTAAACTAATGCAGTATAAATAAAATATGCAATGGTCCAACTCAGAAAATGTAAATTATTGTTACTTGTAAGAGGACAAGATTTTCTTAACTCACTTCAGAGTTAAGGTCCTCTTGTCCTCACACATGAAGACAAACTGCATGCTTTTAGTCAGAGAATTACATGCTATATTATAGTGGTGCAGTAGCCCCACTATACTTCCTGTAGGGTTGAGAAGTCACTTCTAAGATAAACCTTGATTTAATAACTCAGCTGTCATTAGATAGGATAACCTGAAATTTGGCATGTACATTTTTGCGCCCAGGATCTTGGCACTGAAACATTTTAATCTAACAAAAAAAATATATAAAATCAATAATCTTGACTGGTTTACTGGTTAAAAACTTCTAAAATGTCAAGAACATGAACACATTTGCATTTGAAGTCCTTTTTTTTTAAAAAAAAAAGCAAATAAGTTGCTTAGAGTTTAAATCTAAAACTTTCAGGTTTGTTAGAGTTAATGAAAGTGTGGTGCTTTGCTATTTAGTTTACTGGAAAATGTGAAAATGTAAACTATTACCAAAATAAGATTGCATTTTTGGGTATTCCCTTTTTCATTTCTGAAAATGTGATTTTTTCCAAAATGGCAGTTCCCCTTTTCATGGCATGGTGACCATTTTTGTTAGACAAAAAAATGTGTTTGCATGAGTGCTTGTGGTCATAAAAGAGGAGAAAGACAGTTTTCAGGTAGGATAATTTTTTTATTACCATTGGCTAAAAACAGCTGTAAGCTCAACTATATAACTTGTGTAGTCAAGAAACTATGATGCAAGATTGTCCTTTCAACTTTTATTTTTTAATATATTTATTGAAATATTTAATGAAAAAGAGTTGTTGCATGTCAAGAATGCAAGGGGTTGCTTGTGTTTCATTTTCATTATTCAAACCCTGTTTTCATGAGACACAATGTTCAATAGACACAGAGCCACTCCTATGCACACCCTTGCTAGACTGGCTACCCTTTCACTCCTTCTGCCATTTTGCCTTGGCATGTCCTCCTTTTACTCACCCCTGCTCTCTTTACTCCTTCTTCTACCTTGCCTCCCTCCCTTGATGCTAGGTGCCTTGTCCACTGTGCCTCCTTCATATCAAATTCTGCATGGCTCCCTCCTCCCTACCTCTCACCACTCTTTCACACTCTTACCTCCTACCCAGTCTGTGACACTGTTTCTCATTCCCTTTCCCTCTTACCAAGAAATAATTGGATAACCAAGCTGTCTTGTTTCATCAGTTACTTAAGCTCTGGTCCTCTATTCCACTGTCCATCAGCTCTCTTAACCTTATAACTCTCTCCTGCAACTATGCATGACTTCAGAGCTTAGTGGCTGTTTTCCAGCCCCCAACAATGGCTCATTCAGGCCTTTTTGCTCTGAAAGTCCATGCTGGTTGGGGTTTGTCACTACTCCAATTAAAGTGCAAATTTATTCTATCATAGACGCCTTGTTTGTTCTGTATATACCTTGCACCAGATATTGGTTTGCACATCTGTAATGTACTGTACCTTTAGCCTCTATTTATTTGTACTACTTTATTCGGCACAAAATAATATTGTTGCACAACTGTTTAATGTAATTTTACTCTTGCACTTTCTTGTATTGCTTTCCTCATCAACACCCCCCCCCCCGGCTGCATCTGGGAATGAGCTGTTACCAGCTCAGTTTGTCTTTCCAGTTAAAACTTTTCAAAAAGGTAATTAAATAAATAAACACTTGCTTTTGTAACAGAATGGTCATTAAAGCAGAGAAAAAACAGTTAGCACATAGTGTACATTTGATCATTAGTAAAGCCGGTTACACCATGACATGTTATCATGGGTCTGTCTAAGAATAACTCACTTGCTGTGCCATAAATACAGGAGATGTTAGCTGTTAAAAGTACTGGCAATATCATGGAAAGCCAGCATTGTCAATCCAGGAACCATTTGCCATTAAACACACTGCCACTGCCAATTGTGTGCAATAGGTGTTATATATCTTTTTTAAGAAAAGTAAGGATACTAATTGCAAAAATACAATGTTGATGCACAATATAGGGTTTAAGTACAAAGGGTAACATGTAGGAAAATGAAAAGCATTGGTGAATCTGTGGTGTGGTGTTCCTTGTGGTATGAACAATCACATATTGCAGAACTGGCATTACCCTAACTTATGTAACTTCTTGTCAAGCATTGTTATGAAAACATAATTTTTTGCCTAGAAAGAGAGTGTCAAGGTTAGGGTAGTGCCAATGCTGCATACTGTGATCATTCAAATGTGCAGTCAGAGTGTGTAACAACCATTGGCCACATGTGCATTTTGGTTTTTAGTTCTGTTTTTGGTTATGTTAAAAAAGCTGTGAGTTAGAATGTGTTAGATGTAAGCTCTCTTTTGATATGGACAGCTGTAAAATAATGTGTGAATGAGAAATCCAGGAGTTATTTTATTTTTAATTAAAATAAGGATGCTTGAAGATTGCTAAGCAAGGGCTAGGTGGATGAAAAACTGGAGGTTGGTGCAATACAGAGACCACTTCTGATTGGTTGATGGACAACAAAAAATATTATACAAGTGCTCTGACAAAATATATTTTACAAGGAGAGAAACCTTCTTACACTGTGTATTGGAAAGCATCTTGAGAGGAGATGAAACTAACAGATGTGGTGGCAATTCCATGTTTTAATTGGGCGTTCAATACTTGTCATTCAAAGAGAATGCAGCTGATGATTGCTCGATCAGAAGTGTTAAAATAAAATAAATGTTGTTTTATGCTGCTAAGTGAAAAATTAAATGTTTATTTTTCTCTTAAGTTCAGTACCCAATAGCCAGAATAACATGTTTATTTTGTATTATTTTAGTACACATAACTTACACAAATTGGACATTTCATAGGGCATCTGGGAATAATCTTTTTATTCCTTCTGGAATATTGCCAACAATTCTGACCTAGAACTCAGGACTCCCACGCCATCCTTCATTGGTAGGGAGCATTGATGGAAACATTCAAGTGTAACTAAAAAGCTTATTCTTTGATGCTTTATGGAATATCCTAAATATACTATAAATGAGAAAGAGAGAGAAAGAGAAAGAGAGAGAATTAAATACAAATAATTAGTCAAGGTATGTTGATGAGATATTAGAAGACAGACTGAGTCAAAGAAAAGACACCCAGTCCTATGCATATGATAATGGCTACACTATATTCTGACCAGTGTAGGGCAGATATTGAATGTTCATGAGGGCCAGTATAGAATCAACACCCTTCTAAGCCTAAGTATGAACCACTTCTGCAGTCTTCTGCTACAGGAAAGTTGCCACTAATAGTGCTAGTAACTAGGGTTAGAGCAGTTGGGGCTGCTCAGAACATGTAGGGCAGGAGATCACACCAACTGTTTATACTTTGATAAGCACTGCTAGACTGTGCTGACATGACAGAAGACTAGTTCTGTCACTAATGCCATAATTGTGAAGATCACAGTGAGAAAAGGGCCTGCACTGGGCAGGCATGTCATCTGTGTCTGGGCCACAGTAATATATATTTGAGCAAAGGATGTGAGAAGCTTGGTGCCAGACTATGCTACTGTGAGCATCAACTGCACTGTAAAAGAACAAATATGAAAAAACTAAAAAAACATTAAATGTAAAAACTTGGAAAATGCATTATTATAAATAAAGAGTAAATAAGAGGGAGGGTTAAAAGTGAGTCAGAGTGTGGTTTTCAATAATGTAACTAAAACCTCACTACTGTACAACCAAAAACAACATACCAAGCAGCATATGCAAACATGGAGCCTGTTAATACCGTAAAAAATGCTCAGCTGGTTGTGAAGTGATGTGTGTATCTCATGCCAAACTACACATGTCCAGCCAATTGTGCCTAGCTTTTGCTATGACTCATCACCCACAAACCTTATGCTCAGAAACACTAAGCTTTCAGTCTCCATTTCTAATAGATCAGTTACAATTTTTTTTTTACTCAAAATACAATTAAACAAATGTGTTCAGCAGAACTTCAAACTATTTTTTCCCTTTAAACTAGGTATCAAACAGAACAGCAGTATAGGCACGTTTATCCTTCTCTGCCACAGCTCTCATCTATTGGAATGTTAGTTTAGTGTTTCAGCTTGAATTCAAAACCTTTATACAGCTGCTGTAATTACTGTATTTGTCCCATTTTCCTTTATAAAATGTACTTTTTTATGTCCCTACTTACAGTACCAGCCAATTTAGCTACTCTTCAGTAGCTTTAGTCTTCTCCAAAGTCGTGGCCACTAGCTGCACAGAACCTCAAGATCTGTCAGACAAGTGGATAGGGAGTCCCTAATGAGGAAATCCCCCATTGCATAACCTGGATAAGGAGGAATGACTTCTGAGCTCTCAAGTAATTTTCCCCTGTCACCGCACAGAGCCTAATGCATTCCATAGGCTGTTGGAACTGGGATGCACATGCAGAGCCATCACCTGTGATGGCAGTAGTGTGTTCTTTTCCTCCATGTTTTACGCAGTCCATCTCACTTACATAGTAAGATGGCTTCATGCATGTCAGCATGGAGGGAGCAGGACATCATGTGGTCACCCATGACCACAACATCCAAAGACACCACCTATCCTGCATGCAAGGTGCTAGAGGAGCAGGAGTGCTATCACTCTTCTTAACAGAGTCCAAAAACACTGCCTGTACAGCATTCCCAGATTCCACTGGCCCACAGCAGGTTGATTGGTTCACATGGTAAGCTCACATTATCCACATGGAGCACAACATGCTCTGTTACCTCCACTGGTCTGTGCTTATCCATTTTCTTATTGAGCAGATCTTCTTTCCTTTGGCAGGATGCTAGCACTTAATGTGGCTTACTGCTAAGGATTTACAATGTTTCCCATTGTTGCTATTAGGGGCATAGAAGCACCAGGGAGAGGTGGAAGGATGTCCAGGGTTTGCTTAACATCTGTAAAATGTCAGTAGGTTTAAATATCCTATATAGGTTTTGAGCTGGGGGTCAGACTAGCTAATGCACCAGGTTCACCCATGGTGGTGTGTGGCCAACTACTGCAACATCCGTTAGGGCACCAGCATTATGCCGTGTGGAAGAAAGGTGCTAGGAAACAGCACACACACACACACACACACACACACAGAGCACACCACTGATGTATGTGATGTTTCAGCAGAGGGCTTTGCTCTAGGACCCATCCATTGTAGGGGGGCTGCTCCCCCTGCACTCCGTTAAAAAATAAATAATCACAGGGTCACATGATGTCACTGAGCTAGAAGCAGCATGGTTCCACAGCTCTGTCCTACCTAGTATTCAAAGACTCAAAGTTAATCTCTCCTTATCTCTCAGGTGTTCTTTCACTGCTACTCTGACTTATTTGCATCAACAATGGCTGCTAAATCAGATGTGGACAAGTCCGGCGTTTTGGCCAAGAAAAAGTATAGATTGTCTGCATCGCCTCCAGCTGGCAATGACAGGCAAGGGTCTAGCCTGGATACTCAAGTGGAGTGAGAATTGGACACTAGTTTCATAGCTTGGGAGCTTGGGGAAATCAAAGCCTTCATAGGTGGTATCCGGAATGATCCTAACCACATAACTGTGCAATTAACAGCGGTCCGGGTGTTGGTGGAAGCTTTGGGGCACTGAAAGGAACATGCCAGATCTCAGCTTAGTCAGGTGAAAGACTGGGGCTAACCTGCGGAGCACCACCTGGGCCTAGCCGAGAAGGAGAT
The DNA here is from genome assembly GCA_016271365.2 of Neoceratodus forsteri. Taxonomy (NCBI): domain Eukaryota; kingdom Metazoa; phylum Chordata; order Ceratodontiformes; family Ceratodontidae; genus Neoceratodus; species Neoceratodus forsteri. Next base: position 1,300,363,711 of record CM028130.1, on the reverse strand, counting down.
CAGGTTGCTGAGGGATAAAATCAACAACTTAGAATCCAAACATTGGCGCAGCAATATACGCTTGTTTGGATTTGCCAGAGAAATCAGAGGGATCTGACATGGCTTCTTCCCTTCTGAGCAAGTTACCAGAATGGCTGGGCTGGAGCCAGGTGGCTGTCATGGAAACTGAACAGGCCCATAGGGTCCCAACAGGGCCTCCCCCATCAGATAGTAATGCCCATCCTCGGCCGGTGGTTTTTAGGCTTTTCCAGTATCCAGAACTGGAACAGATCCTAGGAGATGCTGAAGCCCAGAAGCAGATTTATTATAAAGGGGCCCAGCTTTATTTTCATCAAGATATCTCTAAATGTGTCATTAACCGGAGGAAGGCCTTTGACAAGGCCCTGGATCTGACATGTCAACAGGGCCTGAAATGTTTCTTGCTCCCACCAACTACCTTGAAAATTTTGATCCACAATACAGTTAAATTGTTTCACTCACCTATGGATGCTATGCAGTTTCTATTGGAGTGAAATAGATCAGCAGAGAACGGAGCATCTGGTGGTTCCCCAAGAGACCAGACTTCTTCCCAGCCATAACAAATGAAAGACAGATCACTTCAGTCATAGCAATTGGAAGAAGCACCAGCACCACAAGAATTTGTCCCTTTGGAGCCTCCCAGAGATGAAGACTCCATGGATTGAAGTAAGACAGTGTCAGAGGGCATTTGGTTCTCCCGATCCATGGTTCAGCTTCTTTCAAGTAACATAGGTGGAGACTGGGGGTCTATGGACTTATTACCTGCAGGCTTTTCCTTGGACTTAACCATTCACTGGGGACTTTGATACGGAGGGTCTCACCCTTTTTCCTGACCATATCTGTCCTTTGTTCAATTGTGTAGCTTAATGGTTGTATGCATGGGAAGTGGTATGTAATGGAAGGGGGGGGGATCCTAATTGATGGCACTGCTTTTTATGAGGGTGTCACAGTTTGCTTCTTTCATAGCGGGGGGTAACATTGGATACGCATCTCTGGGTATTGAGTGGCAGTTTACAGCCATTGTGAGGGACCCGTAGCCTGATACAGTTTTCCTCTTTAAATTGAAGGGGTGCATTTTGTTTTCTTTCATTTTCTTTCATTTTCCATATGGTTTGTAGGTACCAAGCTGGGGTGAATTCTGGGGATATACTGGGGTAAGGAGGGTATATGCCCCCTGGACTGATTGTGAACCCTTTTTGTTGTATGGGGGAGGGGGGAATTGTGGATGATGAAGAGGGAGCGGTTTGGTGGGGCAGAGAGTGTGACCCAGCGAGTACCTGGACACCTGTCAGCATGATCATGTTCTCTATATTCATTGTGTTTTTTAGTAAATAGTTTACAGGTGTTTGGGGGGTGGGTTGTTACTGTGTTCAACTGCTTAGACTCATCTGCTGGATAGAGGCTTATTTGCCGGGGACCTTTAGCTGCTGGGGAACTGAGGGGCGAGAAGGTGGTCTCCTGCTGGGTTACTTCCAAGATGTCTTATAAGATTATATCTTGGAATGTACGGGGTATGAATGGGCCAATTAAGTGTAAGCGTGTACTAACCCATGTTAAAAAATGAGGGGGTCAGTTAGTGTTTTTATAGGAAACCTACTTGCTGTCCAAAGAGGTGGAATGTATTCGATCTTGTTGGAAAGGGCAAATGTATGCCGCCTCCTTCTCCTCCAAAAACAGTATGTAATGATTCTTATTACTATGGGGTTAAATTGGGTTACTAAGCATTTAATGAAGGACCCCCAAGGCTGATGGCTTTTGGTTTCTGGAACCTTAGATGGCCTGCCATATACTTTAGTTTTGGTATATGGCTCTATTATCGGTCTTACCTAAGAAGGCTAAGGACCCCTATTATTGTGTTAATTACAACCTGATCTCACTCCTCAGCATAGACTACAAGGTGTTGGTGAAAGTTCTGGCTTACAGAGTGGCTAAGATCTTGTCTGCTATTATACATCCCGATCAGGTGGGGTTTGTTGGTAGGAGAGACGGGGTGGATCATATCCGCTCTCTTATTGACCTTTTCAGTATTTCTCAAGAATGCCCTGAAACTTCAGCAGTAGTTGCCTTGGACACAAAAAAGGCATTTGATTCATTTGAGTGGACTTATTTGTTAGCAGTCTTAAGAAAATTTGATTTTGGCCCCTACTTTACCCATTGGATCCAGGTTATTTATTTGTCCAACCCATGCATCCATATTGATCAATGGTAAGGCCTACCCAACATTCCTGTTAGGAAGGGGAACATGTCAGGGGTGCCCTCTCTCCCTTGCCCTCTTTCTACTCACTATTGAGCCCCTGGCCCAGAAAATTAGGGAAGCCACGGACATTGAGGGATTCCAGGTGGGCTTGACAACTGATAAATCTATATTGTTTGTGGATGATGTTCTGTTGATGTTGAAGAATGTTGAGTCCTTTCTCCCCAGTTTGATCTGATTAATCAATCATTTTTCCTCTTTGTCAGGACTGTGTAATAACTGGGGCGAAACTGAGGTACTCCCCATGAGCTTAAAAAGGACCTTGGCACCTTTACCGGTACCTGGCCTAACATGGTCCACAGGCCCCATTAAATATTTAGGAATACTAATATCCCCCAATTTATTGGAGTGGCCGTCTTTGAACTTCCACCATATATTAAGTAAATTTAAGGAAGAGGTGATTAGATGGCGACACCATTTATCTTTGTGGGGCAAGGTTCAAGTAGTTAGAATTCTTCTTCATCCAAAGATTACATGTATTATAAGACACCTCCTGTCCTGGAGTGTGGGTATTGAGACACAGACACCACATTTAAAGTGTAAAACACACTGGTAGTGCGGTATTTATTTTGAACATAAGTGAAAATAAGAACAGAAAATAAAACGGAAATAACAAAACATAACCGACTGCGGAGTGGATATCAATAGCAGCAATTCCACATTCATCTGGTAGAGGTCTTCCTTTCACAGCAACACAGGTCAAACTGACTCTGCTTAGCTTCCAGGGATGCCTTTTATAGGAATCTCTGGTCACCTGATCCACCTGCTCCACCCCTAATCTAATACAAATTATTATACAACTATACTAATACATAGTCTGATGAATCTGGTGGACAGGGAAACATCAACATTCTTATAAATTTACAAGAAAATAAACAAAGTATGTTAATACATTAAAGAAAACAGTTCTAACACTTAACAGGCAAACCTAAGGATTCATTACTCCACTCACTTTCAAGAGATTGACTGGCGGAGTCCTATAATACAGTCTCTGGGTGGGGCCGCTGTCTCCTATAGAAGCATCCAGAACACAGAGATAAAAGGTAGGCTACAAACACCCTTATCTTCTCTTGGTTACCTGCTCTTTGGTTTCTTTGTTTTTTTTTTTTTTAATGAAACTTGCATTAAACATTATAATTCAAAGGCAAAACATTATCAAGCATTTTCCTTTAGTATGGCACTGCTTTTGTTTCTATTTTTAATCAACACAATAATAGTAAGAATAAACAGAAAAATAACAGCAAGGAATTACTGTAATGCTAAAGGGTGCAACAGGCAGGGCTTCTGAAAAGGCTGCACACTGTTTACATTATTATTTCTGTCTCCCTATCCTCCCAAAGAAGGAACCAGTGTTTTATTTCATTTTACATACATGGGGGGAGAAACAGAAATGTAAAACAGTAACTGCATGCCTGCGGTTTCAACTTCTGGCATTTGCTAATTTTGCAAGTTGCAACATGTGTCAAGAAAGCTCCACTCCTGCAACTCGCAGAATGCATTTTGCACATCTTTCCTCTTGCACAGTTGCGAGGTGCGTCCTAAGTGTTCCACAGCAGAAACTTACACTGGGAACCAGGACATATCTCTAGGAGTTGAAGAGCTGCTTATGTTGGGGGGGCTTGCAGCACCAGATTGCTCAGCACAAATTACAAGTTCCAAAGCACTAATATGGTGCAACATTACAGGAGCACTTCTAATTTTTACCATACAAGGCACAAGAAGTACCTTTTTAGTTTGCAGACATTCTGGGCAGGAAGAAAGGAAAACAAAGAGGGGAAAGTATAGGTAGAAGATACTTCAGTGGGTGGCTGAGCCAATGAAGTAGAAAAGGAAATAAAGGATAGATTTAAAGAAAAGGGTGCTACTGCAGTAGACTTTAAAAAGAGGGAAAGGAGAATGCCCAGGAGTGCCTGTCATGGTGGGGGCACCAATGCCTTAGGATTCCAGAAATATAGCCGACCCGGTGGCACTGAGGGTTGAGGCGCTGGATGCCTTACCTCATGCCATGCTAGTGACCTGGGTTCAGGAACGGACTCAGGTCACTCAGGGGTTGGCCAGGGGAGGAAGGATAGAGCATCTGGAGGACTGCTCTCCTTCCTTGGGGTGGGGGGATTTGTGCTGTGTACTGTCAGCTGTCACCTAGCAGTGACTGGGGGTCGGCTCAAGCACACAGCCATTTAAGCGATTGGCCCACGTCCAGGGTGATTGGCTGCCTCTGCGGAGGTGGAAACTGCCTCCTCACCCATGGCATGGATGTGGGTGCAGGAGAAAAAGGGCAGAAAATTCCAGAACTCGGCAGGACCCGTGATGGCCCGATTGCTCTGGTGAGTCTACATCAGATTTGATGTACCGGGGGGGGGGCAAGCCGGCAGTCCTTGCCCTGGCCCTGCCACAGAGGGGGAATACGTGGGGGAACTCTGGGAGGATGGACGAGCTGGAGGATCATGGCCGGAGGATGTACCCCTCAGAGGGAAGGGTCATAGCCCTTGTTGGATCTGCGGTGGTGTAAAGTGTATATGGAAAAAAAAAAGATTACAGAAATCTGGTGGCGCCAGTTCCATTTGGTCATCTGTTCCTTTTATTGGAATGGTGGCAAACCACAAATCTCCATTACCAGATTGATGGCACCATACAAAAGGGGGTGGGTTTGCTTCACCATGGTTTTAGGGATATTATATCACAGCTGGCCTCTACCAAATCTGGCTATGGTTTCATTCAGAGCAGTGGGAATCAATGATTCGATGGTTGTTCTGGAGAGAGACTGGAGAGCAGGGAGTTCCCCAGACTGTTCATTGTGGGCCCCAGTTGACTCATAATTGTCATTACTCACTCAGGAATACACAGCTTATGTGTGGAAATTGGTTAAGAAGAGTTTAGGGCCCAATTGGAAACCTGTGCATCTGTGACCCTTATGGCATAACACTCAGTTGCATGTAAAGGGATCCCCTGATTTCTGTCTGCAATAGTCTAAAAGGGGTATTACAAGGGTGGGAAACCTTTTTTCCTCCACACTGGGATATTTCAAGTTGTTCAGTGAGCTTCAGAGTCAATTCTCTCTTCCATCAGTACATCACTGGAGGTACCTTCAGATACGACACTTGATAGGTTATATTATAGGGGGTCCCCTAGTTAAACCTCCATTGGGATTGTGGGGAAAAATCTTTGTTAAGAGGGACAATACCCATTGGGGTTCCTAATCCCCCTAGGCTCAGGGCTGTGTATAAACCCTGCAAGAAATTACTGCCAGGGATACAAGCAAACTGCAGCATAGATGAGAATGTATGTTGGGCCACTCCCTTGAGCAGGCAGAAAGGAATACGATTTGGGCCAATGCTTATGGTTTATGCAAAGATACGACAGGCCAATTGATGCAACTGAAAATATTATTGTTGTAGTATCAAACTCCTGCTTTCTTGCATGCTATGAATTTGACCCCTCACTCCAGATGCTAAGGCTGTGATAAAGAAAAAGGTACATTGCTCCATATCTTGTGGGAGTGTCCTCTCCATGGTGACAAGGGGTGATGCAAGCCATGGCGCAAATTTTAGGATTACAACATGAGGCAGAAGCCTCTCTCATGGTTTTAGGGAACACCTTAAGACTTCAATGCTTAAATCCTTATCAGTGTGTCTGATTTATGACAGTTATCACAGAGGCTAAGCACCTTGTGTTATACCGTAAGCATTTGACAGAGATTCCTATGCAGGGGGAGTGAATAGACAGTATGCTTATGGTGGCAGGGTTTGAACGGATGCCCTATATTGCCATTGACAAGCTTGACAAATTTGCTTGTATATGGCAACCCTTTCTCGGTTACCTGGGAATCCCCCTTTCCATGGGCAGATATGGGTTAATCCCCATGTGGGACCAAGTTTAACCCCTATTACCCAAGGTTCTTAGGGGACTCCTTATGGCCTCAGATGTGGTCTAGGTTGACTAGTGGGTTTGGGGAACTTGAATTCCCCCCCCCACTTCACTTTCTCTCTTCCCTTCTTTCCATTTCTGGGGTCCCCTATTGGTTTGTTCTAAACTGATGTATAGCCCTCTCTCCCCAGCAGGTAGGAGTACTCCTTTTGGTAACCTTTTTAGTATGGTAGCATGGAGAAGTTCAGCCCACTTGGGCCTAGACACAGCAGATGCCTATTTGACTATTACATCTCACTGTTATATTTGTTATATTCCTTATATTTGTCTTTATACCGGCATGTTACTTAGATTGTATGTTTATAGGTACTCTTAGATTGTATTTCCAAGGAGTAGTAATCCAATCTGGCCAGGTTATCATCGATGGTATCGGTATTGTACTTTTTGTGCTTTGCTATAAATATGTAAAACTTTCTAAAATATTAATAAAAAAAAATATATATATATATATATGAAATCACCTCCACCCCAGGCATATTGGGGTGGAGGTGACAAACTGGACCATGCCCTAAAGTCCCAGGGTGCCAAGATCCCTTGTGCCATTATGATGGCACCCTAACCGCAGCACCCCAACAATGGGATACCAATACATCATACTGTTTCAACAGAAAAATAATGCAATTAATATCCGTTTTTGTGGTGGATGTTAAATGAATAAGAGCACTTTGAATGCATTTGATTTTGGACAGTTAGTTTGCTCAAAAATGAACTATGGTGAGTAACTTTTATATACAGTTATAGTTAGCAAAGAATGTTAACTGTCATTTTCCCTTTATCAGACTTAAAAATAAGAGAATATACAGACTGAGTGGTAGTGGTAGGGTATTCTAGTGGCTACAGCACATGCCTGGGAAGCAGGAGGCCCAGGTTCAAATCCACCCAGATCCAATGGCACACTGTATAACAATGGGCAAGTCATTCATTCCTTCAGTCTGCATAATCTACTCTAACTATAATCTGCTCTAACTGGCACCTAGCTGCCACCCTTGATCTTGTGTACCTGTTCTGTAAATAGTCGCTCTTTCCTTTGAAAACTGGTCATTTCCAATGTAACTTGTTACCTATTTTCCTACACTGTGCTGCGTGCATATGTAATTGTACTGCCTGCCCTAAGTATAACAGCTGCCACTGTTGTATTGTTGAATGTTACTGCCCTCTCCAATGATTATTGTACATTGTCATCATATTCTGTACGTATTGTCCTGCTACGTATACTTTGATTGTACTTGCACTTCTCTATATAACTAACTCCGGGTCCCCCCTGAAAAAAGGACGTCCGAGGCCCAGCAGGCTTATCTGGTTAACAAACTTTAATAAATAAATAAATATCAGTAAAAATAGGGAGATGCAAGACCACACTGAATTCAAGATATTGCCACTCGGCTGGGCTTTTCTGGGTAAATAAATTGTAAAACAAAAAACAGACCTGGCTGTTCCACAACAAGATTTACTCATCCTTTTTTAAGCAATACAGGCTCCTCTCCCCACCTGGGAAGCTATGCTATATTGAGTCCTGTATGGGGCAGAAAAAGCACTTAACAGGCCACATAGCTGTACACCCTGTACCCTGCACCAAATCAACACATGGGGCCATCATACACTATCCCCCAGGAGCTTCTCCCTTCATGCATGTAACTGTATGGAGGAGAAGGGGTTGACTGGTGGGGCATAATCATCCAGGACACTAAACTTCCAATCAGAAGCCCAGTGTAACTCCAAAGTGGCTCTCCTTGGGATCCTGGAATATGAGAGTCTGTGGCTAGTATTGCCATATGCCCTTTAGGGATGTACTTTAAAAATAAAATATTGAAATGAATCACTAGCCCAAAGGTACCAACCCTCCATGGCATTGAATGAATGGGTTTAGGCCAGATTCCAGAGCAGGTGACCTCAATGATGCCAACAACAGGGTGAGGATTGGGAATGCAGTAGCACCATGGGTGTCATAGCTATTCACACACACATTGTGAAGCCTGTAGTATAAAGTCTCATATGTATCAGGGCAGCTCACTCACTGGCACATCCCTTCCACCCCCAGCCTGACTGGTCAAGCAGTAGCAAGGTATCTGGGTTGGATGGGGGAGAACAGGCATGTGCGGCTGTGTGCCTTGGTTCATACATGCACTGGAAGCCATAAGACACCCAGTATGGGTGTAATCAGGCCCTACACATTTCACATTGCAGTACATAGGGCAATTCCTAAATTGTGTATATGGCCCATTGTGAGTAATTTACTGTTAAGACATAATAAAATAAAACTCCTTTACTATAGAAAAATAAAACTCAGTTTCTTCAGGATGTTTATGTATTTGGGGATAGGAAGACTACCCTTTAGGTTGGCAAGTATTTTTCCTTTTCTTCTTCGAGTTCGAAGGTATCAAAGTGAAGCGGAAAAGATCTAGTATCTATAGGATACAAGAATAGCCACTTCTACAATTTGTAAATTATAGTATTTCCAATGGAGTGAAAACATTACAAGTCATTTAATATTAATGGAAGAAACATTTTCATTTGTTCACTAAGCCTCCCACCGTGGAAACATTGCATCTGATGAAACATGCCAATAAAGAGCAGAAGTGATAAAATCTTCAAAGTGTAAAAGTGGAGTGCATCACTTATTCAAGATCTCACCATGAGGTCTGCTTGTCAAGTTAAAAGGTCCTTATGCACAAGCAAATCTTGAAAGTTTTTCCAGCAGACAAGATGTTCATAGTAAGATGCACAGGTTTTGGATTTCTGACTACAAATAGATTTTGATACTGCAATTTCATCCAAAGTTCAGAACTGTTTGTAAATATGCTAACATAAATTTGAGTTTATTAATAGTCTATGACAATTCAAGCTCAAGTTTGGTGATATATCTTACATAGTAGTTAGAGCCAAGAGAAAAACTGTAATCAGGAGGTTCAGGTTCAAGTCCCACCAGTGCTGATTACCCACAGTATGGCCTTGAGCAAGTCATTTAACATTCCAGTGTTCCTACCTATCAAATTGAAAACAAAGTAAAAGAAGGACCCCACAGAAGACAGGATGTTGCATCTCAGCTAGTCTAAACTGGGTAAAATAAATCGTAACAAAAAGTTCAAAAAATAAAAAAAAGTGCAACATCCAATGCCTTGTTACAATATGCTATAATTCTGCTCAGATAGTTGTTTGATTATTTTTGTATGGTACTAACATTTGGTTACTTTCTGAGAAATTACTACTTTCAGTAGGAAAAAGATTCCAAAGGTCATAGAAACATCAATGACCTTGTTTAAAACTGTTAAACACCGTTTTCCAGAGTCCCTCTTACATGTATATCTTCTTCTGTACGTCATAACCCAATCAGACAATAACAAAGCAGTGTAAGTTTCAGATTTTCTGAGCTCTTTCTACTTTGTACTGACATCAGAGATTTGAACCCTGTGGGACCGTGTTATAAAACAATGGAGTTTGCCCTTTGATGGGCAGACCAGGTTGTCCAGGTGCACCCCTTCCCTCCTGTATAGAATGGTTGTGCTCAGAAGAAGAGGGGGGAAGGAAGGGAAGGGGCTAAGTGCCAGGACAATGGACAGGTAACAGGAAAGGGAGGGGAAAAGGGGGGTACATAAGGGACAGCACAAGGGGGCCTCAGCCACTTTTTGCTGGAGTTTTTGAAACACATGAAACTACAGCACATCAGATTGGTTATCGTTTGGAAGGTTGGTGTACTAGCATATAGCAGGTAAAGTAAACTAACAACTATGTTTGGGCAAGAATAAAAAAAGTGTTTTGTCATCTAATGAGATTTGGAGAGAGATGATTTGTTTGGGAAAGTTGTGAAGAGTGGTTTTAGACAAGGATAGGTGGTTTCAGAAATGCTGAGCATTTAAGCCTTGTGAAGCAGAACAAAGAGACAGAAGTATGAGAGGCAAGTAAGTTTTTCAAGAGAGGGAGTTGTTGCAGGGTGTTTTTGATCCAGCTGAATGGCTATGTGGGCTGAAGGCTTTAAGCACTTTGTTGGGAAGTATAGACTGTTTTGTCCTAGTAAGAGTTTGGTGGGCAGGGAGGCAGTATGAGCATAGACCATGTGGCTCGGCGCCTTTCGCAGTTTTGTTAATAACTAGTTTGAAGAAGAAAGAGGGGTAGCCCCCCCTTTGTTTAATGCTGGCATTGGTTTTTTGCCTATTTTGCCCAATTGGGCTGGTTGCATGATTAAGTGTCCTGTGGTGATGATAGGAGCGAGAGGAAGCAGGACCGCGAGGCGTGGTGAAGTGGTAGTGTTGGTTTTGTTGCAATTTTCCTCAATTGGGCTGTTGTGTAAATTTATGTGGGCCTGAGAGCCAGTAGCAATGGCAGAAGCGAGCAGAAGAAAGACCGCGTGGCGTGACGTCACATGCCACACGTGGGGTGGTGGAAAAAAGCCTTTGTGAGGCAATGGTGGCGTTTAGTCACCGTGAGGGATTTAGAAGGCCAGGGAAGGGATGGGTAAGGCCTAGAAGAAGCGCTGAACATGGGCCGCGTGGCGGGCTTTATACGCCACTTGTGTTTAAAAAAAAAAAGAGAAGCAAAAGCCCTCTTTACTGGTGTTTGGGGGTTTTTGCTGAAAATATTCCCAGTTTTAGAGATGAGTAGGAAGAATGGTGGGCCTAGGAGAACCCGTAGAGATGGGGGGAGCGAGCAGAAGCCAGGACCGAGTGGCGTGACGTCACACGCTGAGTAGAGGGTGAGCAAACCCCTTGGTGGCATCCAGTAAGGCGCTGGTAGTTTTTGTGGATGGTGTAGGAAGGAAGCCTGGGGGAGAAAGTCAAGGCCTCGAAGAGGCGCTGAAGAAAAGGGGAAGCATGGATCGCGTGGCAGGCGGCACACACCACATGAAGGGATCTGCTGCAAGGGAGTTGGCTTGAGTTCACAGGCTAGGGGGGCATCATGTAGCTGTTGCTCAAAATTTCAGGACCAAAAAAAAAAACTTGGCAGCTGGGAGGAGCGGGGGGTGGGGGGCCTGAGATCCAGGACAGTGCGGCCATCAGCATATGCCACAAAGGGGGAGGGGGGTGAGAAGTAGGACTGGCTACTATGCCCAGGTAGCATTTCTTGAGTTTTTTTTTGGGGCCCTGGCTGGAGATAGGCCTGTATGGGGCTCCGAGGGAGTTACAGCGTGGCGTGACATCACACAACAAAGGAGGGGGGTAGGCAGCATCATTGAGCTGGGGTGGGGTATTGGATCAGAGGGAAGCATGGGGTGTGGGCTTGGGAGGGGAATAAGCCCAGGGAAAGGGCCAGAAGACAAGAGAGAGGTACAAAAAGTGACCATGAGGCATGACTTTGCACACCACCGGAGGGGGCATTAAAAGGAGTGACCAGGTATCGGGCTGTCTGCAGGTGTAAGGGGCCTTTTCAAAAAAAAAAAAAAAGAAACAAGGGCATGGGAGAGACCCCACGCAGTGAGGGGGTCGCATTGGAAGCTTTGGCAATCACTCATAAGGGGTTGCCTGCTGTTTGGTCCTTCCCCCTTTCCACTTTTTTCGGGCACCAGGAGGGAGCAAGGGTAGGGCAGAGGTCTGAATATAGGCGAAGGTACCCGATTGTCAGACCATGCGGTGTTCATCTTTCATGTGGGGGCTGATTGCGAGGGTGCCGTGGGTAGGTTGATGTGGGCATGTGGTTTAAGGGGCAGGACGAAGGCGTTGCAAACAGGTACAGATATACAAATTAATATGTGTTTTATCTTCCTGTAGTTGTCTTCGCAGAATAAAGAAAGAACAAAATGGCACCCAAGAAGAGCAGAACATCAAAGGAGGATGCTTACAAGGCTATAATTGAATTGGCAGAAAAAGCAAACAGAATGTGTGAACTGGTGGAGGGAGAGGAACCAGGGAGATCCAGGGAGAAGAGAAAAGCGGGCCAGGGAAATGGCGGCAGGGAGAAACGACCAGCCAAGGGGCCAGGTAGTCCCGCTAGGGTAGCACTGGAAACAGTGGGGCCCACCAAAGCGGTTGATCCAGTACCTCTGTGGCCATTGGACCCAGCGACGCCAGTACCCCCACTGGAAACAGGGGGATCTCCTCGGTGGAGCCCAGACACGATGCCCAGAACGTGGTTTTCCCTCTGCAGACCCCAGTAGTTCCCCTGACTCCTCAGCTGCAGGGAGAACCAAGGGAGAGTGTGGAAGACTCCAGGCAGCACGGCCCGGACAAGGTAACACATCCAGTGCAGTGGGTGATAGTATAAAAGAATACATAGGACAAATGGTGGCAGTACTTGGAACGGGAGGTTTGGGGCAGATGGAATCAGCTCTAGTGGACATTAGGATGGAAAAGGAGGGGCCGGGAAAGAATGAAAAGGGAGCGGAGAGAGAAGGCAGAGGTACAAGGGAGATGGGGCACTGGGGATGAGGATAGGCGAACATGTGCCACTGGCCTCGAAAGAAAAAATATGGAATGGGGAATATGTAGATATATTCACCTTGGTGAGTCAGGAGGCAGCAGCAAAATAAAGGAAAATGAGGGCATAGGCAAAAGCGAGATGGCAGCGGCCATAGTCCTTTTAGGAAAGAAAGAGGATGACAAGTTCACAAAAAGGGAGACGTGGGATGTGTGGTTCCTAGGTTTCGCCACTTTCTCAGCCATCGTGCTGGAGAAGAGGCCGGAGCTAGGCATCCCGCTCATTGCTTACTCTTTGATAATACAGAGAGCAAAAGCAAAAGGTGGGGTGGGGTGGTTATACTATGACGAATTCTTTCGGCAGAGAGTGGCAACATTTGGGGATGTGAGATGGGACACCAAGCAGATAGATTTGTGGATGGATTACATAACAGATCAGTCCATGCCTGAAGGTGAGTGGGGCAGGAAGGGGTTTATGCCTCAGAGATGCTGCTGGGCTTACAATAGGGCTTTTTGCTCGTAGCCTCAATGTCATTTCTGGCACGCTTGCTCAAAATGTGGAGGGGGACACCCGGCAAGCAAATGCAGAATGACATGGGCACAAGAGACACAAGGGCACGGGGTCAAGGATCAGGTCATCAGTTTTTTCGAGATGGCCAAGGGTTTAAAGGGCAAACATGGAGCAGGGGAGGGCGGGGAAGGGGGAACCTGAATAGAGGGGGTCAGGGTCACTGAAGGAAAGAAGGTAAGAAAAAATGAGGGAGAAGGAGTGGGTAGGAGTGGCGAGGGATGTGACAGGAACAGTTTGGAATGGCCAGAACCCCCATCAATTTGAAGGAATGGACAGCTTGCCTGGATAGATATCCAGACCCGAGCATGTGGGACATGATTCTGAAAGGTTTTAACACAGGGTTTTCATTGCAGTGTAAGGGACCCAAGTGAGCGATGGAGGCGAGCAACCTCGGGTCAGTAAAAGGGAAAGAAGAAATGCTAAGACAAAAGATAGAACAGGAAAAAGCAGCAGGTAGGGTGGAGGGCCAGTTTAATACTCCTCCATTGCCCAACATGAGGTTTTCGCCATTGGGCTTGGTACCCAAGAAACAAGAAGGAGAGTACAGGGTGATCCACCACCTGTCCTACCCGGAAGGGGATTCAGTGAATGATTTCATCAGTGAGGAGCATAGTAGGGTGACATATGCGACACTAGAGGATGTGGTCCGGATGATCCGGGCCACAGAGGATTCATGGATGGCAAAAACAGACATTGAATCCGCTTTTAGATTACTTCCAGTTAGGAGGGAAGACTGGGATCTATTGGGTTTTAAAAGTGGGGGACAGTATTATTTTGACAAGGTGATGCCAATGGGTTATTCCACAGCATGTGCTACATTTGAGGCTTTCAGCACATGCTTACAGTGGATATTCCAAGAAAAAATGGGTTATAGGATGGTCATCCATTATCTGGATGATTTCCTTTTCATTGGGAGGGGAAGAAGGGAGACACAGAGGATGTTGAGTAAGTTTCAGGAAGTGTGCCGGGAGCTAGGGGTCCCACTGGCACCAGAAAAGACAGAGGGGCCAGGCAGGGTTATGGAATTTTTAGGGATCGAGATAGATGTTTCAAGCGAGATATTTCGTATACCGGACAAAAAAGTAAGGAAATTAAGAGAGCTAATCCAGGTACACACCAGAAGGAGACAGGTACAACTAAAAATGGTGCTGCAGGTACTGGGGCACCTGAACTTCGCATTCAGGGCCATCGGACCAGGGAGGGCATTCACAAAGAGGTTAGCTAGGGCTACAGCAGGGGTCACCAGACCACATCATTGGGTGGACATAACACAGGGGGTCAGAGAGGATTTTAGAGTCTGGGAAGAATTTCTTAAAGAGTACAATGGGTGCTCGTTCTGGCAAGAGGAGTGGCTATAAAACACAGACCTTGACCTCTACACAGACACGGCTGGGGGCTAGGCAGGGGGGCTACCTGAGGGGTAGATGGTTCGCAGAACCATGGCCTGCCAGTTGGGTAAAGGAGGGGAAAGTGAGAAATATAACATTATTGGAGATCATGCCCATATGGGTGTGTACTTTGGTCTGGGGGGAGGAATTACGAGATCAAAAAGTGACTTTTTGGTGTGACAATAGGGCAGTGGTGGACATTCTGAACAACAGGGTAGCCAGGTCAGGCACAGTCATGCAGGTAGTATGAATGTTAGTTCTAAGGGCTTTGCAGCTGAACATGTCATTTAGAGCACAACACATAGAAGGGGTACACAATACCCTGGCTGACAGCCTTTCCCGTCTGCAGCTGGACTGTTTCTGGAGGCTGGCACCGGCAGCGGAAGAACAAAAAACATCCATACCAACGAACATCTGGAACTTTGGCAAGAAGGAGCAGAACTGCTGTTTCACAGCTCATGGGCACCTTGGACTCTGAGGGCCTACGATGGGTCCTGGCGAGTGTTTCAAACATTCAGGGCTGAGCACCAGATGGAGGTAGGTAGGCCACTCACAGAGGAACAGCTGGGAATGTTCACCGTGGAGCAGTGGCAAAAAGGCACAGCCCATACCACAATGGGAGTTTATCTGGCAGGAATTAGTGTTATTTGCAGTCTAAAGGGGTGGAAGGACCTGACAAAATCATTACTCATCAGAAGGATGATGCAAGGATGGGGCAGGTTGAAACAAGGACTAGCAGATAATAGAAGGCCGATAGGGGAGCAGTGGTTAATAAAGCTGAAAGATGTGCTCCCAGCAATATGCAGATCAAAGGCCGAGGCCCAGCTTTTTCACACGATCTATGTGGTAATGTTTGCTGGGGCCATGAGAGTGAGCGAGGTGGTAGGCCACGGGAGAGAGGACAAGGAAGGGGGGTTAGAATGGGAAGATATAAACTGGGGGGTGACAGAGATATGGATTAAGATTAGGAGGTCAAAGATGGACCAGAGAGGGCAGGGTTGCATAGTGGCACTGAATGGGCGAACAGAGGATGCAATATGCCCCGTACAGGCTCTGTGGGTTTTCACCGCAGAGCAGGGGAACAGGACAGAAAAACTATTTGTGCATGGTGATGGGAAGAGGGTCACGGGCTACCAAGTCATGGCATTGCTCAAAAAGGGCATGCAGTTCATGGGGGAAGACCCGGCTAATTATTCATCCCATTCTTTGCAGATTGGGGCTGCCTCACAGTGGGCAGCAGCAGGAGAGACAGTGAATGGGATATTGAAAAAGGGACGATGGTGATTGGCCAATTATAAGAGATATATTAGAGCACTGAAATAAAGGAAAAATTAAAAAATGGGTAGCGCTCCTGGCTGGGAGCTACAGAAGTGGGGGGGGGGGCAAGAAAGGGTAAATAAAAAAAAAGGGGGAAGAAAATGCAGGTATGACACTGAGAGCATGTGTAAAATAACGAATTTTGCTTGAACCCCATAGGTAGAGGGAGGAGCATGGAAGTCTGGATCTGCGGCCATTCCTATATTTATTGGGCCGGAAAAAGAGCAGAGAAGAAGGCTGGGGGAAGGCAGCTGTACCAAGATGCGAGACAGGGTAGGTTGGTTTGGCATGGCATAAGGGGGATGAGATGGGCACAACTGCTTCCCACCTTAAAGGAACTCAAGGGGTGGTGGCCCAGTCCAGATCTAATTATTATACATTTGGGGGCAACAACCTTGCAGGCAGGCCTTGGGTAGATACTTACCTACAAATAAAAAGGGATTTAGGAACAATACGACGATGGTGGCCACAGGTAGGCCTTGCCTGGTCAGACATGATACCAAGGAGGGTATGGAGGCAGGAGCACAGCCACAGAGCAGTAGAGAGGGCCAGGATAAAGATGAATAGGAGGGTTGGGACATTGATAAGGCAGATGGGAGGACAGGTGATACTGAGGGGGGTAGAAGAATGGGTAGAGGATTTCTACAGGTCTGACAGGGTACACCTGTCGGACCTAGCCATAGACATGTTCAATACAGAAACAATGGGCTTTATTGAAGCATGATAGAAACATGCAATGAAAGGAATATAAAAAAAAAAGGAGGGAAGAGAAAGTGGAGAGAAAGAGGAATAAAAAGGATCTTCCCTGAGGTAAAGGAGGCCGGTACCCTAAGGATGGGGGGAAGCCAGCCATCCAACTCAAGCTGAAGACTGGCTAGTGGGGAAAAGGGGAGGGAGGAGGGGGAGAAAAAGGAATAACACAAGAAGAGGAGGAAGATGAAGGAGAAAGCGGTCTCAATTTTTACCGTTACCTAATGAAAAAGGAGAAGAAGAAGGCACCCATGTTTTCACCTGGGGGAAGGATAATCAGAGATTGATATATGAAGGGAAATAAACAAAATGTGGAAAATATGATAATAAAGAAATGGAAATGGAATATGGAATTATGAATATAAATAAATTAATTGCCAATCTGAGCACAACAACAAACAACATCTCTGTCTTTTGTGAGGGAAAAGGGAGGAATCCGGGACAATGAAGTTTGCCCTTTGATGGGCAGACTAGGTTGTCCAAGTGCACCCTTCCTTCTGCATAGAATAGTTGTGCTCAGAAGGGAGGGGAAGGAAGGAGGCTAAGTGTCAGGACAATGGACAGGTAACAGGAAAGGAGGGGAAAAGGGGGTACATAAGGGACAGCACAAGGGGCCTCAGCCACTTTTTCTGAGTTTTGAACCCTCCCACCCACCCTACTAAGCAAAGTAAGAGGGGTAGACAGTCAAGATGGGACTGTATGGTGAGTCTGTCAAGGTGGGTGACAGGCAGCGTCCGGTTGGACAGTTGGGACTGCCAAAGGTGGATGGCAGGTAATGTTATGGTTATGGACTGCCAAAGGTGGATGGCAGGAGATAAAGGGGGAGGGGATGGGAGGGGAAGAAAAAGAATAACACAAGAAGAGGAGGAGGAGGAAGATGAAGGAGAAAGCGGTCTCGGTTTTCACGTTACCTAATGAAAAGGAGAAGAAGAAGAAGGCACCCAGGTTTTCACCTGGGGAAGGATAACCAGAGATTGTATATGAAGGGAAATAAACAAAATGTGGAAAATATGATAATAAAGAAATGGAAATGGAATATGGAATTATGAATATAAATAAATTAATTGCCAATCTGAGCACAACAACAAACAACGTCTCTGTCTTTTGTGAGGGAAAAGGGGGGAATCCAGGACAATGCTTACAAACTTAAAAATCTGTTAGAACATCAATGGCTTTGTTCATTATGTTTGCATATGATTAAAACACGTTCAATAAAGCATTATCAAAAATATCTGAATATGAACATCTTTATAGTATATAGTAGAGCGTTGTTCTATATAGAAATTCATCCTTTTCACAATGCTCTTGTACCACAGTTCTAAGGTCATGGAATGTGATTGTACTCTTCTGTGGTAGAACAGCATTTTAGAACCTCTAGAGACTGCACAAATCAGTTTCATTGTGAAAGAAAAAAAACTCAATGCACATATTTCACGTAATATATAAAATACAGGATGAGTAACTTCAACTATAAAAAATACAGGATGAGCAACTTTATGAACAGCAAGCGTGTTACTGGCCATGCACTGGTGGGAATCAGAACCCTGGGGTTCTGATTCCCATGGACCTCTTGAGCTTCGCTCTCAAGGTCAGAGGGGAACAGAACCCCTCTGTGGCAGAACACACTGGTTGTACACAGCTGTCCATCCAGTATTCTCTATATAGTTTGCACCTAAAGCAAATATAGACAATGGGATTTTTTATTATAATGCTTCAAGTAATTACAGGTATTTATCAGTAAGTATAATATATATACTGTGTATATATATATATATATATATATATATATATATAAATATATATATACATATTTATGAAAAATGGGAATCTGCATTTTTAATAAAATATTTTTGCAAAAAATCCATTAATGCATCAGTTAGAGTAACTTAATGCCACAAAAGTAGGGAAATGTGGCATTAGGGTTTCCAGTCCTAACTCTCCAGCCCCACCCGCCAAGCAGCAAAAGAAAACAATATTAGGTTTTTGGGTATCCGGGGTCTTGGCGAATCAGAAATGTTTTGAATGGGGCTGTGCTGTTCTTGTCAGGTTGCTTTTGTACCAGACATTGTTTGAGAGTTCACTGTTTTCCTTGCAGCATTTACTACTGAGTATTTCTTGTTTGTGGTGACATGACCCCATGCCATTTCGTTCTGGTTGGTTGCATGGGTGCTGAGATACGGAATGTTAAAAAGTGTGTAATTTATCATGTTTTTCCAGTTTCTTTGTCACACTGCAGAAACAGTTTGGAATTTTGGTCTGACATTTTTAGGGTAGAAAGGGCTTGTCTCACAGATGTGCCTTTAGCTGGTTTGGTGAAAAAAATATTAATCTGTTCCAAAGTTATTAAATTTTAAAGTTCCCATTATTTTCAATGGGAATTTCACTCTCAGTTAGATGTTCCACTCGAAAAAGGTTCCTGTTTCTCAAATGGGTAATCCTTTTTCATAAACAGGTCTTCCTATGTCACAAATGGGAAGTCTTTTTGTCATGCCACCACCATTTTATTTTTCAGTTAATGAGGGAAACAAAATTAAATAGAGGAAAAAATTATGTGTTTAGGACAACTGAAGACATGTGTTCTGGTAATCGGGACCTATTTGAGCCAATTCTGCTTTTAGATTTGGAACAATTAGTTGGAAATGTGTTTCTCCAAAACTTTTAAATCCTCTTCCATGTTTTTTTCTGTGGTAGGGAATTCTTTTACACAGATTGCGAAAAAAAAAAAAAAACAAGAACAATTATCCTGATTTGCAGATTTGCGAAAAAGGATTTATTTTTCTCAAATTTTCAAAAAAAGAACACGGAAAAGGATTAAAACACAGCTGGTAAAAAAAGAAGCTCATACCAATGATCGGCACATTCACCCTCCTGGTAGACCTGTCAGTTTCTCAGATCCCAAAGTAAAGAGCATGGCCAGGGATAAAAAGATGTGTTCACCCTAGTGAAAAGCTCCCAGAATACAGTACATGCATATAGTTATTTAATAAATCTAAGTTGCATAAAAATCCTATAAAAGATTTAAGTTCCTTGTCAAAATTCAGCTTGATCTTACAGTATGGGGGCGTCTCAATTCCTTCGCAATTAGACTTGCAGAAAGTGAACCACAATGTCCAAATACTGCATGCTGGTGAATCCTTCTCTACTACTCATAAGGTTAGTCCCACAGTGCAATATGTCATTACAATCACCACAGAGTAATACAGACAGGAACCGTGAAATATTTGAAACATAGAAACATAAAATTTCACAGAAGATAAGGATTGCTTGGTCCACCTAGTCTGCCCATTTTCAATACCTGTTTCATATACCACAGATTCTAAATGATCTGCTGCTTACCCTCTCTTTCTGATTGCTAGAGTTTCTTTATGTCTGTCTCATGCATTTTTTGATTGCCCTACTGTTTTTGCCCTTACAACCTCTGCCAGGAGGCTGTTCCATGGATCCACCACCCTTTCCATAAAAAAGTCTTTCTCACATTACCCTAAGTCTACCCCCCCTCTATTTACATATCATGGCCCCTTGTTCTTGAACATCTTGTTATTTGAATGGTGCTACCCCCTTGTACCTTATTTGCACCCTTGAGGTATTTGAAAGCCTACTATCCCATCTCTCTCTCTCTCTCTCTCCATCCCTCCTCTGCTCTCCTCTGCTCTCCTCTCCTCTCCTCTCCTCTCCTCCAGGGATTACATATTGAGATCCTCCAGTCTCTCCTTATATGACTTGTTGTGCATCCCCTACACCATTTTTGTTGACCTTCTCTTAACCGCGTCTACTCTGTCTATGTCCTTCTGGAGTGCAGCCTCCAGAACTGGACACAGTACTCTAAACGAGGTCTCACCAATGTTCTCTACAGTAGCATCACCACCTCCTTCCTTCTGCTGGAGATAACACTCCTCATGCACACCAGCATTCCACTGGCTCTTCTCACAGCTTTCTTGCATTGTTTGTAACCTTTAGATCATCAGATATGATTACTCTCAGGTCCCTTTCCTGTTTGGTGGCTGTCAGTACCTCCCCCTCCCCTCCCCTCCGCCATGATGTACTCCTCCCCTGCATTTCTGTGCCCCAAGTGCATGATCTTGCGCTTCTTTGAATTGAATTTTAGTTACCACACCCTTGAAACATATACCCATTTCTTTTTCTACCTTATGAATGTGCCATCGGCCTTGACCACTCCTCAAGCTTGCTTAGGTCCCTTCTCATTTTCTTTACCCCTTCTGAAGTGTCATTTCTGTTGCAGATCTTTGTTTCATCTTTTTCATCTGCAAAGAGACACACCTTCTCTTCCAGACCCTCTGCAATGTTACTTATGAATACATTAAAGAGGACTGGTCCAAACACTGATCCCTGTGGGGCTTGGGGGCAAGTGCTAGATCACCAGTGCATTTTTATATTTTTAAATGTGGGATTGGAGCTTGGGTGGGGAGGTCCACTAGACCACCAGGGACTTATATTGATAACAAGGGGATCGGGACTGGTAAGGAGGGACCACTGCCTGTGATTATTGTAGCGGGTCAGTATCTCATTGGTCCTGGCTATATTACTTTATGGTGATTGTAATGACAAATTTCATTGCAAATATCTCACAGGTCCTGTCTGTATTACTCTGTGATGATTGTAATGACATATTGCACTACAGAACTAACCTTCTGAGTAGTACAGAAGGATTCACCAGCATGCAGCATTTGGGCATTTACATCACAATGGCTTCAGAGCTTTTAACTCAAAGTTTCAGGAAGTTAGTATGACTAAGTGGCAATTTTCCCACACTTGTGTGCAGCAAAGTATTCTCCAAGTCAGCCCTCCCACCCCGTTTCTGCAAGACTTTAAGTAAAGAAGCTCTATAAAGATAATTAAAGTTTTTGCTTGTAATTTACTTAGTTTAAAAATGGTATAAAAGTTGAAAACATTGGGAAGATCTGTCATAGCTGCTGTTTAGTTTTATTTCTTATTAGCTATCTCCTTGTGCAGTACTATGATGAAATACTGATGGGACCTGGAGCTTAATGAGAAGTCCAAATCTTGGAGTTGTTTATTTGTGCAGCAAAAACCTTTAGCCAAGAAGGCTAGGTTTTCAATATCTGGATATTTTAAGACTATGGGGACAAAGTTATGCATTGGCTGCATTACGTATCTGTCAGTGAACTGATTGTGAGGTGCTTTTTGATGTATATACCTTCAGGTGGTACCATTAAGGAATGTGACAGGAGCACCCTTGATTAACTTGTATATGTGCAAAGTTTATTATATTCCCATTTCTTATATTCAGCGTCAGCTTTACAGTCTTGGGGGGTGGCAAGATAAGTCATTATCATTATAATAATACAGAAACATATATATATATATATATATATATATATATATATATATATATATATATATATATATATATATATACATACTATATGTATGTATATATATATATATATATATATATATATATATATATATATATACACCCACATCTATGGAGGGATGGGAGTGCAATGCTCTCCGGGCCCTGTGCTCCCACAAGAAAAAGAAGCATGCATTTATACAATCTCACACATTTTGTATCCATGTGAGCACTGGGTCCAGAGGGCCCTGCACTCCCACAGTCAAATAAGGATTTGATTACATTATCTCAAAAAGGAAGGAAAATCACAAAAAACTTTCTTAATGCACTAGATAGGGTTAAAGTGACAAAAGTATGGAAATGTAGTATTAGGGTTTTCAACCCTAAACCCCACTCCCACCCTGCAGGCAGCAACATGAAACACCATCTTCACCTCTTTTGTGTTTTCAGAAATCAGGCATGAGGAGTGCCTTGGGGTTGTCAACCCTAATGCTCACCGCATTCTATCAGTAAATAAGCTGAGATATGTGCAGCATATAAGAAAGGGTGAGCATTAGGGTTGACAACCCCAAGGCACACCCCATGCCTGATTTGTTAAGACATAAGAGAGGTAAAACCATAATGGTTTTTCTTCTTGCAAACTGTAGGGTGGGGGTGGGGTGTTAGGATTAGAAACCCTAACACAACATTTTCATACTTTTGTCACTTTATCCCTGACTAGTGCATTAACAAAGTTGGAAGGGAAGGGAAGGGGGACAGGAGGAGAAAGAAGTGTAACCAGGGATGGACACTTCGATCTGCTTGACAGACAGACAGACAGATAGATAGATAGATAGACAGATAGACAGATAGACAGATAGACAGATACAGACAGAGAAAGAGACAGACAGAGACAGGCAGATAAAACAGAGGATCAGCATCTCACTAGTTTAGTTAGTTTTTGTTTACCAGGTAAGGTGTCGTAGCCAGAAAATATGACTATTTTCAGACACGACCTGGGAGGTTACAATACAAAACTGGCAGACATAACAAATAACAGGCATAGTTCAGAGGTAATCAACCATACAAGGAAAAATCTGAATAATGTTCTCATTGCAGCACACAGTACAACTTCTAGCTGTGGCCGTAAAACTCAAGAAAGTCCCATTGTTCTCATACAGAGAATGCGGCTGAACAGCACCTCTTGCTAAACTGGACACCTTAGATTTTGTGGTACCCAGAAAAGGTAATTATGGAAATTCTTTTAAAAAAAAACAAACAGCAGAATCAAGCTAAATGGGTCTTGTTTAGCTAGGTTTAGGTGTTTGTTTTTAAAAAAGATATTATGTTTATGCATTTTCAATGTTTGTGAGTTTAAAATGAGAAACAAATGGCGGCCAACAGGATCAGTATTTTTGTCAGCACAAGAGGTAAATCATGTAAATAAGAAGTCACAATCTTTTTTTTTACCATTCAAGAGGTAAATAATTAAAAACATTTTTTTTTAATTTTCTGACAAGCATATCTTAATTGCTCTTTTGATTGATGCACCGAGTATTTTAAATATCATCTTATTTCAGTTCTGCTGAGGTATATTTGTAAATGTATCTGTTCTTGTATTCATATTTTTATGCCAATTTGGCCTTAATTATACCTGAAAAGGGCTGCCATTATATCAGTTTATTCACCTTGTCATCAAATAAATAAAATAAAAAAAAAGGTTGACTTTTGTGACAAACATAACTTAGATTACCATAACCAATGGACCTGAACAGGTGCAAATGTGAAGCACATGAACCATCTATGCAAGAGAGGGCTGCTGACCCGAAGGACAGGGTAGTGAGCAAGTCTTAATGGGGTGGGTACCCCAGTCCATTGTTTTAAAATCATGGTATATTGGGGAAAGACAAGGGAGGTCCGGCTGAGCTGGGAGGGGGAGATGAAGACCCCAGATGACAGATGAGGGCATGAGAATCAGGCTCCAAACCCAGAGCCAGGGCAGCAGAAACACATTGAATCATTTGCCTCCATCCTTCCCACCAGCAAAATCATTTCCAGAGTTGCTGGCTGAATCTACTCAACAAGGCCAACAGGAGTAGGGACTGCTCATTCCTGACAGCATTCCACAGCTTTCTGGGCAGGAGTTAATAACACTTTCTTGGGCAAGCATCATGGAGGAGGAATCCAGAATGAATGCATCTACAGCAGCCAATTTGGGTACTCCACATCAACACAAGAGGAGAAATAGATACATACCTCTGGCTGGCAACCTAACTTGCAACAGTTTGTTCTGTAAATGTTGCTCTTAGTTATCTTTAAGTGTTCAGAAAAGGGTCCAACTTAAAATACTGCATTCAGATTTAACTCTCAGGGGATTGTGGACTCTGTATTTTATATTTGTGACTGGACTAAAACATTGTAATGCCCCCCCAGAAAGGATCTTATCCTTGCACGAGACCCACCCACTCATCACCAAGGTTTGTTAGTGGAGGGATCCTTTTGCATCCTCATCCCTGCTATAACATTGCTCTTTACCTTCCGTGGGCACAGGGAAATATGACATCCTTCTTACTGCAAGAAAGTCTAGAACTAGTACTGTACTCAGCTCATTGTTATGCCTAGGGAGGTAAATTGATGAGATAGATAGATAGATAGACAGACAGACAGACAGACAGACAGCTACATGGATGGATGGATGGACAGACAGATAGACAGTCAGATGAGAGAGGAAGAGAGAAAGATCACTGTCTCCCTTCAGTAATGCAGGCCTCCAACATGTCTCCATCTGTGAGATAGAGAGAGAGACTTCAATGGTTCACTTCAGTAACACAAGCTGGCAGCTTGTCTCCATCTATGGCTGCAGATGTCAGCAAAGTTTCACTGTTCTCATACATTTGTAACCCCCCTATAAATAGGGGTTCCTATAATGTCTTACTGTGCTTGCCTAGTGCCCACTGTCAGGATGGTGTCCTGTGTCCAGCCATTTAATTGCCTGCATAAGAGTGTTATAGTAAGCCTCCAAGCCTGTCTCTTTAAGAGAACCATTATGCTGTGTTAGGAAATTAGTCTGAGCTGGGTCTGAGTGATTTAAGGCTCGTGACCAGCCAGAAAACTTGTATTTCTGCCCCATTCTGTAGTCTCTATTAGCGCAGATGGAGCTCTGTGCAGAAAAGTAATTATTTACTGTTTATCTGTAGTAGTAATAATAATAATAATATAGAAGTTTGTCTAACCTGGTTTCAGTTGTAGCATGAACATTTGGATTAGAGACACCATTTTGATTCTGGAACAGCCAGTGTTGGACCAATTGGAACCTCAGGGGACCTTAAATGGAGACTGTCCCCAGAGGCCTTGTGGAAGTGAAATCTGTAGGAATTGTAATTTTAAGGTTTGGTACCTAAATGGACCTAGAGGGGGAGTCTTTACTGTGACAGACAGCTCTCTTGGCCAACTGAACCTTTTGGATCACTGGGAAAGCCCAGAACTGCCTGCAGCAGTGTGTGAGTTGTGAGTTGGAGTTTGGAGAGTGACCAGCTCAAGTGATCGAGCAGCTGCTCCTGCATAGGAATGCAGAAGAATCAGCGGGAAGGCCCTCATGGCACCACATCAAGGCTCGACTACTGTAATGCACTTTACGTTGGGGTTGTGGGAGAATCTCTCCACAGACTGCTGCTAGTGCAGAATGCAGCTGCCCAGTTGCTTACTGGGCAGTCAAAATTTTGCCACATTACACCGGTGTTGCATGAGCTGTACTAGCTGCCAGTCAGGTGGAGGATTCTATTTAAGGTGGGTCTTCTCACCTATAAGGCCCTACATGGTCAGGGCCCTGTTTATCTGTTAGACCTTGTTACAACTGCTCTCTCCATTCACCCCCTCTGTTCCTCCTGTGGGGGCCCCTACTGAATCCCAGAACAAGGCTGAGATCAGCTGGTGAAAGGGCATTTAGTGTCGCCACCCCAATCCTGTGGAATTCGCTGCCCCTCAGGGTTATGGTGGCCCCTACTCTGTAGGTATTCAAGGCCCACCTTAAGGCCCTCCTATTTGCCAAGGACTTTCTGGATTAAGCTGTTCTTTTTTAGATCTGATTATAGTTATTAGTATTTTGATGCTTCAATTTATTATTTATGGGAAATGTTTCTATCTGGAGTTATTTAATTATTTACTTGTTTATGTTCTTCTTTTTTGTTTTTATTGATTTGTTCTGTGAATATGTGCTTATCTATCTGTGTGGCACCCAGAACCTCTGGGATTGGGCGTCTTTTTAAATAAACGTTGCCTTGCCTTGCCTGCTATCTCTTCCAGTGTGAAGAACTGCTGCAAGTGTGAAAGTCAGACTTTGTCCGATTTCCTGATCAAGACCTGAAACCTGAAGAGAAAAGTGTGTCATTGCTGCCTGCAAGTGGACCAAAGACTTGCTCCAGAAGCAATTGGCCTGCCACGTACTGAAGTGAGCTCCAGATCGAGAGGTTTGCACAGAGGCACTATGATTTGCAAACTGACTTCATCCGAACTGTGGCAAGTTACTTTAAAGTATTATAGATGTCCTGAATGTGTTGTGTGGGTCATGATTTGGTTCCCCACACCAAGTTCTGTTCCAGCACCTTTCACGGACTTTATTCAAACTGCTCACGCTGCCTAGGTCCTGTCACCTCGGCCTAGGCTGCCGCTCCCAAATCAGAGATATTTCCGGTGAAAGACTCACTTGTGAATTTGGCCCCCTGCTCAACACCACTGAACAGGTAGCAACCACCACGGTGAGTCATGTAGGCCCTGCTTCCCTTGGCAATCCAGTAGAACATCCAGAGGTCTTCATTTCATCTGTCCTGCATCCTGATCTGGGTAGTGTAAGTGCAAAACAGGGTAGCTCCCTGCAACAAAGCTGCAATAATTTGTGTGTTCATCTGATTTTCTTATTCTGGGTTTATTTGCAATGGACTGAGTCATCCAGCTCCAGATTACAACTATTTGGGCTGAATGTATATTAAATGTGCTCTTCCTTCCTAAGGGCCCCAACAACAGCTGCAATGCCAGCCTACCCCGGGCAACGCTTCAGGCTAGCCTGTTCTCCAACTGGGTACCCAGGGTTGTGGGACTTGGTCAAAGGGACTTATAGTGCATGCTTTACCAACCTGAATATAATCAGATTTGCTAATTACTGATAGATATACACCCCACCCTTGTTCACATTCCCCTGAGTAAATCAGATTGTGTTTTTTTCATGTTTAACCTGGCTAGTATGTACCTTCTTGGTGGGGATATTGTACTGCCATTGTATTGTTATATCACTGGTCTTATTTTCCAGGGGCTCTCTGGGGCAATTGCAGCAGATCCAACCCTGGTGGTAAGTGCAAGGAGTGTGAGGATATCATTACTGTCATATGGTACATGTGATTGTTTTATTGTTGAACTGAGTAGGCCACTAGAAGGGTTGGTGAGTGGTTATAGCATCCCGGAGGGCTATACCAACAGCAGTTACACTATCCCAAAACCATTCCTCCAGGTAGAGGCACCTATTCACCGAGCTCAGGCTCCTTAACCTGTGCATAGTCGCACAGGCATAGGATAGTGCCACCTAGGGATTATACATGAACAGCCCCTCTTGCTAAGCTGGACACCAGGGATTTTGAGGTCCCCAGAAAATATATTTCTGGCTGTTTAAAACAAAAACACCAGAATCTAGGTAAACAGGACTTGTTTAGTTAGGTACATTACTTGCAGAATGCATTATGCAGAACTGCATTACTTACAGAATTCCAGCGCCAACAGAAACAGCCCAGGAGTGGGGTTTGGGCTAACTTCTTGATGCAAACTATTCAGCTTGCATAACATTTGTGTTCATTTACAGTTTACAGGGTTGTGGCTCTAAACAGGAACCAGGAAGTGGATGGGAAGGTAAACTGGAGGTCACACTAATCAGCAGCTACCAGGAGCATCTTTTAAATACACAGATTATCTTCTTTCACAGCGCACTACTTGCAGAATGCCAGCTCCGGCCCAAACAGCCCAGGGGCAGGGTTTAGGCTAATTTCCTGTTACAAACTAATCAACTTGCCTAACTTTTGTGTTTGCTTATGGTTTACAGGTTCAGGGCTCCAAAAGGGAACCAGAAAGTAGGCGGGAAGGTGATCCAGAGGTCAGCCCAATTGGAAGCTTCCAGCAGGGACTTTTAAATACACAGATCAGCTTCTTTCAGCATGTATTACTTGCAGAACACAAGCTCCAGCACCTGCACAAACAGCCCAGGAGTAGGGTTTGGGCTAAGTTCCTGATTCAAACTAGACAACTTGCCTAACGTTTGTGTTTGCTTATAGTCTACAGGTTCAGGGCTCCAAATGGGAACCAGAAAGTGAGTAGGAAGGTGAAGGAGAGGTGGGAGGTCAGACCAATCGGCAGACTCCAGGAGCAGCTTTTCAATACATAGATCAGCTGCTCTCAGTGTGTATTACTTGCAGAATGCCGGTGCCAGCACAATGGTCCAGGAGCAGGGTCTGGGCTAAATTCTTGAGTCAAACTAATCAACTTGTAGAATGCAGATCCTGGGAATCACTAGGGCAAGAGGACAGAAGAGGGAGCTGGATGCCATGGTCCACCTGGAACCAATGCCCTGGCTAGGGACAGGGCTGAGAAAGTGCAGGTGGAGTTTAGGGTGCTGGGAGTGGTCTTTGTCAGGTAGCACACTCAGTGGCTTTCTCTGAGTTGCCACCTGTCTATGACAGGGGGCAGGAGAGAGATCTTTGAAACAGGAGACTCATGGTTGAAGGAATTGTGCAGAGGGTTGGCTACACTGAGAAATGGGAATCCATTTGGATGGATAAGGGCCTATACTGGGGTGATGGCATGAATCCATCCAGTATTTGAACTGCAGTCCTTGGTGGATGGTTTAAATGTTACTTTGAGCATTTTAACTGGCCGAGTGGGGTGGCAGAAGAAATCATGAGGCAGAAGCTGCCCCCTCAAACAGGCTGAAGTTGAGAGTAATGAGAACCCGAGGGTAGAGGAACCCTCAAGGGGGCAAATTAATAAAGGAAGCAGGGAGCTAGAAACAAAGGGGAATAGGATTGGGAATATTAAAAACAGAAGAGGGAAGGAGGAGGCAAAATGAAAAAAGGTGGTAACAATCAGAGTGCTATCACAATTTGGAAGGCCATGTGTGTGAATGCTAGTAGTCTAAGAATAAGATTCCAGACCTAGAGGCCATCATGACAGAGGCTGACCTGGATGTTGTGACCATTACTGAGTAATGGTGCACTGAAAACCATTTATTTATTTATTTTATTTATTGGTGTAACCCCCCTGCAAACGGGGGTTCCTAAAAGCCTTCCAGGAGCTTGCCTGAGTGCTCCCTGCCTAGCTGGCATTCGGTGAAATGCCATTTAGTTGTGGGCGGTGCCCGCACTCCAAAGCCTATGAGTACTGTCTCTTTAAGGTCTGCCTGCTCACAGACATAATTAGTTTGCCTGGGGGGACTGTGTGTTCTTTGCTCGAGTCTCGCCTGAGCTTCTGAGCAATTGCTCCAATACTGCCGTCGGGAGCTCTTTTCAAAGATGTAACTGTTTCCCAGAAACCATTTAGAAAAGTATATATAGAGAGAGCCCTGCTATGACTGTCAGTTTCATCAGCCAGCCGGACTCTAGTGGATCTAAGGGAAATGCACTGAACTGTTGCTGGCAAGCCAGATCCAAAGTGACAGTGAAGAGAGAAGGAGCCCTGTTGATCGAGCGATGAGTAGTTCGCGCAGGAAGCACATGTGTAGGCCCCAAAGTTGGTCTGTGGCCATTGGTAATCGTAATTCAGACTGAATCCAAGTTTTTAATGAGAAAGAAGAAGCAGAAGTGTGGGAACCAGGCTTAACCTGAAGAAGACCGAAAGTTTGCTGAACGCGATCAGCCTGTCAGGGACTGCTGATGCTGTGCGTGCTCCTGGGTATTTTGCAGTAATTGCGATCAGCATCGTGGAGTAGTCTGCTTGGTGCAGTACTTTCCTTTACATATAAATGTGCCTTAAATTGGAGGGAGATTGCAATCTTAATTTCCCTCACTCTGCAGTGTGTGCTGAATGCTGGAAACCCAGAAACAATACCAGCCATCCAGTAATCTGTATTGGGTATCGTGAGTACAATTCAGGGCAACCCCTGCAACAATTTATGAATCAAAATTGTGCCATCTGATTTACTTGTGCTTTCTTTTTCAGGAACTGAGTCTCTGCTCTGGATTACAATTTTGCTGTGCATGCCTTTCTTTCATTTAGGTTCCCAACCAGCTGCACCAGCCAGCCAACCCCAGGCAATAGACCTGGCCAGCCCCCACCATCCTGGGTACCCAGTGAGTGTGCCATTCGGACCCTAAGTTTCATGCACAGTACTGTGATTTATATGTCTTAATGTAAAATCAACCTGATCCCCCTTCCTTGTTACTTCTCCTGACTAAATCAGATTTATGTTTGTTGAACTATATCCTACTTGTGGTGTCAGTACATATAGCAGAGAATATTGAATAGTTTCTGTGGCATTGCCTAACCTTGTTTTACAGGGGGTCCTCAGGGACGTTCTGCAGAATCTGTCCTGAGGGTAAGTGAGTAATGTATGTGTAATGAGTGTGCATATGTGGGGTGTTGGGAAGGTAACTCCCGTGTACTGTGTGGACCACTAGTGGGAACAAAGGAGGGTCACAGTGTCCCAGAGGGCTGTGCCCAAGCTAGTTTAGCCACTACCAACCCTGACCTCTGGGTGGAGGCACCAGTCACTGGACCTAGGCCCCTTAATCTGTCACTAGCCATACAGGCAGGGGTAGTAGCCCCTGGGATAGCGCCACCTAGGGGTTACATCTTGGAGGCACCACTGGGAATAGCGTCCTCTAGTGGTCATGTGAGGGAATTACTCTGATATGTTCAGTTTAGGAGAGAAAATGGAGGGGCTTACTATGCCCAAGCTAAAAATTGCTCCCCATAAGCTACTGGTGCACTGAATGATGGTGTGGAATGAAGCCGAAGGGATAGACCCCCAGGGGGCTATTTTGTTATTGGATATCCCCTTGGGGACAAGTAATGCTGACATTGTAACCACTGCAGAACAGATTAAGGGTGTAGGCCAGGTAGCGGTAAGGGGAGGAGATGCAGACTTATTTGAACAGACTATAAGGGCCTGGACACACACTGTCCCACTGTGTTTTAAAACGTTTTTTGAAACAGGTTGAAGTGTGACACACTATTGCAGACACACACAAGACTACCGTTTTTTAAAACGTTTTTATGTGGACACACATGAGTCAGGATTCTGTGTTTAAAAACTGTGTCAAAACATGGGTTACATTCCAGCAGCTAACCGTGATGCAGTGCGTTGTTGCCATTCCCCACAAATCTTTGCGATTCAGCCTTGGTAACATATGTATCGCATGGCCCTTGGCAACTGTACACATATGCGCTGTTACCACTGTCAGTAAACGTGTTTTTGTTTTATTTTAAGGGAGAGCTTACAAATTGTGAGATCGCAATTACTTATTATTTTATTGAAATACAAATTTAATGTATGTAAGTGCATGTGTGAAGGGGAGAGCCGAAGAAAGCACTGCGCACACCTCAGGTAATTGCCAGCACATACATCAGACTTCAGTTTAATTTGTGAAGCTAGTATGCTCTTCTTGTGCATTGAATTAAATAAAGATGTCAATGTACTGGCCCATTACCTGCCTAGTTGAACTCCACTCCATATATTTGAATGTTCAGGTGTAACATGTAATGGAACCCTTCTCCCCCGCCCCTATTCACTATTGTGTGTTTTTCTCCCATAACTCCTCCTACGCATACTGATTTACCTGCTACCATACTTTGTGAGTAGTCATATCGGGGTCAGGAATTTCAGCTGAGTGACATACAACCTTAACAGGGTTTTTGTTCTTATTATGTGCCACGTTGTTTTGTGTCTTATAGTGCCAGAAACCCACAATAGGAGACAGCAGAAGTAGGAGCGTGAGAACAGAGCATTTGAGGCGAAAGGCACAGCTGATCGGGAGACTAGGCTGCTACTATAAGCTATGATTATGCTTTCAACTTTTTCAGACTCTCCCTAGCTGTACTCATTTTTCAAATCCAATATGTTTGTCTACACAATTTTTACATCCTGGTTTTGACATATTACCACTGCTTTAAGTGGCATGAAGAGTGTTGTGACCACAGTTTTAGCTATTGCATCAGCATGTGAAAGTATCCTATGAAAAAATGCATGTTTTTTTGTTTTGCTCTGCTGCACATGTGCAGAAGTCAGCACTTTCTATTTTGTTTTTCAATGTCTTTTACATTTTTTAAATCCAAAAAACACAAAAAGCATCTGCCCTGAGACAGAGTCCAATGAAACTGAAAGTTGCAGGTTTTAAATTAAGCCATTTTTTTAAGCATTTGGAGGGCAAAACAATCATTTACTATTGATGATTTTACAGTTTTGACACATATCTACCAAATAAAACTTAGTTCGCTATATAGCTTTTTGGATCCCCAGACCACCACCTTTGTCTGTCTTCAGGCCAGTGTCAACAGCCTCCCAGCCCTATCAGTTGCTTCTCTACCATCAAGGCCAGTCAGAATTCATGGGGGTTGGGGGGCAAGGCCTGAGAGTACTGTCAGGCAAAGCTGTCACTCATTCAGGTGTTATGAAACTTGTTTGTATTTGTAGGTCCCATCAACTAATCCCTCCCACCTCCAGCTTATGTTGAGCAGTGCCCTGTCAGGCCGCGTGTGCATTCAGTGACTTACCAATGGATGAAGCAAGCTCCCTGGACCACTGCAGGATTCACTGTGGCAGTGGAATAACAATGTTATACCTCTCCGTAGGGCATTCTGCCATGTGGTAGTGCTACCCCCACAGCAGTCAAACCCATCTTCAGAACCCGGATCGCAGGTGAGGGAGCACGGCACACTGCCCACTTTGATGTTGGGCAGCCTACTAAATCAAACATTACCATATTTTCAGGATACGAAGATCCTTAAGCAATGGTGTCAGGTATGCATACCTATTTTCAGGTTTCTAGGTCTAAGAAATGCAGATCATTGGGCGGGTGGATGATGATCAGGTGGGGAGGGACTGCTAGCCACCAGGGCTATTTATTTATTTTTTTAAAACACATGGGGAGGGCTGGTGATGGGGTGGGTGGCTGCTAGTCCCCAGGTTTTTTTTTTTTAAACTCTTCTGGCGGGTGGGTGATCGGCTGGGGTGTGGGTGTGGGTGTGTGTGTGTGTGCAAAAATGGCTTCAATAGATTTATTAAAATAGCAGTCGGAAATGCATCTGGTGTTTGCGTTGTTTTTTCCATGAATTTGTAATAAAATATTTTGAAATACTACAAGAGAGCTGAGTGGTACTGTTTTAGAAGGTGGCGAGTGCCTGAGCTGTCCATATATAGTACTGCAGTGTTCACTGCAGTGTCGCATCCAGTGAACAACCTTGCTCTCCATATGCACCCCCGCCAACACTGCATCAATAACAATAATAACAGGAGCCAAAAAAAATTGCAACATCATTTAAAATTGTAAGACAATGCCTCTGTGACCTCTCATTGAAAAGTGTGCCCATTCCCTTATTTCAGACACTGATAAATTACAGCAGCAGTACAATACAATAAAATAAATGTGGATTTGGGGTAAAATACTGTATTGATTGGTTTTCAATCTTTAATAATCTTTTTGTGATAGAAGACAATATTTTCCTGTCAGAGGGGTCAATTTTACTCTTTCAGGAAAGGAGAACATAGGCAGGGAAGGTATAGTATCTGCAAACCCTTGATCATGTACTTTATTTGGGCAAGGCAAAAGTTATTTATCTGGCGCCCAATCTCTGAGGCTCTGGGCACCTTACAACAAAATAGGGTCAGCACAGTACAACATAAAATTAAAATGATTACATACAATAAATCCCAGCATATTGCAGTATCATAGTTGGAAGCAATGGCTGAATATCTGATAAAGACTTATACAATTGAGAGAGAAATCTTGCATATAAAATGATACAGTAGCTCTCATTTATTACCTATCCCAATACTCAAATCAAGCATTTCAGCTAGTTTCATGGTGTTTTCTGAGACTTTCGCGTCCAAGTTGCGGACTTCTTGCCTGAGGTCTGCAAGAGAAGATTTAGCACGAAAGTGTCTGCTCAACAGTAACTCTGGTGGAGCTAATGTGCCTCTTATGTATAGACAACATTTATTTGTTTTTATTATTTATTTGTATTTTGATGACCTGGGACGAGGGAAAAACAACCAAAAGGAAACAATTTACTGACAAGTGATGGTTTCTCCCTGGGCCAGCAATGAGGCTTGAGCCAAGGGGCATTAAAAAGAAGTTTATAAACTGCTTATCTAGGTCAGCAAGACAAACTGATCCCAGAGACTTGAAAATAAAATGAAACACCATAATCGACATATGTATGAATGCAAGATCGTAACAGCAGCAACAACAGATAGTAAAAGTGGGACTGTAGAAAGAGAAAAATTGAGGTCTCACCTCCCAGATCATGTAAATAAAGGTATTCACAAATGGGTGAACCACAAACCAGCTGTGGAAGTAGCACACAGCAAAGGATGTCAGTACCTGTCTCCCACATTAAAAAAGATGATCTCACCACCAAGTTCTGTGGGACACTTTTTTAGACAAACAGAAACAACTTCATAATGCCATGCTTGACGCATTGTACAGTAAGACTAGACTCCCCTTAATGCTTGTTTATACACCAAATAGTGTTATAAAAAGGGTCTGAGAAATGGAGCTTTCTGATTGGCTGTAAATATTCTAGTACCCTTATGTTAATCTTTTATTAACATACATGTAGAGCTTAACCATATGCTGAACAAGGTTTAACACTGTTTACAAACATTTTTTATTATAACAACAATAAGGCACTCCAAGGGATTATGTTAATGGTCAGTTAATCACCCTCTATGGGCATGTGGCACTCGGCTGCACTTCATGCCACAATACACCCCTAGAAGATGAGTAACAGACCATTAACATAACCCTTGGTCATGCCTTCTTGCTTAAGAAGAAAATACCATATTCATACTATTCAGTTTCTCCCCGTGTCTCATGGTGTGCCACAGAGTCCAATGCCCAGCTGAAGTACCGAAAGTGAATATCCACTGAGCTGCCATTGCCAATGGTTCTTGTGACCCATTCATATTACTTTTCCATATCTGAGTAATAAAGTTAGCCAGTAAGAGCATCACTCTGTTTGGCATTTTTGATACCCTGTGACTTCAAACCCCACTCCCAACATCCTATCCTTCAGGATGACATCAATCACTATGCCCACTAAGAGGCCAGGCTAACCAGCATATAGTTACCTGCATCCTGATGCAGGCCCGTATGGATAGGCAAAATGGCCATCCTCCGCTCACGAGGTACACACTCAGTCTTTATAAAGGAAACCAATAGGTCTGATAGAGGGGTGTTCAGGTATCCATCATATCTCTGAGATTAACAAAATACCATTAACTATCCTCTATATGACAGTAAGTTGATAATGAGTATAATTACACGCAGTAGCAGTATTGACTTTTACTGTTTTTCTTTTCTTTTAGACCTCTTCACTCTAAATTACAATTTCAACTTGAAACATATGATTAAAATGCCTGCCCTATGTAATAGCGACATAATGTTTGCAGTGGCTGCAATTTTTCATCAATATCAGTGTAATAAGTACCAGCGGTTATGCCGTAGATGGAAAGCAATCTTATCAAGAACATCACAGTTACTTACTTACTTGCGCTCACCACTGGAAATGATGTTAACCCTGCTAAATGCAATTTTAAGTAGATATGTTTCTGCCACCATCAACCGTTCTACATGGAGTTGTGAGAGGAGCACCTCTTGGTGGGAGGATATAGTGCTCAGTACTTGGTCAGACCAGGAATGGGTGTCAAATTTCAGAATGAAGCGTTCCACATTTCATATGCTTTGCAATGAACTGGAACCATTCATTTGTAAATGTGACACTCAGATGAGGGATGCTGTACCTGTAGAAAAAAGAGTGGCCATTACACTGTGGTGACTGGCCACCAATATAGAGAACAGGACTCTTGGTCAGCTGTTTGGGTGTGGATGAACCAAGGCTGGTCAGATTGTGCTACAAGTATGCAAAGCTATTGTAAAAGTATTATTTCCAAAAGTAATTAAACTGCACAACCTTGACGACATAATTTTGGGATTTGAGAGACAGCATGGTTTTCCTAATTGTGCAGGTGCCGTTGATGGGACCCACTTCCTCATTATTTGTCCTCCAAATCATGCTATAGAATATTATCATCGTAAATGCTATTATTCTGTGGTAATGCAAGCTCTGGTGGACAATAAATACTGTTTCACTGACATAAATGTTGGCTGGCTGGGAAAAGTGCACGATGCACGCATTTTCAAAAACAGTTTGCTATTTCAGCGTGGTCAGGAGGAAACTCTGTTCCCGCTGTCAGCATTCAAGATTGGAGAGACTAATATTCCTGTGTTAATCCTAGGAGATCCAGCCTACCCTCTTCTTCCTTGGGTGATGAAACCCTACACTGGCATTTCTGACCTGAAAAGAGCCAAATTCAACTACCGTCTTAGTAAGGCCAAGATGGTGGTTGAATGTGCTTTTGTGCGGTTAAAAGCATGATGGCGTTGCTTACTGAAACACATGGACTTTGACATCCAAAACATTCCAAATGTAATTTCAGCTTGCTGTGTGTTACACAACACATGTGAGAGTAAAGGTGAAGTTTTTGACTCTGAATTGATGTCTACAGGGGAAGTCAGGGGGTTCATGCAGCCTGAATTAGATAATGTATATCTTGAAGACTGTGGTATTGTTACACATGGTGGACATGCCAATAGGGTACGAGAAACTATAGCTGAGTATTTTGAAATGAATGATTAAAAAAAACATACTGTGTATGCTAGTAAGTGTGTAGTACAAGGTACTCGCTTTATTAACAACAACAGTTGTCATAGTAATAATAATTAATATATAACTTATTTTGTTAAGCATCAACAGTCTTTCATATATTTTTTCTCTTTCTATAATTTCAAGTGTATGCTGCTGACATATGTCAAAACATATGTATATATTAATATGCAGTTCAAATGTTGACAATATTCTGAGCACAAAATTATAATGAATATGAATGTAACAGCATTAAATGAAACAGTATGACGTTATGAACGTTTGATTTTCTCTTCGAATCTCATTTATTTACATTTTAAATGCATAAATAAAATAAAGATAACCAATCAAGTTGTGAACTTTCAGTTCATACATTACAGGTTATAACTGTTCAACTACTATGAAATAGAATCAAAGAAACAATTAGTGAGATTCTCATAAAGCTCTACAGTTCTGTCCATGTAAATGAGTCACTCATCAACTCCTCTGTAAGACTTCTAGTTGGTGTTGAGTGTATGAATGAAGCTTGCTGAGTGGAATTATGTGCAAAATGTTGTGGGGTCTGGTTAAACATCATGAGATCTGGGTTATTCAGTGGCTGGCTAGTTTGCGGTTGCATCACATTGAATGATTGGCCTTGTTGCATCTGCTGATGCAAGTGAGGATGTCGAGGAGGAAGGCTATATGATTGACTTGATGTTGGCTTAATCAACTGAGTAAGAGTCTATATTAGTTGGTCTGTTCAGACTGCTTCTTCTGTAGTCTTTCCTCCATCTCACGATCTGCAGCTGCCCTCTCTCGTTCAAAGTCAAGAAGTTTGCTAAATTGGTCTTGAATAAGTTGTCTAGTGGGTTCAAAAACTGACTCCATCAGCTCTTGCATTCTTGACATTTTCTTCTTTTTTCTTAGGTTTTGTAGTGGCTCCTTTGAATGACGCTTGACCTGCATGTTTTGTGCAGTCTTTGGTGACTGTTCATTGACATTTACCTCTTCTGTAACTGGAATTGAACTGTGACTTGCTTGTGTCTCACTCTCATCAGTCACTTGGTGAACAGGGTCATCATTGTCAATGATATTTTCTGCCTCTGAAAAATTATACAAATGTTTAGTATTCCCATGCTGAGATAACATACCACCATAATATGAAAGTATGTCATGTCATCATAATTAATTTTTGCGACCATAGCATTGTTGACAATGGTTACATGGTATAAAATGGGCAAAGCAATCCCTGTGTCCTGATTGGCTGATACTTTTTTCTAACCATTACAGTAAGAAACTGTCACCTCTGGCTTAAACGATCCCTACCATCCATGGCAACTCACATAGTTCATAAGCCACCTGTTTCCCAGTTGTAATCACATACACGGCTGCAGCCTTTACTCATATGGAAAATGGGAGAAGATGGGAGTGGTGTATATAGACCCCCTGGATAGAATGAATAACAGGAGATTGATGTCAGTCTTGGGCAAAGTGATGGGGAGCACCCTGCAGGAAAGGATAGATGGGGTTCTGATGGCACAAGGCCTATGGTCATTCACCAGGATGGCTGTGTTAATGGCAGATTGTGCTACACCAATGTTGTGGAGTTCTATGAAGGGGTGACAAGAGCGCTGGATCAGGGCATGGCATTGGATACCTATTTCTTGACTTCAGCATGGCTTTTGATCCCGTGCCACGTCATGCAGTAATGGAGAAGTTTGAGAGTATGGTGTGGGGGGAGGATGGACAGAATTATGGAGCGTTTGTGATTTCAATGCTCTGTTTTGAGTGCAGCATTTTTTCTGAAATTAAAAAAAAATAAGAAAATACATATATATAACAATACTTTTAAAACTGCATGTAGGAGAGAGAGAGAGAGAGAGAGATTAATTCCAAGGGAAACACTGTGCCTTTCCATAAGAATGGGATATTGCATCCCAGCTTTTATGGTATGATTTGTTACAGTTGCATGTATAATTGCTGTATAATTGATATATTTTGCACACCGGACAGCTCTGGATGTATGGTGCCAAATAATGTTAACTGCAATAACAAGGCAATACAGCCATTTACCTTACAACACTGACCTGCCAAAGACGGAGATATAGGTTTGAATCCCCACAGCCGTCACTTACATACTGTGTGACACTGCACAGATTATTTAACTTCCTTGTGCTCCCAGGGCATACCTGGAAAGATTTGGAGTACTGTGCCTTTCATAATGAATTGCTCCTTTCCCACCAAAAGTGGGCTCTACCATGAACCAAAAAATGAGTCTACAGTACTGTTGACTCCAATAAGTTGGCACACCTCTGTTTCACTTTACAATCTTTCCAGCAAGTTCTGCAGATGTAAAAAGAAGTAATTGCTGGAGTCTTGCAGTAATGACAAATAAAAGTGTATGGTAATTGTTGCAGCATTTTAATCTGCACCAGTAACAATTCCATTTCCCAACAAAACAGTTGCATGGAAAAAAAAAAACTACACATGTTCACATACATTTGTAAATGTCACATTGATCTGGTACTACTATTGACATGATTACTGAACATTGAGTTGTTCTTTTTTTTTCATTCTGCTTCTATACAGAAAACAGGATTGCCCCCCTTGCTTCTCTCAATGAGGTCAGTATAAAACCTTGAACAACTAAATCAATGTTTTAGTTAAAGCACGTAAATTACTTGTGTAAATCCTATTTCAAAAATGATATTGTGATAGTGCTGTCTGTGGCACATCGTTCCCATTATAGGCCAACATTTTCCCCATTATTTGTAACCAGGCAACTTAAATTGAAAAAAAACAAAACAGCTTACTATTCAATGATCGTTGTAAATAACAATGATTCTGAAGACAACACAAGGACACTGCAGTTACTGCTCCTTCCAACTTATCCCTAGTTAATTGGAATAGCAACTGCAATATTAATTGTATGTTCCTTTGTGTCCTTCACGTTACTTAACTTATGGACTTGGCACACCTTCACCAAGTAAGCAATAAGGTACTCCCATGGGGTAGGGTAGTGTTCTACTTAATCATCCCCTGGAGGCGTAATGTGGCACAAGGTGCAGCCGAGTGCCATATGCCCACAGGGGATGATTAACTTGAACATATTAACATTACCCCTGGGAGTACCTTATTCCTATTATAAAACCTTTTTTTTTTTTATGTGTTCTATATGAACTGTTTAAAACTGTATTTAATTCCAAACAGAGATTTTGTAATAAAATAGTCCTTCCGGCAAGATGTGCTGTGCGTTCCTGAGATGACAGTGAAAATTAGTTCATGAGTGTGTTAGAACAGGTTGTCTCCAAGCCATATCATGGGTCAAATGGTCGCTGATAAAACAAGGTGGGCACAATGTTGCTGTGACAATAAATCAGGGGACAAATTATCATCTTGACGAAAAAGACATCGGTTAAAAGGTCTTGTGTCTAAAGTTGCAAGAAATAGTAAATACAGCAAATGAAACCTTCTCCAGTGTGGCAAAGATATGATGGTCCTGCAGTGATGGAATTTTACTTTAGAAGTACTCAAATTAAGCACCTGAAAGATGTTGGCAAGTGGGGTAATGCGGAACTGCTTTGGACTGTTAGTAGTTTCACAGCTGAAGCAGTGAATAGACCAGCTTTTTATCAGTCTTTTTTTTTCATTTTAATAATGGCTTTTTCTTCTTGAGCCCAATGGCATTTTTTTTCAGAGGCTACTCAGTAGCTAAGTATTAGCAGCATCTTTCACAGTGATTAATACTAACTCCCATGAAGCTGATGGAAGGCTATCTTCCCCTTGCTCCGAATTTACATTATTTTTTGCAGGGATACTAGGGTAGTAGAATCTGGACACTGTAAAGCCAGCTTGCCTGTTGTTTTTCTTTCAGGACCCTTGCTCTGATCTAGCTCTGTGAGCACCAGCTTTTTTATTAGATTTCTGCAGCTGTGTGTTGTGTCCGAGTTTGCCCCTCCGGTATTACAGTATCTACTTAGTCTGTCCCACATCCAACTCTTGATCCTCTGTAAAGTCTATTTCCAGCAAATCAGCTGATTACTGTAGGGCTGTTGGAATGCAATCAGCCAATCAGAAGTTAGTATTTCCCAGACCCTTTTTATAATTCAGCTTCCACATAGTTGACCCATTATTCCCACCTGATGGTTAAATACAGCCTGTAGATGCAATACATGTTACCCTCTCTTCCACAAAAGGTAACTGTTTGAATCCAACATGCACACTAATTAGTTTTCTTTTTTTGGGGGGGGGCAAACTCCTCATTCAGCTTCAGGATACGTAACGTGGAGCAAACTTTGAGGCAACTCGCAGCATTTTCATAATTCTTTGGCTCACTGCCCCTGAGTAAATGTATATCAAGTGATGTCTGACATGCTAGATAGTGCAGTGCTGCTTCTGCTCACTGTACACCATCAACAATTATGTCAGAAGATCCACTAAACACATAAAAAATGGAATGAGGCAGACAAGGTGTGTGGCATGCAACAACTCTCGGGATTGCTAGCAAATCTATATTTGTTCCAGGACTCACTGCATGCTTCAATTTAGATTTAATTGAAGCACAAGGCAGAGCAATGAAGTTACATGATGCTAGGGAACAACAATGGGATACACATTGCAGCTTGCTAGCTGGGTGCTGTCTGAGATGTGTGCTCTCCATTATCTCATTACATCCTCTCTCTCTCTCTCTCTCTCTCTCTCTCTCTCTGTAACTCTTTAGTATTGGTTCAGGTTTGAGGAGCAAGGGGTGCGTGGGGTTGGGGGGTGACAGAAGATGAAGCTGGCATGTGGATGTAATGGCGGGAGAACTTGTTTTTTTGGTTTTAAATAATTTAACATTTCTGCATTTTGCTGAAACAGCTTGCTGTTTGTAGAACAGAGAGATGAGCGCATGTTTAGGGTTTTACTCTGCTGCTTGCCTCTGCTGG
Organism: Neoceratodus forsteri; assembly: GCA_016271365.2. Lineage (NCBI taxonomy): Eukaryota > Metazoa > Chordata > Ceratodontiformes > Ceratodontidae > Neoceratodus > Neoceratodus forsteri. Next base: position 1,300,322,026 of record CM028130.1, on the reverse strand, counting down.
CCAGGATCGACTTGTTACAATCGGGTCACATGATGTAATGTGTCAGAAGGATGGGTGGACAGTGGGGATGATAGTGTCATGATCATAATATAGAAATGTCTGGACCTTTTTATCGAGGCATTAATTAAAGGCACCAGAAGCAGAGGCTTCTATGTGTCGGCTAAAATGCAAAAGCAGAAGCCAGCTGCTATTAACAAACCATCCGTTGGTGGACAGATATACTAACAAACTAACATACTATTTGCCAGCAGATTAGGCATTATGGTCTATTGAGTCTGCTCGAACCTTAGATCCTTAGTTGGGTGCCGAGGCCCTCCCATCCCTTGTGCTCCAGAAACCCCTATCATCCATCCCCACCCCCCTGGGACAGGCCATCATCTGATACATCCACTTTCTGTGTCTGTCCCACCCTCTCTTGAAGCCCTCCACTGTGGATCTCTGAACCAGCTCGCCAGGCAGTGCATTCCAAGGGTCCACCATCCTCTCAGCGAAAAACCTCCTCCTCTTTTCCCCCCTCACCCTTCCACCTTCCAACTTCAAACCATGCCCTCTGGTGATACCTCCCTGCTCTAGTCTAAAGATCCCCTCCATGTTTACCCTATTTATTCCCTTGATGTACTTGAAGACCTCAGTCATGTCCCCCCATCTCTCCTCTCCTCCAATGAAAACAAGCAGAGCTCCTCAAGTCTGTCCTCATACGTCAAATCCCTAGCCCTCATATCATCTTTGTTGCCCTCCTCTGTACCCTCTCCAGGAGCTGTATGTCCCTCTTCAAGTGTGGTCTCCAGTACTGTACACAGTACTCAAGGTGTGGTCTAACCAGTCCATTGTACAGCGGCAGAATCACTTTCTTGCTCCTAGAGGTGATCCCCCTTACGATGCATCACAGCATCCTGTTTGCCTTGCTAGCCGCTCTCCTGCACTGCTCAGAGTTATTCATACATGCATCCACCATAACCCCTAGGTCTTTTTCCCCTATTGAGGCCTCCAGCACCTCCCCTCCCAGGGTGTACCTGTGTTTAGGGTTTCCCTGACCAAGATGCAACACCTTGCACTTGGTGATATTGAAATTTAATTTCCATGTGTGAGCCCAGCTTTCCAGGGTGTCCAGGTCCCTTGCAGGCCAACCTCCTTTCTCCCTCAACTACTGCTCCCATCTTGGGTCATCCCGAAGAGACTCATTTCACACCCTATACCCTCCCTGATGTCCGATGTATGCATTAAACAAGATCGGACCCAGGACCGAGTCTCACGGTACCCCACTACCAACCTCTCCAGGGTTCGAGAGCTCCCCACAGACCACTACTCTCTGGGTGCATCCAGCTAGCCAGTTTTCAATCCATCTGACCATCAAGGGGCCTACTCCTAACCCCATCAGTTTCTCCACCAGGCCATTGTGGGGGGACAGAGTCAAATGCCTTGCTGAAGTCCAAGAATAATACATCCACAGGCTTTCCACTGTCCAGTTCTGATGTTACCCATTCGTAGAACTCCACAAGGTTGGTTTGACATCATCTACCTGGCACAAACCCATGTTGCCAACTATCCAGACCTCCCACCTCCTCCAAGTACACCCCCAATCGTTCCTTTAGTATACTCTCCATTAATTTTCCCATCACCGAGGTCAAACTGATGGGTCTATAGTTACCTGGTACTTCCCTCGACCCCCCTTTATGGATTGGCACCACATGTGCCTCGCCAATCCCTAGGTACCCTCCCTGTCTCAAGTGACCTGTTGAAGAGCTCCGCCAGGGGTGCAGCCAGTATGTCCGCCAATTCCCATAGTACTCTCGGATGAATGCCATCCAGCCCAGGAGATTTGTCTTTCTTTAGGGCCTTGAGGGCTAACCACACCCTTTTGGTGGAGATAGCATCATCCGTCCCCTCCACCTTACTGGCCTTTTTATCCTTACCCAGATGTGACACCCCTGGGGTACCTCTCCCTCCCTCTTGCTCCATTTCTGTTGCTCCCCTGATCCCACTTACTGCCGCTTCTATCCCCTTCGTGCCTTGCTTTGTAGATATCCCATCCCCCTCCCTAGTGAACACAGAGGCAAAGTACTCGTTAAATACCTCTGCCTGATCCCTCATCTCTTCCACCCACCCTCCTTCTGATCTCAATCTGCTGAGATGGCCCTTAGTTTTTCTCCGCTCCCCAATGTACCGGAAGAACCCCTTTTCCCCTCCATGTATCCCCTGTGCCAGCCGCTGCTCTTTACTGGACTTTGCTCCCCTCACCATATGGGTGACTTTTCTAGATGCAAGATGGTACATTTCCTTATCCCTATCCCCTCTTGTGGTTTTATATTTTTTGTAGGCCGCCTTCTTTTCTCTGACTGCTACCTGTACCTCACTGGACTACCAGCATGGTTTATGTGACCTTGCTCCCACATTTCAACTTAAGCGCAGGTCCTGACTGCCTCATGAAGTCCCATTTATGACCTCCCATCTCCTTTCCACACTTGTCATTGATGTAATCCCTTCAAGTGATCCTTGAGAATATTTCCCATGCCCATAAAGTCTGCCCTCCTGAAGTCCACTGCCAGTGTCCTAGATCTCACCCCCCCTCCCCCTATGCTTATTTGAAACCAGACAGTATTGTGGTCTCTCCCAGTCAGGGGGTCCTGTACAACCATGTCCCTTACCAGATCCCCATCTGCCAGAACCACGTCCAGGACATGCCCCTCCCTTGTGGGCTCCATCACATGCTGATATATTCAATGTGCCTTTCTGTATTTTTTTGTTAATTTGTGTTTGGGATTTACAAGTGTACATGTGTTTTCAGTTTATTCCTTATTTTCATTTCTGTCATTCAAACACATGAGGAAGTATTGTAATTGTAACGTATGCATGTTGTTACTGCATTGTATTATTATTATTTAACTTTTACTGACCGGGCAAGCACAATCCAATCACAGTGTCTATTTTCAGGTGCAACTGGGGACAAATACAAGGCAAATACAAAAAGCCATACTACAGCAAGACAGTGACATTAACACAGGCTGCAGAAACACAGATTGGCAATTACATATGCAGTCAACTGGAATTACAAGTAACAGCGAATTGTCTGTCATGTGTGCCTTTGGCCCTGGTCTAGCCTGAAAAGGGATCTCTGGTCCAATTCACCAAACAAATTCTAAATAAAAAATAAAATACCGGGTGATTGTCAACACTAAGGTTTGTATCCCCAACCCACAATGCCAAAAATAAAAGATAAGCTGCTCTGTACTTCCTGATTCAGAATATTTCTGACTTCGAGGTTCCAGAATAACAAGAAAAAAATAACACTTGTATTGCAAGTGACTAGATACTCTTTAGATAAGTACTTTTTCTTTCTTTTTTATTTTTAAGAACCCCCCCCCCACCCTGAAAACATCTGTTAAACTGGGGAAACATTGGGACTGATCAAAGATGCCCGGTGCAAAGATTTGGCTAAAGTTTTTCAAGATTTGGAATAACTTGCCAGTTTGCTTCTTTGTTGAGTCTCTATAAACTTTGTATGATTTTTTCTGTATTTTGGCTCAACAAATGTACACTTCTCATTGGGAGGGTATTTGTATTTATGCACAGTTTAGATATATTTATTTTACAGTGTATTTACCCAGGATAGCCAGGCTGAGATGCAATATCTGGTTGCTGGGGGGGGGCTGTTTCCAATGTAGGCCAACCGTGTTCTTCTTTGTGGTGCAGAGGCATGTAAATAATTGTATGCTAACTAACAACATAAACTGCTGTTCTTTACCCCCTTTTTACAGAGAGCTTGTTACATGCAAAACAATATATATAGGACTCACTATTTACGTGTTTTGTTTTCATTCTCATTTACCTACCAGCTTCATACAGCATCTCATGTGTGACATCATCCAGTGTCCCACTGTCTTCTGTTGTGCCACTTTGGATAACCACGGGAGGAACAGATGTGGGTCTGGTGCCCAGAATACTATCAAGCTCCTCATAAAATGGACAAGTCACCCTCCCAACCCCTGATTTTCTATTATTATCCTTCACCTTATGGTAACAGACTTTTAGCTGTTTTATTTTCTCATGGCACTGCTTTGTACTACGTTCGTGCCCCCTAGCCATGAGATGAGCAGATATCATCTCGTAAATTTTACTGTTCCTCATAAAATTGTTCAACTGTTCCTGCACAGCCTCTTGTGACCAGTAATCGACAAGCAATTTAGTAGCTTCCTCTGACCAACTAGCTGAACGATCTGCCATATTTTAATACTTTTAATTATGATAAAGTTCTCCTCAGATGAATTAACTAACTCAGTGGCTCACTTCAAGGCACCGCAAACTATTTACTTCCTGGATGAGCGTTCCGTGTGCATCAAGGGCAAAGGTTATTAATGCAGTGGTAGCCACTGGATACACACGCTTTGCGGACACATTGACCAAACAAACCCATGTTGCTGTTAACCCGTTTTAAAACCCGTGCTAAAGACTAGGTTTTTAGCAGGGTTAAAACACGGTTTTTAAACATGTTTTAACAAGCATTGCTGCGTGGCCACAACCCGAGTTAGCAAGCCCCAAACCATGTTAGCATTGTTAAAATGGGTTAACAGACACAGTGTGTCCAGGCCCTAATGGTACTGCTCTCATGTAGTTCCACAATAGACTCTGAGAAGGTGCCCCCTGTGATTCTACATGAAGGTGATCAGAAGGGATGGAGGGTAAACTATTTACATAGTGGTCCGGGCACCCCAGGTGGGTCTCCTAGTATAGACAGGTTTAAAGAAAAGCTGCTCAAGCTGTTAGCATCTGAAGGGAGAACTGCTCACTACCTCGTAAAGGTGTTAGACCTATCAGAGGACCACACACCCTTGCATTCCCCGACCACATCCCCGTGTCCCCCAAGAGCTCCCCAGTAGCTGCCTCCCCCATCATAATTCCCCCGATACAGCTAGACTCCTATAGAAGGCTCAGACTTTTCTCCGGTACTGTCCCAGTGCTTTTGGGGGAGGATGATTTAGAGACCTGGATGTACTATGCTATCCCTATATTGCAGGAATGGCAATGTTCAGAGGGGGAAAAGAGGAAGCACTTGATGGAGAGTTTGAGAGTCCCTGCCCTGGAAGCCATCCATTTTCTACACGCCACTAGTCTGGAGGCCACTGGAGCAAAATACCTCTCTGCACTGGAGGGGGTGTTTGGCAGCACAGAATCAGGGGATGATTTATTGTGGAAATTCAAGTCAGCTAAACAATGGAAAAATTAGAAGATATCTGCCTTTGTCACTAGGATAGAGAGGGCTCTGCAGAGGGCCCACAGAAAAGGGGGAGTGCCTGTCAAAGAGCTGAACCAGGCCAGATTAGACCACATCCTGAAGTCAGCTAGATTTTCAAGTGTAATGATATTGAAGCTCAAGTTGCAAGACAGGAGGGCAAGCCCTCCAGAGTACTGTCATTTAGTGAAAGAAATTCATGAGATTGAAACTGATGAAGAGGGCTGGGAGCCCTGTGCTGGGGCTGTGAACACTTGCCAGACCCCGGAAAGGAGTGATTCAGATGAGGCCCAACAGTTGAGAGAATTGATTAAAGAATTAACTAAGGCAGCCAGAGAACCTGATATGTATCAGGCACCCCCGAGACCAAAAGTGGACTGGGAGTGCATGTTGTTTCTCTGGAGACCCGGACAGAGGGTAACCTACTAGCAGAGATATGAGAATTGAGAGCCATGGTGGAGGAATTGCACAGGACTGCCCTAACCCCCAATTGTAGTGGAGATCCAGGAGTACTAGAGTGTAGGCCCCCAATACAGGAAGAGCCCCAAAGGGCCCCAGACGGGCCCCAACAGAGAAGAGACTCCCCACCCTTCAAAGACCCTAGAGACATTAAGTTTTGCTACCATTGTGGGGAGGATGGGCATTTCCAGCCAGCCTGTTGCTTGCCAGAGAACTTGAGAAAGGTTACTAATAGGTTGGTGGCCTTGCATCGCAGGGCTAACACCTGGCTACCAGGGGGAGCTGCTTGGAAAAGTTATGCCACCAGGCCAATGCCCGATTGACACCCAGGTCAGTGCCACTGGAATGGTCAGAAGTGGTGGGTCCCTCCATGGAGACCACTGTAAAAGTGAAAGGAGTGTCTACAAGAGCTGTATTAGACAGTGGCTCCCAAGTGACAATTATGTTCCAGGATTGTATCAGAAGCATTTGTCTGATATACCCTTACAACCATTGGAAGGACTGCATGTCTGGGGGTTAAGTGAGAAGGCCTACCCCTACTCTAGATATATCCGAATTTGGCTGTCTTTCCCCACCTCCGTGGCTGGAATGGCAGAGCAAGTAGACACCCTGGCCTTAGTGTGTCCCCTACTGGACTGTATGATGGGGTTCCTCTACTAATTCGGACCAGAGTTCAATCTTAACATAGTTTTACTAGCCCTGAACCTAGTGCACATTGATCCGGGCTACTGCAGCTAAACCTCTTCTTGTCCATCTTGACCAGTGTAGGTTTTTCATGGCTGTTAATGAAGTTGAAAAAGTCCCTACTTTAGCAGGCTGTAGTCCTTTTGTTAATCTCCCTCAGTGTTCCAGGTGGCCTTGTGTGATTAACAGCTCATTAAGAGCTGCAATTATCTGGCAGTTCAAGAGGGGGATTCCACAAAAGACTCAATGTGAGTTGTTATCATTCAATTGTTAGGACAGTCAACTAGTGTGAATGCTGTGATCAAGGGTAGAGTGGTTAAGTCACTAGCTTCCAGTTTGCTGAACTTGTCTTTGATTTATTCCACATTATTAAGATCAGTGTGCCTCATTTCCCAACCTTTTGAGTGTCTGTAGGTGCTTTTACACTGGCAGTCTTGCAACGGAATAAGCGTTACGGAAGGACCTTACCATTCCATCCAATGCTGTGTAAACGCTATTTGTTCTGTTGTAAAAATGAACGGTCGCCTGAAATGCACACCATGGTGTAGGTGGTTTGTCCCAAATGTGCTGTTGCAGCACGCAATGTAAAGCGCCCATTCTGGAGCAAACAACTCTAGCTCTAGCAAGGAGTACCGCATTGGTACAGATGTTAGGGCACTTTGTAGTGAAAAATAGAACTCGTGTAATCAGAACGTGCAGAGAACACGCTGTATCGGTGCTACACAGGTAACGGGTGTTTCGGCACAGCAGCGTGTGTGTAAAAGAGCCTTGTATCCAACACAGCAGTGGCAGAATGGCATGATGTATACACTGTCTGCCCAGCCAGGTGGTCTGTCAACTCTATACTTTCCCTTGACACCACTGAAAACTAGACTCTGAAGTAGCCATCCATAGATCCATAGCTGCCATTACTGACTGGTATAGGGGTCCATGGCTCCTCTTAATGGATCACACCAATCAGTGCCATCCATGCAGTCCCACCCTTATACTATCTGGATGTCATTTCATCCTAAAACAATGCTTTGGAGCATATATTGTACAAAGCAAAACCTTAGTAAAACATAACTTGAAAGGTTAAAATATTTTTTTCTGGTGTGCACAGATCATCCTATATAGAAAGAGAGGTAGTACAGTATCATGCCTGTATACTGCTTCCCCTTTGGTTGGTGAAAGGACACTGTTATGAAAACTCTGTTGTTGTTAGGGCAGACCATGTTAAATCAATACTTTTGTGCCTGGTATATATAAACAGATATGTCAAAGTTTGTTACATCCCAAGCCCCCTGTGTTTGTTTAACTCTCCAAAGAAATCCTAGAACTGCCCCGGCTCACTTCGTAGTGTAAGAAGGCTTCCAGAAGTGCAGGTCTGGTTAATCACAGGGTGGCGGGTGAGAGTGTCTTTCTCTGCCTGACTCTGTACATTGTCCTGCAGGTCAGGGTGGGACTGTGGTGAGGTGCATGATGATGTTGGCTATTGTGTGTACAGAGCTAGAACTGCTTGATTGAACATTTGCTATTATGGTACCCTCTGGTTTGGTGGGGAGGGAGGTGAAGAAAGAGGAAGCAAGGGGCACATGGTAAAAACAGAGGGGGTACACACTGCGTGTGATTGGATTGCAGTCTTTTTTTTTCTGGGGCAGGAAGCAATGTGGGAGCAGGATAAATATGCAATAATCAGAGTATTTTTGGCTTGCATTTTTCCTGTATAACCAATCAAAATTTGTCATTATTATTGTGGGCTAGTGCAACTATCTGTGGGCTAGTGCAATTTTTAATCAACTTGTCCAGCTGGCTAGTGCAAAAAAAAATTAAGGTTGACCCCTGATTGGGACGAATGTGCATATGTATGGACGGTTGGCACAGCTGTGTTATGAGAAACAGGGGTCAAGGACTGATAGAGCTTTGAGAATTACGGCCTTGATCAAGAAGGCCTGTGAGGCACAAAGAAATGCTGAAGGAGTGGACCTAGGGGAACCGGTTGGAACTGTATGGAAGAAGGATCCTGAGTCCCTGATCCTTGTGCCAAATGCCCAGTGTACCTTATGGGGGAGGTCCATATCAGAAAGGATGTCAAGAATAAAATACTCATGCTGGATGCACCAGGCAATGGGAAATTGCCAGAAGGACTGCTGGTCAAGCCTAGTATTTTGCCTGCCAGAGCCCATGCTCATGCCAGATGGGTTATGGTCCAAGTTCATAGTGTGTTTGATAGAGAGATTCGAGTAAATAGAGATTGCACCCTGGCTAATGTACATTGTGCAGATACTGCAGTGTTGCCCAGTAACAAGTGTTCAGGGAAGAATGACAGGGTGATGCCCAACTTGCTCAATTTTGGTGACTCTCCTTTGCCAGCTGAATGGAAAATGAGAATCAGTGAGAAGCTTGCCCAGAGAGACCAGGTGTTTTCTTTAAAGGAACAGGACATGAGATTTGTGCAAGGAGTTGAGCACCATATCCGGTTGCATGATGAAAGGCCATTTCATGAGAGGTCTCGACTCCTGGCACCTGCTGACATAGATGATGTGATACAAGAATCCAGAAGCCCATATGCTTCGCCTATCGTGGTAGTGAGGAAAAAGAATGTAACAGTGAGGATGTGCGTGGATTATCGCACCTTGAACCGGCGGACCATCCCTGATCAGTATACAATGTCCTGCATTCAGGATGCTTTAGACTGCCTGAACAGTAGCAAGTGGTTCTCAGTGTTGGATCTTCGCAGTGGGTACTATCAGATCCCTATGGCCCCCAAGACTGTGAGAAGACAGCCTTTATCTGTCCGCTTGGTTTCTATGAGTTCATGAGGATACCTCAAGGGCTCTCAGGTGCCCCAGCCACTTTTCAATGACTGATGGAGCATGCAGTGGGGGACATGAACTTATTGGCATGCCTGGTATACCTAGATGATGTCATTGTGTTTGGCAGCTCACTGGAGGAAGATGAGAGCAGATTGTTCAAGGTGTTGGACCGATTGGAAGATTTTGGCCTTAAACTATTCATTGACAAGTGTCAGTTCTTCCAAACCTCTGTAAAGTATGTGGGACACATAGTGTCCACCGAGGGAATAGAAACAGACCCAAGTAAAGTTGAGGATTTGACCACCTGGCCACAGCCCCACAATCTAAAAGAGCTGCAAAGATTCTTGGGATTCTGTGGTTACTATCGGTGGTTCATCAAGGACTATTCGTGGGTGATTTACCCTCTACTTAATCTTACTCAAGGTTACCCTCCTACTAACAAAAAATATAAGAGGTTGGCTTCCCCTGAGGCTGACAGAGTGTATTTCTGTCCCAGTGAAATCTTTGGAGCATGATGGATGCCTGATTGTGAAGCTGCTTTTCATGAGATTATATATCAACTCACTCACGCTCCTGTCCTTGCCTATGCAGATTCAGCAAAACCCTATGTCTTACACACTGATGCTAGCCTGCAAGGTTTGGGGGATGTGTTATACCAAGAGCATGAGAATGGCCTGAAACCAGTGGCCTTTGCCAGCAGAAGTCTGACCCCATCTGAAAAGAACTATTCTGTGCATAAGTCAGAGTTTCTAGCTTTGAAGTGGGCCATTGTTGACCAATTCCATGAGTACTTGTATGGGGCTAAGATTCTGGTAAAAACTGATAATAATCCTTTGACCTATGTGCAGACTTCAGCAAAGTTGCATGCTAATGGCTATCCGCATTAACTACATATGATTACACTGTTGAATACAGAGCAGGTCTGAATCACGTAGATGCTGATGCTCTCTCCCTGAGGCCTGTTTTCCGGAAAGACTGGGTCAGACTGTCAGAACCTGATATTCGAGCACTCTGCCAGAAGTTTGACAGGGAGGAACAAATGTCCACTGACGTAGTGGACTGTCTGTTGGATTGTTTGGGGCCCTCTGAGAATTGCATACCTGCTACTTATTACCACTTTTCTGCATTAGATATTGGTGCACTGCCTCAGCTCGACAATGACAGTCTTCAGTGGGCTCAATCCCAAGATCCTATGATCAAATCAGCTCTAGAAGCCCTCTACACAGGGAAAGATGTGTCCAAGTTGCGCTCCACTGATTTGAGAACTGCACTGTTATACAAGGAAGGTCCTAAGCTGAAACTGATTAATCGACTGCTATACAGAGAAACAGTAGACCAGGGGGGCCAAATAGACAAGCAACAGTTGGTCTTGCCCACTGCTTTCAGAGCCTTAGTACTGAGGTCTTTACACAACCATATGGGGCACCTTGGTATAGACAGAACACTTGAGTTGGTGAGGTCCAGATTCTATTGGCCTAAGATGGGGGCTGATGTTGAGCAGCACATTCAAACTTGCAGTATCTGCTTAAAGAGGAAAGCTTTGCCCCAGAGGGCTGCCCCCCTTGTTAACATCACCACCAGTGCCCCCATGGAGCTGGTTTGTATTGATTTTCTGAGTTTTGAGCCATATCAAAGAAATATTAGTAATGTGCTGGTGGTCACTGACCATTTTATGAGGTATGACCAAGCTTTCCCCACCAAGGACCAGAAGGCATCCACTGTGGCAAAAGTACTAGCAGAAAACTTTTTAGTTCACTATGGGGCTCCACAAAAAATCTGTTCTGATCAAGGCAGTGACTTTGAGAGTCATTTCATCAAAGAGATGCTTTCTCTGTGGGGAGTGATAAAGTCCAGAACCACCCTTACCACCCCCAAGGGGACCCACAGCCTGAATGTTTTACGCACACTCTACTGGACATGCTGGGCACTCTCCACCCAAAAGACAAGCCCAGATGGAGCCAACAAATTAGCACCTTGGTACATGCCTACAACTTCGCCAAAAGTGATGCCACTGGGTTCTCCCCCTACCTCCTGATGTTTGGAAGAGAAGCCTGACTACCGGTAGGTGTTTGGTTTGGAGTTTCTCCTGATGGGGTCCAAGCTGATAATTATCTACAGTATGTGCAAAAGTTAAAGGCCCAGCTGAATCATGCATGCCAACTGTCTTAAACCATGGCTGCCAAAAGAAATCTAGCCAACAAAGAAAGGTATGATAAAAAGGCCAAGGCACAGGAACTCCAGGGGGGAGATTGTGTATTGTTAAGAAATCTGGGACTGCATGGCAAACACAAAATTGCTGACAGGTGGCATCATCTCCCTCACATTGTAGTGGGCAAACTGGATGATCTGCCCATGTACAAAGTAAGGCCTGAAAACAATTCAAAAGATGTTAAGACAATGCCTTGAAATCATTTGCTGCCCATTGGCCAAATACTGATTGAATCTGAGCCCTCAGAAAATGCTCTCCCTGGACCGGTGACCAGAGCTGCTGCTAAGCAAAGGCAGAGAAAGTCTGCACCTACAGTTGCTGAGTTAAGGTTTTCTCCACAGCAAACCCTAATTGAAAATGACTGTCAGTCTACTTCAGAGGAAAGTGAGTGCAACTTTGGGTACTACCCTTCTTATGAACTAAGTCAATTATTTCAGGATAATCCCCTAGTCAATTATGGAGATGAAGCTGGCCTTCTGGACTGCCTAAGCCCCCAGCTTTGTCCTTGGAGCCAATGCTCCCAGAAAGTGAGGTGCAGAGTGTTAAGTCTGATGATCTTGAGTCACTGTGCATGGTGGAACTGTATGAGCTTTCAGAGGAGGAAAATGATGAACTGGGACAGACTGGTGATATACCAGAACAAGAAGAGTATTTCGAGTGCCCTGATGGTTCACTGCCAGTGTCAGAGAGCTCTCCCTGTGAGTCAAGTGTTGTGACCTCAGAAATCACAGATCTTGGAGCTGAAAGTGCCCCAAGTTCCAACATTTCTACCTCGATGGAAACTCCCCTGGCAAGTAAAGACAATGCTGAAAGTGAAGCTAAAAGTGCAGAGACTATAACAGTTCCCCCAGAAAGACTGGTCGGGCTGTGAAGCCTGTAGTGTGACTCAGCTATGATTCCCCTGGGAGGCCTGTAGATTTACCTCTCCATGTGGTCCATAAAGGAGTATATGTGTCCCTGAGCTCATTGCCCAAACTGAGCATAAGTGCTAACTCCAGGTTAATTGGTTTACCTTCCGGAGTTGGTGCCCCTGCTCCATCTAGCCCCAAGGTAGCTGATAGGGAAGAGCCCCCTTTCTTCAAGTTTCATGTGCAGGAAGTAATGACCTGATTTCAAAATGCACTGTGTATATAATGTTGTGTAACAAGTAATAAGCTGTGAAATATAGAATAAGTGTATATAACAAAGGCTTAATATGTTGACTGCTGTTCAAAAAGTTGCAGGCCTAACCTGTTGGTAATATGAATGAATGTGGAGATTTGCCTTAAAGTGTTATAAGGGTACCTGCTTGACATGGACTTCAAGTTTTTTCAGGCCAGAAAGGGTGTAACCCCCCTGCAAATGGGGGTTCCTAAAAGCCTTCCAGGAGCTTGCCTAAGTGCTCCCTGCCTAGCTGGCATTCGGTGAAATGCCGTTTAGTTGTGTTCACTACCTGCACTCCAAAGCCTATGAGTACTGTCTCTTGAAGGTCTGCCTGCTCGCCGACATCATTAGTTTGCCTGGGCGGACTGTGTGTTCTTTACTCGAGTCCCACCTGAGCTTCTGAGCAATTGCTCCGATTCTGCCATCGCTAGTGGTGCAGAGGGAGCTCTTTTCAAAGATGTAACAGTTTGCCAGAAACCATTTAGAAAAGTAATGAAAATGTAGTTTGCTTAACCTGCTTTTCTTGCAGCACGAACTGTTCTGTGACACCCCACCATTTTGCATCTGAACTGCCGAAATGGACCAATTGGGTTAGGGAAGCCTTAAAATGGAGACTGCTTGGGCCAATCAGGAAAGGGACTCCCAGCTGGAGCTTGTTACAAGGGGGCTAATTGGAAGAAGCCCCTGGGAAGTGTAGTTCTGGTCCAATGGCACCTTTTTTGCACCTATAGAGGAACCCCTGCTGTGACTGACAGTTTCATCAGCCAGCCGGGCTCTAGAGGATTTAAGGGAAATGCACTGAGCTGTTGCTGGCAATCCAGATCTGAGGTGAAAGTGAAGAGAGAAGGAGCCCTGTTGATCGAGCGGTGAGTAGTTTGCGTGGGAAGCACGTGTGTAGGCCCCAAAGTTGGTCTGTGGCCATTGGTAATCGTAGTTCAGACTGAATCAGAGTTTTTGAGGAGGAGGAAGAAGCAGAAGTGTGGGAACCAGGCTTAACCTGAGGAAGACTGAAAGTTTGCTGAACACGATCGGCCTGTCAGGGACTGCTGATGCTGTGCGTGCTCCCGGGTATTTTGCAGTAATTGCGATCGGGATCGAGGAGCAGTCTGCTTGGTACAGTACAATACTTTACTTTGCATAATAAATGTGACTTAAATTGGAGGGAGATTGTGATCTTAATTTCCCTCACTCTGCAGTGTGTGCTGAATGCTGGAAACTCAGAAACAACTCCTTCTATCCTGTAATCTATATTGGGTATCGTGAGTATAATTCAGGGCAACCGCCTGCAACAATTTATGAATCAAAAGTGTGCCATCTGATTTACTTGTGCTTTCTTTTTCTGGAACTGAGCCTCTGCTCCAGATTACAATTTTGCTGTGCATGCCTTTCTTTCTTTTAGGGCCCCAACCAGCTGCACCAACTGGCCAACCCCAGGCAACAGACCTGGCCAGCCCCGACCAACCTGGGTACCCAACGAGTGTGACATTCAGACACTAAGTTTCATGCACAGTGCTGTGATTTATATGTCTTAATGCAAAATCAACCTGATCCCCCTTCCTTGTTACTTCCCCTGAATAAATCAGATTTATGTTTGTTGAACTATAGCCTACATGTGGTGTCAGTACATATAGCAGAGAATATTGCATAGTTGTAGTGGCATTGCATAACCTTATTTTACAGGGGTCCTTGGGGACGTGCTGCAGAATCAGTCTCGATGGTAAGTGGGTACTCTATGTGTAATCAGTGTGCATATGTGGGGTATTGGGAAGGTAACCCTCTTGTACTATGTGGGCCACTAGTGGGAGCAAAGGGGGGTCACAGTATCCCAGAGGACTGTGTCCAAGCTAGTTCAACCACTACCAACCCTGACCTCTGGGTGGAGGCACCTGTCACTGGACCTAGGCCCCTTAACCTGTCACTAGTCATACAGGCAGGGGTAGTAGCCCTTGGGATAGCGCCACCTAGGGGTTACATTTATATATTAGATCATCAGTTTACAGACCTTTGAGTCAAAGACTCATTTACAAAAGCACCTCGTCAAGAGAGCAATACATCACAGCAAACAAAACAGTACAGTACATAATGCTTAGATTAAAAAAGCAACCAGTGTTACAGGAATTCACTAGTGGTACAAGCTTGGTAATAGGTAAATCACAGTAGTCATGATATAGGTACACGAGTAACACATCAGGTAGCAACCAGAGATATTTTATTACATTAATCAGCAGATGTTGCCTGAAACCCCAGGCATATACAGCAAAAGTAGACAGGGCAAACCCAGCCTAGGGGTGAGGGTAAGGGGCAGATGGGGGATTATGTGCAGTTGCAGCAGTGAGTACATGTCAGATGGCTTCTGAGGGAGACCTTGAAAGGACCAAGCTTAGTGGAGTCAGTTATGTTGGCTGGGAAGGAATTGAACCAGGAGGGAGCCCGATAGCAAAGGGATCTCTGGGACACAGAGGTCCTTACTCTGGGGAAAACAAGGGATGTTTTGACAGTGCTGCGTGTGGAGACTGAGGGAGGTATGCTGCAGAGGTGGCGACCCCAGGGAGGGAGAGCCCTAGCAGGGTCTTTTTTTTTCAAAGTTTATTCACAGTTTTACATTAATACAGGAGACAGAAACATTGAAAGTAAGATAGTAACATAACAGCATGATATACATTCTGTATCCCCCCTCCCCACCCCTTCCTACCCCCTCCCACCCACTGCAACAGCATCTCTTAAAAACACCCCAATCAAGTAACTGAAACATCATTTTAGTATCTCCTCAAATAGTAAGTAGAGTGTGTAAGGGATCCCAAATTTGCATGTATTTCAGTTGCCTATTATAAAGACCGGCAATGACTTTCTCCATTCTGAGATTGGCTAGAATTTCATGAAGCCACTCCTGGTAAGATGGGCAACTATCATCCTTCCAATGCTTGAGAACCACCTTTTTAACTGACATAGCTATCATGGAAATATGGGATCTCCGGGTGTTAACATCAGTAGGGGATAAGTCCCCTAACAGGCAAATTTCTGGGGTGAAGCAATCCTGCAGACCCAATAAGGGGCCCAATTTGGCCTTAATAGTGTTCCACAAGGGAGTTACCTTAGGGCATTGCCAAAAAATATGGAGAAGTGTCCCTGTGTCCTGGGAACATCTAGACCATAAGTCTGATTCCAGGAGACCCCACTTAGCCTGCTTTGGGGGTGTATAAGCAGGGTCTTTTTTACAAGAAGGCAGGTTTGGAAGTGGAGTCTTTCTTCAAGGTTGAGCAAGTTGGTGGTGGAGTACAGCAGGTATGTATGGGTGTGCCTAGGGGCTCCCAGCATTAGCCTGAAGGCCTTGTTTATAGAGAGCTGGATTCTTGCAAATGCAGTGTTGTCAGCTGCAGCATAGATGGGCAGTCCATAGTCGATTAGTGACAGGACAGAGGAGGTGATTGCCAATCTAAGGGCCTCTTGTGGTAGGTAGTCCCTATAGCAGTATAACAGTCCAATGCTGACACTGGTCGCAGTAGAAAGGGCATTGAAATGGGAATGGAAGGAGAGTGCTGAATCAAAGGTAATGCCCAGATACTTGTAGGAGGAATCCTGCTCAATGGGGTTTAGTGTGCTAGGCAGTATCACGAGAGAGACACCACTGGCTTTGCTTTGGCGATGTGAGAAGAGCTTAGCTTTGGTCTTTTTTAGGTTCAGGACTAGCCTTCGTGATGTGAACCAATGCTCAGCTCTATCAAAAGCTTGTTGGAGGGTGGCCTGGAGTGTGTTGGGGTTGGGGTCAGAGGCGAAGAGCACAGAGTCATCCTCATAGAGGAGGATTTTACTTGGGCAGGTCAAAGGGAGGGAGTTGAGGTAGAGACTGAAGAGGAGAGGGCCTAAAATGGAGCCCTGGGGAACCCCAGAATGTACAGGTTGTGTGTCAGATAAGGTGCTATGGATTTTTACACACTGAGTTCTGGCAGAGAGGTAGCTGATGAACCATGCAAGGGGGCTGGGAGAGAAACCAAGGCATCTGAGGGAGTCAAGCAGGAAGAGATGGCAAACCATGTCAAAGACCTTGAAGATGTCCATGAACACAGCACTGGCAGGACTTCTGGCATCAACAACAGAGTGCTGGAAGTCAGAGAATTCAAGTAGCGTGGTTGTGGTGCTGTGACTGGCAGGAAAGCCATGCTGTTCAGGGCACAGGATATTGTGCATGGCCAGGTATTCAGCAAGCTGGTTGGCAACTACTTTTTCAAGGGCCTTAGAGAGTGGGGGGAGGATGGAGACAGGTTGATAGTTACCCGGGGTTGCTCGATTAGCACTCTTTAGGATGGGAGTTATGATGGCAGTTTTCCATGTGCTGAGGAACTGCCCCAGGCACAGAGAGTGGTTGAGCAGCTCAGTAAGAGGGACCAGGATAGCATCCTACATCCAACAAAGTAGCCTAGTGCCAGTAGGTCAGTGCCGGGGTTGTTACTACTAACGGCTTTTTGCATAAGGGGTCTAGCCTCCAGTGGGGAGATTGCATGTAGATAGAAAGAGGTCTCTGTAGAGTGGGCAGGGGCGTTACTAGGATAGGGTCAAAGAAGTTACTGGGCAGGACTGAACTCAGGTCTGAGAAAGTGTGGTTTAGGCAGTCTGCAATGCCAAGAGTGGGTCAGAGCAGATAGTTCCATTAAAGGAGAGTTGACTGGGACATGGTCATACCAGGCTATACATGGTTCAGGAAAGACAGTTTGAGAATTGAAGGAGGGGGTGTGGTGCTTTATGTGAGGGAAAGCATAAAAGCAATGGAGATACAGGCAAGATAGGAAGCAGAGGTGCTGTAGGTCACCTTGGAGACAAGGAATGGATGTAACTGGCATGATCTACAGACAGACAGGGGGAGAAGTTAAATAATGTACTGGTGGAATCAATTAGCAAAATGGAAGAACAAGGGAGGTGCTGCTGATGGGGGACTTTAATCTACCTGATATAGACAGAGGCCTCCCAGCTGCAACTTCAGCTAGAAGCAGGGACATCCTTTACTCAATGCAGGGCATGTTTCTCAGGAAAGTGCCCAGAGAACCCATTCGAGATGGGGCAATACTGGACCTGGTACTCACTAACAGGGACAGTGTTGCAGACATCAAGGAGGGAGGCCACGTGGGGACCAATGATCACCATACAATATGAGTCAATATAAGGACAGCTGTGGAATTGAACCATACAAGGGTGAGGATCCTGGACTTCAGGAGGGCAGATTTTATAAAGATAGGTGAATTCCTCAGGGATGCCTGGCAGTGGGGGATGACCTGGGGGGTGAGGAACAGTGGGCAAAGCTAAAAGGGGGCATAGCTAAGGTGTTAAACATCTTCATTAAGCAAGTGAGCAAAAGCAAGAGGAAAAACATTGCTTTGGTTCTTAAAAGAGGTGGCAGGAAAAGCAGAAAGGGTTGCATTCAGAGGTATTATGAGTCTCAGAAAGAGAAGGATAGGGAGGTGTATTAAAAGAAATGGAGGGGAGCAGGGAAAGCAGTAGAGAGTGCAAAGGTGTAAACTGAAGGGAGAATAACCCAAGCAGCAACAAAAGGTGCCAAGAAATGTTTTAGGTGAGTAAGCAAAAAGAGGAAGAACAGTTGAGGGATTGTAAAGATAACAAGCTTTGGCAGAGCCACTATGACTGTGGTGCATTAACTAGATAAGGGTGTTTCATGGGCTTAAACATAAACATTTATTTATTTAAAAAATATCAGATTTACAAACCTTTGAGTCAGAGACTCATTTACAAAGGCACCTCGTCAAAACAAATACAAAGACAGCACAGTTAACAAGTCCAAAAACAATGGCTCAGAGAGCAGACAGTTATAACAATCATTCACTGGAGATACATGGGTAGCAGTAGATAAACAGATTACATAGTTCAGGCACACAGGCACCACATCAAGAAGACCAAAGCAGTTTAAATAATATACAATAGTTAAAGCAAATAGACATCAGGAGTCAAAGAGAAGCCCAGAGTGTTCACGTGAAGGCTGTTGCATACACTAACTGAATCAAAGTATAGTACATTGAGAAAGGGCATATTTAAGCAATAAGGCATGACAGGGTGTGTGTTATCATGTAATAACATCACTCATGGGGTGGGTTGAAGCACGAGGAGAAGCTGAGTATTTATTTATTTATTTGCACATATTTATTTGATCCACTGGATCAGCAATATTTGCACAAGTTGTGCCCAGTGCAGATTTTACAGCACTGGTCCTGGTCTGGTGATCTGGGTTTTACCCATACCATACTGCATATGGCTTAGTGATATACTGTACAGATGGCTGCAGCGTCTGACCCATTGAAGATTGAAGTTTCAGAAAACCATTATGCTACAAATATCAAGACTCACTCCCTCCCTCACCCCCCAGTCACAATTAATCATCTACCTAAGTCATACTTAAATACTGGTGCCTCTACATCCATGCCACTAAGCTTTTAATGTCAACATGCTTCTTCTGCTGCTGTGAGTTAAAGTCTTCATTTAAAAACATTATGTTGAAAAATTTTTGTTTTAGTATATCCATGGTCAGGAAAAATGAATTCGTAAAAGAAACCAAAATCCCCATTTATCAGTTCATTGAATCACAATACAGCATGTTATAAAGTTTTCAGATTCTATGTGTAACCTACAGTAAGTCAAACATAAATTAGACACACAAATGCCTGGCTATTTGCAAGTGAAGCAAATGTGGTTATTATCATTCAGTTGTAAACACCTATAGTCACAGCCAGCATTCAATAAAACAGATGACCGCCATAACAAGGGAGGCAGTATAGCACAGTGGTTTAAGGCTCTTCTCTGCAAATCTGGAGATCTAGGTTTGAATCCCACAGCTCCCACACAAATGTGGAGTATCTTTTTAAGAAAGTATAAAATATTGTGAAATGATTTTATAGCAGTGCACACGCTAAATCCTACTGCCACATTCAAAATATCATACCCTACCTATTTACCACATATAAACTCAACTGTATTTAAAAAATAACTCTAGGCACTTTTGTTTTTTTACCTGGAGAGACACACTAAGCTGAAAGCTTGTTTACAAGTGTAACCTGGGAGCACAAGGAAGTTAAGTGGTTTGTGCAGGGTCACACAGCATGCAAGTGGTGTTGTGGGAGTCAAACCCAGGTCTCCAGGTTTGTAGCTTAGAGACTTAAACCACTGCCTACTTAACCATTTACAACACGGTTACACTTATATATAATACATACTTCTCAAACTTGAAAGAAAAAATACACTTTATCATCAAAGTCTGTATTTACCGAGTACTGTGCCCATTTTTAAAATAATTTGAACCCCCCAAAAATGTGCCCTGACATGAAACTGCATGTTTAACTGTAATGACAATTAAAAATTGTATTTCTAAATGCATTATTGACACCAATGCTTCAAGAGTAAAAAATGTCAACCCCTCCCCCATGACAGATTGCATTCTGGGAAGATTACCTTGTCAAGATGCTATAAAAAAAAACTGAAAAACAGGTTTAATGGAATGAATGCTGACATCCTATTTCTAGTGTCCATGATAAAATAAAAAAATAGTTAAGATTATTTTTATGTCAGCTTAGATCAGAATAGCTTTTAAAATCACCAATTGTTTTCTCATTCAATGTTTTCTAATATATCTCAAACTTTAAAGAAAAAACACGCTTTATCACCAAAGTCTGTTTTCAGCTTCCTACAATGCACTTAATTTGTAAAAGGAAAAATGATCTTGTCACAGACCACAATCAGCACTAACTACTAACAGAATGCTGATACCTGCATTTACAGTTTAGCAAATACTTGAAATCTAACTGAGTAGGGTTTCTATAAGAAAACAGATAGAGTCCGTTAATTATAGCATTTTATAGCATTGATGATCTGGGCAATTAGATCTGGGTTTGAATCCCACAGCCCCCACAAAAAAAAAAGAAAATTTTCTTACAGAGCTAGATTTGTGTCTAGGTCTCCTTCCGAAGCCCCAGGTGGCTCTGACAATCATTTGTTCCAAAGAATTTTTAAGTCAATTTGAAGGCATTAGATATCTTCTGTTCTGTTCTCCACTGCACAGGCATGTCTGTTGGTTGATAAGGTCCCAAACTAGTGTATCTGGTTACAGCATGCTAGAGCTATCTCATGCCACTCCCAATGAATCAGAAAAAAGTTTGGAGTGGAGGCAGAGGTGGATCTTACTCCAAAGAAAAACCTAATGCTGCCTCCCACTACTCAGGTTCCAGTTCTTGTACCACACATTTAAGAAAGAAAATAGTACCCTACAACCATTGACTAACATGAACGCGTATTTATTTGAGGGCAGAAAACATTGCTTGGAGGAGGGTAAGGTGGAGGAAACTATTCACATCTGCAGTCAGTTTAAACATGACATCACTCCTTTTGTACATGCAATACTCCTGTTGGCTCCTCCCACAATCATAAAAAGGGAAAGTGACTTGGGCAAAGGGGGACCAGAAAAAAGCAGGCATCCTGAACAAATATTTCTCCTTAGTGTTCACAGAGAAAGGAGAAGGGAAAAGAACACAGAAAAAGTAAAAGGACCTTTGGAGGGAAGAAGCTGGACACTAATCTTTTTCATATGAGAGAGACCTAAAGGCACTTTCAGTTCTGAAAGTAGACAAAGAAATGGGGCCTGACAGGATTCATACAAGGGTATTGAGTGACCTAAGGAAGGTATTGGCTGCACCTCTGACAGTCCTATTTAACAGATCACTGGAGACAGGAGAGGTTCTAAAGGACTGGAGCAGGCAGATGTAGTCCCACTTTTCAAAAGTGGTAGAAATGAGTAGGCTGGCAATTATCGACCAGCCAGCTTGATATTGGTGGTATGAACATTAATAGAAACACTGCTTTAGGAAAGAATCATGAAATATCTTGATTCCAATGGGCTACAAGACATGAGGTAGCACTGATTCATGGATGGAGGTCTTTTCCATGGAATCTGATAGATTTCTTTGACTGGGTGACCAAGGAATTAGATCAGGTTGGAGCAGTGGACATGGCTTACCTAGATTTCAGTAAAGCATTTGACACTGCTCCACACAGGAGACTAGTAAGCATGCTGGGTAGCTTAGGAGTGGGCCCAAAGGTGGTAAACTGGATAAGAAATTGGTTAGAGGATAGGCAACAGGAGGTGGTGGCAAATGGAGTTGGCTCTAAAGAAAGGAGAGTGCCAGTGACCAGCGGGATGCCTCAGGTATCAATTATTGGACTAGTCCTCTTTAATGTCTTTACAAGCGACATTGCAGAGCAGCTAAAAGGGCAGATTTGCTTCTTTGGGGATGAAACCAAAATCTGCAACAGGGTGGGTACTCTGGGAAGGGAAGATGAAAGGATGAGTAGAGACCTGAGAAAACTTGAGGAGTGGTGAAGGGTATGACAGCTGGGTTTCAATGGGTAGAAGTTCAAAATAATACACTTAGGGCACAGAAACTCAGGAGCAGAGTACAAATCGAGTGGAGTGGTATTGTCGACCACCAAGCAGGAAAGAGACCCGGGGGGGTAATCATATCAGATGACATAAAGATGCTCAGGCTGTGTGACAAGGCAGTTGGAAGGGCTAGTGGGATGCTGTGGTGTATAGGGAGGGGTATCACTTGCAGAAAGGGGGGGTCATGTTGCTCCTGTATAGATCACTGGTAGGACCCCACCTTGAGTACAGGCTGATTGTCTCTCAGGACAGACAGGGCTTGACCCTCCCTCATTCCCCCAACCCACCTTCCTTGGGCTCATCCACATTTATAGGGTGGCTAATCCAACCCACACATGACCACATATACAGAGCATCTCTGAGGATTATGAAGGAGGGACGAATCAGAAAGAGAAAAAAGGGGGAAAAATAAAGAATACAGCTAAGAAACAGCATTGAGGAGGGATACTGGAATGGAGGATAATGGAGGGGGACTCTAGTCAAATGGAGGTGACAGGACAAGGTGGATCAAGTGGGTGGTGTAAGAGGGGGAGAGGAATGGGGTGGAGCATGAAGGGATGGAGGAAGGGTAGTAGGCTGCAATGGCTGCAGAGCAGCCATCTTCCTAAATATTGCATGGAGGGTGGATGGGTGCTTGGAATGCAGCCAGCTTAGGTAGCTAAGGGAGGAGATTGTATGGCTGAGAGGGGAGCTGTGGAGAGGGGCAGAGAGGGTCTGGGGTAGACAGCTGTAGTTAAGAGGCCATAGAGGAGCTTATGCAGACAGCCTAGCAGACGGACATAAGGGAGGGAAGAGGGGGACAAAACGAGCTACAACCACTGCATCAGCAGGTACCCAAGGAAGAAGAGCCAGGGAACTGGACAGTGGTTAGCAACCAGAAGAAAAGTAAGCTGTGGAAAGATCAGGAGGGGAAAGCAAAGGGCAGAAAGACAGGGGTGACTAAAGTCAAGGTCAGGGAGAGGAGTAATAGATGCACAGTGCTGCCAAGCCAAGAGGATCAGGAGCAAGGGGAGTTCAGAGAGGGGATGAGGAGAGGAGGGGGAGCAATCAGTGGGACCAGCCATCTGAAAGCAAGAGATTGCAACGGGGTGAAGAGCATATGCAGAAGGGAAGATACCAAGGTGGTTGAAAGAGGAAAAGGGACAAGGCGTTAAGCAGGAGAGCAGGAGGGAGGAGAAAAGAAGGGAGGAGGTTGCTTCAAACAGAGGTGTTGAGGAGGTGGGAGAACATGAGGACAATGGACAGATGGGGGAGGAGGTTAAGCCAACTGGTGAGGATAGAAGGAGAGGAGGAGAGAACAAGGATTTAGAGAAAGTAGGAGAAAACAGTGACAGGGGGAGCAACTATACTGAGGAGAAAGGGGACCTGGACAGGGGGAATCATAAGGGAGAAGACCAGGAAGGGAGAGGCAGAGTCATAGTGTTGGGGGACTCCATTCTTAGAGGGATGAGATGGGGTGGCATGAACACCAGAAAGGGCTGCATATGGGTAGAATGCATGCCAGGCATGAAACCAGGAAAGATGGGACAATTTATTTTCAGTTGCATGGAGAGGGAAAGGGAGACACCTCATATAGTGGTGCACCTGGGCATGAATGACCTGGCAGGGGAAACAGTCAGGGAAGTACAAAAGATATTCAGGGAGGTGGGGAAACTCTGTGAGGATGTAGGCCACTCAGTCATTTCTCAGAAGTGCTACCAATACCCAGATCTAGCACAGCCAGGAAGCAGCGTGTAGAGGAGTTTAATTCCTGGTTGAGGAAATGGTGTCACTCCAGGGTGTATGGGCTGGTGGTGGGTGGGTGAAGCACTACATGGAGGAGCAAGAACACGTATGCCCTCAACAGGCTACATTGGAGTAGTGAAGACACAAGAACCCTGAAGCAGAGGCTGGGGGGGAGTACATAACTACTAAGGTTCCATTAAACTAGAATGGGGGGGGCAGAAGGATTGAAGACAGAGTAAGTATCCAGGACAGGGAGGCCAATAGGAAGACAGAGTAAGTATCCAGGACAGGGAAGCCAATAGACCTCCCCCCTGAACCAGCAGAAAAAGAGCAAGGAGGAGTTCAAACTCAGGGGAGAGGAAAGTGGGACTAGTACAGGGAGGGAACAGAAGGGAGGGGATCAAACTGGAGGGTGGTCTCCTTGAATGCAAGGAGCCTGAGGAACAAGGCCACTGATTTGCAGGCAATGATGGTGGACAGAGAGGTGGACATAGAGGCCATCACTAAAATATGGGCCACTCAGTACCAGGACTGGGACCTGGTGGTCCCAGGGTACAAATTGTACTGAAAGGATGGGGGGGGGGAAGAGGAAGGGGTGGCTTTATATGTCAAGGAGGAAATATCTTGTGGTAGGGATGAGGGGGAGGAGGGTAAAACAGAGGCCTTATGGGTACAGATACAGGACCTGAAAGGAAGGAGGGGGAGGCTAGGGATGGTGTATAGGCCACCAGCTCAAAGTGAAGAGACTGATAGGGAGCTGGCGGAGCAGCTAAGGACAGTCTGTGCAATGGGTCACACCATCATAATCAGGGACTTCAGTCTGCCAAGTGTGGAATGGAATACCCCTGCTAACTCAAATGGCAGGGAGCAGGTCCTCCTGGAAACTTTCCTGGACAGCTTCCTGGTGCAATTGGTAAGGGAGTGAACAAGGAAGGGAAATATACTGGACTTTGTGCTGACAAATGGTGCACTTCTAACCCCTGCACATTCCCACCATTGGTCAACACAAGGTCCAGTAGAAGGGAGCAACCACAACACAGTATGTTTTCACTTGGTATGAGTAAGGAGACAACAAGTACCAAGACAATGGTGATAGACTTCAGGCAGGTGGACATTGGAAGACTGCGGGACATACTAGAGGGGCATTTTCTCAGACTCCAACTGCACATGGATACCAATCAAAAATGAGGACTTTTCAAAACTGGGTTAGAAGAGGCAACAAGCTCATGTTCTAAGCTCCAAAGCAAGAACGCCAGGTCAAGGAGGCCCAGCTGGTTAAGCAGTGAGGTATTGGGGATTGTTAAGGAAAAGAGGGCAGCCTTCCTGAAATACCTGAGATCCAAAAAAGCAGAAGACAGGGAGGAGTACACGAAGAAATCAAGAGAGGTGAGCAGATTGGTCAGGGCAGCCAATGCAGCAAGAGAGCATAGGCTGGTTCAATGGACAGGAGACGGGAAGAAGGATTTCTTCAGATACATAAGGGAGAAAAGAAGCTGCAAGGATCAAATTGTTAGGATCTAGGTGGCCAAAAGATGGCAGGAGAATGGGATGGAGCAAGCAGAAGCTCTCAATGACTACTTCTGTTGTGTATTTACCAAGGAAAAGCATGTTCCAATGCCAAAGGGGAGGGGAGTGTGGGGTATGGGAAGGGCAGAACCTACAGAGAGGGAAATACCAGAAAGCAGGGTGTTAGTGGGTCTTAGAGCACTGAAGGTGGATAAGTCACTGGGTCCAGATGACGTCCACTCCAGGGTGCTGAGGGAATTGTCAGGGATCCCAGCAGGACAACTGGCAGACTTGTACAGCACCTCCCTGTGTAGGGGTTGCATGCCCTGAGACTGGAGGATGGCACATGTGGAACACATCCATAAGAGTGGGCCCAAAAATGAGCCAGGGAACTGTAGACTGGTCAGCCTCATCTCCATCATGAGAATACTCATGGAGGCTATCCTCAAAGAGAGGCTAACAGCCATTCTGGAGGACATTGGTCTCCAGGAGAGCAGGCAGCATGGGTTTGTCTCTGGTAGATCCTGCCAGACAAACATGGTTGACTTCTATGACTGGGTAGCAAGGGCAATCAACGGGACAGACAGTGGATGTCATGAACTTGGACTTCAGCAAGGCCTTTGATTTAGTGCTACATGAGAGTCTGGCTAGCAGATTAGGGCAGGGGGGAATGATGGTGGCGTGAGTCAAAAACTGGCTGCATGATAGGCAGCAGAGGGTGGTTGTTAGGGAGGAAAACTCTCATCCCCAAGGGCTGTAACAAACGGGGTGCCACAAGGATTAGTGCTGGGTCCAGTGTTGTTTGACATCTTTATTGCAGACATAGCAGTTTGGGTTATTAACAAGATTAGCATATTTGCAGATGACACGAAGATTGGAGCAGTGGTGGACAGCACAATGGGGTGACTAGGAGTGCAGGAGGACCTGGACAAACTCGAATGATGGTTGGACACATGGTAGCTGGTTTTCAATGCAAAGAAGTGCAAGGTGTTGCATATGGGATCCAGAAACCACAAGTTCTACTACAGTCTAGGAGGGGTACAGTTATCCAAAATGGATGAGGAGAAAGATCTTGGGGTGATAATTACAGGGCAGATGAACAATTCAACACAGTGCAGGAAGGCAGCAGCTAAGGCTAATAAGATGCTGGAGTGTATTGCCAGGGGCATAACATCGCAAAAGAGAGAGGTTATCCTGGCACTGTACAGGTCACTGGTCAGACCACACCTGAGTACTGCATGCAGTTTCGGTGGCCCTACTTAAAGAAAGTTGTCATGTTGCTGGAGGGGGTCCAGTGCAGAGCCACTAGAATGATCACTGGAATCGAGGGCAAACCCTAAGAGGACAGACTGAGGGAACTCAACATGTACTCCCTGGAGGATAGGAATAATAGAGGGGATATGATCGAAACCTTCAAATATATGAAGGGCATAAACAAGGTTAGTACAGAGGGGACGGATTTTTAGATTAAAGGGAGGGAGAAACACTAGGGGTCAGTCTGAAAGTGGAGGAGGGAGGTTTAAGAGGGAAATGAGAAAACACTACTTCACGGAAATGGTGGTGGATGGGTGGAACACTCTACCAGAGGAGGTGGTAATGTTAAAAATGGTTGGCAGTTTTAAGAGAGGGTGGGACAGGGGCTCGGGAAAGGTCACTACCGTAAGGGGCAGGGGCACCTGCAGAGTAATACACTGATAGCTTAACACTTGAGCAGACTCGATAGACCTTAAGGCCTATACTAACATACTAATTGCCAGCAGATTACACCTTACAGTCTATCGAGTCTGCTTGAACCTCAGATCCCTAGTTGGGTGCCGAGGCCCTCCCCGCATTGTGTTCCAGAAACCACTATCATCCATCCCAACCCCCTGGGCCAGGCCATCATCTGATACATCCACTTTCTGTGTCTGTCCCACCCTCTCTTGAAGCCCTCCACTGTGGATCTCTGAACCAGCTCACCAGGCAGTGCATTCCAAGGGTCCACCACCCTTTCAGTGAAAAATCTCCTCCTCTTTTCCCCCCTCACCCTTCCTCCTTCCAACTTCAAACCATGCCCTCTGGTGATACCTCCCTGCTTTAGTCTAAAGATCCCCTCCATGTTTACCCTATATATTCCCTTGAGGTACTTGAAGACCTCAATCATGTCCCCCCTGTCTCTCCTCTCCTCCAGTGAAAACAGGCAGAGCTCCTCAAGTCTGTCCTCATACAAATCCCTAGTCCTCGTATCATCTTAGTTGCCCTCCCTCTGTACCCTCTCCAGGAGCTGTATGTCCCTCTTCAAGTGTGGTCTCAGTACTGTACACAGTACTCAAGGTGTAGTCTAACCAGTCCGTTGTACAGCGGCAGAATCACTTCCTGCTCCTAAAGGTGATCCCCCTTACGATGCATCCCAACATCCTGTTTGCCTTGCTAGCCGCTCTCCTGCACTGCTCAGAGTTATTCATACATGCATCCACCATGACCCCTAGGTCTTTTTCCCCTATTGAGGCCTCCAGCGCCTCCCCTCCCAGGGTGTACCTGTGTTTAGGGTTTCCCCGCCCAAGATGTAACACCTTGCACTTGGTGATATTGAAATTTAATTTCCATGTGTGAGCCCAGCTTTCCAGGGTGTCCAAGTCCCCTTGCAGGGCCAATCTCACCTCTTCCCCCTCTACTACTGCTCCCATCTTGGAGTCATCAGCAAAGAGACTCATTTCACACCCTATACTCTCCCTGATGTGCGATATGTATGCATTAAACAGGAGCGGACCCAGGACCGAGCCCTGCGGTACCCCACTACCGACCTCTCAAGGGTTCGAGAGCTTCCCACCGACCACTACACTCTGGGTGTATCCAGCTAGCCAGTTTTCAATCCATCTGATCATCAAAGGGCCTATTCCCAACCCCATCAGTTTCTGTACCAGACCATTGTGGGGGACAGAGTCAAACGCCTTTCTGAAGTCCAAGAATAATACATCCACAGGCTTTCCCCTGTCCAGTTCTGATGTTACCCATTCAAAGAACTCCACAAGATTGGTCTGACATGATCCACCTGGAACAAACCCATGTTTCCGACTATCCAGACCTCCCACCTCCTCCAAGTACACCCCCAATCATTCCTTTAGTATACTCTCCATTAATTTTCCCACCACCATGGTCAAACTGATTGGTCTATAGTTACCTGGTACTTCCCTCAACCCTCCTTTATGGATTGGCACCACATGTGCCTCTCGCCAATCCCTAGGTACCCTCCCTGTCTCAAGCGACCTGTTGAAGAGCTCCACCAGGGGTGCAGCCAGTATGTCCGCCAATTCCCATAGTACTCTCGGATGAATGCCATCCTACCCAGGAGATTTGTCTTTCTTTAGGACCTTGAGGGATAACCACACCCTTTTGGTGGAGATAGCATCATCCATCCATTCCACCTTACTGGCCTTTTTATCCTTATTCTGATGTGACACCCCTGGGGTACCTCTCCCTCCCTCCCTCTTGCTCCATTTCTGTTGCTCCACTGATCCCACTCACTGCTGCTTCTATCCCCATTGTGCCTTGCTTTGTAGATATCCCATCCCCCTCCCTAGTGAACACAGAGGTGAAGTACTCATTTAATACCTCTGCCTGGTCCCTCGCTTCTTCCACCCACCCTCTTTCTGATCTCAGTCTGCTGAGATGGCCCTTAGTTTTTCTCTGCTCCCCAATGTACGGGAAAAAACCCTTTTTCCCTCCATGTATCCCCTGTGCCAACCTTTGCTCTTTACTGGACTTTGCCCCCCTCACCATCTGGGTGACTTTTCTAGATGCAAGATGATACATTTCCTTATCCCTATCCCCTCTTGTTGTTTTATATTTTTTGTAGGCCACCTTCTTTTCTCTGACCACTACCTGAACCTCACTGGACCACCAGCATGGTTTATGTGACCTTGCTCCCTTATGTTTCACCTTAGCGCAGGTCCTGACTGCCTCATGAAGTCCCCATTTTATGACCTCCCATCTCTTTTCCACATTTGTCATTGATGTAATCCCCTTCAAATGATCCTTGAGAATATTTCCCATGCCCACAAAGTCTGCCCCCTGAAGTCCACTGCCAGTGTCCTAGATCTCACCCCTCCCCATGCTTATTTGAAACCACACAGTATTGTGGTTGCTCCCAGTCAGGGGATCCTCTAAAACCAGGTCCCTTACCAGATCCCCACCTGCAGAACCATGTCCAGGACATGCCCTCCCTTATGTGGGCTCCATCACGTGCTGTGTTAAGAACACATCCTGGAAGCCATCCAGCAGCCTCTGCTCCTTGGCCACCTTAAATGATACCTGCTGGCATTTTTCATATGTTTGTTTGGTTCATACTCTATCCAGTTCTGGAGACCACATACTAGGACATAGACAGAGAGGAGATGGTCCAGAGAAGGGCAACTAAAACTGTATAGGGCGTGCACAAAAAGTCCTATAACGAGAGACAAAAATACCTCAATATATGCACTCTGGAAGAGTGGAGGGAGAGGTGGGATATGATAGAGACCATTAAATACCTCATGGGGTATATAAGGTACAGGAAGGAAGTATTTTGCAGAAAAAAGGAGCTGAAGACCAAGGTCATATGCTGTGAAGTTTGAGAAGGATAGATTAAGGAGAGATGTGAAGAAGTACTTCTTCACAGAAACAGTGGTGGATTCCTGGACAGCCTTCCAGCTGAGGTAGTGGGGGCAAAAACATTCCTGGGGTTTAAAAGTGCCTGGGTGTAGACACAATGATATCTTAGATGAAAGGTAGGATGGGAATGAGAACGAGCCAAAGACCTATTAGGATCTGTGATGATACTGTAGGTAGGGAAAAATGGGCAGAATGGGTGGGCTAAGCTGCCCTTATTTGCTGTCAAATTCTATGTTCTGTGTAGGTTCAGTTATTTTTTTGTTTTGTTTTTTTTTTTGTAAAAATTGTTTTTATGTAGTTTCCATGTTTTTTTTGTTTGGTAGGAAAAACAACAGGACAGCTGCCAGGACCTAAAATTTTATTGGGGTTTGTTAGAAGCAAGCAGTGACAAAGCAAAAACCTCTTGCGACAGGAAATTTTTCAGGTCATATCAGAGGGTTAACCAAAAATCAGAAAAAAAAATAATTTAAATCCTTATAACACTGGAACTGTTCAATATTTTTTTGACAAAACCTTCAAGAGTCACTACCTTGTCATAGGCCACTTCTGCGATAAATGTTTTGGAAAAAAATTCTGTTCTGTCTAGGCTGTAGGTGAGAACATGCACACGAATAAGTTTAAACAGTAATGTAAACATGACATATGTAGATCTCAAAAACAGCAAGGCACAAACAGACTCAGCACTCCAATCAAATAGAATTTCATCAGGCAAACACCAACTGATTATTATAAGGTCGCACATAATAGACATTTGGAGCTTTCCATCTGCACACTCTTTTATGCTCAGTAGGTGAATCCAACTTCTATAAGCAAACCTCATCAGAGCATAAGCATTTCAATTGTTTTATTTTTTTATTTTTGATAATACCTCTGTGCTAAAGAATTTATAGTGTTCCTGTTATTTTACTTAAGTTTCAAAAAAAAGTTTTTATTCGACAGGCAGTTCTTTTAAAACCCTGCAGGGTTAAGTTTGTTACTTTACCCGACTGTTGTGTTGTTCTTCACGGGTGTCCATTTTGTTTCTTGGCTCCATTACCTAGTCCAAATGGTACAAGTTTTTAACTGGCGTTGCCTTCAGAGCTGAACATGTTTTTTCTGCTCCTTTGCCCAAGTGTTATCCGTACTGACTGTGCGCAGATAGGGAAATTCTTTTTACTCTTTGATCAGCCTCCCATTCAGGGTTGCTTCTTTTCGTATTCCTTTCTACCTCTAATAGCCCGGTCATCCTCGGTGCTTTGGTCAGGTGGTCAGCTTCCATGAAAATGTGATCATGTTTCAGAGTTCAAGTCTTTATCCTCAGAGTTGATTTGTCTGTGGACCTGTTGTCATTTTTATCAGCAGTTTGTTGGTGGTAACTAAGCAATAGTTCTTTAGTTTGCCAAGAGCCTTTTTTACTTCGGCTCTCTTGTTTTTTTCTTTTGTATTGCTATGCATCACGGGGTTTAGTGTCCGATTATATTACAAATCCCATGTGGTATGTCTCTTCCTGCTTATTTTAATCTTTTGTTGTTATTGAGCTTCTTAACCTCCTAGGTCCCGTTGTGCATATTACTTTAACATTTATTTTCCAATTTTGTTGAACTGTTTTCAATTCTATAATGCTGCTGAATATATACTTCCAATTATTTAGTTAACCTTTCAATTTTATTTTACGTTGACCTTTTTGACCTCTCTTACCATTCATATGCAGAATTAATTTCACAATAGGATTTTCTGGGGAGGAAAGCAAGTTTGTTCCTTTTTAAAAAAAAAAATTTCCCCACATTCCATGCAATGCTTTTCTTTTCCATAACTGAGTTTAAATATTTCATATTTCATAACCTTTTTTCTTTTTCTTTCTCTTTTAGACCACATCAGTTCTTTTTGTTCTGTTTCCATATTGGGTTACTATTTCCTGTCTATTCTCTTTATTGTCATCAGCTTCATTAAACTTATTTTACTATTCAATAAAGTGCTAGTGTGCTGTACAAGACAAAATCCTCCTCACCTTTTACATGTTCAGAGTGCAAGAACGCTATTACAGTACTTTATTATTCTACTTCCCTAAAACAAGCTAATACAAATAACAACTTCTTATACTAAACTGCGATATGCAGATAATTTTTTATATAATTTTTTTTTTTCAACTTTTCTTATTCCCAATCACTAATTCTTTTAATTGCAGTTCAGTTCTTTAGCAATGTGTCTTAAATTACAAAACTTTTTAACTGGATTATAGATAGCTACTGTATCCCATATCTTCATTTAGTCCATTTGGTGTCAGGGTTTGCATTTTGTTTATCCAAAAGGCCTCATGTTGGAGCAGAAGATATTTTAGATTACCTCTTCCTACTGGCACTTCTACTTTTTTTAAACCAAAATGTATTAGAGGTGCTGCCGATCCATGTCCAGCTTCTAGACAATGTTTTGTCATAGCATACTTGAAGTTGTTGCATCAAATCGCTGTTTTCTGTTCTTCTATCCTTGTTTTGATAGTACATTTTGTCTGACCGATGGCAAGAGAATGCTTAGCATCCTATATTGGATTGATTCAAAAGTCTCCTGTTTGCAGACAGACTTTAAGAAGCTAGAAAATTGCACCACCACTGTAGAATCACATGTGGAAACAAGACAAAAAGATCACATGGCGTTTGGGCACTCACTGGCCTTTTTACATTGGAGAGAACGAGAGCTAACCCAGAGAGCAGAAGACACAGAGGCAAGAGCTTGATGGAACAATGTCTGAATTTTTTGAGTTCCAGAGGGTAATGAACAGGATGACATGATTGCCTACTTAGAGTCCTGGCTACAGCAAGAGCTCTCCTTATCAGAGAACTTTGAGTTTGCCATTGAGAGGGCTCACAGAACTATAGCCCCTAAACCTAAACCAGACACCCTTCCATGATCTATTGTGGTTAAATTCCTCAAGTTTCCAACAAAAGAGAAAATTCTCCACCTGGCCTGGGGCAAAAAGGGTCTGAATCTTGATGGTCAAAAGGTATATTTTGATCAAGATTTTCCCCCAGGCATGACGACTAAGAGGAAGAAAGTTCTACAGGTGGTTAAGCTGTTAAGGGAGAAAGGGGTCAAAGCATATCTCCGATATCCAGCAAGATTGTGGATGCAAAATGCAGAGGGGATAAAGATTTATGAAAATTTCTTGCAAGCTACTCCAACTCTGAAATGGTTGGAGATTGCCATTCCTGACTCTGGTGAAGAGAGAGCTGAACAAGAGATCGAAAATGTGTTGTGGGGTCTGGCACCTTGGGGACAACGCCCTCAGAGAAGATGACAGGACTCTTTCTTGCCATTACATGCTGATATGGCCCACTGGATCCTCCCTCGCACCCACCTCCATGAAGAACAAATAGGGTTACAGGTTGTGAATTTACCTTTGGGACCTGTAGGTCAGGTGGAACCTATCTTCTCTCTGAGCATCGTGGAAAGCCAACAAGGTTAAGTTGTTAGAAACTATGGATAATACTCCACAAGGTAGGGGGACCCCTCTCTAGACTTGCAAGACACGGAACTTAATATTCCAGGTGCACATTCCACAGGGGGAACTGATAGGAGGCACCTCCCTCGGTGGTACATCTTCATTTATGCTCATAGTGGCCACAAATTAAGTATTCACATGAGTGGAAGATTCCAGTCAGTATTTGGACTTCCCAGCTGAAACTTTAGATTCATACAAAGTTTACCATCCTCTGGGGGGGGTTAGTTTTCTCTTTTACATTATTGTGCAGCATTTTCCTTAAATTTAGCAGTTGAATCTGGGAAGTAGCTGTTGTTAAACTTGCATAGCAATCTCTTACCACTGCACTTTGGATTTTAAAAATAATGTTGATGAGGCCACTAGTGAAGAAAATGGGGGAAAGGTAAGAGGCAATCTTTAAAATCTGCTGAGTTCAGAATTCTTTATGTTTAATGAATCTGACCATTGGGTGATGATGTTTACCCTCAAGTGAGAAAGAAATGTGATTTTTCAAGTTTACTTGATCTTGGTAAGTCAACATTTTACTCTCCTCCTTACCATAGGCACTGAAAGGAAAGGTGGCATTCACACATATGATGTAATATTACGATGGCTTTTCTTATTGAAGAGCTGTGATCTGGGGCTGGCAGATGAGCCTAGAACCCGTACATATGTCACCCCATTAGAAGGGAAGGTGTATTTCTACTGACGGTGGTCAGGATAAATCCCTTGGCACACTGAGTGCTACAGTCTTCTTCCATTTCTGAAGACTCATGTCTTCATGACCCACCTTGTGGCTGCAGGGGTTACAACTGGGAAATTAAGTTTGTCTTTTTTGGGCGAGACTCCACCACCCACACCCATGTCCTGGCAGACCACTTTCTGTTTTATTGTAAATAGTTTCTGTTGAGACTATTATTGTTAAATGTGTCATATAGGGCATTGGTTTGTTGTCAATATATCATGTTTGTGTGTTTTTGATTCACTATTTTATGTTGTCCAAGTGAGCACCAAGAGGGGAAGGGGGACGAGGGAAGGCTACAAAAGGTATATGTATAACTTAAAAATGGGTTCACTTAATATATGTACGGTTAATGTAAAGGGGATCAACAGTGTCATAAAAAGAGCCAGAATGTTAAAAGAGTTGCAGGATTTAAAATGCGATCTCACATGCTTACAAGAAACGAAATTATCTGTGAAGGAACATGACAAGTTAAAATGGTCATGAATGGGTATGGCTTTTTCAGACTCTCATCCAACTGCAGCTAAAGCTGGGGCTGTGATCCTGGTCAAGAAGGGGCTTTCTTTAACACCGAAGACAGTTTCAAGGGAGGGATCAGGCCAATGGGTTATTGTCTCAGGAGAATGAAAAGGCTCTCCCATAAATATAGGGTCTGTCTATGCTCCCACTCCATCCTCAGGGGACTTCTTCCGAGAGTTGTTTTCGACTCCGACTCTGGCAAGTCTCCCTCCAAGATATCTTGTACTGGCAAGGGACTGGAATTGTATAGAGAATCCTAGTTTAGCTAGAACTCCACCGGGGAGGAGTGGGGCAGGGACATGCTCTAGGATTCTCCAAACCTTAGTTACAGAGGCTGGCCTAGTAGACTTGTGGAGGTGGCAACATCTGGTGGTAAAATATTTTACTTTTTACTCCCCTGCCACCAACACCTATTCTATATTGGATCGGAGCTATACTTGGCATTTGGAAATGCATCCCTTTAAGCTGGTCCAGGTATTACCTGTATCTTTTTCAGATCATGCAATAGTTCAGACACAGGTCCAATGGGATCCCCCAATGAAAAGGGGACACTGGAGATTAGACCCAGGGCTACTAGCTGAAAAGGCCTTAGTCACTGAATTTAGAGAAGAAATAAAGTGGTATTTAGAGGAGAATTTATGATCAGATACCCAGCTGAAATTCATTTGGGATGGGCTCAAGGCAGTGCTAAGGGGCAAATTCATCAGCCACGAAGCACATAGGAATAAATTACATAAAGTAAAAATCAATAAGGCTCTCAGTGTCATGACATCTCTAGAGACTGAACACAAGCTCATTTGTGACTCCCTTGTATATCAAAAGCTACATGAAGCTTGGGAGGAGTACAATAAGTTAATGTTACATCACACCCTTAATTCTTTAAGATACACAAACCAAAAATATAATGAAAGGGGAGACTGAGCAGGGAAGCTACTGGCTATGTGCCTTGAAAAGCAAGAGATGGACAGGTTTATCCCCCAAATTAAAAAGTTTAGAAACCCAGGGGTTGTACCGGACCAGCCTTCAGAGATAGCGGGGGCTTTTGTTGACTTTTATTTGCACCTATACACTAGAGAGAGACATGCGGATCATGAGCAGAGAACAGACATATTTTTAGCCTCAGTACAACTCCCTATGCTGTCTTGGGCTCATGTTCTTAGTCTTGAAAAACCATTCACAGCAAAAGAACTAGATTCAGTGATTACATTCCTGAGCTCTGGGAAGTCTTCTGGCCCTGATGGATTCATAGTAGAATTCTACAAGATATTCCAGAAGGAGCTGATCCCAACCCTGCTGAAAGTATGCAGTGAAGCACATGAAAAAGGGTCAATCCCTGAAACCTGGAAGGAAGCAACCATCTCAGTCCTTTCAAAATCAGGGAAAGACCCCACCGACTGTGCCAGTTACCGGCCAATATCTTTATTAAATGTTGACACAAAGATCTTTGCTAAATTGATAGAAGAGAGACTAAAGGGGTTGATCCCACATCTGGTCCATGTCGATCAGATGGGTCTGTCCCCAGTCGACACATACAAGACAACATTCGGTTGTTATTAAATGTGTTGGTAATGGGCTCCTCTCTTCCCTCCCAAAATCTTAAAGCAGTTATTGCATTAGATGCTGAAAAGGCATTTGATCACCTCGAATGACTATTTCTAAATAAAACTCTAATTAGGTTTGGATTTGGCTCCAAATTTAGGGACTGGATTGCTAATGTATATAGTGACCCAAGAGCTCAGGTCAGAGTGGAAGGAATTTTATCTGATACATTCAATATAACACATGGTACAAGGTAGGGATGCACGCTCTCCCCACTGCTGTTTGCTTTAAGTATGGAACCTTTTGCAGCTAAAATAAGACAGTCAAAGAAATGTAAGTGGATTCGGTTGGGGGGCGGGGAGGTCCAGATCTCCATGTATGCGGATGACACCTTACTATATCTGGAGGATCCAAAGCACTGAGCACCCTATGCCCTTGCTTTGATACAGAAGTTTGGTTCCATCTCTGGATTTAAGGTAAATGAAACCAAAACTGAGATGCTCCCCATTCCCAAAGCAGAGTACTGTACCCTTCCGTAGGTGGGACATTTCAAATGGGCGAATGAGGGTTTTTGATACTTAGGGGTGTGGATACCAGATAAAATATACATGTTATATCACACTAATTACCTTAAGCTACTTCAGAATATACAAATGGACTATAATAGGTGGAAGGAGCTACCATTATCATTTTTGGCTCACATAGAAACAATACAAATGAATGTATTCCCTGCCTTTTGCTTCTTTTTTCAGTTTTACCACTTAAAACCCCTTCCTCTTTTTGGAGTAGTTTGAAATCAGCTACATCCAAGTTTATCTGGAATTACAAACCACCCAGGGTCAAGTGGAAGACACTACAACGAGCCAAAGGGAAGAGGGGGCATGGGGCTCCCACATTTTATAAGATATTATTGGGCAGCTCAGCTCGAGGTGCTGTCCCAGCTGTGGCCTAGTGAAGATCAGCCCCTGTGGACAGCCTTGAAGAGACCAGCTATATCAAAGGTCCAGCTGGCAGATATAATTTTCGTAGACCAAGCGGGTCTGTCAAAATTTTGGCTGACCAATCCCTGGTGAACAGTGCTCAAACAAGTGTGCATCTGGGTTGTTAGAAATTTGGGCTTGCAGCTGAGATTATCCACCAAGAATCCTATTCGAGCTTGTGTGGACTTTCCTCCAAATCACATGGACTTGGGCTTTTCTAGATGGGGAAAGGGCAGGTCTTCACCGCATAGGACAGCTATACGACTCACAAGGTTTCAAGAATTTCCATCAGCTTACTAGGGAGTTTGGCCTGTCCCCCATGATCATTTTAGATTTTTACAAATCTGTCATTTTGTACTAGTTAAAAAACTTCAGTGTAGAGGAGTTGGAAGATGTCAACCCTTTGGCAGATTTTCTTCTCTCTCTGCTGACTGGTGGGGATGGTAAGCATTTAATTTCAAAGCTGGTGGCTTTCTTTTTTAATGGGTACTCTACTCTCTTAGGAAACCTAGAAGTGAGATGGGCTGAAGAACTGAACTGCTCTCTTGGGGAAAAAGATTGGCAATGGATCTAGGAAGGGGTCCACATTACTTCGGCTTCAACCATATGGAGGGAGTTTAGATGGAAAGTAAATGTGAGATACTTTTGTACCCCAGCCATCACAGCACATTATGGTACTACAGCTTCAGATTTGTGCTGGAGAGAATGTGGGGAAAGGGGTACACATACTCTTTTTTTTAATTTTAGTCTTTGGTAGAAACATAGAAACATAGAAGTTGATGGCAGATAAGGACCGCAAGGCCCATCCAGTCTGCCCATTTCTTTTTTTGCCTTATGAATGTGCCATAGGCCTTTGCTCTGTTAATGGCCTATCTATTCATACTTATCTGTATTGCTGCCTTATGCCTATCCCATGCCTGTTTGAAGCCCTGCACTGTATTCATATCCATCACTTCCTGATGTAGGCTGTTCCATGCATCTACCACCCTTTCTGTGAAAAATAACTTCCTCACATTGCCCCTTAATTGGCCTCCCTCTAATCTCATGCTGTGTCCTCTTGTCCTGCTATTTTATGGTAACCGGGTAAGGCCCACTAGGCACAAGTGCATGTTTTCAGGGGTGACCTGGGAGTACTGGATGGTTAAGTGACTTGCTCAGAGTCACAGAGTATGCAAATGGAGGTTGTGAGAATCAAACTTAGGTCTGGTCTACTGGATGTACCAAGCTCATTCACACCTCATTCCTCTAACCTCTAGGCTATACTGCCAGCCCAACTCATATCTTTTGGGGTTGTCCCAAAATTAAGGTTTTTTGGCACCAGATGGTTCAAGCCATTGAGCAAATATTTCAAGTTCAGTTCCTAAAGGAACCTTTGTTTTGGTTGTTGGGCCTTCCACCCACACAGATTAAAACCAGAGTTCAGATATATCTATTTCTGATTCTCTTAGCAGGGGCACAGAAAGCTATTGCAAAACACTGGTTAGATAAAACTCCCCCGATCCTTGGTCTGTGGTATTCCATATGTATTCAAGTGTGGGAAATGGAAATAATTGTGGCACATTTGAGATTACAAAAACAAAAATTTCAGTGGAGATGGTTACCCTTTTTTCATTATGAAGCAGAAAGGGAGAATAAAATAGTATTGACAATTCTGGCTTCATGTTCTGGATCTTAAAGATATGTATTGGTTGGAATGGTGGTCTCCTCGAGTTGTGTAAATTCTGGAATTTCTGAGGTAGAAACCTCCCAACCTGGGAACCCCACAGCATAATTCCATAGTTGCACTTTAAAGGTAGGCCCCAACCCCAACTCAGCCGGATTTCTGGCTCCTCCTTTCCTTTTTTTCCCTTTTGTTACTCCTGTATTCTCCTTTGCTAATAACTGGTTCAGCCCTTATAAGTAGATAAATTTATTGCCCCTCTAAAGAACCACAAAACTCATGATTTAAATCAAATTTCATGTAATTCTCCTTTCATTCGGGCTATCAGTTCATATTTGATAATATTCCAGCATCCCACCACCTCTGGTGCCACCACCATCTCTAACTTATGCTTTATAGTTTTGTTTTTAAACCCTTTTAATTTTTCACCCCTTCCAGTTGTCTGCATTAGGGAAAGGGTATTATTATTATTTTTTAACTCTTTGTGTATGTATTATTATTCTTTATATGTCCCAGTGTGGATTTACTGTATAATTTCTGTCATGTATGTACACTTGTTGAATCAAAAATGTAAAATTCAATAAAAGTACTATACAAAAAAGAAAGAATTAGTGAATGGGAATAAGAAGAGTTAAAAAATCATTTTTAAAATAAAAAATAATCTGCACATAGAAGTTTAGTATAAGAGGCTGTTATTTGTATTAGCTTGCATTAGGGAAGTAGAATAATAAAGTACTGTAATAGCATTCTCGCACTCTGAACATGTAAAAAGAGAAGAAGATTTTTGTCTTGTATAGCTCACTAGCACTTTATTGAATAGTAAAATAAGTTTAATGAAGCTGATGATGATAAATAGAATAGACAGGAAATAGAACCCCAATATGGAAACAGAACAAAAAGAACTGATGTGGTCTAAAAGAGAAAGAAAAAGAAAAAGATCATGAAATATGGAATACCTAAACTCAGTTATGAAAAAGAATCATTGCATAGAATGTGGGGAGAATGTTTTTTTTTTTTAAAAACAAGGAACAAACATGCCCCCCCCCAAAAAAAAACCCTATTGTGAAATTCATTCCACATATGAATGGTAAGAGAGGTCAAAAGGTCAACATAAAATAAAATTGAATGGTTAAATAATTGTAAGTATACATTCAGGAGCATTACAGAATTGAAAACAGTTCGACAAAATAGGAAAATAAGACATTTTAAAGTGATAAGCACAATGCTACCTGGGAGGTCAAGAAGTTCAATAATCACAAAAGATTAAAATAAGCAGAAAGAGACATAACACATAGAATTTGTAACATAATAGGACACTAAACCCCACGATGTGTAGCAATATAAAAGAAAAAACAAGAGGTCCGAAGTAAAAAAGACTCTTGTCAAATTAAAGAATTGTTGCCTAGTTACCATCAACAAACTGCTGATAAAAACGTCAACAGATCCACAGACAAATCAGCTCTGAGGATGGAGACTCGATCTCTGAAACGTCAGCATGTCTTCACAGAAGCTGACCATCTGACCGAAGCACTGAGGATGACTGGACTGTTAGAGGTAGAAGGGAATATGAAAAGAAGCAACCCTGAATGGGAGGCTGACCAAAGAGTAAAAATAATTTCCCTATCTGTGCACAGTTATTATAGATAACACTTGGGCAAAGGAGCAGAAAAAGTGTGTCCAGCTCCGAAGGCAAAACCAGTTACAAACTTTTGCCATTTGGATTAGGCAATGGAGCCAAGAAATAAAATGGACACCTATGCAGATCAACACAAAATCCGGGAAAAGTAACAAACTTAACCCTGCGGGATTTTAAAAGGACTGCCTGTCTAAGAAAAACTCCTTTTTTGAAACTTAAGTAAAATAACAGGAACACTACAAGTTCTTAAGCACAGAGGTATTTTAAAACTAAAATTAAAAAAAAAACAATTGAAATACTTATGTTCTGATGTGGTTTGCTTTTAGAGCTTGGATTCACCCTATTGAGCATAAAAAATTGTGCAGATGGAAAGCTCACAGATGTCTGTTCTGTGCACACTTATAATACTTTAATACCCTGCAATTATTTGCACCATATATCCCTACAGCTCAGGTTTGAGAGTGAGCAGCACTACAGACTTTTTTGTAAACACCAACTGATGTTTTAGCCTCATTTTATTCAAACAACTCAGTGAAAAACAATAGAGCTGGTACAGCCCAAGGAGGCTACCCACTCACTACAATGTTTCACACTCCAAATGAGTGCTTTGTCAAGCTGAAGAGCACTCCCTGCAGTATCCTCTTATATACACATTCTGTGCATTTACATCATTAAAAACATTGTGGGAATGCCCAAACTTCATTACAAGCTATTAAAACAGTAATCACAGCAATAATACATTTAACATTTATCCAGGCTATTGCAATCAATACATACTGTCAGACTGACAAGCATATTTTCCCAACAGCAGTGACTTTATGGAAACCAGGTAATTTAACAATTTATGGTCTCGAAGTCACACAAATAATATCCTTAAACTAGTCATTTCCTAATTAAACAGTACTGTGCAAACAAGCTCTTTTTAAATATGTAAATGTAAAGAAAACAGCACATTATATAGCAATGGTTCTGGTGTTCTTGAGAATTAAAAAGAGGTGGGGGGAGTTTTGCTGATTCCTAATAAAATGAAAAATAATGGAAAGGGTGGTGGGGGAGGGAGTTTATAAATCTTATAATAATTTGGCCAGTTCAATCTAATCATTTAGCCCTGGCCATTTTAATGCCCCCAGTTTATAGATCCAAAAAGCCTCCAGTCTGGCTAATAAAGTTTCTACGTCACCACCACCACAGAGTCTTAATATCACCTGCTCAGTTCCAGTAAATTATGGCTCACTGTATGCATGGTTTCTCCCCCTAGTGCATGTAGAACATGTGCTTCCAAAGTGTATTTTTCACTGTTGTTCATAATCTCTCTTACATACTCACCCACTCTCTCTCTCTCTCTCAATTTTCATTTTGTTCTTCCAATATAAAAAATCTTTGCAGCTGCAGAATATTAAATATACCACATTGCAAGTATCACATTTAATGGAACTTAATATCTTGTATTTCTGGCCATCCTTTGCACCATAGAAAACTTGTGTTTTTGAAATCACACTACAATACTTGCACCTGTAACACAGCTTGCAGTTCGGATTCATATCAGGTCATAAGCACGCAGCTAGATGCTTGCAGTGTAAAGCTCATTTCCCTTCAACCGCATCGGGGTAGAACAGCAAACGTTAGTAACCACTACCCTTGTAGCTGTGAAGGGAAGGCAGGAGAAGTAGAGTGAAAATATGAAGGCTGGCCAAGCTGCTCCCATGGTGCAGAGCTTTAATGCACATGCAGCTTGAGAGACCAGGATTCTGTTCCAGGTCTCCCGGCATGCGTAGTAGTAACTCCCTCCACCCTGAAGTTAGTGTTTTTTTGTTTTCATTTTGTGTTGTCTGTCCAAAATTCCTCCCACTCCCAAGTGTCGCCTTTACTCTGGTATCTGCCCCCCCTTGGAGTTGGTTATTTTAAGAATGTAAGGTACGGGGTAGAAGCCTCCTTGTTGGGAAGGGGAGTGCAGGCCACAACACACCACAAAATTAAAGTGTACAGCATGTTTTTTCCTAATGGTAGCAATCGTTGGTGTGGTTTCCAACCAATACCATTGGTGTTATTTCGTTTTACAGTGTTGTGCATTGGCGC
Organism: Neoceratodus forsteri; assembly: GCA_016271365.2. Lineage (NCBI taxonomy): Eukaryota > Metazoa > Chordata > Ceratodontiformes > Ceratodontidae > Neoceratodus > Neoceratodus forsteri. Next base: position 1,300,279,616 of record CM028130.1, on the reverse strand, counting down.
AGTAGTAGTGAGGGCTGTTTATGCTACGCTGTTTGGGACAGTGTTATTCTTGTTGGCACTCTTATAGCCTAGTACACCCAGATTTGGGGGCGCCTTTACCGGCTATATGTGGCCATACACTATGCACAACAATGTCTTTAATATTGCTTGCTTTTCTGAAAGTTATGGAGCTCAGTTTTTTTGGAACAGTACAAAACTTTGGCTCCACTTGGAGTATATTCCAATTTTTATGTAGAATATTTTTAACTGTCCCACATCTATCGAGTAAGTTGTGACAAAATGAATAAACTGATCCCTCTCCAAATTATCATATATTTTTATCATTATTATTAATTTTTTTTATCATTTTCCCCACTGGGTCTAGAATCTAGTAAAACTTCTCTTAGCACACTGCTCACTTCTTCCCTCACTCTGTTTATTATGTTACAACCATATCCTCTGTCTGTAAGTCTAGAGCTCCAATCCTCTGCTGTTGCTTTATAATCCCACTCTTTTGTGCTATTCCATTTCATGCTAATGTATTGTCCCTTTGAGATATTCACAACAGTATGATGTGGATGGCAACTATGTTAACCATATCTTCCCAATATCCCATTGCTAAGTTTGCATAATTGGGAGTGAACATCGCCCCCATTGCCATCCCTTTTTGTTGTAAATATGTTTTACCCCAAAACGTGACTGCATTACTAGTTAAAACTATTTTAGCCATATCTGTAAGCAATTGGGTAGGTGGCTTATGGACATCTATTCAATTTTCTAGAAATAATTACAATACTTCCAACCCAAACTTGTGGGGAATGTTTGTATGTAGACTTGTGATGTATAATGTTGCCAGAAGACCCCCCAGCCTCTACATATATATTTTCAACCAAATTAATACCATCTCAAGTATCCTTTAGGTATGATCTTGGATTTGTAACCAAGGATTTAATATGACAATCAATGAAATCAGAGCTCTGTGAGAGACCCATTACATGAAATTATCAGTCTACCAGGTGTATCAACCAATGTTTTATGAACTTTTGGCAATAGATATATTGCTGCCCTTAGGGGATGTTTATCAATTAAAATTCTTTCTTTTTGAGTTATCCAATTTCTGGCAAAGACTTCTTCAACCAGAATGTCCACCTTTTGTTTGAAATCATTTATTGGATCTTAGCCAAACAGCAGTACACTTCAGTATCAGAGAGTTGCTTCTCTACTTCCCGGATATAATCCCTGGTATTCATTACCACAATACCCCTTCCCCCCCCCGTCTGCTGGTTTAATTTTTAAATTTATGTGTTATTTTTCCAGATTAATTAATGACTGTAATTCAACTTTAGAGATGTTATTAAAACTCTTTAAATTAGTATTACCCTTATAATATTTTTCTAAATCATGAATGCATCCTTTATAAAAAGTAGAAACAGTGGGGTTCATGGGATGTATAAAAGTGGATCATCTGTATAAAGCTGGACTAGAATCTGCTAATATAGAGGTTCTATGTTTTCACTTACTTCTGTATTTCCCATTAACCCTTCAGATGTCATATCTCTTGTTTAAAAAAAAACACTTGAGATTTAATACACTTACATATTTATTTATGTCCAAAGATGTCTCAAATCTATTAACTTTTGCTGTGGGAACAAAACTAAGTCCCTTACTCTGAGCTTTCCTTTCCATTTCAGTCAAGGGAGTATCAGATAAAGTTATGACATTATCAGCATTATCAACACAGTAGGTCTGTAATAATGAATTATTGACTCCATCACCAATATTTTAATTTGCATTAACATCAGTATTTATCAATTCATTTTCATTTGTATTCCTAAAGGCCTAAAGTGCTTGCACATTTTCATTATTATTATGCCCCTGATTATCTTGTTCAAACAACACATTTAGATCGACACTTTCATTTTGTATAACAGAATTAGCTTCAACAAACTCTTTATATAGAGAACATATATCTGTGTCTGTGTCAAAATTCAAAAGAGTATCAGTCAGGCTTACACTGTGACCTAGTGTCCAATCTAATAAATGTTCTGCTGAAATCGTACTTGCTTGTAGGTTCGGTTCCTGTCCCTGAAATTGTCGTGACCTTGAGCTGAACCTTCTCAACCTCCCTTTGCCCCTTTTCATCCTCCTCTTATTGTTGGAATTTTTAATATTGCAAGAACTTCTTATAGGAAGCAGTAATGTTATCATCGATATTTGATATGGGCTGGAATCCTCTTCTTCTTCTTCCTCTAAAAAAAGCAGTGGAATCAGAATCGATAGAGCTACTTTCTCCATTCACTGAACCATCCATCCGATCATTCTTTTTCAAAATCAGTTTCTGTTTCTTGGTTCAATCAAAGACCTTGTTATTTAGACAGTCTTGTTCATCTCTCAAAAATGTCTTCATTTTCCTTAGCTTTTGTAACAGCATCACATTTCTCTGTGGCTTCTGTTAGACATCTTTTATGATGTTTAGAATCAGGCGAGTTATTACATTGCTGGATAACTTTTTCTCTATCTCTTAATTGTTTCCTTAGTTCCTCCTGGAGGTGCTTGGAGTCTCTAATGATACAGCCAATTAAGCCAATGAACTACTGTGTAGCTCTTCTCGCTACTCTTTCATAAATAACATTCTAACCTTGCCAGAAGCTGGAGTTTTCAAAAGTCTTCGTCCCCTCTGTTCAAGTTTAAATTCAATATAAGCCTGCATTATTTTTTGTTGCAGAACAATCTTCTAGATTTGAGTGCCAGTTTCTCATAACTCTGAAATGCCTTTTTAATTGTAAGAGGCTCTGAAGCAGATTGCTCAGTCCCATGTTCAGCCCCTCCCTCACCTCCAGTAATTCCACTCAGATAATCAGCCGTGGATTCATTGCTTGTGAATAAAGTGCTTGATAAACTTAAATGTACCTCCATGGGACGTGGAATGCTACTAGTCACTGGCTCTCCCATCTCTGGATAGATGTAGAAACTGTATAATTCCTTTGATTATGATGTATCTTCTGTGATCTCATTGCTTCTCCTGGAGCGTTACCCACAATAATAAACTGAACACACCTGAAACGGTGGTGCTTAAGGTCCCAAATACAAAACTGCAAGAAACAAAGGGACTCAGCACTCCAAGCAAATAGAATGTCATCAGACAGACACCAACTGATGTTTTAGCCTTATAATTTGGAGAGGGATCAGATGATAAATTTTGTCACAACTTACTTGATATATGCAGGTCAGTTAGAACTACTGCACATAAAAATTGGGATATACTCAGAGCTGAGGCAAAGTTATGTGCTGTTTCAAAGAAAAGTTGCCCAGCATAACTTTTAGAAAAGCAAGGAGTATTAAAGACAGTGTTGTGCATATTGTACAGCCATGCATAGCCAGTAAAGGTTCCACCCCACTCCCACCCCTGCAATCTGGGCTGCAAGTCATGTTACCGGTGTACTTATTGTAGTGTAATTTAAAAAAAAGCACAAGTTTTCTATGGTCCTAAGGATGGACAGAAATACAAGACATTAAGTTTCATTACATGTGATACTTGCAACATGGTATATTTAATAATCTGCAGCTGCAGAGTTATTTATATTGGGAGAACAAAATGAAAATTAAGAGAGGGAGAGAGAGAGAGTGGGTGCGTATGTAAGAGCAATTGTGAACAAAAGTGAAAAATACTCTTTGGAAGCACATGTTTTATATGTACTGGGGGAGAAACCATGCATAAGCCATAATTTGCTGGAACTGAGTAGGTGGTATTAGTACCCCATGGTGGTGACATAGAAACTTTATTAGCCAGACTGGAGCCTTTTTGGATCTATAAATTGGGGGCATTAGAATGGCCAGGGCTAAATGATCAAATTGAACTGGCCAAATTATTATGAGATTTATAAACTCCCCCCACCCTTTCCATTATTTTTCATTGTTAGGAATCCCCAAACTCACCCCCACACACACACACATATCTTTTAATTCTCATGAACACTATAATAATTTCTATGTAATCTGCTGTGTATAAATACATATTTAAAAAGAGCTTGTTTGCCTAGTACTGTTTAGTTAGGAAATGACTAGCTTAAGGATATTATTTGTGTGACTTTGGAACCATAAATTAATACCCTATGTGGTTTCTGTAAAGTCGCTGATGTTGGAAAAATATGCTTGTCATTCTAACAGTATGTACTGATTGCAATAGCCTGGATAAATGTTGAATGTATTATCACTGCTGAGATTACTGTTTTAATAGCTTGTAATTAAGTTTGGGCATTCCCACAATGATTTTAATGATGTGAAAACACATATTGTGTATATAGGGGGATACTGCAGGGAGTGCTCTTCAGCTTCACAAAGCACTCATTTCGAGTGCAAAATGTTGCTGTGAGTGGGTAGTCTCTTTGGGCTACACCGGCCATACTGTTTTTCACTGAGTTGTTTGAATAAAATGAGGCTAAAACATCAGTTGGTTCCTGCCTGATGAAATTCTATTTTCTTGGTTGCTGAGTCCACTTGTGCTTTGCAATTTTGTATTTGGGACCTTAAGCACCACTGCTTCAGGTAAGCGACTCTCTACATTCAGGATCTCAGAAACTGCATATGCTGCCATCATCAAACTTTTGTCATATTGAGACCTTGCCACCTAGACAATGGATGTCAAATTTGGAACAAGTTTGTCAAAGAACTCCAAAGCTATTAAGTTGCAAATTTAGTGGATTAACACAGAAACTCTCGGGTAGCCCTAATTATACCTGCACTACTGAGCCAGCCTAATATGCACATTTAAAAGGTATCGTAACTGAAAAAGAAATGTCATACATACCATGCTAATTGTATTCTATTAAAAAAAATGGCCATCTGTGGAAGGAGTTGCATAGTGTCTAGTACTAATTTGTACTTTCTTACAGTATACCATATGATGCAGTTACAGTGAAGGCTAAGGCTGCAGACAGGGTCTGTCATGTGTGCTGGTTGTACTTCATCTCTTTTCATCTTCAAGTGATTAGGAAGGAGGGTCCCAGACCCAGCACAAATATAGAGTTTGAACAGCAGTTAGCAGCCCTGGTAAGGGTGAATGGACATGCACGTCTGGAAGCAGTCATCAGTAAACAAAGCAGACCTGAACCAGTAGGAGGATTAGGAGGGCACTACTCCCAAGCCAGTAATCCTGGGGCCACAAGCCCCACAAGAACTGGCTCCAGTGACTACGGGCAACAGAGGTAGGACACAAAAGCACTGACTGGAACTTCCATGATGGAATGTTCTCAACCAGGTATGCCAGAGTTTGGTAACCTGTCAGATGATGAACTGAGGGAATTGCTGAAGAGAACATTTAAATGTCTTATGCCAGGTGCACCATTGCCCAAGTGGATGCAGCAGCCTCACAAAGGGTCACCAGCACCTGTGGTATCTGTGGAGAAACCTCAGCCTATGCTGCCAACACCCACAGGTCCGGTTCCCCTGCCCATACTGGTTCCATCACCAATCCTAATGGTGTCCCTATCAATACCTCCCCTTCTGCCCCCAGCCCTGTTCACACTTCTGCCATGCATGCAGTCAGTTAACATTCCTATGCAGTTCTTGGCACCAATTCCACTGGGCCAATTACTGCACCCTCATCATTCGTGGCTCAGATTGCACTGTTGCCAGTGCCACAGCCAGTTGGCCCCTCCACCTCTAGCAACACACTCCATGCCACAGCCAGGCAATCCCCTTCAACCAGGGCAACTGGTGCCACTTCCTCAGTCAGAGGGTCCTCCTGCTAAGCCTCTGTCACTGGAGGAGAAGTTGGATAAGGTACTGGCTTTGCTGGTGGCACATGAAAAGAAGCAGCCCAAGGCACCTTTGGGATGCACAGACTAGGTGGGGGACAGTTTCTGGGAGGGAGAGCTATGCAGCAGTGCAATGGGTAGTACATGACTATTAGTGAGCCTATTGATTCCCACCTCTCAAAGATGGTGTGCCAACAAATTGTGGGTGATTAATTTATTGATGTCTTTGCACTACTTAACAGGTACAAGAGCCAGAGGTAGAGAAAGACAAAGAGGACAAGAGTAAGGATGATGTTGTTGAATCTGGCAGGATTTAAACCTGATGGCAAAACATGATGCAGAAGACAGGTATTACAGAATAAAAGTTTATTCTCCAAAGACATTTAAAAAGGACAGTATAGCAATACAACACCTGCTGTGAGTCCAGAACCTCTGAACACCGGGTTTCATAACTGGGAAAGTCGGAGAACAATTCTCTTACACAAAGTTATATACATAGAGATAAGAGGGTCCCATTACCTTGTAACATGCTCATGTGCATTTGTAGATATGCTAGGCAAAACATTTCTATTGGTGTACATAGTGGGCGACTTGCACCCAAGGCCATTATATGCTACAAATGCACAGTGATAAGTATTATGCTTATTACAGCTACTTCATGGTACAACAGAATAATTAATAATATGTGCTGATCATAGCATCATAACTAATGGCTGTAGGTGGCGCTGTGAGCTAAAAATATCACAATTCTAATTACAGTAGTTATACTGATCTTTGCAATTATAGCTTGTATCAGTAGGTGGCTTGTTAAGACTACAAATATATCTAATCTGATTAGCAATGTGTACATACAACATGACAAACAGTAGTAAATACTGGTATATCTTATACTGTTTAATAGAAAATGGTAGTCTGCATTAGGGACGGCAGGTCTACAATGGTGTCTCACGTCGAATGAAAGTAGTCTTATGAAGCACATGGGATGATTGGGTGGCAGATTTTTGCCATTTATGCAGGCTTATTAACAGAGTTTTGCTGGCAAAAAGCTCAGGGCCTTTAGAACTGTTATTGTGGAATCATGGCGATGCATGCCAACAAAGGGGGGCTGGAGCTGGTTAGAATATGACCAGGAGTTTTGCATAAGAAAGCAGATCAACCCCAGCAGGACATGGGACAGTTTTAACCATCTGCTGTTGTCGTTTATCAACACTAGCAGGAGTGTTCAGCAGTCTGACAGTGTCCTTCTAGTACAATGGCCCCTGTCCCCCAAAAGAGTTTGCAGTGGGGAACAGTGGAAAGGGGGGTGGGTGAAGGGGTGGTCAATGTTATTGTTGTGTGTATATCTCTATGGCAGTAGTTCTTAGACTTTGTCACAGTGAGCCTCCCCAAATTCATGGAAAAGATTTTGAGCCTCCCCCATAAATTGAAATAATCTTGGGCCTCCCCAAAGAAAGATAACATACTGTACTTTGCACAGTACACCATGAATAAATTGAAATCCCTTTGAGTACTTGGCTCACATTCAGTTCTTTCTTTCAGTTCTTTGTCTTATACTGTTGTGGAAACTCAAAATTTAAATACAGTACTTTTTCAGACCTGCTTGAGCCTCCCCTGGAACAGGTTGGGGCCTCCCCAGGGAGGCTAGCCTCACCATTTGAGAACCCCTGCTCTATGGCAATCCATGATCCTTTCTCATGGGTTCATGTTCACCAGATAGGCTGATGATGCACATGTGACTTTCACACTTTTGGAGACCTCCTCTGCTCTCTGTCCTCCCAGAATCCTTAGTTTTCCATGTGCATCAAAGAAGGCTGCAGCACTCACCACAGCTTCTGCTCTACAGCTATGATAATCCAACTATAGAAGGTAATTAATCCTCCCTTAGGAGATGAACCTTGTTCAATCCATTAGGTACTTTACCTGTTTATGAAACTATCATTCTATGTGTACTGCTATTTTCTTGTGAAACTAGATCATGCTGTTGTTCCTTTGTCATTAAACCAGCTCAGACTGGTCTGTAAACTGCCTTTGTGAAGCTACAGCTTGCTAGGTAGCACACAGATTCTGCTGTTCCTTTGTCATGAAACTAGAAAACGCTGTTCTGTTAACCATCTTTGTGAAGATACAGCTTGCAACCCTTACCAAATTCATCACAATGGAAATACAGTCGTATAAAAATGGCAACAATGTGGTAAGCTGAAAAATCCACAATGGTACTACCCAGTGGTATTCTGGTATCACAGTGGTAGGCAAAATATTGATTTTCTTTGGTGCACTGATAGTGCACTGGCACAATAGTATCCTTACGGCATTTTTACTATTTTCTCTCTCACACACACATACACGCTGGTAATTCAATGGTATTACATAATTTTGAGATTTTTGTCAGTTACCCCAAACACTGGCACAATGGTAGCACCATGGTACTGTGTTATTTTGACATTTCAGGATTTGGCACCTCTCTCAGCAACCCTGGCCTTGTGGTAGCACAGTGGTATCAGTATTAATCTCATTATACTCTGTTCTGTAATACATTGTTAAGATAAAGTACTCATTGCCAATGTTGAATACTAAATGTTGCATTAAAGCAGCCATTAATTTGTCTTCAAAGACTAATGTTAGTAATTTTTTATCATCTTTAATCATCAGAAGAGTACTACCTCAAAGAATTATAAATTATATGACGTATTCAACTGATTATTTGTTTAAGAGAAAATTGTTACAAAAAGATTAAAAATAGAGCTACAATGCTCTTCAAAAGTAAAAATGTTTGAATTTGCACTGAATCGTACCAGAAGACTACTATCAGTTGTCGCTCCCAGTTTTCCTTATTAGAAACGGAAACAAATGTATGACCTGAATTATGCAGAAGTCTTCTTTTGTATTACTGTTTCAATATGAAGTACAATATTTCCAATGTTTTACAGCAGAAAATATATTTACAGAAAAGCAAAATATTGAGGATAATTCCTGGTGTACAGGTGATGACCACGGTATAATCACCTTGAGTGGTTGCTAGGGCAGCAGAAAACCTCACAAGAGCAGCTCGAGAGGTTTACCATTGCCATAGCAACTACAAGAGGTGATTACATCTGTGGTTATCGTCTGTACACCAGGCATTGTCATTTATAGTGTATTGGGTTCCCGAACAGTGCAGTCCAACTTCCCAACCCCCCCAACGCCAGCCCAATAAAGTAATATGTCTTACCTCAATAAAAAATCTGCACCCTGGACATATGATCATTTCAGGAAATATTTTATTTTTACTACTCAACACAAAGTAACATGTAAATATTTGATAAATCTGGTCAAACTATTTAAAATAGAAAGTCCATAAAGTGAACCAGGAGAAAAAAAAACATTTTGTTGATCTGGCGAGGTCACGCTGGCATGCATGAAGGAGAACTGTGGGAAGAGACACTACATTTTCAGATTGTGCCCATACATCCAGATGATCTTCATCATGAAAGGAGGCACTGTCTTCCATCTGTGAGGTATTCTAATGGGGCATAAAAAATTTTACATCATTTTACATTTTGAATTTTAAAGCAGCTTACAAGGAATAATGCCTACAATGAGCTTGTCGCTCACCAATCATCTTCTGACAAGGAGTCATGGATTACAACCACTCTTCGTTTCTTTCGTAGGGTGTAGTGATTATGCAGATGGATTTTAATGCCATTACTGAATAAATTATAGGTTACACCAAGGTCACTGAATGGGTCTTTTCTCACATTGACTGATGATTTTTATGCTTGGGTGAAAGATACTGGTGCTGAAGCACTGCTAGTGGAGGGAATACTTTTCCCAGAGTTGCTTTTCTGGCCAAAAATGAGGGAGTGTCTCTTCTGTTTTGCTACACTTTGGTAGCTGCAATTATTAATTGATTGAAGTGACTTGTGGTGGGATGTCATTGTCTACTAGCTGCTGAATAGAAGTCTTGCATGTCGAATGGTTGGTTATTCATTTTTCTGTAGGAAGCCGTGCTGCAATTTTAATTGATGTCATGATGGTTCTCATTTTGTTCTCACCAAGTGGCATGCTCCTGAACCAAAAGGGCATGCCAGGTTTACCATTGATGTTGGGGGTGAGGTAGAAAGGGGCATCAAGGGCTAGCATGGTTTGTGGCCTTTGCTGCTTGTATACTTTGTAGGCTGCAACTGGGTCTCTTTAAGGCATTGCAGTGTTCTGATACATACAAGGCTTTACTGTTTGGGTGTCTCTAGGATTTTCACTCGTACAGGTTTTTGTTTGCCTTTTGGAGTACTCCAGGTACTCCTGTCCATTGGTATCTGTCAGCAGGCTCAAGTCACTCCAGTGCAGACTGTAATGTTTTGATGTCCTTAAGGCAAAGTACAGCCCATTTAAAAAAAAAAGCATGTTTTTGAGTGCAGTTGCATTGTGCAGGCCAAGGGTTCGAGTCTTGTAGAGCTTGTCTATGTCTCTGGGTGTTAGAGCATCAGCCCTGTTTGGTTTTCTGCCTTTACCCTATTTTCTTAAATATTTCTGCTTTGCAGATAAAGTAGTGTTGCTAATGTCTCTTTAAAAGCAGATATGTTACCATGAAATATGGAACTGTCGTAATTGTTTTTAAAAGGTGTCTATCTATGCTCCCCAGAATGCTCCTTAGTGTACCTGGCTCATATTCTGACCCGTTGTTCCTTTTTATTTTATTGATAAAATTTGGCCAAATCTATATTAAGTACAGTGACTGGAATGTCTGTTATGCATGCCGTTCCTGGATGTCTGCCTGGTAAGACTTAAGCAGCCGAATGTCCAATTCATTTTGTGTTGTGTGTGTGTGTGTGTGTGTGTGTGTGTGTGTGTTGTTGTTCTGCAGTTCTGTTGCTCAATAATGAAATTTTACCATTCAGAAACACCACTGGAGTTACAATCTAAATCTGCCATGGCGACTGCTAGTCTCAGTATCAGTAAACTGTTATAATTGGAATGCTGTTTGAAATCATTACTGAGACTAGCGATCGTGTTTTGTTCAGAATACTGGTGAGCAGTGGCATTCTTTTTTGTAAACCCACTGCCATGACATGGATGAGATGGGTTTATAAGGTTCTGACATCATGACAGTGGGATTACAGTGTTGTAATCTGCTTGATTTCAGTGGGTAATAGGTGCTCCCAATACATTATAGGATATTATCCCTTCTCAAGTCCCATTCTGCTATATACAACCAAAACTTAGACAATTATTTTGTGTGGAATCTAAACACTACTGCACACAAGATACATTAAAATACCATTAGTTTCCATTAATTTTCCATTAGATCTAGTTAAACCCATTAATTCTCACCATTAAATCTTGTTGCAATTTTTTAATAGCTTTTGTTTTGTCATTAAATTGATATTAATTTTGAAAGTATTGTTTGCCTACTACATTAAATTCCTAAGATACCCCATTAATGAACAATGACTAGAACCCATTATATATTTATTGTTTCATTATTTCTATTAAATCTTATCAAAATCCACTTTTAATGGCAGAATTTATACCCATTAAATTATTATAATGAGCATTTACTACCATTAACAAATGCCATATTGATTGCAAATACATTAACAGCCATTGAAGAAGTATGTGCCAATAAACTTTATAGATACTCCATTACATGGTGAGTAGAGAAGGTCTACTTAGAAGGCGGCAGTAAAGAGGGCTACTATGTATTTTATTTACTGTGTGTAGCTGATATGCAGCTGTTGTGAGGGTGTGGATGTTTGTCATGTGTGTTGCTGGATGATAGGTAGGAGGGAGGAATAGAGTGCAATGGGGAGATTGAAAAAGACATGCCATTCAGCAGAATGATGTCCTTGACATGCTCAGACCCCATGCTACTGTCCACATTGATTTGCGCCAAATAATTATCCAGAGGGAGTGGAACCCCATAGGCCCCACCACCAAAAGGGGTAAGTTGTTGTTGGATATTAGGACATTCATAAAGCATAAGCAAGCAATAAGACATGACAGGGTGGGCATTATGCAGAGATAACCACCTGCCCAGGGTGTAGTGAGGCCCAGTGCAGCAGATGGAGGGTCTTACTGCCCCTGGAAGGGTGTCTGTCTCAGCATATGCCCACCCAGTAATCTCTTATTGTACTTATAAAATGGGGAATAGGTTGTTTTGTTTAAAAAACTGAAAAGAATAAAAAAAAAATTTTAAAAAAGAAAACACAAGAAAGGTTTGATTTTCAAAATGAAATAGTTTCTGCACTATCTGTCACTAGGGGGAGCTGTGATTTTGTGTCTTGCTCTTACCCGGTCCCCACTGCCATCTCTGAGGATTGGAAAGGATTGACACACTGTCTGTTTAGTTTTATTTATCCTCCCTCTTTTTTTAAACATCTTTTTGCCTCATTGCAACTTTCAGATGTTTTCTGTTGACAATTTCTGGTACTTGCTGCCTGCCCTGAAGACCAGGAGTGACTGTATGCATGGTTTGCCTTTTTTATTTTATTATTAGCTTTAATGAGTTTGTCCCTTGCTGTGATTCTCAGCCATTCTCCATCAGTTGTTCTAGTCTTCACTGCCTGCACTGAGGAAAGGGACTATGCGATTTAAAAATAAATATTTCCTGGTCCTCGCTGCCTGCTCTGAAAACTAGGAGTGAGTATACATCATTTCAGCAGTGTCCTCAGTGTAGCAGCTGGGTGGGTGGCAGACAGGTGAGTGAGGGTTGGAGTGTGATTTAAAATATGCCAAACATCACTGTTGTAAAAAGGAAAAACAATGCCAAATTTGTTCTATCAGAGTGAAGAAGGAAGAGAGAAGGTTACAAGGTGAGCAGTGGAGCTATAGGGTTGGGTAAGTTTATTTAAAAAAAGGTGTCCTTTTAAAATGTAATGGCTCAAATATTCTAATAGATACGCAAGCATCATGCAAATGCTTCCACTGCACTTGTACCCAACCTGGTGGCTGCAGTATCCAGTTGGATAATGCATGGTGCTGTCTGACTGAATATCAGGTAATAGTGTTGCAGCTCTAAGGACAGTAGTGCTACCATCATGGACCTGTGCTGTATATAGTCCACAGGGAATAGTGATGCCCAAAACAGGATTGTGCCTAGACCCCTGTGGGCAATATTCAGTTCCAACATGTTAATGAGTCCATTGGGCATGAAAGGTGCTAAGGATACATTTGTATGCCCATTCTGGGTTAATTTACATGGGGTGCAGCAGACCCTTAGTGCCATTGACATTGTACTGGAAGCCCTGGTGGCTAGTGGAACCCATCTGCTCACTCATTCCCATCACCATAAATGCTCCCCAGTGTCTAACCTTCCTCTCACCTTCTCAGCCAGCTGCCATATAAGCTATCAGTGAGTGTGCGTACAGTATCACACTTACAGACAGCTCTTATTTTGGCCAGCTGAAGAGGTGAATGGAGAGGTGCTGGGCTCCATATTGGGCTGCGATGATCTCTGGCCAGTCTGGTGGGGGGGGTGTTGGGAAGTGGTTTGTGAGCAGGTAGATCAGGTGGGAGGATACTGGACCACCACTGATACCTTGTAGGTGTCAGAATGGGTGATGGGGATACCACTAGCCACCAGGGAGCATTGATGGTGATGGGAATGGGTGATTGAGAACAAAGTAGACCACCAGGGAGCACTGAGAGTGATGGGAATGTGTGATCGGGGGGAACACACTAGAGCACAAGAGATCATTGACATTGACAGGAATGGATGACTGCAGCCGGCAGCTGCACTGCAGCCGCCCTGCCTTTGGGGTGAGGGCACAGCAATAGTGCCCAATTTAGAACTGTTTTTTGGTAGTGATACAGAGCCACTTTGGGGACTGTGTACCACTGCTGCAAACCTTTGAAAATGCCACTACCTTAATATGTAAGAGGTAACCCTTTCTTTTGCATAGGAGGTATTTTAGTGCCTGTGCACTGCTGGACTTAGGGGGACCTACATCGGCCTCTGAATGTAGCCTTGCCACAAGCACAGCACAAACCTGGGTAGCGCTAGTGCAAACCACATTAGTACTGATGCTACCTTTTGAATATAAGACCAATGTTTTAAACTGGCACAGTGACATTTTTATGTTAATGGGCACTCTGGCACCAATACTTTTTCTTCTGTGGGTATTCTGCAGAGATAAATGCACAGCTGCCAGCCTGTCACAGCCAGTCAAAAGCATGGACAAATAGGGAGAGGAGCTGAAAAAGGCTTCCCATATTGCTTCTATAAGAGCTCACAAAAAAAGAAATGCCTCAGTTTCACTATCCTTGGTAAATAAACAGTTAAAAAAGTGGGTTCCCCAGTACAGCCCTCTTACTTTGATCATTTGCCCCCCATTTTATTTTCTGTAATAATTATTGCAACTTGCAAAACTGGCCTTTTTTAAACTCATTTGTATAGTGGAAAAGAACATCACATACATTACATAGGTTCTTATCTACCAGGAAGAACCAAATAATTATACAAGTTATATGTCAGACTTTTAATATGTTTCTTTCTCTTTAAACATCTAGTCATAAGTAAGAAAAACTACAACTCCCAAAATCCTTTGGGGCATGAAGAAATGCATGCGACTTAATTCCTCATGTGACTTCCTGAACCTTCTCCATATTTGGCATGGCAGTTGAACAGCTCATGGCTGGGGGGGGGGTTCTGCATGGATTTGCTGGATTCACACATTTTGCAGGTACAGTACTATATTTAGAGAGAAAAGACTTTAGAGTTTTTTATCTGAAAAAAAATCTGGAGTAACCTGCAGATTGATACTGAAGGATTTACTTCCTGCAGATATTTAAGTATTTGAATGTGTGTGGGGAAGGGGGTTGTGCTTTTTGCATTTGTTATGGTATTTGATTAAAACATTTGCTTGTGTTAATCTAGTATATCAAACAGTAATTCTGGGACCCTTGTGCTTGTGTTTTTGGTTCTGTTTCTAAAGCTGCTGACTGTTGTTTATGAAATTATCTCTTTATATACAGTACTTGTGGATAAATTTATATTTGCTTGCATATTCTGTTTGTTCATAAACTGATTTGAGGTGGGTTGGGAAAACTGTACCTTTTGCATTTGATATTGTATTTAATTAAAACTTTAGCATATGTAAATCCATTATATTAAATAGTAATGCTGGGATCAGTGTAAATTTTTTTTTCTTTTTCTGAAAACCGCTCATTATTAAAACCTTTTTTGTGTATACTTGTGGAAGAATTTCTTGAGTAATTTTCCTGTTTCTGAAAAGCATGCCTTTTTGAACCGATTCTTAGAATCTATGTAGCTGTTTATTTTAAAGGTGCTGCTCAGTTTGAATTTTGGCGTATGTTTTGTATGTTAGTGTCTCACATTGTATGTACACTATGTTGGGAGGTATGGGGTCTGTGGTTGTGGAAGGGTGATAGGGTGAGGAGGGTTTAGTTGCAGGAAGGGTGGTCCGGGGGAGATTCTGCTCTGGAGGGAGAGTGGGTCTAGCTCCCAGGAAGGGTGGTCATCAAGGTGTCCAGCTCCAAGGATGGAGCTCAGCTTGGGAGGCCATTCCATCAGTAAGAATGATGGTCCCAGTGGGTCCAGCTGCAGGGAGAGCTGTCTGCTGGGTGAGTCTGGTCCCAGGCATGAAAGGGTGAGCCAACTGCAGGGATGGTGGTTGGTGGAGGGAGGCTAGTACAGGGATGCCAGGGAGGTCCAGCTGCAGGGTTGGTGGTTGGCTGGAGGGGCTGGAATGGGGCTTGTGGTGGGTCCAGCTATAGGTAGAGTGGTTGGCTGGGAGAGTGCTGGTCCAGGGGCTTGGGGAGACAGCTGCAGAGACTGTGGTCTGTTGGAGGGGAGGCTTGGGGGGGTGCTCCAGCTACTTGGAGGTTGTTTTCCATGTGGTTGGAGTCTGGTCCAGATGCAGGGAGAGTGGTCAACTGGGGAAGAGCATAGTCTGGAGGCTGTGTGGTGCTCTAACTCCACTGAGGTTGCTCATCATGGGAGAGGATGGGACTAGAAGGGTTGTCCAGCTGCATGGAGAATGATCTGGTGCCTGGAAGGGTGATCTAGCAGAGAGGAGGGTGGTTGACTGTGGCGGGGGGGGGAGGCTGATCCAGGCACTGGATGGTGGGGGTGGGAGTCAGACCAGAATTGTTAGGATATATAATGGGAAACCTTGACTTTTTAGGATGAACTATTGATACCAATAGTCATAACAAATGTCAGTCAGTAGTACATCCATTAGTGCAAATATTTTCCCTCTATAGCCCTCAACTGATAAGACTAGTACAGCAGGCTCCGTTCTATGCCATGTGCACTCTCCTTACCACTGTGTCATGTGCATTGCCATCATCGCTCTGTTCTTCACACACTGCTGCCACTGTGCTGTACCATCACAGTGTGTTTCCACTTGCACTGCCAACTCTGCACTGCATCATGTGCACTGCAGACACTGCAGTGCAGCATGAAGTACCACATGCAATGCCACCATCTCTCTGTTCCATACACACTATCACCACTGCACTGTGTCACATACACCACCATCTCTCTGTAGTGCCATATGCCCTGCTGACCCTGTGCTGTACCACATGCTCTGCCAACACCACACAGTGACTCATGTATTGTCATCACTACATTGCCACATGCACTGATGACTCTGTTGTGCCATGTACACTGTCGTCACCACACAGTGCCACTTGCACAGCTGCCAGCTTGCTGTTCTATGCATAATGCCACCACTTGCTGTGCCAAATGCACTGCCAATTCCACACTGAGCCACATACACTGCTATCAATGTTTGGTGCCATGTGCACTGACTGGTGGAACTGTGCCTGGTGTTGATCATTGCTGTGCCCTTGCTTGTTGGCACTGGGCTGGAGACTGGGGCATGTGTGGCATCAGTTATTTTCATCCATCCACTCTAGAAGGCCCAAGTATTGATACATGCTGTGTAGGTCAGGTAGTATTCATGGGCAGCAGAATTAAGGCCTATTGTGTTAAAATGATTGCATCAAAATGAAGGCCTACACTTTAAGGCTACGGCCTGGCTACTCCCCTGACCACTTCACAATGACACCCATTTTTAACCCAGTTTTAAAGCTGGAAGGTCATGAGACATTCCCAAGGTCATAGCCTGAGCCTGTGACTGTGGTGGGATTTGAACTAGGGATCACCAGGCTAATGTATGTAATATCTATGCTCTCTCTGTAGCTCTTATACTGCTCTGGAACTCTGTCTCTACTCTTGCCTTTCTTCTTTCCTTTTTTTCCCTTTATTTCTACAGGTCTGAGAGGACATTGACCCCAGTCTGACAGGACACAAACTCTCTGCATATCAAATAAGTATTGCTTATGTTTAACTTTGCCTATCAACCCCATTTTGTTCTTGAAGAACTATGGATCCTTTGTGACCCCAGGGCTATTCTTTTTTTTTTTTTTTTTTTTTACAGGTACAACTGCACATCACTCCGAGACACCCATCCAAGGCTCCTCAGGACCCAGGTAAGAAATCTCTTCTCTATGCTAGGTAGGCAAGCTGTAATGATATAGCCACAACTGTGCTTTGCCTGTCTCCTGCACTCTTTGCCCATGACCCACATATCATGTTAATACATTTGCAGCAGAACATCAGAAATCAGAATGCAAGAATCAGCAGAAATGCAACAAGCAGAATACGGGTGTATTCAGGTTCTCACAAGGCGTTTCATAACCCTGCAGAAAGAAAAGTTTTTAGCTAAAGCAGATCTGTCAGTTTAAAGGGTATCCCTTCACAGTGCCAACATAAATGTGTGAAATGTGTGGGGCAGCCCTGAATAAGTTATTTAGGATGGTACGTCTTTGCCTCTCTCCCAGGTTTGTCATCTTCCAAGGTTCAGAAGGTCTGGCATTTCTCATTGATAAAGGCCAGCAGAAGCTGATTTTCCACCATGGGCAGAAGTAGCCCCTTGAGGTAAAACATGGGCTTGGTAATAGGCAAGCTTTGTCTATGACCCTTTTGAAGAACTGGATGGCATGATGCCAGGTGGCTGAGACATCCACTGGAAGAGGTGCTGGGTATTGCTGCTCCAAGTACACCGAAGAGATTGAGTAGGGTAACACACTGATAGTGACCCCTTGTTTATACTGGAATGCTACCTCCGAGACGGTTTGCAGGCTATGGGCTAAGCCAGGGCTGGCACATGGGTCCAGGCAACAGCACAGAATTTGTCCAGCAGGAAAGAGGTTGGCCTTTGTGGGCAGGATAGTGTGGAGTAGAGCTGTTGCTGGCATGTGGGGGCAAATTAGGTAGTATCAGGGAGAACAGACTCAGCCTAAAGTATGCAAGGTACATTGGGAGAGGACATGGGGCAGGTGCAGCAAAATAGTGGATGTATTGTGAGTGAGAGATAGGCTGCTGCTGTATCTCTGACTGTGAGGAAACTACAGCAGGAAGTGCAAGTGGCTTTATCACAACAGTTGGGCAAGGAATGCACACAATTAGTAAAATCATTGTATTCAATAGTATATTGGTGTATATAAGCACATGCTGTTACTTTTCAAACAGGTAGCTCACTCTGTGGCCCTGGGGTGGGGGGAAGGCAAGCAAGCAGGTATCTCATGGACTTTATCCAGGATTCACAACCCACACATCAGTTTGTCATCTGCAGGGCCACACAACTAGAAAGAACATAAAAAAGGCCAGAATTACAGTTCAACCAGTCTATGTAAGGACTCGCAACAATCGTGCTACAGATAAGTAACGCTTCCGGTTCTTATTGCCATCCACAACATGGCACCATGCTCAATGTACTTGCACCTGGATACATTGAGGGGCATTGCCATTCTAGTCATCTTTCTAGGTCTGTGTAATCTGCTATGAGGCAGGGTAGGATACAATAATAGCTCTTTAAAGTTATGCTCTGATCTCACTGCTCATGCATGCTGTTTGTTTACAGCACAGCATGTGCATGTGGTCAGTGGGTGTAACAGCATGCATGGGATTGGTGGGTGTAACAGCATGCATGGGTATAGAAACATGAGGTGTGACAGCAGGCATGGTGTTATGGGGTCAGTTGGTGTGACAGCATGCATGAGGAGACATTGGGTTGTGAGGTGTGATAGTGTGCATGGTGGTATAAGTCAGTGAGTTTGACAGGGTGTATGGGGGATGATGGGTGTGATAGTGTATGTGGTCATGGGGTGTGACAGTGTGAATGGGGGCATGTAGTTAGTAGATGGACGTGACAGCATGCATGAAGGTATGGAACCATGAGATGTGACAGCATGCATGGGGCTATGGGAGGACAGCATTCATGGGGGTATGGGATTGTGAGTTCTGACAGAGTACATGATGTTATAGGGTCTGTTGGTGTGATGACTTGCATGGGGTTGGTGGATATGACAGTGTAAGGGAGGGTATGGGGTCGTGATCTCTAACAATTCTTGCCCCACCTGCAGCAAAGCAGAGGATACCATGGTAAAGAAAGTGACTTCCCAGCTGAGCTGCTCTGTTAATTCTGTTGCAGGGAGATGTCATTGGAGCAACCTATGGTGGCAATGCAAGGATGGACTGATACTGTCTGCACTCCCAGGAAAACCCTTTCCCCTACATCTAGGAACAGGTAGAATCGGGGCCATTTACTTTATTGTTTTCATTTTTGTAGGATGAAGGCATGTCCCACAAGGTCACTTTGTGCTTTCCATGTGAACATGGAAGGTTCATGCACTGAGACCGCACCATGTGACACCATGTTGTGAGGCTAGGTGGACACCATATAGCATAGACTAGGGGCATTACTGGTGTACAGATAACTTTGGTGGGATTTCCAGTGTACAGCTGGTGATTAGCTGATGTTGGATGGCACCTACATTAAAGATGTGTGGAAGTCTGATCTTGTTGGATGTGCCTTAATTATTTCTTTGGATCACGCCACCTGCTGGTTTTTCCCCTGCAAGGCAGTCAGTGTGATACCAGTGACCTACACAGGTCATTGTGATACCATGCTGCATGAACACTGGGGTACCACCAGCATAAGGCATAGATTGAGACCATTGTATTACCACTGCAAGTGCACCCATTGTGCTACCCCTGAAACATGATACCACGGTGGCCACAATGGTAGTGCAATGGAATTGGAGCAAATCCATTGTGATACCAATTGCAGTGGTATCATGCTGGTATTTGTCATTGTCCTACCACCGTGTATCAATGGTACCACAGTGGACACAATGGTATCACACTGGAACTGGAACAAAACCACTGTAATACCAACAAACACTGGCATCACAATGGTGTACATTTCTGACACTGTGGTACCAGCAGAGGTGGTGTTACCAATGAACTACCACTGTCTGCATGGTATCACAATAATCACAAATGTATCACAATGGAACTGGAACAAATCCAATGTGATACCATTTATGAAACCCACAATGGTAGTACATTGGAAATGGCAGTGCTAGTACAGTGATAAAGAACAGGTATTACAATGGTATTCCAAATACATTTTTGTAAGGGTAGGTAGCAATCTAATTCTGCTGTTCATTTGTTATGAAACTAGATCAGCCTGTCCTGTTAATTGCCTTTGGGAAGATACAGCTTGCTAGGTAGCACTGTAATTCTGCTGTTCATTTGTTGTGAAACCATTATCAGGCTGTTTTCTTAACTGTCTTTAGGAAGATACAGTTGCTAGTTAGCACTCTAACTTTGTTGTTTCTTTGTTATGAAACCAGATGAGGCTGTTCTGTTAATTGCCTTTATGAAAATACAGGTTGCTAGCTAGTACACTAATTCTCTTCCTGTTCCTTTGTCATGAAACCATATCAGGCTGGTTCATAAACTGCCCTTGTGAAGATATAGCTTGCTAGGTAGCATTCTAATTCTGCTGTGCCTTTGTTATAAAACATGAGCAGGCTGTTCTGTTAACTGCCTTTATGAAGATACTGTATAGTGTGTTTCTTCATTGTAGATCATGCTACAGCACATGCAAAATACCTTTATTGCTCAGTTGTAGATTATGCTAAATGCCTTTGTTGAGCTACAGCTTGCTGCCCAATAAAGTAAGCATTAATGCAGGATAGGGTGTACTGATAATGTGGATTAATTCACACCTCGTGGGCATTGTGAGGCATGAGGGTGCAGCATGAGTGCCCTCACAGCCCTCGAGGTGTGCATTAATCCACATTATCAGCACATCCTGGAATGCGTTAATGCACTTATTACATGGGATGTATGTTTAAACAGCGAAAAAAAATGATTAAAGGTGTTTTTATGTTGTTTAAACAGCAAAAAAGGCATTGTATCCTGCTACCTTGCAAAATCATCCCTAAGAAAAGTAATACATATGCTTGCAGTTATGCACAGCAAATGACATAGAAACAGTGCTGACATGATCTGTGACATTTCTTGTGCATAACTTCCTCTGTTACCATGCATAGGACATGTAATTCACTCCCCTTCCCCCATGCTGTCTCTGCTGGCTGTACTCACTCTCTTTTTCTCTCTCTCCCTCAATCACTGGAGACTACTGAGACTGTGCATTAAAGACCACTGAGATTTTGGGAATTGTGCTTTCTTAAGGAATGCCTTTATTGCCTGGCAGGGGGCTCAGATCACTTAGTGCTCTCACAGGTAAAACAATTACACTGTAACATGTAGCTTTCCTAAAGTGTTCGTTAAGCATTACCAACTGAGATGTAGCTTTCACACACTGTGCATTAATTACCAGCATTGCTGAGCATATCTGTGCTGCTGGACTCTGTCCTGGATGTCCATGCCCTACTTCACCCGGTCAACTGATAACATTGACAACGGGTCTCTGCTACTTCGGTGCTGCGGTCATGCTCTGTTAATCCCGTTCATCCGCTCAAAGTATTTTCCCCTACAACTATGCCTGATGGAAGTAGCAGAGTGCAAGGCAGCCTGTCAACATTTACTTATGCGGTCACTACTGTTTGTGTCTCTGCTGCCTCACCCACATGCTCACCCGTCTGCTCACCAGTTTCTGCCAGCCCTGCACTTACCATTTACTGTCGTCCTTGCAGTTTTTTCCTGGTGCTGTAATTTGGGGTCACCAGACAGAGCTGCTTGGAAACTCACCGGAAGTAATACACATGCGAGCAAGCGAAGCAGATCCACATGGGCACCACAAGGAGGTGCACGATGTGCTGACTACGTGCTGCCACTAAACAGAATGGACCCTGCATGTCACTGCATGGTGCACTAATTGTTATTCACTTGCTAAAGCCATGCAGTGACTAAAAAAATACCTTGCATGCACTAAGACTAGCTCCCCTGCCCACTAACTATGCGGGCATACAGGTTGCCATGGTAATGCCACTGTCAGTTGCCAAAAAAGGTGATGCTAGCTACTGCAAGGTTGATGCATGTCACAGGTACTGTTCCCTCATGAAACAGAAGAATGCTTGTGGACAGTGTTCCACAGACAGAGATGGCAGTGTCCTATAAGCAGAGGTGTGGAATGGGGGATGCAGCTACCTGCATGTACTGTAATGACAAGCAAATTATTGGTACAGTACACGCCAATAAATTGCTTGTCATTACAGTACATGTGGAGGAGGAGGGGCAAATGCATCTCACAAATGAGAAGCAGGACCTTATTTTTGCTTTATTACATGGGTCTCAAAACAGAAGGATATTTGCTGTCATTACTATTGGCACATGAGGTGTCCCACACAGTTGTGCTGATTACTGCATGCCAGTAGTCAATACTGTGCAGGCACTCAGCTCAATAGCAAGCCACCCCCACTTAGCTGCATTTACAAATGTCTGCTGTCAACTTTTCAGCCCTGCTATCTGAAACAGGTACCAGTCAGCACCTTGATTCTTGATCATGTCCACAGTACACCTCATCACCCTGATTGTGCTGATAACATGGATTATTGCACAGTCAGGTGACAGCCACCATCCAATCAAATGACTCCCCCAGGAGACCTTTGTAATAACTTAAATTATCTACTCTATTTACCTGCCTTCATGAAACTACAGCTTGCTGCTCAGTGAACCTAAATTATTTACACTGGTACTACCATCTCCTCACAGTGCTGGGGTATGCAGTTTCCATAAACTAGCTTAGTACATTGGCTGCTTAAAGTGACCAAAATTAAGCAGCTCTCCCCAGTCTGGTGATCATATTTCTTTAGCCAGCTTTACCCTATGACAAATGGCTATCCTGTCATGGCTATAAATAAAGTGAGAGCCACATAACTTAGCCTGACCGGTGGTTCCTAAAAGTCAGTTATGATCATGTTGTGGTGACTCCATTCCCTTGTCATTGTCTCCATCTTGAGCACTAGATGCCAATGCTGTGCAGATGTATACACCTAGGAGTGCTCTCTCAAAACAATCACACCAGCATTACCCCTGCTTCAGTATAATCACCATATGTCAGTGGCCATCATGATTGTCAGCTGGCAGTGTTATTTATTTTTTTTTGGTCTGGTCTTGCGTCTTTTTCCCATCCAGCTACAGGGCATGGAGGCCCTCCCCCTCCCCCTTGCTTTGACTATATCTATCTCTGCACTCTTCAACAGGGCATCATCCCTAGTATATTGGTCGCCATTTTATATTAGCCTTTTTACACCTAGTGGTGCTCTCCCCTCTCCGTGACCACCATCTTAATGGACATCCCTTATGGACTACAGCGACTAGGGACATGGTCCTAAACTTGCATTCAGACCGGGGTTGGGAGAACTCAGAAGCATGAGCCACATTACAATCACTGGTTACTACTCTGAGCCAGTCAATTCAGGGACAGAGGTTGGCAGTTCTTATCCATGTAGCCCCCCCCCAACCCTCCTTGCCTGTACTAGAGATATAACAGATAATTGGAGATAGATCAAGGGAGAACAGCAATAAGCGAGATAAGCAGAATTCAGCAGTCCTATTCAAAGGAGACATACTGAGTCTATTATCCCTCCATATTAACACTATGGCTCAGTGTATGGTATTGAGTAGAGAGACTGGAAGTATTATAGTACAGAACTGACTTATGATGGGCTCTTCAAAATCTCAGCATTCAGACTGTTGGGATTTCATAGTGACCCAGTTTCTCACCTGCTCCACTTGGGGGGGGGGGGGCAGGCAGCATTTATGACAAAGGATCAGATATTGGATTGACTGTCCTCAGGAACTTGCTGATTAAACCATCTCACAGTATGTACCCAGTCCCAAAAAACTTGTGACTTAGAAGCATTTCTCCAGTGGCTCAGCTGGTGCAGGCTTCAGCACGTGGCTTAGCAAGAATGAGGCTCATCTCTAAATGAGATAGACTGGATCCCCTATCCCTCGCCCAGTACATTAGGACTAGTTTCTCCATGAGGGTTTTTCCTTATAAATACATACTGTACAGCATCTACAAATGTTTTTCAATATTGGCACCTCTCAGAACACTCTCACGCTTCAGTCATGCCCCACCCTAAGCGGAAGCAGTGTAAGAGACCATGCAGCCCCCTCTTAACGGCTGCAGTTAGGGCACTCACAAACAGTTAATTTACTCCAAATTCTTAGTGTGTTGTCTGAATGCTTCAGTGGGAATTCTGACACTGGTAGTCTGGGCATGGTGGTTCCACTAACTTAAGCCCCTCTTGGAGCAGCTGTCTGTTATGGGTTTAACCATCTGTCATTATAAGTATGGGTTTAAATGGCTTCTAGTGTGGCAAAACACCAGAGCACTGTATCAGATATGGGTTATCCTGCATACTTAAAGATAAACAGTTTGTATGAATTGTAAGTATAGACATATATAGCCAGTAAAGAACTATATAGCCAATGATCTGAGAGTACATGGTGATCTGGCAGAAATTGGAGCTATGGTGTCAGACATAGTGTAGCTTGCATAAAGAAGAAAAACAAATATGTGCTGGTGATATCACAGATCCATGTGTACGTCTGCTCCATATGATTGGGGATGGGGCAAGACTGACTAAATTTTCATAACTTATAGTTTAGGGAGCTGCGTAGCAGGCTGTCCTCCAGTGTTGCATATTCAACACTGCTCTGACACCATCAGAGCCATCTTTCCTACCAGCATCAGCCCATCTAGAACTTGGTCTTTCTGAACCACCCTTCTTCTTTACCAAAGCATGGGTCTACTGACATGTTTACATGAAGATGTAATGGGACTCGGGGAAAGGCAGACACATCACATGTTGGGCATGTGTTATTCGGTCAAAGCCATGTTGGTGGGGTACTAAAAGGTCAAACTCATAACCCATCCCTACGTGACAGCCATCTCCCGAGGAAACCATGCCACATGCAGTATATGAATGCAATTGTTCTTATCAAATACTATAATCAGACCATGGTGCAGAAACTATAAGGAAGTGAAAACTCATTCGCTAGCCTTATTTTACTCATGCCAGCTGAACCACATGCCCCCCAGAAGCTAATCTTACCAGTATTTTTTGCAGCCATCTCAACCTCATGGATAAGTAGCCACTTGGTGTGTTCTATTAGAGTATACTGTAGTTCTCCTAATGTAGAGGTGCTGAAATTCTGTTGCATGGACCCACAGACCATAGCAGGCTCCTGAGAAAGAAATGTGGGGCATATTCATCTCCCGCCAGCTTGCCATATGTGCCAGCAGGTAGAGACACCTACCCACACATACATATATCTGTGCTTTGTTTTACCATGTATTGTTTTGTATAGTGACAGGAAACTGCTGATGTTAATTCCTATTGCACCACCTACAGTATGCCATTGTATTGTATTGTAATGTATTGGTAACTTAGTGCATACAGTACCCATTGAAAATAAGCCTTGGCTCAACTGGATCTGACCATGTACCATATCATGTGATGATGATTATGAATAAAATTGTACTTACTTACTATACATAGACACATAGCCCTCCATATGGGAACTGTCACACCCACACTTTACACCAGAGGGCAGTGCTGGGTCCAGAAGGGCATTCAGTGATAACATATAGATCATGGGCAGTATGGCCAGCCAGCATAAAAGTCTGAGTATGACGCACCATATGACGGCATATACACACACCACAAACAGCCCAAACACTGCATATGTACATTTACTACTCTCAGAAGGGCACAGAGACCCATTGAATATCACATGCTATCATGAGTGCTGCACTTACCACTGTCCATCCCCAGTTGACAGACTAAGGTGTTGGAAATGCTCGTGTGGCTCCTGCGAGTGGCCACACTGCAGCATGCCATTGATGTCTTCAGTCCATTCCAGTACCACCCACCACAAGTTAAAACCAACAAACTTGTAAAATACAAAGTATTTATTGAGGCAAAATATGTAAAAGGCAAAATGAAGTGCTGACCTCGCCAAGTGCAAATGCACTGAATTCAGGAACAACAGGCACAGCCCTCACAAACTTCAACTAGTTTCACCCTAAGGCTTCCTCACACTTCCTGAGCAAGCCTTAGGGTGAAACCGGTTGAAGTTTGTGAGGGCTGTGTCAGTTGTTCCTGAATTTGGTGCATTTGCGCTTGGTGTGACCAGCACTTCATTTTACATTTTACATATTTTGCCTCAATAAATGCTTTATATTTTACAAGCTTGTTGGTTTTTATTTGTGGTGGGTGGTGCTGGAATTGTGAGATTTGTTTGGTATCTGTCATGTGCACATCCTGCTGGAAGAGAGGCTTCTTCTTAGATTTGACTTCAATCCATGCCATTTGCCTGTTGATAATGCTGTACACACTTGAGTGGGCCATACATTGCAACAACGTCATTGGGAAGCCCACAGTCAGCCATGACTGGTGACCTCTTGGAGCCCCTACTGCAGCGGCTCCCAGCAGCGATACCGACCTTACTCTACATCACTTAATTAATCCTGATCATGGAGGAAGGGACAGGGGACTTTCATAACATTAAAACCAGGAATGACACGCAGGTTAAGTGCAGCAGCTCATAATCTCATAGCCTCATACCTCTCTTATTATGGTTATCGCAATGCCTGTAAAGTAGTGGTCAAGAATACTATGTTCCACCATCCTCCCACAGCTCAGTGTCACAGTCTACTGGTCTCGGACTAGTGGGTAGGGATCAGTAACTGTGATCCAGGCAGAGACTTACACACCTAACACAGGCAATGGTATATCATTTTATAGAGACAGCACTCTACCATAAACTTCTCAGGTCAGTTCCTATTGCAGGAGCTACATTGTTCATACAGACATGTCTTACCAGGGGCTGCAGTTCATTAGACTTCTGCACTAATGCACTTCAGTCCTCTCCAGTAAGCATCTCAGTTCAGCCCCTACTGCAGTGAATACACTGATCATCTGGACCTGTCACACCAGTGACTACAGTTCAATACTCTTATGAAGACACCACCAGTCAAGTACTACAGTCAACCCTGCTTGCAGTGGCAACACTGTACATATATCTCTATTGCAGCAGACCCTGACTATTTTGGCCTGTCTGAAGACACACTATAGCATTACTGCTAAAGCTCTTAGAGTTTTAGTGGGACATGGATAGTGATACAACTTCCTTAACTGGAAATCTATGGGGAACATCTCACTATTCATCCCACCACATTACTCTGCACTAGAGGACAGATTCTAGGAGTCCGCAAGGAAAGCTTCCCCCTCAGAAAGCCCATGGATCTCCTCCGGTTACAGTCCAGATATGATTTATCCAATGGACAAGCAAAACTAGGACTATAATCATATGGAACTTATCTGGCAGTAGTGGTACAGCTACTCTATGTACCTACAGATGACTCCACAGATTGGGAGTTCTCACATTTAGGCCATGTGCCGATGATCGCTCACTCATAGGGTCAGTTAACAGCCTTCAAACTATCAGTTCCTTTTAGAGATGAAACAGCCCAAACAGAAGGCATCAGACAGCAAGCAATGGAAAGGCCCCCGAGAGAGCATCTGATATTCCAGAGATCCACCATATAATGTAGATGACATACCCTGGGCACACAAGTAGACACAACAGTAAGTTTGACGGTAGGGTACCAAATAATCAATAATATAATGAGTCCTAGAAAACATCCTGCAAACTCCATCCTAAGAGGGCGTAGGGACAGACAGGAATTCATGTGGACTCACATGTGCACCACATCTCAATAGCCACTTAATAGCCACAGTCTAGCATTCAGGTAGCAGTTTTACAGGGTCTGCATAACCCTGTTCTGGTTCACTGCTTTGTAGGAATCCATGAGTGAAAACTGTAGAGTGCCATAGAGATACATGCACTATGAAGGTAGTTTACTCACCTGGTAACGGTGATTGTAGTAGTATATCTTTATGGCACTCCAGGGCCCACCTCATCGACAGAACCCCATGACCAAATGTATAACCTTAACACAGGTGTGGAACCTGGGTCCTTAACTCACTGAGGTCCATAACTATGGACCGCTCCTCCTTCTTCTCCTGTCTCTCTGTAGGCTCCACCAGTAGGGGATACTGCTAGTAACCCTGTTGTTGCTGTTGTTAGAATCCACTTTGCCAATTTCTTTATACATTGCAGACTGACAAGACATTGAAGGTTGGCCTGAGCATCAGAATGGCTCAGTAGTCTAAGGTACTTTTCCCAGGGTACAGTCTCTCCCAGAGGTGAGGGTTCACATTCCTTTCTATATTTCTCACTTAACTATCTATCTATTTTTTCTGGGTGCATGAGCAAGATTTTTTCCTCAAAATCCTTCATGAATAATGACATAGCTTTGGAAGACTTCTAATTGAGGATTCTGGGACAGGGAGCAGAGGAGGTCTCAAAAAGTCTGAACGTCACATGTGCATCGTCAGCCAGGTGAGTAAACTTCCATTACTTTATCCAACAGTAGTGCAAGATGAATTCATGTCAGTACAGACACAAGTGCCTTGCCTTCAGGTGACCCTACCAGTTCTCTTAGTGTGCAGAAGGGAACAGCTCTCAGCCCTTTCCGAAGGGGAAAGGTAAGCATTCCAACTCCCATAAGGGCAGAGCACATTGAATTGTGGTTCATGAGGTATCTGGTCAGGCAGTCTGCATAGTCACTGGCAAAGAGTTTTAGGCATGATTTTTGGATCATTTACAAGGGTCCCTGGAAGGCCTGTGAGGTTGAGAACCTCACATCTGCCAGGGACCAAATGGATATAGTCAAGGTGAAGTTAGCTAAGGAGAAAGCAGCAGGCAGGGTTGCCCCTTTGTGTCACTCCTCCCCCCATGTCCCAGAATCCAGGTATCTCCTATCAGGTTGGTGCCAAAGAAGGCTCTGGGTCAGTTTCAGATGATTAATCACCTATCATACTTGGAGGTGGACTTGGTCAATCACATTGATCTGGCCGACATGACAGTGCCATATGTGCTCTGTAATGCAGGTGGTGAGAGGGTGAGGGAAGGGGGCCTTATTGGACAAGGAAGAGATTGAATCAGCATTCTGCTTGCTACCAGTACACCCACTCAACAGGGACCTACTGGGTGTGAAGTTCAAAGGTTCTGTGTTGACAACTGCATGCTCATGGGCTGTTCCATGGCATGCACAGTTTTCAAGCAGTTCAGTACCTTTTTACACTGGGCCACCACATGGTTGATGGGCAGGTCTTAGGTTGCCCACTACCTGGATGACTTACTTTTCATCAGCATGGTGTCCAGTTGATGGTGGCTTTTCATGAGGTGTGTGAAGACTTAGAATGTCCCTGGCACATGACAAAATGGAGGGGCCATGCACTTAGCTGTCATTTCTGGGCATTGAAATTGACACAGTCACCACTGAGTTCCAATTGCACCAAGAGAAGGTCAGTGTGTTACAGGCCCAACTGCACAGGGTGGTCCAGGCAAGCAAACACTACCCTGCAGATGCTGAATCAGGTTCAAAGGCATTTGAACTTTGCATGCAGTCATCCCAATGCCCCAAACTTGTCTTCACTGATTAGA
Source organism: Neoceratodus forsteri (assembly GCA_016271365.2). Taxonomy (NCBI): domain Eukaryota; kingdom Metazoa; phylum Chordata; order Ceratodontiformes; family Ceratodontidae; genus Neoceratodus; species Neoceratodus forsteri. Next base: position 1,300,250,093 of record CM028130.1, on the reverse strand, counting down.
GAACTGTGGTTCAGGATGTAGCAAGCTACAGCATCAGATCTGGATTACCAAGTCCATGTGAGAGGACCAAGGGGGTCTGTTTGGCATTTCTGTCCTGTATGCATCAATGTGGTGACTATTTGGCCACCAGTGGTAACATGCCAGCATCTAGAGATCTTCTCTGATGCTTCAGTTGGACTTAGCTCCAGTATTCTTTTCAGTAAGACTTGGTGTGCGAGGCCTTGGTCACAGTCCTGGGAAGTTGAAAGCTTGCTGTGACAGGTCACACCCTTAGAATATTTTGCCATCATGATAGCATTGGTTATCTGGGGAGAACAGTTTAGGGACAAGCAGATGATGTTCATATAAACAAAATGGGGACAGTGCACAGCATCAATGATCAGTTAAGTAAAACAGGCCCAATGGGGACTTTGGTGAGGTTTTTTTTTTGCATTGTCGTTTCTGGTCCTGAGCATACAGTTTAGAGCAGTGCATTTAGCTGGCATTGCTAACAATATTTGCTGATGATCTTTCTCATTTACAGTGTAAGTGATTCTAGAATCAGGCACCAGAGGTGGATAAGTTCCCCAGGGATGTCCAAGCCTACCTCAAGGAATTAGTAAACCAGAAGCCTGGGAAGTACTCAAGTTTTCTTTAACGCCCAACTTGAGGGTGGCATACCAGAGATGGCAGAGAGTTTCTTAGGTTTGTGAAAAAAACTTGACTAAGCTAATGCTTGGCCAATCCCAGAAGATCAATTGTGGTCATACCACCTGCACATAAGGTGATAGGAGTCTAAAACAACAGCAGTGGGGCAGCATTTTGTGGGTATTGCATGCTTCGCCAAGCCTACAGGTGCGAAGGACACCACAAAGGTTTTCTGCGAGCGTAAGTTGCTAGAAGGTTGGGCCTGCAGGGACCCAAGACAGTTAGGCAAGCAGCAACCGACTGGCCTGGCACTGTTAGTCAAACTTGTGGCTGTCTTACCCAGGGTTTGCTCATCTGATTTAGAGGTGCATTTGTTCAAGCAGTTTTTTGGTGGCTTTTTTTTTAGCCTTCAGAGTATTTGAGCTTGTCCAACTGTGCAAATCTTCCACAGTACCAGTGATACTGACAGAGAATGATGCAGCAGTTTCCTCTGAATGGGTTTTCATTCACCTGCATTGAAGCTAGATGGACATGGTGATGCAGGGTTTGCTGGTGCAGCCTGCAGTCTCTTCTAAGAATTCAGTTGGGGGTGGGTTTTGTACTACCTCCAGCAACTGAGAATCAGGGAACAGACATTTTTTTACCATGAGGATGGGTCTCCCCAGATTTTTTTTCTGTTTTGCCACTTCCTGGATAGTGATGTGCAAAATTACGAATTCTGTTCTGCAAAATATTTTGCATAATTCGTCTGTTTTATGAAATTTTTCACAAAACCGAAATGCAGAATTTCGCCCTCAGAGTGTGAAATTTCACCTGCAAAATTCAGAAATTCACCACTTGCATGCAAAATTTTGTCATTTTCAGGTGAAATTTCACATATCAGGGGTGAACTTTCACAACTTTGCATCCCACTAAATGTTTCACAGAACAGCTAAATTATGCAAAAGATTTTGTGCAGCGAAATTGGCAGTTTCCCGGGAATTTCACCAGTGAAATTTAATTTCACAACAACTCTATTCCTCAACAAGAGTCGGAAAGCCCTGGGAGGTCAACTCACAGAAATACAAAATCCACTCCTTTTGTATAGGTGCTGTCTCGCACATTATGGTTGAGGGCAGGACCAATGCACATATTCAGTCATTGGGATGTTGGAGGTCACGAGCTTTTAAAAATTATGTGCAACATCAATTGTTTCAACCTTCTGTTTTGTTTACACAGGTCACAGCTCCTAGAGAAAATGAGTGTGGATTGGTTGTCACTTCTTCGTGCACTGGGTGGCAATGAGAGCAAGGCAGTTTTGACGGTGAGAGTCATTTATGGATCCGCTGCATGCACAAGTTTGGTAGATGGGCCAGCGGAGAAGAAGTGGAGAGATTAGCTCCCCTGGATCAAGTCTGAAGCCTGACACCATGCCCTTCCAGATACACTGGTTGTCCACCTGGGAGGCAATGATTTGGATGTGATAAAATTGCTTGAACTGTTCTGATTGTTGAAAGAGGACTTGGTATGTATGCACTAGAAATGGTCAAACATGCAAATTGTGTGGTCACACATGATTCAGAGGCAGTGTTGGTACCAAACTCACAATTCCAGTGCTATCAAGTGAGCATACAGGCTGACTAATATGAGATGAGGGAATTTGTGGGCTCCATTTATGTACTGGTGTTGCAGCATGAGGAAATAATCCTAAACGTTCCACAATTTTATTCAAAACATAAAGAGCATTTATCAGACATAAAAAATGATAGAATTCTAGTAGACCTATAACATGATACCTTACCTTTCACCCCCATGTTGACAGTCTGGTGGCCATAGTTAACAGAAAACTGGTTGCCCAGTACCATAACCAGAACAATCTCACCGGGTATGCTAGATGCCTTACTGTGGACAGCTCTACACTTACAGATGATGGCCTCCCTGTTTACACAGACGCCTGTGACATGGTGCTAAACAAAGTAAAGCTGATCTGTAAAAGGTGTGCCACTTTGTATTTGGTGCAGATAACCAAACTCATGGTGGTACCCTTTACACCCTCACTAACTGGTTACCTTTATACAACAGAATGCCCCAGACATGTTTGCTAGCCAGAAAGGCACTCCTGACCCCAACACTCTGTGCTGTACCAAACTGTTTCTTCATTGTCTCCAACCAATATATCAGGAACATGGGCAAGAATGCCCTTAAGCTTCCTTTCCAGCATACTCAGCAGGGCAAGTAATCATTGTGCATATCTGGAGATGGAAATCTACTGAAGGAGGAGCAAGATGGTGACTGGTGTGGGTCAGCTACAAGTAGCAGTTTAGAAGATTTTTACTTTGAGTGTTTTATTGCTTTGTTGTGGTAGTTTTTGATCTGCTTAGTCATTTGTTTTAGTTAGTTTTAGTTAGGGAATCACAGTGATTTAGACTAGTGGGGTGCTTGCATGTTTTGGAGGCTACATAGTAATGAGATAGATGCCAGAGTTTGTGTAAAGTAATGTAATGTAAAGAATATGGTTCTGTATAATTCCCGGATGCCCACTTGCAAGCGTTCTTCAGTCACTAGTTTTTATGATATTTCAATTAGTGTATGGAAATTGTGTAGTCACCTTATGCAAGTGGTGATTACCTGAACTTGGCCTGCCCATTTGGACTAATTTTCTGGTGAAGCCATGACTTCTTTTGAACCCTGGAGCTGTTGGAGGAGTTTTCTCAGCTATAATCCGAGGATTTAGTAGTAGAAGTAACATTTTATTTATACAGGATATGAAGACAACTTCAAACACCATTAGGGCCACAATGGCCCTCTTTACAAGGTGTACCTGTTTTGATGTCAAGTACAAAATTTCAGCAATTAAAAACAAACAGTAAAATTTGCACATTTGACAATGCAAAAAATTACTTAATACAAAGACAAACAGATTTTATATCATATCACAATCATCATCTAATAACACAAGTCATCTATTACATACACAGTGAAAACATATTTCTTGCTTCACAGCAGAATTAAATTTGACTGTAGTCATATCCTGAGTTTTCAGTGTCAGTGGAAGTTCATTCCAAGTAATGGCAGCTCTATATTGAAAGGTCAAGGTTACATATCTATTTTTATTTTTAGGGACAATCAAATATCTAGCCCCACTTTTATGTAAATCAAACTGGGGAATAGGACTAATAAGCCTCTCTGCCAGGCCAGTGGGATAGCCAGTCTTATGAATTTTATAAACTAAGTTTGTCCAAATTTGTTGTCTCCTGATCTCTAAAGAAATCCAATTTAACTTTGTATACATAGAACAATGATGGGTATCACATTTACATCTCAATGCAAACCTTGCTAACTTATTGTAACATGTGTCAAGCTTGTGTAACAATGTTTTATTTGCACTAGAGTAAACATGACTTCCATGATCAATCAATGGTATTATTAACTGATTTGCTATAACCAGCCTGTCCTTGGTACCCAGGCAGTTTACTATTCTTCTAAGTGCACCTATCCTGGAATGAACTTTTTTTATCAACATGTTTAAATGTTGTTCAAAAGAAAACTTTTGGTCAACAAGCACCTCTAAGTACTTATAGTCTGAAACCTGGGTCAAACGTTTACCATTTACAGTATTTATTTGTAATTTTCCATCTTGTAAACCTTTCCTAGTAGTATTTGGACTGATTAACATTGTTTGGGTCTCCTTTACATTTAGGACAAGACCTGAGGAGGCGAACCAAGTCTGCAGTACATTAAAGTCTGTCTGCTATTTTGCTTCCAACTCCCCTAAATTTACTCCCTCAGAGACCAAAACAGTATCATCAGCATAGAGCCTAATGTGGATACATTTTATGAGGTTAAGAAGTTCATTTATATAAGTGATAAATTACGAGGGTCCTAATATGGACCCCTGTGGTACACCACCAGTTACTGGGAGAAACCTAGAACCAACTTCCTCCACCATCACCATTTGGGATTGATTTTCTAAGTAAGAATGAAACCAGTCTAGTGGTTTCACTGCTAAGCCTATTTGTTTCAACTTCAGTAACAATATTGAATGATCTACCAAGTCGAATGTCTTTGATAAGTCGATAAACACCGCACCCGTGGATCTAGACTCACCAAGTGTTGTTGCTACAAAGTCAATAAAATCTGTGAGTGTGGTGGACATTCACATGCCCCTTCTGAAACCTGACTGAAATTTATTTAACTTGTTATATTTTTCTAAATAATCCCTAAGTTGACTATGAATCAACCTTTCCAACAGTTTGGAAAGAACAGATAATAAGGCAATTGGCCTATAATTTGTTGGCCCAAAATCTAACCGCCCCCCCTCCCCCCTTATTTATAGGCACTATTTTAGCCTGTTTCCAGGATCCAGGAAAAATTCCTTAGATCAAATTCTTCTTAAAGAGATCAGTTAAAGGTTGGGCCACCTCATAAATGGAATCTTTCAAAAATCTTATTTCCACATCATCAAGACCTTTAGCCTTATTTATGTGTAATTTATTTATTTTATCACTTCCTACACTTTTGTCACTAGATATTTGTTTGAACCTAAATGTTGGAACAGTGTTTTGATCCATTTGAATATCATTAACTTCTAACTGACAAGATCCCATTTTATTTAACCTATTAGGAATTTCTAAGTCAGAAAGGTCAGTGAAGTATTTATTTAAAATGCTTGCAGAACTATCTGGGTTTTGCAAAACTCCATTTTCAGTAATCTTTATACTTTTTAAGTTTACTTAAGATTTAACAAGAGATTTCATTAAGGCCCAATATTTCTTTGGATCATTAGTTCCATTAATTTTGTGTTTATAATAAAGTGCTTTTTTTTTCTTTACCTCCTGAATAGTTTTATTTTGTATCTTTTTGAAGTGATCCCAGACAGCTTGATCTAAGGTTTTGTTAGCTTTTTTCCATAGTTGCTTTTTGTATATTTTCAGTTTTTTTTAAAGCATCATTCATCCATGGTAAATTACATTGTTTCTTTGTCTTCTTTTTATACGGAGCACATGTTACATACTTCTAAAAACATTTTCATAAATTCCTCTACTGCCAAATCTAAATATGGAATAAGGGAAATCCTATACCACTTTTGTTATGACGTATGGAATTGAAAAAGCTGTTTATTATATTTTCTATAACATCTCTTTACTGAGAAGTTCACACCTAAGGGGTGAACATTAAATTGTTTAATGGAGATGGAACAAGATACAACATTATGGTCTCACATATGTGGGGGACAAACCTTTGTTTCTATGACTGCAATGTCAGGGGACAAAAAGATAAGATCTAATATATTTCCAGGACTATCTATCTCACCTTTCCTTGTTGGGGTAGTGACTATTTGAATCAGATTTAAAATCTGAAATGATTCCTTTAACTTCTACCCTCTTCTTTCCCTCCAAGCAGCACTAAAATTATCCATTAGTACTGTATTTTTATCTTTAACATACAACCCTATGGCATCAGCCAACTTCTCAAAATGGCTTGGTTTAACCTTGGGAGGAGAGTAAACCACTCCAACAACAAGGTGAATGGAAAAAATGAGTACCATAATCCACTCCATTCCTTCAAATTTTACAAGAAAAGATAATCTCAGAGTGCCCCAGCATGTGATTTACATACAATATTATAGCCCCTCCTCTGTCCCCTCTATCCTATCTATGAAAATAGTAATCACTTAAATATAACTCCTTATTTTCTTATTTCTTTCCCAGCCAAGTTTCTGAAAGTGCAATTATTTATGTTTTTTCTATTTCAGCCCAGGCATGAAGCAAATCCATTTTATTTACCAAACTTCATGCGTTTGCATGCATAATTTTTATTTTCCTAATTTCTGGTCCCGGGTTTGTTTCAATATCTCCAATGAGAGCCAATATTACCAAAAGTATCCATCCATTAGTTCTACCAATTGACCTGGAAATAAAATCATACTTCACCTGCTGGTCCTTCAAATGTAGTTTCACCAGGATGAAAGGATTTCTCCTCTTTACCAGGCCAGATCCATTTTTGGCAGAATAAACAAAAGGATGAAGACCCTGGTGAAACTGGTACTTTAGGGAAAAAGAAGCAGCCTAACTTATGAAACACGTTTGAGACAAGCATATTAATATTATCAATACCCCTAAAACACAGCCAAACATCACTTTCATATTGTCTTTATGAGTCTTTTTAAATTCCATGTTTTTGTTCTACGACAGTTTTATTTTAAAACCACAAATGAATATCCACTAAGCCACTAGTAACAATAATGAGCACTCAGTATCTGTCAAGTGGACTACCAGTTTGGCAGATAGTGAGGTTTCAGAATTGTATCAGACACTATTAGCACTAAATATAAAACCACCAATTTGAATTTACCTATTACTTATAATTTACTATAAAACTACCTAATCAATTATAAAATAATACTTATTTGAAGCCTCCATTCAATTTGCCAATCAAACAGTTCTTAATTTCAAATTCTTTTTTTCTCTGCCGAGTAGCGCTCTCGCCACTCACGCTCATGCTGTAGCAGCATGGGACGTTTTAAACAGTATGGCTTCTCCTTTCGTGTGACGCACCCCTCCATTCTCCACCCTCTCTAACAGTTTGCTTCTCCAGTGTACTGGGGAGTTTTGGCTTACGATTACAGATACTGGAAGGGCAATTGATACAGTAACAATGCAAAGCAGCAGGCAGATAAAATGGCAGTTCATGGCAAGAATGACAAAGCCGGTTTGTAAATTTCAACTGTAGTGTACTGTACCTGAACTCGTAGCAGCATGGAGCCTTGTAAACTGTATGGCTCCTCCTCTCATGTGACGCACCCTTCCATTCTCTGCCCTCTCTAACAGTTTGCTTCTCCAGTGTACCGGGGAGTTTAGGCTTACAATTCCAGATACTGGTAGGGCAATAGATAGAGTCACAATGCAAAGCAGCAGGCAGATGAAATGGCAGTTCATGGCAGGAATGACAAAGCAGGTTTGTAAGTTTCAGCTGTAGTGTACCTCGGTGAATACTTGAGGACTGAGTGGGATGGGTGGTGGTGAGTCCACTCTACTGTGGTGGATTGTCAAAGCCTGTATAGCGAGATTTTTTAAACCCAGTGTGGAGTTTTCTTGGTGCCCTGTTGCTGTACTGGGGGGGTGGCTCTTCTGCTTGGGCTTTCCCATGGGGAGGTAGCAGGGGACACTCGCTGTAGGATGTAGCAGTCCTGCTTACCTTGGGGGCTGCCTGGGTGCATTCATTGGAGGACAACCACTTTCTGGGGGCCCTAGTCCAGGGGTCTGCTTGGGTTAGGGTGCCTACTTCCTGGTGTGGTGCTTTGGTAGACAGGTCTTCAGGAGAGTCCCTTGTGGTGAACTTTGTTGGGACTGTTGGTTGCTATTTGAACTGGTGCTGTGGTTACTGTACTGGGGTGGCTGTTCGTGTTGAACAGCCCCATGGGGAGTTACCGGGGGAAGCTTTCCAGAGGGTGGTGTAGCACTGACTGCCTTGAGGGTTCCCCAGAGTGTACATTGGTGGATGGGGCTTTCGGGGGGGCTTATTCTGGGGGGCTACTCAGCTTGAATTCTCTACCCTTGAGGCAGTTTACCTATGGCTAGCGGCCCAAATTGAGTAGTGTTAATCATCAGGCTTAGCCATTGCTGGAAGAGACTGCCGGTTCCATTCCTGATGTTTCATGGTTTCGGGCAGACCTAAGGCTCAAAACTCTTGAACTGGGAGGCTGTGGGAGAGCCTCACTGACTTTTGTTTCAACTATTCTGGCAATAACTCTAACTGTGGTAGTGGGAGTGCTGCAGTTTTGATTCTATTTTTATTTGCAGAAGATGGGGGGTGAGAGCTCCATCAATGCCTAAACTCAGTCTTGAAGCTCTGGCAAACTTTGACCTTATGCAGGGACTCTGAACTTCAACTAACAGTGAACTTCTTGTATTACAGATTTAGCTTTTTATATTTTGAGTTTTGTTTTGTGTTTTTTTTTTAATATGTATTTCATTGTATATGATTGGGCTTTGTTTTAGGGATTGTGGGGAAATCGTTATTTTATGTGTTGTGTTTGTGTGAATTTGTTGTTTTGACTGCTGTTTGTGGGGATAATTAGTTATGTGTTGGCTGAAATCTCACATGATCAGGCGCTATTCTCCCTCTAGGCTCTGGGGCCTTCACCCTTTCAATTGTCCCCCACTGTCCACCAAGATGTATGGATAGTGTCATGCCTTGGGGATAGTGGGGAGGAGATGGAGGGTTGGGGGCCCTGGCCCTGGGAGGAGTATGGAACAGGATGGGTGAATTGGGGTTGTGGGGACCAGAATATGCCCTGGGGTGAAATGGGTCCAGCAGAGGGGTCCTCCCTGCCTGGATCCCATATCCAAGGGTTCCACATTGGGTGAGTAAATGGCATGGCATGCCTTGTTATCCCATCCACCTTGGGAGGTGTTATGCAATGCCAGGTCTATTAAAAACAAGATAGCAGTGATTGCTGATCTTTTTGGGACATCTGACCTGGCTTGCATCACCAGGACCTGGCTGTATGATAATGCTGGTCCTGTTTTGGAGTCAGCAGTTTAGGCCGGGTTCTCGGTGATATATCGCCTCAGGGTGGATCATAGGGGTGGGGTGTAGCCATGTGTTTTAAATCAGAACTGGGCCTTATAGATGTGCCAGTGGGGTGGAACAAATCCTTCGAGTGTATCGTGGGTGCAGGTGTGGGATGCAGGATTCTCCTTGTCTACCATCCATCCGGGGGCAAGAAGCAATTCCTGCAGGAAGTCGCAGACCTTGTCATTGACATGGTGTTGGAGTCCCCCAGATGGATGGTTCTCGGGGGGACTTCAATGACTGGGTTGATGACAAACTCTCACAATTTGGTCAGGACTTCCTCCAACTTATGAATGCATTGGGCTTCACAAAGGTTATTACCTCTGTGACCCACAGTCATGATCAATCATTGGATTTAGTTTTCCTACTGGGTATGGAGATCTCTGACTTGGTGGTGGAGATGGTTGGATGATCTGACCATAACACTATAAGGTTAAATTTCCAGGCTCCCCCCCACCATAGATCTGCCCTATGGAGATGGTTCAGTACTGCCCTTTAAGAGGTTTGACCCCAGATGGTCTTGCAGCAGTACTGGACCCATCAGGTATACCAAGTGTAAGCTTGGAACCAGGTGATCTGTTACTGGCTTACAATAAGGCAGTGACCATGGCCCTGGATTCCATAGCTCCTGTCCATGTTTGCCCCCTCACCCTTTGCCCTTGGTCCCCATGGTTTTATGGGACCTTGAGGGAGCTGAGGCAAGTGGGGTGAAGGTTGGAATGGCACTGGTGGAAATAGGTCCTTGAGGCTAACCAACTTAGATTGATGGCCATTGTACAGACTATCAATCAGCCATCACCCATAAGAAGGCAGAGTTCCAGTCTAGGGAGACTGCCGCAGTGCAGAATTGACCAGCTCAGGTCTTCTGAACTGTTGACAGACTATGCAATCCAGCCTGTCTGTAGTCTCAGAGAGGGTTGCCACAGAATAAGTGTGATGAGTTTGCTCGATTCTTTGCAGATAAGGCTGACAGCATCAGGTCTGAGATTTGCACAGCACATTCTAATGGGCATGGTGGTGGTGGTCAGTGAGAGGTTGCAAGCACCCAGTTTGTCTGGTCTGACTTTGACCAGTTGGCGATCATGGATATCATGAAGATCATCCAGGGTATGCGGCCAACCTACTGTAATTTGGACCTGGGCCCCAACTCGCCTTCTTGTGAGGTGCATTGAGATAATCAGTCCAATCCTAGCTGACATAGTCTGGTGTTCATTAGAGACAGATGTGTTTCTTGACACCCTGAAGGAAGTGATGGTGACACCTCTTCTTAAGAAATCTTCTCTCAACCCTGACTGTCTTGTCAACTACAAACCTGTCTCTAACCTTCCCTTTCTGGGTAGGTAAGGTTATTGAGAAGGTGGTTACGCTGCAATTGAAGGATCATTTTACTATCCATGACGTCTATGATCCTCTCCAGTCTGGATTTAGGAAGAGGCATAGTACTGAGACGGCTCTGGTTCTGGTACTTAATGATCTCCTGATAGTGAGAGATTGGAAGAGCCATTCCATCTTGCTTCTCCCTTGATCTCTCTGCAGCATTTGACACCGTGGACCATGAAGTTTTACTGGAGAGTCTGCAGAAGATCTGTGGACTGTCTGGAATAGTCCTCAGATGGTTCCATTCTTTTTTCATGGGCAGGACTCAGAGAGTGTTGTCAGGGATTTATTCCTCAGCCGCGTTCTCCCTATCTTGTGGGGTGCTGCAGGGCTTTGTTTTGTTCTTCTTTTTGTTCACGGTGTATATGCTGCCGTTGGGAGATATTATAAGGTGGTATGGGCTGAGTTTTCACTGCTACGAAGATGATACTCAGCAATACATGTCCTTTGTACCCGAACAGGGTGGAGCTGCCTCAACTTTTAACAACTACCTCTCTGAGATCTAAGACTGGATGTGTGCCATCTGGTTGAGGTTGAACCCTGACAAGACTGAGGTGTTGGCTGTGGACCCTGGTCACCAGGTAGAGGGGTTATACTGCTGGGCAGCCTTCTGGACTTTGGTTTGGAGACAGTCAGCTGGTGACCTATGACCAGGTGCAAAATCTGGGCATTATGTTTGATGATGGGCTGACGCTTAAATCTCAGGTGTCGGCTGTCGTCAAGACCTCATTTTATCATCTGAGGAATATCACCTGGATAAAGCACATTGTCCTGCCTAATGATCTTCCAATGCTGGTCCATGGCTTTGACCTCCCACCTTGATTACTGCAATGCCCAGTATATAGGGCTACCAGGGGTTGATATCTACTGCTAACAGCTGGTGCAGAATGTGGCTGTCAGGTTGCTGACTGGTCTGCTTAGATCATGTCATGTCACACATGTGCTTTGCAGACTGGCTGCTTGTTCAGTGGCGGATCATCTTCAAGGTTGGTTTACTGACCTACAAGGCCCTACATGGACAGGGACCATGCTATCTGCAAGATCTTCTTAACTACTACCACCCCCTCCACCCACTCTGCTTTGCCGACTAGGGATTGCTAGAGGTTCCCAGGGTTCGTTTGAAGACCTCGGCTGTTGGGAATTTGCATTCATGGCACCAACCCTGTGGAACTCTCTCCCTCATCGGATAAGAGACTGCCTGATTGCAAAGAGTTTTAAATCTACACTCTAGACACATTTATTGTAACTTGCCTTCCATGAGTCTTGATTAGTCCTAGCTGATGTTGATTTGAATTTTAATATGTTTTAGATATTTTAACTTTAAGTCTTTCATCATATAATGTACAAGCGCTTTGGTCATTTGTGAATTGCATTTTTTTTATAAATAAAACATTGATTGATTGATTGATTGATTGATTTGCTATCACGGCCACTACCTGGTTAAAAGATCTGCCTGATATACTGCTGACTCTACCAGAGGTTAGTCAATTTAAGAAATCTTTGTGTTCTGCCTTTGCAGTCCAATGTAGTTGTAACTGTTAAACTGTTTTATTCAGCTTCCCTCTGTATATAACCTATGACTTTTAATACAACAATCTGTATGGATTTTTTAAGAACTGTATGTTCTGATGTTCTGTAGTTGTTCTGTCTTAAGTGCTTAGAGCCTGACTCGACTGCATTTCTTCTGGAACTGCTTATTGCACTTGTAAAGATTTTTGTGACTATGTATTTAACGTGGAACTTTTGCAAATGAGAACTTGTGCTCAAAAGTAATCTCTCAAGTTTTCATTAAATAAATAAATAAATTAAAAATACTTTGGAGGAAACACTGGAGTGATGTGGTTGTTGGCGGATAAGCATCAGTCATCAGAGGAAGTTCATCTGCTCACCGAGTAGCGAAGTGATGCTCATTGTGTGGCAGCATCGTAATCTTGCCGGCTAGAGGGGGGAACAGGAAATCTCACATCTTTGCAGGCAGGTTACCTGAGGCTGGGATGAGGTGAGGCCTTGGTGGCTGGGTGCTTTTAAGGGAGATAGTTTGTAGTCAGAAGGATAACCCACAGGCCCTGGCCTACAGTCAGTGGCACCCTTTTACGGGGGAGGGTGCCTTGGTGACTGGCCAGTGTACAGCCATCCCTCATATCTCACAGTCCAGATTCCCTAGTGAGGTCATATCCAGTGTGTCATCGCCCTCTTCTAAAGGGAAGGGAGGGAAGGGGCAGTTATAAATATGCATTAATACTGATATAAAAGCATCTGCTATGACTACCTTGCTAACCTGACTGATTGATATGTTGTATTTTCCACCAATTCTAATTTGTTGTCAATAAATACAAGGCTTTGACTGCTTTCTCTAAGCACATTGTCTGCCTCACTTGTTTGGGGGAAGGTGGTGGTTGTGACCTATAAGACAAAGGCAAAACCTGCAAAGGATTGCAGCAGACAAGATTTGTCTGTGGACACACCCCCTGATGACACCTGAACAGACAGGAAGTTAACATCCACCCACTAGGGGATGAGCCAGGCAGGAAGGCAGGGTTCCAAGGGGGTCAGAATCTACCTGCTGAAAGTTTGGGGCCTGGGTTATGTAAGTCTGTGTGTCTGGGCACCTTGTCCTCTTTCAGCTTCTTCCTTCTAGCAGATACCCACCTGAACCCTCTCCTCAAAATGCAGGAGTATGGAGCCATGAGGTTAGGAACTCACTGTCCCATTAGGGGGATCACCTTAGGGGTTGAGGAGGAATATTAATATATTTTCCCACATGGTTTTCTGTTTTGTTTTTTGCCTCCTCTGGTAAGTTTTTAGCAGTTGGTGAGTTAGGTTAAGAAGGTCATCACAGTCATGTAAGTCTTAGGGGCATGGCAGTCTCTATGGCTACTAAAGAGGGGAGAACAGAGAATCTCACATTTTTGCATGCAGATTGCCTGAGGTGGGCTGAGGTGGGGAAAGCTGAGGCCATAATGACTGGTTACCTGTAAGGGGCCCAGTTTGTAGTCAGAAAGATAATCCTTGGACTATGGACCACTGCCAATAGCACCCTCTGACAGAGAAGGTGCCTTGATGACTGACTCATATAAAACAACCCTTCATACTTTAGAGGCAAGAGGCCCTCACAAGGTCATATGCATGTGTCTGCCCCCTTCTAAAGTGAGGGGGAGGGCCAGTCATAAATATGCATTGACATTGATATAAAAGCATCTGCTATGACTACCTTGCCTTCTTGCCTTATTTATTGATACACTGCATTTTCCACCAATTCTAACTGGCTGCCAATAAATATATGGTTGAGGCCATTTCCTTCAAGTACATTGTTTCATTTGTTCAGGGGAAGGAGGAGGTTGAGACCTATAAGACAATGAATGGGTGCTTTAAGGGGTGGTTATGGAACTAGCCCTTACCTCCTGGAAGAGATACAGTGTTTTCTTATTTTTAATTAACATGTCAAAGGTTGAAGTGATCCTGAAGTGTCCCAAAAATTTGGCTAGCAGAACTGAAGGAGACAATGCCAAATTTTGGTACATTCCCCAAATACTAATTTGGCACTGTCTTATTCTCACTACTAATACCATGGCATATAAGAAAATGGCTTTAAAAATGTACATGTATTCCCTTCTCCCACTGGAAACAATGGTGCCAGAGTATTTTAGGGTTTCAGACATGTCTAGATGTTCAAGCAAGAATATATAGACTACACATGGCAAAGTTATCAGGGAAGTGGTGAGGAGATAGCCTGCAAATGAAGATTCCCTTTCTGAATGGAGAAGATGGATGTCAGTGAACTATAGCAAAGTTAATTTAAAAACACATAGTGGCAGGGCTAAGCCTGAGCAGGACTAAACAACAATGTCTTTGTAACCCCTTCCCCAAAGAGGTGGGGCTTACCTTCAGTTGTCTCCCCGGGCTTCACCTGCCCTCCATCTGGCCATTCTCCAGCTCTGTGTTCTGCCCTTTTGAACCTGGGTTAATATCCACCATTAAGGTTAAGTCCACATAAAATAATGCTGTGTACATAGATGCTTCATGAATGTGCAAGCTGGTGCTGTCACACTATAGCTTTAAGAAGCTCAGTACATGTATATAGTGTTCATAGCCTGTGCTGAGTGCAAGTGGTCTGGAGCTCATGACTAGCCTGGGAATGCTCCTATCAACTCCTCTCTTGCACCAGATAACAGTGCAGAGGGAGCCCTATTAAATACTGTAAATGTTTAAACTTAAAACTGAACTGATTGCTTATAAAAATGAACTTTAAATATTTACAGTTAGCTATCTGCCCTACAGCGGCCATCTTGTTACTTTGATCTTTCCTTATCAGCCAATCTGAACTCAAAGGGATCTATGGGGTCTTTAGCTATGTCTTCTGGGAGAAATAGAGGACTGTGTGTTTAGTGCCTCTGAGCGGCCAATCAGAGAGATGGAATTGTGATAGACTGCCTCATCTATCAATTGGATTACCATATTGTGCTTTTTTCAGTTAGAGAGGGATAGGTGAACAGTTCAGTTCTGAGAGAGCCTCCAGAGAGTAAGGATGTTCAAACTATGTGCTCTGCAAGAAAGTTTGGAGGCCTTCCTGGGTTTCTTCAGACAATAGCCCTGTGTGCTTTGCTTGAACTCCAGTATCTGCAGTTGTTTCCAGATGTTTTGTGGAGAGAGGGAGTATTCCTCTGTGTGCTAAATCTTTTAGTTTACCTGAACTTCATCAGAAACTGTTTTTAAAAGCAAAGCTGAATTACTGTGAAGTGTGAATCCTGAGTCAAGCTACCAGAATTGAATTCAGGAACCCAGCCTGTACAAGTGATTCCACCATCCAGATAACTGTTTTGATCAGAGCTACCCCTGCCAGAAAGGTACCACTTATACAAAGCTGCCTGAGTGAGATTTGTAAAAGCCTGTCTGTTCAATCAAAAGTGGCAAAGACTATATCCTGAGCCAAAGCTGCATCCAGACCAGTGTGAGGAGTCAGCTACTAGTGCAACAGTCAGAACTGGGTTGCACCCACATTGGGGGTTATGCCTAGACATGGGGGTGAGTCGTACCAACCCCGGTCCTTACTGCTGGTTCTTGTTTCTGAAGCCAGAAGTGAATCTGAGACTCAAGAGGTTCAAGACTGCCCTAGGGAGCTACCCATCTTGACTCCAAACCAGAGACTGAAGAGCTACAGATTTGTGAATAATTTCAGGACTAGCCCTGCAACAAATGTTAATTTGTTTCAAGTTGCTTTTGCCAAGTTGCTGTTAAAGTGCTTTGCAGGCCATCGGGCCTGGGATTTCAAATACCAGTTTGCCAAAGAGTCAAGCCATTTGTTCTTTAATGTTCAGTCACCTTTGCATGGTTAAAGGAATAAATCAAATCTGTTGTTTATGTGCACCAATGCCGGCCAACCAGCTGCAACGTGCCAGGCTTACAACGGTTCAGTCTGGGTACCCAGTGAAGATAACTGGGACAGTCCATTAGGACTATTCATTTCTGTCTTAAATGCTATTACCAATTCAAAGCCTATGTAATTACCAAGCCTTTAATTTGTACCCCTTTACCCTACTGTTTGTCCCCTCAATAAATGCAGTTTATTGTTAATGTTAACACTGTCCATGAGCATATTATTGCAGAGTGCTAATTTACTCTGTCTAACTGTAGAGAGTACTGCTGTTGCTACTACTAACTATTACTTGCAGGAGTCCAGGGGGAATTTGCAATATCCTGGACCTGTTTGTAAGTGTAGCCAGTGTCAGCATTTTATTAGCTATTACCAATAATTGTACAGTCTTTTGCAAGCTGAATTGTTTTATGCTAATTGATGTGTGGGACCATTGGTTGGTGCAGTTGGTAGGTACAGCATGCCAGAGGGTTGTATTAGCTCATCATCAGACCCAGTTATACTGCATTTTGCTCTGGATGGAGGCACCATACTATTTATTCATTTACTGGTAACAAACCCTTTACCATCTGAAACAAAACTGAGGCCCCTCAACCTGTATTGTGGTCATCAGATAGAGGTAGTAGCCCATCAGTACATGGCTCTGGGGTTACATCTTTGGAGGCACTGCTGGATCTCCTGTTTACCAGTTGGCCCAACATGGATCTTGCCACCAGTATGGACAGTGTATCTTGTCCTAGTCTTGAATTCCCTTCCAATAAAATGGCTGTGTGACCTTTGCTTGGTTGGTGCGAGGGAGAGGATATCGACCCTCAAAAAGCCATCTTGCTCTTAGATATAACTTTGGGCACTGATAAGGGCACCATAGAGGAAGCCCTCTCTGAAGTAAAATGTTTTGGCAAAGCTGTTGTAAAAGGCTGAAATGCTGACTTGACCACACAGACCTTAACAGCTCTACTAGAGTGCAGTAATCAAGCAGACATTGCAAAAGTGGTGAATGCCATTGTATCTGAAGAGTCACTAGTAACATGGAAAGCAATCATTATGTACAGTGTGATGTCTAAATCTGAGGGGTCTCCCAAATCTGAAGGACTTAAAGAAAATCTTGATAAACTGTTGCAGGCAGAGGGTCAAAACCTCGAGGATTTAAAAAGATATTTGAGACCACTGAAGGTACCTCTCCCCCGAGGCTTGAACCTATCAATGTGCTGCCCATTGGGCATGACTCTTATCATAGACTATGAGTGTTCGCTGGCACCTGTCCCACTCCTAATGGGGAGGATGATCTAAAGATGTCGATGGATTATGCTTCACTTCTTGTGCAAGAGTGGCAATGTACACAGGCCGAGAAAAGGAAGCAAATTATGGAAAGTCTCAGGAGGCCTGCTTTGGAAGCCATTCATTTCTTAAGGCACTACTAAAAGCTCATAGAAAAGGCTGTGTATCCTCCAGTGACTTAAATCATGTGAAACTGGACCATATTTTAAAGTCTGCCTGGTTTGCCAGTGTTCAAATTCTAAAACTGAAATTACAAGACAGAGGGACAACTCCCCTGCTTACTACTGGCTCATGAAAGAGATAAGAGAGCTAAGGTAGACAAAATGGGCTGACTGGATGTGCCTTGCGGTCCTTATCTGCCATCAACTTCTATGTTTCTATGTTAGAATGAGGCTAAACTTTGGGATCCTTATGTGGGTGCCACAGGAGTAGCCAAGGCAACTGAGAAAGAGACTGAGAAAGAGTTTGAAAGTGATTTCCTTGCAACTTTATGACTTGTTAAAAGGAATGAGAGAGTTAAAAGTGACTACTGAAGCTGCTTTAGAAATAATGAAAAGACAGCGGTCGAAATTGAACCAAGCTGAAACTCTTAGTGAACAGCATTCCTTAGTAAGATGAGCTGCGGCCTAAACCTCTGCTGCAGGAACTGGCAGTAAGTTGTTGAAAGAAATGAGAGAACTGAGGTCCCTGATAAATGAACTTGCTAAGTCCAATACCCAGACTCAACCATGGAGGAGGCCAGGAGGGAATGATCGAGGCAACAACCTGCCTAGCAATTCCAAGTTCTATCAGTTTACCGGTGATAAGCCTGTTGAAGAGTCTGCTTACCCTCAGTTTTCCAGGCCTGGTATACTCTGTCATCAGTGTGGGGAAGATGACCAAACTAAGACAGAATGCCAATCTCCAGAAGATTTACGGAAAGTGACAGTAAAGATATTAAACAAGATGCAACAGAATAATAATAATACCTGTTCCTCTGCCAAGCCTCCGTTTAAGCCTTCTGTTGCTAAGCCATCTGTTAAAGCCTCAGCAAGTAACCCTGCTGACCTTGCTGAACTGATGAGCCCATCCTTTGAAACTAATGTGCATATAGACGGGATTTCTGCACAAGCTGTATTGGATGGTGGCTCACAAGTAACAATCCTCTTCAAAACCTGGTGTGACCAGCACCTATCTCATTGTGAGGTGCTGCCCCTGGAAGGTCTGAATGTGTGGGGTCTGACTGATAAGTCTTATCCCTATCTTAGCTATCTGAGAGTTTGGATCTCAATCCCACTCTCTCTCTATCTGGTGTGGGAGACCCAGTAGAGACTTTGGTGTTGGTGTGCCCTGAATCCCGAATGCATGATGGCGTACCAGTTCTGACTGGCACCAATGCACATATGTTTGACCAGACAGCTCAGTTATGTCAAGAGTGGTAAAGCAAGAAGTCTGGTTGAGCTCCTCATATTCTTGCTATAGTGAAAAAAGCATAAGAGTTGCAAATATAGCCTGGAGAGGAGGATAAAGATGAGCCTGTGTGAATTGTGTGGAGGAAAGATCCATCAACTATTGTGCTATCTCCCAGAGCTGAGTGAAGTGTCGGTGGAGAAGTTTGTCTGAAAAAAGATGTCACTAATCAAATGCTGATACTATATGCTCCTGGTGACAAAGGCTTACCTGAGAGGTTGCTAGTCAAGCCTAGTGTGTTTCCTATATGGGCTCATGCTTATGCCCAATGGGTCACTGTCCAGGTACAGAACGTTACTGACCAATGCATTGTGGTCCACAGAAGTTGTACTCTTTCAAAGGTCCACTGTGTTGATACTTCTGCACAGTCTTTAGGCAAAAAGAAGGGAGATACATAGATACATAGACACTGTCAGCAGATAAGGGCCTATGGTCCACCCAGACTGCCCATTGGAGCTTGTAAGTTCACTTATGTTTTCCTAGAAGTCTGTTGCCCCTTTCCCCTGACCTCCAGAATTCCCTTAAGTCTATCCCATGCATTCTTAAATCCCATGATTGTTTCAGCTCCCACCACTTCCTCTGGCAGGGTGTTCCACTTGTCCACCACCCGTTCGGTGAAAAAATTCTTCCTCACATTTCTTCTGAATCACCCTCCCTCCAACTTCATCCAATGCCATCTGGTCCTGGAACATCTTTTTCACTGGAAAATAGTGTATTCCTGCACCCTGTTCCTCCCTGTAAGGTGCTTGTATGTCTCTATCATATCCCCTTTTTCACTCCTCTCCTCCAGGGAGTACATATTCAAGTCCTTCAACCTGTCCTCATCGGACTTGTGATGCAATCCCTGTACCATCTTTGTTGCTCTCCTCTGAACCTTCTCTACCCTGTCTATGTCCTTACATAGGTAAGGTCTCCAGAGCTGTACACTGTACTCCAGGTGGGGCCTCACCAGTGTCTTGTATAGTGAAATTATGACCTCCCTTTTCCTGCTGGTGATGCCCCTGCCTATGCATCCCAGCATCCTATTTGCTTTACCTGCTGCCTTGTCACACCGTTTCCCTACCTTAAGGTCATCAGAGATGATAACCCCAAGGTCCCTTTCCTGCTTAGTGCATGCTATATCCTCACCTCCCAACGGATATATTGTTCCAGGATTTTTGTGCCCCATATGCATTATCTTGCACTTCTTTGCATTGAATTTCAACTGCCAAACCCTTGACCATTCTTCAAGCTTCTGCAGGTCCCTCCTCATTCTGTCTACACCTTCTAGCATGTCCATTCTGTTACAGAGTTTCATATCATCAGCGAACAAGGAAATTCTGCCTTCTAGGTCCTGTGCAATGTCATTGATTAAGATGTTGAATAGGACCGGTCCAAGCACTGATCCCTGTGGTACCCCACTGGTCACTTTTCCCTCTGTGGAGTGATAGCCATTTACCATTACCCTTTGTGTCCTGCCACCCATCCAATTTCCTACCCACCACACTACTGTCCTGCCCACTACCATATTCCCCAGTTTGTTTGATAGCCTTCTATGTGGCAAAGTGTCAGAGGCCTTGCTGAAGTCCAGATAGGCCATATCTACTGCCCTCCCCAATCCACCTCCCTGGTCACCCAGTCGAAAAATTCAATGAGGTTGGTCTGACATGACCTTCCCCCTGGTGAAACCATGCTGCCTTGGGTCCTGTAGTCTGTTGGCAACCAGATGTTCCACCAATCTCTCCTTCAGTAGTGCTTCCATGATCTTCTCCACTACCAATGTCAGGCTGATTGGTCTGTAGTTCCCTGCTTCCTCTTTGTTCCCACTTTTGTATGAGGGGACTACATCTGCTGTCCTCCAGTCTTTGGTACCTCTTCTGTTTCCAGTGATCGGCTAAACAGGATTGCCAGAGGTTCAGTCACCATCTTTCTTAGTTCCTTTAGGACCCTAGGATGAACCCCATCTGGTCCCATTGCTTTATCAACTCTAATTCCTTCAACTTCCTTCAGGACCCTTTCCTGTGTAAAGGGACTTGTGTCCATTTCTGTGCTGCTCCCACACCTTGCACTCCCTTCAGCCCCATTACCCTACTCTTCCTCATTAAAGACTGAACATAAATACCTGTTAGATATGTCAGCTTTACTGTTGTCATCCTCCATGTGGCCCCCATCCCCCCCTTCAATCTCACTATCCCTCCCTCCCTTTGCCTTTCTTTTTTCAATTATGTACCTGTAAAAGGTTTTGTCCCCTCTACCCACTGATTTTGTGATGTGCTCTTCTGTCTGAGCTTTGGCTTCCCTTACTGACCTCCCTGACTCCCTTTACTTCTCCTGATACTTCTTCCTATCCCCTTCTACGTGAGTCGTTTTGTATTGTCCGAATGCAGTCTTTTTGGCTTTTACATTCTCTGCTACCGCCTTCTTGGAAAACCATAATGACCTCCTCTTCCTTTTCCCCTTGCTAACCTGCTGAATGCATAATTCTGTTGTCTTGTAATCTCCATTTTAAATAGTGCCCACTGTTCCTCAACCCCTGATTCCTGCCTCATTCCCATTAATGCCACTTTTAAGCATCTCCCCATTTTCCCAAAGTTTGACCTCCTAAAGTCCAGGATACGTGTTTTTGTGTGGTTTGGTTCTGCTCCTTCTGTGATTTCAAACCACATTGACTGGTGGTCACTGTTATCCAGGTGCTTCCCCAATGTTACCCCCATCACACTGTCCGCATTTGTGAGCACAAGGTCCAGTACTGCCTTCTGCTGAGTTGGTTCCATGACCAGTTGCTTGAAGAAGGCACCTTGAAGGGAGTCCTGGATAAATCTTCTCCTGGTTGATGCTGCTGCTGGGATGCTCCAGTCCATGTCTGGAATATTGAAGTCTCCAGCCATCACCACTTCACCCTTGTCAGACATCCTTTGGTTTCTTCCTCCTGGGCTGGTGGTCTGTAGACCAACCCTGTGCAGATGGCTGACCCCATTTTCCTTTCCAGCTTAACCCACAGTATCTCTCCCCCATTTTGTTCCTTCTGGATCTCTGTGGCCTTTATGCCATCTTTCACATAAAGTGCCACTCCTCCTCCCTTCCTGCCCTGTCTCTTCTGAATATATTGTAGCTGGGTGTGGCCATCTCCCAGTCATGATTATCATTACACCAGGTCTCTGTGATGGCCACAATGTCCAGGTCCAGCTGCACCATGACAGTCTCTAGATCCTCCATCTTGTTGCTAAGGCTCCTGCACTGGCATACATGGCTTTCCATGATTTGAACTCCCTGGACTATTTAACTGTTCTACTCCATCACCTTCCCTGGTTGTCCTTAATCCCTGGTTCTCCCTGCTGTCTGCCCTTCTGTTAAATTTTGCCCCCTTTCTGCCTATCCACCTCTTGGGTTCTTATCTCCATCTTTTGTTCACTGCTTTGTAGAGATAGCTGCTCCTCCTGTTCACTGGTTCCACTGCTAGCTGTGGGGGTGGGCAATAAGGTGCCATCCTTGCTGGCCTACCACCCCCTGGCTAGTTTAAATGCTCGTCCATGTAGCATTTAAACTTATCATTGAGTGCTTGGATTCCTCTACAAGATGGATGCAGGCAATCAGGCTTGAACAAGCCTCCATCCCTCCAGGTGGGTCCCCAGTCACCAATGAATCCAAACCCTTTCTAACAGCACCAATTCTTCAACCATGAGTTAAAGTTCCTGGTGCATGCACCCCTATGTTCTCCCATGCCTCTCACAGGTAGTACTTCTGAGAAGGTGATAGAAGTAACTACTTGCTTGAGACCCTTCCCCAATTTCCTAAACTCTTCCTGAACTTCCTTAGGGTCCTCATTTGCTAGGTCATTAGTACCTGGGTGGATAATGACATCCAGCTCACCTTCCCCTCTTGCCTTCCCTGCAATCCCCAGGATCTTCCATCCATCCTTCCATGCTGTTGTACCTGGTAGGCACCTCAGCTGCTTGTCCTTCCCCTCCTGTGCTCCTAGCTGGATCCCTCTTATGATAAAGTCCCCCACTAGGATTTGATTCCTTCTCCTCTGTGGTCCACTGCTTTCCCCACTGAGGTCACCTCCTTGGTTGACCTCCACATCCTTCCCTTCCACTTCTTTGGGTACCTCTGTTTGGTTGTCCCCATTTGCCAGTACAGCAAAGAGATATTGAAGAAGTTATCTGCTGACATGTTTGACTTTCAGGATTTGCATGTCCCAGATGAATGGTAAGACAGAATTAGTAAGAAGCTGACTCAGAGAACTAAGGTTTTCCCTCTCAAGGAATGGGATGTAGGATACATCTCAGGGGCTGAACATTACATATCCCTCCATGATGACTGCCCTTTCAGGGAAAGATTCTGAAGACTAGCTCCTGCTAATATTGACAATATGAGGCATCACCTGCAAAACCTGTTAGCTGCAGGAATAATTCAAGAATCTGGAAGTCCATATGCATCTCCCATTCTAGTGGTGAGGAAAAAGAATGGGGCAAGTGAGAATGTGTGTTGACTTCAGAACACTGAATAAAAGAACCAATCCAGATCAATACACTATACCTCACATACAAGATGCATTGGTTTGTCTGAATTGGAGCAAGTGATTCTCTGTCTTGGACTTGTGAAGCAGATACTATAAAATTCCAATGACACCAGAAGACAGAGAAAAAAAATCCTTTCATCTGCCCGTTATGATTTTATGAGGTTCTGCGAATGCCACAGGGGATATCACGGGCACCTGCCACTTTTCAAAGACTCATGGATTGAGTAGTTGGGGATATGAATCTCCCTGAGTGCCTTGTGTATCTTGAAAATGTGATTGTCTTTGGCAAAATTCTAGAGAAGCATGATGCTCACCTATTCAAAATTCTTGATCGATTGGAAGAATTTGACCTTAAACTCTCAAAAGACAAATGTCAGTTCTTTCAAAGTTCTTTAACATATATGAGTCATGTTATATCTGCTTAAGGCATTCTGACCAACCCCAGCAAAGTAGAAGCACTGACTGACTGACCCAAGCCCATCACCCTAAAAGAGCTGCAAAGGTTTCTGGGATTTTGTGGTTATTATTGTAGATTTGTCAAAGAGTATAACAGAGTGGTCTGGCCTTTATTGTACTTGAATCAAGGTAATCCACCTATGTATAAGAAGTTTAAGAAACATATTGCCAAATACAGTTCAAAGCCTTACTTCAAGCCTCATGTCCCTTTCAGTAATAGATGGACAGCTGAGTGCGATACTGTTTTGAAGAAATTATCCATCAGCTGACACATGCCCCTGTATTAGCTTATGCTGATCCTCACAAACCCTATGTGCTCCACAGAGATGCCAGTCTTAGTATTTTGGGGGCTGTGCTTTATCAAGAATACCCTGAGGGGATGCGGCCTGTAGCCTTTGCTAGTAGAAGCCTGACTAATTCCGAAAAAGGTACCCTGTACATAAGCTTGAATCTTTAGCTATTAAGTGGGCCATTGTGGAAGAATTACATGAATAACTGTATGGTGCTAAAATTCTGGTGAAAACTGATAATAACCCATTGACATATGTGCAAACATCAGCTAAGCTCGATGCCACTGGCTACAGGTGGCTTTCTGCTTTGTCTACATATGATTATGCAGTAGAGTACCATCCTGGCCTCACTCATATTGATGCAAATGCTCTTTCTCAGCACCCCACCACTAAGCCTCAAAAGCAGCAAACCTGGGTGTGAATCCTGAACAAATAGTGAAAGCCTTGTTAGAATAAAAATTGATGAAGAAGACACTATGACTGCAGAACATGTTGACTGTTTAGTGGCTTGCCTGGGGACCCAAGGGGACTGTTTGCCAACAGCTTACTGCAACATGGCCACCTTAGACTTGAGTTCCTTGTCTCAACTAATCAAAACAGATTTGCAAAGAGAACAAAGTCTTTATCCCATACTAAAAGATTTAATTGCTGTTATGGAGGATGCCTCACAAGTATCTGCTACTGATCTCGACACTAAGTTATTACTCAGAGAATGGTCTAAGTTTAAATTCCATGAACACTTGCTTTACAGAAAAGTATCTGATAATTCTGGATCTACACAATGACAACTGGTATTGCCTATCAAGTTTAAAAGAGTTGTACTCAAAGCCTTGCATAATAACATGGAACACTTGGGAAGTGAGCGAACACTGGATCTGACCTATGAATGCTTTTATTGGCCCAGGATGGCAAAGGATGTTGAACACTACTGTAAAACTTACAGTCAGTGTGTACAAAGGAAAGCACAACCACAAAGAGCAGCCCCTTTGGTCAATATTGTGATGAGTGTTCTGATGGAGATAGTTTGTATAGACTTTCTCAGCCTTGAACCTGATTCTAAAATCATTTCAAACATACTAGTTGTTACTGATATTTCACTCGCTACACTCAAGCGTGCCCAACAAAAGACCAGATGGTATTTACTGTTGCAAAAGTACTTGTAGAGAAATTCTTTGTACATTATGGAGCGCCACAATGTAGCCACTCTGACCACGGTCGTGATTTTGGAAGTTGGCTAATAAAAGAAATGTCTCTCTGGGGAGCCAGAAAATCCAGAACTACTTCTTATCATCAGCAAGGTGATCCTCAGCCGGGGAGATTCAACCACAGCCTGTTGGATATGTTGGGCACACTTGATCCAAGAGGCGAAAGTAAGTGGAGTCAGTGCACTAGTTCATGCTTACAATTGTATGAAAAATGACGCCCCTGGATTATCCCCGAATCTAATGTTCAGGAGGGAAGCCCGGCTCCCTGTTAATTTGTGCTTTGGTGTGTTGCCAGATGGTACCAAGTCTGAAAACTATTTACAGTATGTACAAAGATTAAAAGAACAGTTGAACCAAGCCTACAAACTAGCTGTTGAGAGGGTTGCTAAAAGAAATCAAGCCAATAAAGCTTGTCAAGACAAAAAGAGTAAAAGCCCAATAACTCTCTCCAGGAGACTGTATGCGACTGCACTGTTTCAGAATTCCCTGCAAGCACGAAATAGCTGATAGAAGGGTCAATACCCCTTATGTTATAATATCAAAGCTTGACTGCCTTCCTGTATATAAAATATGCCCAGAGGGAGATACCCATGGTGGGAAAACCATTCACTGAAATCACTTTCTCCCAGTCAGTCAAATGGTATTGAATGAAACGCAAGAGTCTGAACCTCCCAGATGTCCTGTAACCAGGTCTGCTGCTTGGGACAAGCTATAAACCTCACCAGCTCCTACTTCAGATCCTGCGATTGATACTGATGACACAGTTAGTCAAAATGGTCTTGATTCAGAAAGTGATGATGAATTCTGTGTTGCTTATTACGCAACTCCTGAACAAGAAAAGATTGTTCCAGGGATTCCCCCAGCCTTCTCCTTGTAATGATCATGAAAATCAAGTGTCTGCTGATAACATTAATAGGACTGTCACCCTGGAACTGTCAGACTGTGATGAATCAAGAATGAGTGCTGAATCCAGCAATTATTCATGTGCACCTCCCATCTGTACTAAAGGGGTCTATGAGATAACGGAGAACGCCTAAAGGTGATCACCGTTATCGCTCAGTCAAAGTGCAGAACACATTTTCGGCACTCTGACAACCTCGGCGCACCAGCACAATGGTGCCAGGACATATTTTTACTGCTTTCTGTGGGGTGGCTGTGCCCCCCCCCACAACCCCTCTTCGCTGGGTGCTTCGCCCCCGGACCTGCCTACTTAAGGATTCTCAACTCCAGGGGGTGCATGTCGGGGGGTGAAGCAGTAAATAAAAGGTTGAGGCAGGCGCAATAAAAATTGCACCAGCGCCCCCACCTGAACCCGGTACCTCAGCCACCCCAGCCACTAGCCAATCCCCGATGCCATGACGCAGCTTGATCAGCAACAGCAGTGCCACTCCCTACAGACTCTTCACCCCCTCCCAGCCCACGCTCACTGTGCTCGCTCCCCCCGTGCATAAATATAGCAACATCCTCTTACATACTTCGCCCACCCCCTCATCCGGTCGCCCTACCTTTCCATCGCCGTGACTGGATTGCACCGGGAAGGTGTCACCGTAATGGACAGTGCTCTTCCGCATGTGCCCACTTCATGGGTTACCATACTAAAGCAAGTGAACCAAGTGATGAAGCTGAATTTAATGCACTGTGTAATTTGTTCATTTAAAGTGAAAGTCTTGTTGAACCTGAAAGTGAAGTGTGTGCACTTAATGAGTCAGAGTTTGTTGAAATCCCACTAAATGATGAGAGTGAAACAGGAGAGACAGCCCATGTAAATGAGTTTCCAGAGGCCACAGTGGCACCCACTTTGACAGAGGAAAATCATTGGTGGACAATGAACCAGGACTGATCACCCCCTGGAATCCAATGAAGAGGTGTCTCTCCAACCGCATCATTCTGAAATCACTGTAAAACATTGGCTGAAACTAACTTATAAAACTCTTGGCAACCTTGTTGATCTCTCTATGAATGTTGTGCACAAAGGACTATACATTATGCTCAGGTCCTTGCCTAGACTTGTGTTCACTACCCTAAAAAAGGGAAAAAACTCTACCTAATATAAGAAATGCTGTACCAGTAGGAAAAGGGGGATAATATAAAAAGTGTTGGTAACTTGTGATAACTAACCTCTAGTCCAATGTGACACTGAAATGTATTATCTGCATACAGTAGGTTGCATTTCAAATGACATGACAATACCATTAGCTTATTGAAGGACGTCCAAAACTTGCTTATGGAATTCCTGTCTTTATAGCATGACACGTGTACTGTATATAGTTACCTAATGCCTAGCTACACTTTGTAAACAGTGACATGTTATTGTCTATGCTTGTCAGATTCCTATTTTGGACTTGTCATGGATGTCAAGCTTTTTAGGTGGGAGAGAGTGTAACCCTTCTGAAGAGGTGGGGCTTACCTTCAGTTGTGTCCCCAGGCTCCTCCTCTGCCCTCCGTCTGGCTATGCTCCAGCACTTTGTTCTGCCCTTTTGAACCTGGGCTAATATCCCGCATTAAGGTTAAAATCCAAGTAAAATAATGCTGTGTACACAGATGCTTCACAAATGTGCAAGTTGGTTTCATTGCACTATAGCTTTAAGAAGCTCAGTATCTGTATATAGTACTAATTACATATGCTGGGTCCGAGTGGTCTGAAGCTCACTACCGGCCGGGAAAAGCTCCTCTCAACTCCACTGCTGCATCAGATAATAGAGCAGAGGGCGCCCTATTAAATGTTGTAAATGTTTAAATTTAAAACTGTACTGATTGTTTATAAAAATGAACTTTAACGTCTGATATTTAGCTATCTGCCCTTGGTAGCAATCTTGTTACTTTGACATTTCGTTTTCAGCCATTTGGAATAAAAGGGTCCTTTGGGGTCCTTAGTTATGGCTGCTGGGATAGAGGACTGCATGTTTGACACCCTCTGAAGTGGCCAATCGGAGAGCCAGAACTGCGACTGACAGAATCATCTACCAATTGGATTACCATATTGTTTTCTTCAGTTAGAGAGGGATGGTTGAATAGTGCAGTTCTGAGGGAGACTCCAGAGAGTGAAGAGTTCTAACTATGTGCTGTGCAAGAAAATTTGAAGGCCTACCTAGGTTTCCAAGCCAATAACCCAGTGTGGTCTGCTTGAACTCCAGTATTTGTAGTTATTTCCAGAGGTTTGGGAGGAGTTTCTGTAAGCCAAATCTGTTGGTTTGCCTGAAATGCATCAGAGACCATTTCTAACAGCAAAGCTGAATTGCTGTAAAGTGTGAATCCTGAGTCAAGCTGCCATAATTGAATTTGGGAACCCAGCCTGTAAAAGTGGATCCACCATCCAGAGAACTGTTTTGCTCAGAGATACCCCTGCCAGAAATGCCTACGCAAAGCTACCTGAATGAGTTTTTTAAAAGCCTGTCTGTTCATGGACAGTATCCTGCTCTTCAAACAAAAGTGGCAAAGACAGTATCCTGAGACAAAGCTGCATACGGACCAGCATGAGGAGTCAGCTGCTAGCACAACAGTCAACATCAGTTTGCAGCCACCTTGTGGTTTATGCCTAGACATGGTGGTGAGTTGTGCCAGCCCTGGTCCTTTCTGCTGGTTCTTGTTTCTGAAGCCAGAAGTGAATCTGAGACTCCAGAGGTTTGAGACTGCCCTAGGGAGCCACCCATCTTGACTTCAAACCAGAGAATAAGGAGCTACAGAGTCATGAGTAATGTAATTTTAGGGTTAGCCCTGCAAAAAATGTTCATTTGTTTCAAGTTGCTTTTGTCAAGTTCCTGTTCAAGTGTTTCGCAGGCCATCTGGCCTGGGATTACAAATACCAGCTTGCCAGATTCAAGCCATTTGTTCTTTAATGTTCAGTCACCTTTGCATGGTTGAAGAATGAAATCAAATCTGTTATTTATGTGCACCAGCACTGGCCAGTCAGATGCAACACACCAGACCTGCAATGGTTCAGTCTGGGTACCCAGTGAAGATAACTGGGACAGTCCATTCAGACTATTCATTTCTGTCTTAAATGATATTACCAATTCAAAGCCTATGCAATTACCCAGCCTTTAATTTGCAACCCTTTATCCCACTGTTTATCCCCCCAATAAATGAGATTTATTGGTAATGTTAACCTTGTTTATGACCGTATTATTACAGACTGCTAATTTCCTGTGTCTGACTGTAGAGAGTACTGCTTTTGCTACTAGTAACTATTCCTTGCAGGTGTCTAGGAGGTATTTTGTTACATTCTGAACCTGTTTGTAAGTGTAGCCAATGCCAGCATATTAATAGCTATCACCAATAATTGTACAGTCTTATACAAGTTGAAATGCTGTATGCTAATCCGTGTGTGGGATCACTGGTTGGGAGAGTGGGTAGGTACAGCATCCCAGAGGGTTGTACTAGCTTATCATCAGGCCCACTTATATTTTGCTGTGGGTGGAGGCACTGTGTCAATTATTCAACTACTTGTAATGAACCCCTTTTACCATCTGAAACAGAACCGAGGCCCCTCAGCCTGTATTGTGGTCATCAGGCAGGGGTAATAGCCCATTGGTACATGGTGCCCAGGTTACATCTAAATAGTGTAAAATATGTAAAATCTGAAGAGGATAGGGGCAGTAATGACCTATCCTCTTCGCCCTTACACTATCCGCATGGACTCTTAGACAGCTATTTTTTTGTTGGCCGGGTAAGTGTACTAGACAAATTCTGTCTATTTTCAGGTACGACCCGGGAGGAGGGGGATACAGATGAATGCCAACCAACCTTGAACCAGATTAGGCTGTTGGCGGTATTTTTAGTGAAGGGGGGCAAATTTGGCCAGGACACTGGGGAAATTCCCCTACTCTACAGCAGGGGGAACCTTTGGCCATTTTGGTTGTTTGCCAGAATGGCTGCTGTCCTGGACCCTGGAGGAGGTGGTGGTGATGCAGCTCTCTGTCTCCAAGATTTAGCTCCTGATTCTCAGCCTACTATGCCTGTCGTTCTGCCAAGCGACCACAGTAATGGTCAATCTGACTCTATGCCTTGTTTGGATTCTCCTTCAGTTGTGCACCCATGTCCTGCTACTATTACTGCTTCTGATGCTGACACGCTGATTTTGGACCAATTTCCTACTACTGTTCCTGGGACCTCCACTACTACCTTGTCTTCAACGCATCTGCAATTGTTCTACAATCAACATTGCTCCCTCTTACGGCAATTTGTGCGGGAGGACGATGCCTTACACTCTGCATTACCACCTAGTTCTGCTCCAGCTGTCTTACAAACTGCACTACCACGTGCTGCACTGCCAGGATTATTTTCTGCTCCTACCTGCTCTGCCATGGCTGCTCCTAGATCGCTCACTCCTACTGACATCCACAGAAGTTTTCCACTTCCTGATACTGTCTGGTCCCCGGCTTCCACTCTCCGAGCTGCGGGTTGGACTCAACAGCTGCTTGGTGCACCCTGGACTTCTCCTCGAGTGGTAAGCACACAGGACATTATGCAGGGCAATCCAGTCCCCAACTTGCCTGCCAAAACTACTCCCTTACCTCTTCAATTCCCACCAGTTACATTGCAACAATGCTCTCTGGCTCCATCCGGGACTCTAACGTTGGCCAACCGACACCTGCAGTTACGGGTCCTACGCATGCTAAGGATTTTTCCTCGGTACAACAACCCTCCTTTTCAGTGCACTCCTCCTTGGCTGATGATTCCTTGCACCGCATGGATAACTCTCCCTTGCCTTCTCTGCCTGCAGGTGAGACTTTGACAGACCATTCTTTTCGCCTCAGCGACCTTTTTCAGAACTTGGGTGAATCAGCTCAGCATAGGAGCACGGTTCATTTAAAGTATTTTGGTGACCTTACTACTGCTCCTGATAGGAAAACTGTATTGCATTCCATGCTGTGAGACTCTTTGGGGATCTCTGCTAATGAACTGTTTGCCTTTATACATGTTATGGGGGAGTCTATTTATGATCTGAGTTTTAAGAATGTTTACACGTTGGAGAGGTTCTGGGCCAAATATGGATTGGTGAAATCTCAGCCTTTATGGACCCCCTTTATGCTCATTCCCCTTACTAAACCAACGGTTAAGATTATAACCCTTCTTTTTTGTAATGAAGGAGTGAGCATAGCAGACGTCCAATACTGGCTTAAGCAGCACTGCAACATTCTCGAGGCTCCTCGTCAGACTCGTCTGGACAGGGAGATGGAAGGTTAAGGTGCAATTGAAACAGACTGACTGGAGTATAATGCACTTGCCAGGTAGTTTTTATATTGGTAGGGACAGGGGCTTATGCTTTAACCCGAGTCAGCCCTGCACTTGCCATAAATGCGGTGGCAGGACACACCTCAGTCATACCTGTGACAAGCCACATTGTACTATTTGCTTGGACTATGGTCATGTTAGCCTGGGTTGCCCTAACCCACAGAAATGTAATCTCTCTCTGACGAGAATGACCATACCTACCACCAGTGTCCTTGGGCTGACCATAATAGATTGGATCGCCCTCCTCAGGACCAGGTAACCCTCATCTCTGACTCTCAAACTCAGGTGCTTTGCCAGCAAGATGGGGAGCCCCAGGATGTTGTGCCCCCCACTTCGGGAGACATTGACCCAGTATCTACTCCCACCATTCCAATGAACGGTCTCATACTGCAGAAAAAGATTCCTCCCTGCACAGACCCTGCCCCGGAGGTTGCTACCCCCCCGACCCCATGCCCTCCTTCCCCTCCGGGTAAGAGGCGTAAGGCAAAGGTAAGTGTATGGCTCCCGGTCCACCACCCCGGCAGTCTATACTAACCAGGAATCGCTACCAAGCCTTAACTTCACAGAAACAATGGATTGACATAATGGATGAGGAAAATGATTCTGATTCCTCTCAGGCCTCTTCTTTCTGTATGGACTACTCTTCTGATTCCCAGCAGGACCCCTCCCCATCTAGACCAGGCACCAGGCAGCAGTCTGTGGTTACCTGAAGATTCCTTTTTTAGTTTTCCCCGTTTTCTCCTATATTTACTTTTCCACATTTTCCATTCTCCTTATGCCCGTGGGTTTAAGTCTTCGCTGCCTCACACTTAATGTGTGCAGCATGAAATCCCATAGGAAACTCCTCACCACTTAACGGTATCTTTTGGATCTCCCGCATGATATCTACCTGATCCAGGATACTAGACTGAAGACTCACTACGAGCTGACCCGGGCCTCTACTGGATGGACCAAAGATTCTTCCTATTGGTCCTCTGGAGAGGATAAGTGCAATGGGTTGGGTATTTTGTTTTCTGACTATGACTGTGCTGTTCCGAGGTTGGTTGATATAGTCCCTGGACACACCTTGCTGCTTGATTGTACTTTCCATCACCTGAAGCTCAGGATTCTTAATGTCTATGCCCCTCAAAGTATTGTAGCCTGATCAGATTAGTTTTGGCTACTACAACAGTATTTACATACCTCTCAACACCATTACATGGGAGGGGATTCAACTGTGGTCTTACCCTGGCTGACAGAGGGGGTTAGACTCAAAACCTTTTGGGAGACTCTTCTGCATTGTGGACTATCCTTCAGACTGCTTTCCTTAAGGATGGCTACTGTGAGGTGCATCCCATGGATGTGAAGAACAATCACAGAGGCCTTCTGGCCACTTGTATTGATTGTTTCTTCCTCTCTCAGAATATCTTGGTTCAGAAAGCAACGGTCATTCCTTGCGAGACCTCGGATCATATGGCCATTTCACTACTTTGTTCTCCTTCCATGGCTTCCCATCCTCTTACTGTTTCTTCTCATTGGAAGTTGAATAGCTCATTGTTGTCTGATAGTTGCATTTTTGAGGATTGTCGAGGCCTTTTGCTGGCCCGCATTTCTGTACTGGATGCTTATGCCTCCCCCTTACATTGGTGGGAGGATACCAAGCTGGATCTCAAACATTTTTTTCTACGGCATGGTAGGAGGAAATCTGCATCCTCTTATCATCAGTATTTGATTTTGAGGTGGCATCTACAGGACACTATCTCCAGGGCTTATGAATCTGGACATGATTATTTCCCTCTTATTGCTTCTTTAAAGTCCCAGATGGAAGATCATCAATATAACAGGGCACACTCATTGCGTCTTGAGGCATCTTGCGGCACACGTTCTTCTAAGGCCTCTTTTGATGTATTTAACCACTGTTCCGACAGGGTGGTAGCCACACACATCGAAAGTCTTACTGACCCCAGCTTCTCAGTGGTTTATGACACTATGGCTTCCCTCCAGCAAAAGGTTTTTTCCCATTTGGCAAGTGCTTTTGGGACTCCTACTGTGGCCCTCCCTGCTGTCACTTCCTTTTTTGATTTTCAGATCCCCTATCCCCCTCGAGATCTCTGTACCCAGTTGATGCCTCGATCTCCTTGTTAGAGGTGCAGGTGGCCATCAAGAAACAAAAACAGTGCACTTCTCTGGGGCATGATGGCCTTACTGCAGAGCTTTATCATGCTTTTTCTGACGTTTTCTCTCCCATCCTTACTTTGCTCTTTAACACTATCATTGACACTCATTCAGTTCCTCGACACTTCTCAGATGCTATTATGTTTCTCTTGTTTTAAAAAGAGGATAGATTGGACATTCGGAATTGGAGGCCATTAAGTCTCTTGGACTAGGACTATAAGATTTTTATATCCGTCTTGCTTCACCAACCTCTTCCTGTTGCATCCCATGTTATTTCCGATGTTCAGAATTCTGCCATTCCTCAACGCACTATCATTTCCAATCTTTCACTTCTGCAAGATGTCTCTGCTTTTAGCTCCTCCTCTTCTCCCTCGCTTCTTCTTTCTTTGGATCAAGAGAAAGCATTCGATAGAGTAAATCATGACTATCTCTTTCAGGTTCTGTCTCACTATGGTATTCCTCAGCGTTTTATCCAATGGATTAGATTGCTGTATTCTACTGCTTGGATCCAGCCCTATGTGAATGGCTCCCCCTGCCCCCCACTTTTTGAGTTGGACTAGGGTTAGGTAAGGCTGCCCTTTAAGTCCTCTTCTTTACGTTGTTATATAGAAACATAGAAACATAGACTTTGTCGGCAGATAAGGACTGCTTGGCACACCTAGTCAGCCCATTTCCCTACCTACAGGATAGGCCGCAGATCCTAGTTAACCAACAGCCTATTTCTTCCTACCCCCCCACAAGAATTGCCTTATGTCTGTCCCATGCATTCTTGAATTCTCCCACAGTTTTAGACCCCACAACCTCCTCAGAAAGGCTGTTACGTGCATCTACTACCCTCTCTGTGAAAAAATACTTCCTCACATTGCCCGGAACCCCCTCTATCTTTAAATTGTGTCCCCTTGTTCTTGCATGTCTCTTTTTCTGAAAGATGCTACCCTCTTGGACTTTGTTGATTCCACTGAGGTACTTAAAAGTTTCTATTATGTCCCCCCTCTCCCTTCTTTCCTCAAGGGTATACATATTAAGCTCCTTTAATCTCTCCTCGTATGGCTTCTCTTGCAGACCCTGCACCATTTTAGTTGCCCTCCTCTAGACTGCCTCTATCCTGTCTATGTCCTTGCAGAGATGGGGTCTCCAGAACTGGACGCAGTACTCCAGATGGGGTCTCACCAACTGTCTGTACAGAGGGATAACAACTTCCTGTTTTCTGCTGGTGATGCCTCTCCTTATGCATCCCAGTATACCCCCAGCCCTCCTTACTGCCTTCTCACATTGCTTGCTAACCTTAAGGTCATCTGATATGATTACCCCCAGGTCCCTTTCCTTTTTTGTTGTTGTTACTACCCCCCATTGTGTAATCTTCCCTGGGTTCTTGTTTCCCAGGTGCATTATTTTGCACTTCTTTGCATTGAATCTAGCTGCCATACTTCTGACTATTCCTCCAACCTTGCCAAGTCCCTTCTCATCCTTTCCACGCCTCCTTGTGTATCAACCCTGTTGCAGATCTTTGTGTCATCTGCAAAGAGGCATACTCTTCCTTCCAGTCCCTCTGCAATGTCATTTATAAAGACATTGAAAAGGACTGGACCCAGTACTGAACCCTGTGGTACCCCACTAGTAACCCTGCTTTCTTCTTAGTGGACTCCATTTACAATTACCTTCTGTGTCCTGTTGTCCAGCCAATGTTTCACCCAGGCTACCACCCTGGGATCCACTCCCAGGCTGGTTAATTTGACTATTAATCTTTTGTGTGGGACTGTGTCAAATGCCTTGCTAAAGTCTAGGTAGGCCATGTCCACAGCCCCACCCTGGTCTACTACTTTGGTCACCCAGTCAAAGAAATCTATTAGATTCGTCTGACATGACCGTCCCACTGTGAACCCATGCTGCCTTGGATCCTGTGCCCCACTGGCCTCAAGGTACTCAACAATTCTTTCCTTCAGAAGTGACTCCATCACTTTCCCTACCACAGAGGTCAAACTGACAGGTCTGTAGTTTCCTGCCTCTGTCTTGGTCCCACCTTTGTGAAGGGGAATCACTTCACCTTCCTCCAGTCCTCGGTACCACACCATCCTCCCATGATTTATTAAAAAGAGTAGTCAGTGGTTTCACTAGTTCCCCTTATTCTTTTAGAATTCTGGGTGAATTCCATCAGGCCCCATTGCTTTGTCCAACTTCAGTTTTAGGATCTTTCAGAACCCTTTCTTTTGTGAAAGGGCTGGGATCGACCCCTATCAAGAGTGCTTCTGTTAATTGGATTAGTATTTCTCCTCTTTTGTAAATACCGAGCAGAAATATTCATTCAGTATCCTGCTTTTTCACTGTCCCCCTCTGCCCACCTACCATTCATTCTATTCAGCCTCACTATCCCTCCCTTTGTCTTTCTACGCTCTCTAATGTACCTATAAAAGGTTTTATCCCCCTTCTTAACCAAGTTGGCTATCTTTTCCTCAGTTTGAGCCTTTGCTATTCTGACTTCCCTCCCTGCTTCCTTCTGCCTCAACTGGTACAGCTCTCTGTCCTGCTCCTTCTGTGTTTCATTATACTTCCTGAATGCTATCTTTTTCTCTCTGACTTTCCCAGCCACCTCTTTTGAGAACCATAGTGGCTTTTTCTTTCATTTTGATTTGTTTATTTGCTTCACAAAAAGGCTTGTTGCCTCTGTGATGGCAGTTCTGATGATTCCTCACTGCTCCACCCCTCCTTCTAGCCTGTTTGCTAGTGCTTTTCTGAGGCACTCTCCCATCTTGCCAAAGTCAGCCCTCCTGAAGTCCAGTACCCTCACTTTTGTATGGCTTGACTGTAGCTGAGCTTAACGTGAACCACACTGTTTGATGGTCACTTGTTCCCAGATGGCAACCCACTTCTAGATCTGAGATCCTCTCACTGCCCCCATTTGAGAGTATGAGGTCTAAGATTGCTCCCTCATGAGTGGGTTCCGAAACTAGCTGTCTGAAGCCTGCCACCTGTAGGGCATTGAGAATGGCCATGCTCTTGGATGTGGTTGCAGCAAATGTGCTCCAGTTAACATCTGGCATATTCAGGTCTCCCATCAACAGTATCTCCCCTTTCTCTGCCATCCTAAGAATGCTTCTATCATATCCTTGTCCATTCCTCCTGACATGGGTCTGTACACAACCCTGTGCGGATTGTGTGCCCTTTCCAGTCTCCACGGTGACCCACAGTGCCTCCTCTTCTCCCTGTTTACTCTTTTGTTCAGTTGCTTTTATCCCTTACTTTACATGAGAGCTACTCCTCCCCTCTTCTTCCTGCCTGTCTCTCCTGTAGGTTATGTACCCTGGTATGTTAACATCCCAGTCATAGTTCTCTGTGTACCATGTTTCTGTTGCTCTACAATATCCAGGCATCCCTCTTCCATCAAGACCACCAGCTCAGGGAGCTTGTTGCTCAGACTATGCGTATTGGTACTCATTACCCTCCATTTCCTGATGGCCTTACTCCTTTTTGCCCCATCCCTGTCCTTCTTGCCTTTGTCACTTTCCCCATTTACCCCTGCCCTTCTCCCTATCAACACCTCTATGTTGGTGTTTACTGCACTTACTACCGTGATTTTATGGTGGACTAGGATTTCCCTGCTCCTTTCCAGTGCCTTCCCCCTTGGCTAGTTTAAATGCTTGCCAATGAAGCATTTAAACCTATTACCTAAGATCCTGGTTCACCTTCTGGACAGATGCAGCCCATCATGCCAGTATAGGCTAGCATCACTCCAGGTGGACCCCCAGTCCCCAATGAAGCCAAATCCCTGAGCTCTGCACCAGTTTGTCAACCACTGATTGAGTCCCATGGTGCATAACACCCTAGCCTCTCCTATGCCATAGATGGGCAGCACCTCCGAGAAAGTTACCGTGCATGCTACTTGTCTAAGGCCCCTCCCCAATTCCACAAACTCTTCCTGCACTTCTCTAATCCCTTTCTTAGCCAGGTCATTTGTCCCTAGGTGGACAATGACATCCAGCTCCTTCCCCTGTGCAGCTGCTCTGACAATCCTGAGGATTCACTCCCTGTCTCTCCAAGTCATGGCACCTGGCAGACACCTTACCTCCCTCTCCCCTTCCTCCCCCAGTTCTACCTTCCTAACAATGGAGTCCCCCATGAGTTGTTTCCTTCCCCTGTGGGGTCCCATGCCACCCTCCTGTGGGTCTCCTTTGTGGAGGTTCCCAGCATCCTCCTTGGTCTCCACTGCAGGTGCCTCCATAGAGGAACCACACATTTCTACAATGGCATAGGAATTGTGGAGAGGTACAACTGGAGGGATGTGCCTCTGTTCCACCACCCTCACCCTCCTTGAGCCCACTGTGGTCCAACCGCTCCTCTTTCTTTGGCAACCTCTGAGGCAACGGCAGTGGCACTGGTGGTCCCTGGATGGAGGAGGAGGTCCCACAAATCCTGGCCAACTCAGCCTGGAGATGAGCAACCTCCTCCCTCAGCCCAGAGAGGTGGCTGCAGATGGGACAACACTGCATCCTCCAGAACGTCTCCCAGAAGACTGCTGCTCCACAGCCACTGCACTGCACCACTCCCATCATGTCTTATTTCTGACCCCTTAACTGTTATTTGGAATCCTTACTCTTTCCTCTGTTTTTTTTTTCTTTTTCTTTCTCCTCTCTCTCTACTTACTTTCTGCCTCTGTGCCCTTTAAGCTCCTGATTGTCCTGTTCTGAGACAAGAATATCCTATATTTTTCAGTAGACCCCTTACTTGCTCAGAGGCAGGCCTCCAGCAGCTAGAGGGGGCCTTAGAGCTACTCTTGCCCTTCTAGGATGGTGGGTCTTTGGTGGCTCTGTGATCACTCACTTCCTGCTCCCAAACAGGAAGTTCCTGTTGTCAGTCAAATCCTGTGTCTATAAAAGTAGAACTAGCTTTGGGTAGGAGGGTGGAGGGGAGGGAAGGAGGGCAATATAGTCCCAGTAGAGAAGTCCAGTCACTCAGCACTCCTTCCTCCTGGTGTCTTCTGCCAAGCTACTAACATAATCTTTCTAAGGCAGTCTTTAAATTTAGCTTCCTTCTAGCTAAGCCACTCCCCCTGCTTACTAGATCTTTCTACAAGTAATTTAAAGTGTACAGCAATCAAGCCCTTTCAATCACCTGAGATTTACACCTAGATAACTGTTCAGATAACCATTCAGTTCAGTTAATTCAGACAAACACACCAATTTATTTTTGTGTGTGTTTTGTTATTTTGTTTTTTTACCCTAAACTAAAGGTCCAAGTACAAGAGTTCTACTTCTTTAGTCCCAGTAAAGAAGTCCAGTCACACAGCACTCCTTCCTCCCGCTGTCTTCTGCCAAACTACTAACAGAATCTTTATAAGGCAGTCTTTAAATTTAGCATCCTTCTAGCTAAGCCGCTCCCCCTACTTACTAGATCTTTCTACAAGTAATTTAAACTGCACAGCTATCAAGCCCTTTCATTCACCTGAGATTTACACCTAGATAACTGTTCAGATAACCATTCAGTTCAGTTAACTCAGACAAACATAACATTTTTTTTTGTGTGCGTTTTGTTTGTTAGTTTTTTTTACCCTAAATTAAAGGTCCAAGTACAAGAGTTCTACTTCTTTAGTCCCAGTAGAGAAGTCCAGTCACACAGCAATCCTTCCTCCTGGTGTCTTCTGTTCATATAGATCCCTTGCTACACAGAATTTTGCACCATCCATCTATTCCACATTTGTCTTTTCCTTCTGTGTGCACTATTCCTCCTTTGTTGGCTTATGCAGATAGGATGACCTATGTATTCTTTCCACTCCTCAACTTCAAGAAGCTGATTTGCTGCTCCTTCTTACAGAATTTGAATGGGTGTCAGGTTCCAAACTGAATTACGGCAAGTGCTCCACGGTGCTGCTCCCAATGCCACCACCCCCAGATTCTCAGATCTATATAGCTGGGGTTCCTTTGCAGTCCGTCCCGATCAAGCTTTTGGGATTGACCTTTGGTACCACTGATGATGCCCCTATGAATTGGACTTCGGTTTTGGATAAGGCTTCCCACATAGTTGCTTCCTGAAAGGGTCACAGTATTGTGAAGCGGAAACAGGTTTTGTTGTTAAAGACTTTTGTTCTTCCTTTGTTTCTTCATTTAGCTTCGGTTTACCTGGTTCCCTTTTCCTTGGAGGCCCGCTTGTATAACATTTTCTTTCAGGGATTCTGGGGCAGTCATTTGAACCCGGTTAAGTGAACTTACACATATCCTGATTATTGCCATGGTGGGGTTCGACTGTTGAACCCCTTGGTGTTTTTTCACTGTCTGTTTATGAAATTCGCTATTTCCTATCTTTTACAATCTCAGCCGGCATTTTGGTTTTCTCTTCTACATCATAGTGTTGCTCCATTATGCAATGCTTGGTGCCTTCCACCTATGGAAATACCTCAAAGTTTTTGAAAACATAATCTCCCCCATTACATAATCCCCAGTTTCTTGAAGATTCGTCAGAGATGTTTAAACCCCACAATGATTCTTTCTTCCTTGAGGAAGCATTTGTATCAGTATATTCTGGGGTCATCCTTTTCAGACCTGCCAGTGTTGTAAGATTCCCTGGGAACTGTTATTGACTCCCCAAGTGTCTTCCATCAATTGACTGATCAACGAATTCATCAGAGAGTTTGGGATGTTACCTGGTTATCCTGTCACGGGTGGCTTGGTGTTAGAGATAACCTAAAACATAAGGCTCAGGAGGAAAGGACTTGTCCTCGTGACATGTGTCCATCCATCCCCGAGACAATGTTGCATTTTTTTATTGAATGCCCCTATACTCAGCCTGTGTGGACCCTTCTCCTCCATGAATGGAAGAAGAAGGCTCTTCCGATCCTTACGTACAATGTTTTGATTTACAGTATTTAATCCCCTGTTTTGAGTCATGATCATCAGAGCACTCTATGCTTGATTTTTGCTTTTTGTTGCTTCTATTTGTGGCAGGCCAGATGTGCATATTTGTTGCAGCAGAAATCGAGTAGTCCTACCCAGATTGTTTCTCAGATTTTACAGGGCTTGCAAACTGTTTATTGTTCTGAGAAAGGCTTTGTATCACCAGGGGTTTTGCAGCAATACTGGAATTTATGTTTCTGCATCCTTTCCTGACAATGCTGTTTTTATTTTTTGTTTTAATTCCTGTTTTCCTATTTTACTTATTATTGTTGATTTCCTTTCTTTTTGATTCTGAATGCCATAAGGCTCCCTTGTGCTACTTGATATTTACGCTTTCCACATGTGCATTTTTTTTCTCCCTGCTCTTTTGGTGGGGATAGGACGAGGGTTATGTACTGATGTACACATATCCTGTGTCTGATTCAAGTATGCTGTGCTACTTCTTTTTGTTTATTGATTTGCTTGTATTATGGTTATGTATTCTGTGTTATGATTTAGCATCTTTTTGCTTTCAGTTTTACAATTTCAAACTCCCCTACTCTTTTAGTAGGGATAGGAAGGGTGTTGTATGCTCACATGTAGTATTTTTGTTTGACATTTTTAGTATGCTGTACTATTATTCTTTTTCTTTTGATTTCATTTCCTTATGATCTCGTATGATGTAATACTATTTTTGTATGTTTTGTTTCAACATTTAAATAAAAAAAAATCTCCTACTCTGCTGTAGGGGGAACACTTGGCTGTTTGCCAAGATGGCCACCATCCAGAAGGATGAAGGAGGTGGAGTTACTGGTGGACTGCACCCTTTTTCTGAGATGACTGCATCTTTGGTTGTAGAGCCACAGACTATACCTAGTGATTCCAGAAACAGATTTCAGGACAACAACTTACAATTGGACTTACAAATGGCTTTGTAAACTCCTATTTCAACATCTAGACATACTAGTGAGGAGCACTTGGTTATGGAACCACAGACGCCAACTGCAGGTATGGACCAGAATACTGTATTTTTGGAAGAGCAATTGAGATCACTTTATGCTAAGCACAGAACCATCTTACAGCAATTCATGTGGGAGGACAAAGCAACACAATCAGATATACCAGATTCTACTTATGCTAAACCTTTGGATTATATGCATGCCCAAGATCAACCTACTTTGTTACAATATTCTGAATCAAGTACTACCTGCCCTGAATCTGTTCAGCCAGCTTCGCTGCACCTACGTGACAGCCACAGAGGTGATGCCATAATCGATCCTGTCTGGTCTCCAGATGCAGCACTTCATGCAGCAGGATGGACTTGTACAGTTTCAGGCTCAGCCTGGACATCACCAGGAGATGTACATGCACAGGAGATTATTTCAGGGAACTCTCCAAAGCGAATGCATGCCAGTGACACTACTACTCCAGAACAGTGTACTACAGCTCCAGTAGCACAGCAGCCCGAAGCACCAATGGTGAGCCCCGATGCTAGCCATCCAGCACAGGTAGCTATGGACACCACACATGCTCAGGGCCCTGATGAGGTACTGCAACCTCAAACTGCACAGCACACCATGTTGGAAGAGGACTCCACACAAAATAATGAAGCCAGGCACACAGCCTCTCTGCCTGATGGTGAGGCCTCTGCCGAACACTCGTTCAGACTTAGTGACCTTTTACAGAACTGAGGCAAGCCTGCACAGTGCAGGAACGCCATTCATTTGAAATATTTTGGTGATATTGCCTCAGCTCCAGATAGGAGAACTGTATCACATTCCATGCTTAGAGACTCTCTAGGGATTTCGGCAAGTGAATTGTTTGCTTTTATACATGTCAAAGGTGAATCATTCTATGATATCAGTTTTAAGAATGTATATACCTTGGAGAGATTTTGGAGTAAATATGAACTGGTGAAAACATAGCCAATATGGACCCCTTTATGCTTATCCCCCTTACCAAGCCTACTATTAA
This sequence comes from Neoceratodus forsteri, assembly GCA_016271365.2. Classification (NCBI taxonomy): domain Eukaryota; kingdom Metazoa; phylum Chordata; order Ceratodontiformes; family Ceratodontidae; genus Neoceratodus; species Neoceratodus forsteri. The sequence continues at coordinate 1,300,207,761 of CM028130.1, read as the reverse complement.
AAACATCACTTTGCTTTTTAGAAATGAGGGGGTAAGCTTAGTGGATGTTCAATATTGGCTGAAGCAGCGCTGTGGCATTCTTGAGGCCCCTCATCCTATCCTGGATGAGGACCTTCTATGGACAGTGGGTTGGAAGGTTAAGATTCAGTTAAAGCAATCTGATAGAGGTATAGCACATCTGCCTGGTAGTTTTTACATAGGTAGGGACAGAGGCTTATGCTTTTACCTGGGTCAGCCCTGAACCTGCCATAAGTGTGGTGCAAGAACGCACCTCAGTAACACCTGTGACAAGCCCAGATGTAGACTTTGTTTGGCCTATGGTCATGTTAGCCTAGGGTGCCCTAACCCCATGAAATGTAATCTCTGTGATGGGACCGGGCATTCCTATCAGCAGTGTCCATGGGCAGATCATAACAGAATGGATCATCCCCCCCAGGATCAAGTAGCTTTAATAACTGAATCCCAGACTCAGGTACTCCAGCGGAGGGAAGGGGGGCCTTCCAATGCTGTTCTATCCTCCACAGCACAGTTTCAACAATATTAGTTTCCCCATAACAGCTGTAGAGACAATTGAAACACAGAAGCACTCTTCCCTCAATATGGACCCTGTTTCAGGGAGTGCAGTTGTCCTGGGCCCAGTGCCTCCCCCCTCCCCCTCAGGAAAAGGATCCTATTACAGAGGTTTCCCAAGGGAGTAAAGGGAAAGGGAAAAGGAAAAGGAAGGCTTCAGGCCCACCACCCCAGAAGACCATCCTTACTAGGAATAGATATCAGGCCTTGACAAAAAGGAAACAGTGGGGAGATATGGTGAAAGATGATGGTGATTCTGATTCTTCTCAGGCTTCCTCTGTTAGGATGGAATATTCCTCAGGTTCCCCGCTGGACCCCTCTCCTTCTAAAACATGTGCAGGGCTACAGTCTGCTGTGACATGGGACACTATTTTCAGTTTCACTCTGGCAACATTCATTTTCTTCCTCCTTCCTTTTTTTCTAATGCAGGTAGGGCTGAGTCTCCGATGCTTCACACTTAATGTGTGCAGCATAAAATCACATAGAAAATTAATAACAACTTTGCAGTATTTTTCAGATCTTCATCAAGATATCTACTTGCTCCAAGATACCAGGCTGAAAACCAAGTATGAGCTGACCCAGGCAAAAAATAAGTGGACCAAAGGACCTTCCTTTTGGTCCTCTGGAGAGGACAGGTGTGACGGGTTGGGAATATTGTTTTCAGGTTATGATTATAGTATCACTAGAATGGTAGATATTTTTCCAGGCCAGGTTATGCTAATAGACTGTAACTATAAACACTTAAAACTTAGACTCATTAATGTATATGCACCACAAAGCATAGCAGCTAGGTCTGAATTGTTTAAAACATTACAACCACATTTACACACTACTAGACATCTTTACACGGGGGGGGATTTTAACTGTGGGCTTACCCTCAGTGACAAAGGAGGGACCACTCAAAAAACATGTTGGAGACACGGCCACTTAAAGGGTGACAGTTAAGACTGCTTCACTTAAGGATGGGTACTGTGAGGTACATCACAAAGGAGCAAAAACCTATTATAGAGATCTCTTGCCACGCATATTGATTTTACATTTGTCTCACAGAATGTATTAGTGCAGCGAGCTGTAATGTTTCCATGTGGAACCTCAGATCATCTGGCCATTTCACTAACCTGCCTTCCATCTGCTAGTTCCCATCCTCACACTGTTTCCTCTAGATGGAAATTAAATAGTTCCCTATTGTCTGAAAGCTATATTTCAGTGGCTTGTCAGGAAACCTTAAGAGCTTGCATTTCAGTGTTAGATGCATGTACTTCCCCCTTGCATGGTGGGAAGACACAAAAAGGGACTTAAAATATTTCTTTATACAAAATGCTAAGAACAAATCCCAGTCTTCTTATATGAGGTACTTATCACTGAGACAAAAACTTATGGATACTATTTCTAGAACATAAGAAACTGGACAGGATTATTCATCATGAATTAAAGTTTTAAAAACAGAAATGGAAAAACACCAGTACAATCTAGCATATTCTTTAAAAATCGAGGCACAATATGGTACACAGACCACTAAAGCCTCTTTCGTCGTCTTTAAAAACTGTTCAGACAGAGTAACTGCTACTCACATAGACCAACTGATGGAGCCTGACTCCACTATCATTTATAATACTATTAAGACAAAAGTTCACTCTCATTTAGAAAATACTTTTGGCACTATTTCCTCAGCCTCTCTTAATAGCAATTTTTTGCTAGATATCTCTGTTTCTTCTTCCCCGAGGGATCAGAGAACAAAGTTAAACAGTCCTATATCCCTTGAAGAGGTACAGACAGCTATTAAATGACAGAAGAGATGCACCTCTCTTGGGAAGGATGGACTCAATACAGAGCTTTATCAACACTTTTCCCCTATACTAACTATAAGTTTTAATAATATCATTAGCACAAACTCCATCCCTTCACACTTCTCTGATGCCATTATGATTCTTTTATTTAAAAAAGGTGATAGGTCTGATATTAGAAATTGGAGACCTTTGAGTCTGTTGAATGTGGACTATAAGATTTTTACATCAGTATTGCTAAACAGATTTCTTCCCTTAGCTGCACGAGTAATTTCTTAAGTACAAACTTGTGCTACCCCAAATAGAACTATCACCTCTAACTTATCCTTACTGAGAGATATTTCTGCTTCTAGTTCCTCACATGCTCCCTCACTTGTAATTTCTTTAGACCAGAAAAAGGCAGTTGATAGGGTGGATCATGATTATCTCCTTATGGTACTGTCACACTATTGTATTCCAAAACAGTTTATGAATTGGATTAAGTTACTATATAAAACTGCATGGGTACAACCATATGTAAATGGCTCACCCTGCCCCTCTTTCTTGAGCTGGAAGGGGGTCAGGCAAGGCTGCCCCTTGAGCCCACTTCTCTACGCTTTCCAAATAGATCCTTTACTATGGAAATTTTTGTAACTTACATCTATTACATTATTGGTTCTGCCTTCAGGGTGCACTGTACCCCTGTATCCACTTATGCAGATGATCTATGTATTCATACCACTCCTTTGATTAAGGAAGATGATTTTGCACCCATTCTGAAAGAATTTGAAGCTGTATCGGGTTCCAAACTCAATTATGGAAAAAGCTCAGCCATACATCTCCCATTGTCAGATACCCCTTCCTCAGTAACACAAATAGCAGGGGTCCCCTTGCAATCTACTCCTATAAGAAATTGAGGTTTAACTTTCGGAAACACTGATGATGCCTCTCATAATTGGGCTACCATCTTAGATAAAGCCTCACTTATAGTTGCCTCATGGAAAGGAAGAAGCATAGCAAAACGTAAGAGAGTTCTGTTATTAAAAACCTTTGTTCTCCCCATTTCTTCATTTAGCTGCCATTTATCCAGTCCCATTTTCATTAGAAGCAAGAGTATATAATGTTTTTTTTTTTCAAGGTTTTTGGGGGATCCACCGGAATCCAGTAAAAAGGTCATACACATACTTAGATTACTGTCATGGTGGAATCAGAATGTTGAACCCCATTTTTTTTTCATTGTTTATTCATGAAATTCAATATTCCTCTTCTTTTACAGACTCAGCCTACTTTCTGGTATTCTTTAATACATTATTTACTACCCCTTTATGCCAAGTATGGCAACAACCTCCTTCGGAAATTCCTAGGAATTTTAGAAAGTATAAGCTTCCCCATTATATAATTCCTACTTTTCTGAAAATTAGGCAATGGGGCTTATCTTCCAATAAAATACTTATATCTACCAGAAAACAGTTATACCAGCTGGTTTTAGGAACACACTTTATGGATCTGCCTCTGATAAAGGATATTTTTGGGAATGACATAAATACCACTGTTGTTTTCTTTCAATTAACTGATCTTAGAATTCCAAGGTGAGTTCGGGATGTTACATAGCTGACATATCATGGCAGGCTTGGGGTTTGGGATAACTTGAAACATAAAGCTCAGAAGGAGAGAACATGTCCAAAGGACACATGTCCCAATATACCTGAAACCATGAGACATTTTTTTTGGATTGTCCCTTTACTCACCCTGTTTGGACCCTTCTGCTCCATAAATGGAAGGAGAAGGCTCTCCCAACTCTCACATATGGTATTTTAGTATATGGTATCTACCCTCCAGCCTTAAAACTCTATCATCCTAGTACACTATGTCTGATATTTGCTCTATGCAGGTTTTACTTATGGCAGGCTGGATGTGAATATTTGTTGCAGCAAAAACTCTGTAACCCTACACAGATTGTTACACAGATAATGCAGAGTTTACCGGATGTATATAATTCAGAGAAAGTAACTGTACCTCCTGCAGCCTTTCAACAATACTGGAGACATTGTACATGGTTTCTTGACTGAACATAAATACGAGAAGAGGCTCTAATGGAACTTTTGTAGTTTTTTTTTTTTTTAGTTTTTGTTTTCCTTTCCTCCTTGATCTGGTGTTTCTTGCCATAATAGTATTATGAACTGATCATTATGATTTGTCATATGTGTTTGTTTGTCTTAAAAAAAAAAAACATTCCCCTACTCCTTTAGTGGGGCTGGGATGGGGGTTTTGTGAAAATACGGATTACTTATGTTTGAAGTTCATGTATGATGTACTACTTATTTATATTTTTGATTTCTTTCATTATGATTTTGTATGAAGTAATATATTGTTGTATATTTTATTTTAAGTTTTGAATAAAAAATTCCCCTACTCTTTTCAAGAAGTGCCATGGGATCTTTAACATCCACCTAAACAGGCAGATGGGACCTCGGTTTAACATCTCATCCAAAAGAGGGCACCTCTGGAGTATAGCACCCCCCTTATGCTGCACTACAGTGTCAGTATTGGGATATTAACCCAAGTGCCTGGTGTGGTGATGGAATGCACAGCCTTCTGATCTCCTAGCTTCCGAGATGAGTGTGCTACCTGCTGAGCCACTGACACTGACTCTGGCCTGGTTTCTGGAAAAGTTCATCTATTCACAGATGACACAGTCCTCTGCACAACCAACCCCTCCTTGGGCATTACGTATAATGAGCTACAGTAGGATTTTATCATCCTCCAGCACAACCTTCTGAAACTAAAGGTCTTGATAAATGCAAAAAAAAACTAAAGCTATGATTGCCTCTGCATCCCACAATACGGGGATACCTGGGACTCCACAAATTATTACCCTCCTTAATGAACCAATAGAGCTAGTGGATAAATTTAAATATCTGGGAGTCTGCTTGGATAACGAACTCTCCTTCTGTGCACATCTAAGTGAGTTAACAAAAAAGGTAAGGCAGTGCATTGGTATTTTCTACCGCATAAGATGTCTACTCACCCTGGAAGCTAGGAAATGGCTGGTTCAAGCAACCTATCTTCCCTTGATTGACTACGTCGATTTCTTATACAGCCATTGCCCCCAGTATGCACTCCAAAAGCTGGATACACTCTATCATCGCGCTTTGAGATTTACTCTTGACTTGCCCTTGCAGACTCATCACTGCTTGTTGTACCAAGCATTAGATTGGACTTCCTTCTCCACGAGGAGGCAAATAAATGCCCTCACATGGCTTTTCTGGGCTTTGTTCAACAAATTACCACCCTATATCTTTGATCTGTTTCAATGCTCAGAGGATGCCTATGGACTAAGGAACTCCTCCCTTGTTCTCCTTAAGCTACCATGAACAAGGACTTGTCTTGGCTCAACTGCCATTAGTTCATTCTTACCAGTGCTTTGAAACAGCATGCAAAAATAATTTAAAATCTCCCTGCTACCCAGCCTTTTTATATTTAGGGGCCTGCTCTACAGAGGCCTGAAAATGGTGTGTGATTGTTTCAGGTAAAGCCATACCCCACTAAACTGAGTCCTTTAACCTCTGTAATCCTGGGCCACCTATTTCCCATGTTGGCCAACATCCTTTTAGGGCAATCACCTCCCTCCCTCCTCTAGCTCCCACCTCTCCTAGTTACTATGTGTCTGATACCCTTTCTTCCCATTGCCCTTCCCTATGTCGTTCCTTCCTTCCTTCCTTCCTTCCTCCCTTCACTTGCACTCTATAATGTACAACCTGTATACGCTGCACTTTAATTTCCTATATTTGCACTTGCTTTTCTGTTCTGATTCATCCAAGTACTGACTTGGTGATATTGACGGACTGATATTGTAACTGCCTGTACCGATGTCTATTATTGTATGAATTGTTGTCTATTGTAAGCAAAAGTTTCCTCTGTGTCCAGGACCATCTTGAAAATGAGCTTGCTCAATGATGTAACTGCCTGGTTAAATAAAGTTTGATTTGATTTAATAAGTGAAGGGAAAGCAAAACATTATAGCCGAAACTCATGTGTCCTGCAAATCAAATAGGGTGGCATTCAATATTTTTGTTTATAACTAAAAATGTAATCATTTAATGCAAAACTAGAAATCTACAGTCATTTGTGCTCTGTCTGAAGGTTTTTTAACTTCCTTTATTAAATCTCATTCTCTTCAAATGGAGACATTGTTGGTGCCATTCGTAGCGCATTTAACATTGAAGCATTTGTAAGCTACCAATGGTGGCTACAATTTGAACAGCACTCTGGAAGAAAGCAGTCACTTGACACTCAGGACCAGATATTCAAAGTGGAGCACCGGGCGCAAATCCATTGCACTGGATTAGCACCAAATTTGCGCCCGATTGCAATATTCAAAAGGACATTTAGCACCGGTGCCGAAGTGTTACACTGATGCTAAATAATAATGTATCTTGAGGGAAGGACTGAGGGAGGGCCTTGAATGTTGGCACACGGCATGAGTCAAAAGTACAGTGCCATGCTATAGGCATTAGTATGACCTGTAACGCAGGCTAAATACTGCCAACTAAAAGCTGATAGTAATGCAGCAGTGCCCCTCCATGCACACACGAATCCCACCCCCCTGTTGACCGTAAAGTAAAAGATGATACCCTGGTAGTCTAGTGGTCCCCCCACTCCCAAGCACGGCTCCTGACCCCCATAGAAATTAAAATAAATGTCTGTTCCCTGGTAGTCTAGGGGTCCCCCACCCCCAAGCACAGCTCCCGTCCCCGTAGAAATTAAAATAAATGTCTGTCCCCTGGTAGTCTAGTGGTCCCCCCACCACCAAGCACAGCTCCTGACCCCAATAGATATTAAAATAAATAGATTTTCCCTGGTAGTCTAGTGGTCCCACAACCCCCAAGCACGGCTCCCATCCCCCTTTGAAAATCAAATATATATCTTTTCCCTGGTAGTCCAGTGGTTCCCCCCACCCAGCAGTGATGCCCCCACTCATCCCAATCAGACTCCAAGAACAGAGGCAGCGACCGGCTCAGCCGTCCTCTAACCACCATGGCCAGCCACTGACTGAGGTACAAATGAGCGCTACTTCATTACACTAGCTCTCATTTGTACCTCAGTCAGCGGCCGGCCATGGTGGTGAGAGAAAGGCTGAGCCAGTTGCTGGCTCTGTTCTTGGAGTCTCATCAGATGAGCGGGTATCACTGCGGAGTGGGGGAACCACTAGGCTACCAGGGAAAAGATATATTTGATTTTCAACAAGAGGACAGGAGCCTGCTTGGGGGGGGGGACCACTAGACTACCAGGGAACAGGACATTTATTTTCATTTCACAGGGATCAGGAGCCATGCTTAGGGTGGAGGACCACTAGACTACCAGGAAAAGACATTTATTTTAATTTCTATGGGGTCGGGAGCCGTGCTTGGGGTTGGGGGGGACCACTGGCACATGAGGGGTTTCAGTGTGTTTTGGGGCTACCAGGGGTCAGGGATCATGCTGGGGGGAGACACTAGCCTACCAGGGTGTAACAGGCACACACTGGAACAGGGACCATGATGGCAGAAAAGGACTGCCTGGCCCAGCCAATCTGCCCTGCTCCCTGTCTACTGGATATGCTGTATAACCTAGTGAACCTACAGTCTATGGCCTCCTGCCCCTGACAGGTTTGCCATTATGCCTGTCCCATGCATTGCATCCCCCCACTGTGTTTCACCCACTACTGCAGTGGGGTACCTAAGTTGTTGGGGGACGCATCCTTCAGGGCAAGTATGGCCATGGGCAGTGTGTCTGTTTAGCTATCGATCTGAATATGTATGTATATGTGTGTATATATATATATATATATATATATATATATATATATATATATATGTATGTGTGTATATATATATATATATATATATACACACATATATATATATATATATATAATTATATATATATATATATATATATATATATATATATATATATATATACATACATCTCTACAGGTCCTGCTTGCACAGCTGCATGGTGTGTTGTAAGCACTGATTGTGCCTGCCAGCACACAGTTCCTGCTGCTTCCTGCCTGTGCTTCCATTCCGACCAACAGGGGATGCTGTGGGCATGCCTTGGCCTGCAGCATCCAGCCTGTACTTCCATTCAGACCAACAGGGAGAGCTTTGTGCTCCATGCAGTAGAACCAGGCAAACTGCATGGTAATGTATGCTAAACAGCACTTAATGAGATGCAAATGTACTTGTTTGCCCACGGATTACGGAAGTAGGCTCATTTGCATGGGAGCTTTGAATATAGCTCCCGTTTGCCCCTGGCTAACCAGTTTGCACCGGGCTAATGTGTTAGCACTGTGCATTCAGGTTAGCCCTGGGCAAACCTCACTTCAACATAGCACACTAAGCACAGTTCTGCAGTGTGCAGCTTACATTGTTGTTTGCAGTCATACCTCTCAACTGTCCCTGATTTTCAGGGATGTCCCTGATTTTACCTCAACCTTTTACTCTGCCTCTCCTACAAATTGTGTTTCCATGACCAAACAGTGGAGGTTGTAAGCATAGCATACTGTCAGACATTAATGTTACAGATGTGTTCTTCCTTAGAAAATGCATTTTACACTGCACCACTTATTTTACCAGCTTCCTGAGTGGATATCACCAATTTGTAAGGTGTGCCTCTGATTTTAAACCTTTGTCCCTGATTTTTTTAAGCCTTGTCCCTAATATATGAGGCAGGAGGTTGAGAGGTGTGTTTGCAGTAGATGTGAAACATCTCTGTGCCATCACACACAATGTCCTCAACCTGCAACACTGGCTTGCTACAGAGTCTAATGAGCTGCAGTTGCAGTTTGCACTTCCCTGTTGCTATATTCAGTGCTGTCTTATTCCCGGGCTGTTTTTGCCCTGAACTCCCAGACCAGTTTGCCCAGCTTCCTTAGACTGCTATATTCAGCAGGATTAGCACTTGGCTATTTCCTTTTGAATATAGCTTGCTTTGTGCTCCGGGCTAAGTTTGCCCGCCAGGCAGTGCTAATTTAGCCCTCGGGCAATGTTTTGAATATCTGGCCCTCAGTGTCTATATGTGCAAACTTCTTTTACTTAAATACATTGAGAGCATTGAGGTACAAAAACACACATTTATTTCCCATGTTACAGTCCCTCATACAGGGTGGCTGAAAAGACAACAGAAAGTTATTACAGTTTGTTTACTCCACTCGGCTCCATATTCCTGATGTCCAGTCCTCATTTTTCTTGGCACTATTGCCTAATATCCTTAGTTTGTTTTTTCATATCTTATGAGAGCTTTATTAATGCGACTTACTGTGTCAGCAAAGGGGAACAAAACTTTGAATTTACTTATTGCTGCCTTACTTGGTCCATCTTCACGGCTTCCATTTTTGCAACATTATCATCCAGGGCTTTCACTTTATGTGGGCTGCCATGGCTTAGCTAACATTTCTGATATTATACCTCTTCATCAGAGCTGATTTGCATTACTAGAATAATATAATTTGTGCCTTTTTTGTTGCCATGGAAACCATGTCCACAGTGCGCCTGTCATACCGTTTCTCCACTCACCATAGTGCGCTACATACAGAAAGTGCATAACATTTAAAATATTTTGTGCCAATTAAAAAAGTTTTAAGTGCTAATTAAAAACATATGCTTTATGAGTTCATTGGTCTTTTACTGTTAATTTCTTTTTATTTTATCATATTTGCCTCTCCAACACGTTAGTCATAAGCAGTATTATGTTTTTACTAGCTCATAATACTGCGCCTTTTCTTTTCTATAACTAATAATTTTTGTGAAAACCTTCACTCTAAAGGACTATCACAGTTAAACAGTGGAGTTTTGTTATAAATAATTTACAGCCACATTTATTACTAGCTTAAAAGTACCTTCCTGTTTGATTATTTTGGATGAGCTATACATATGTCGTCCCCAAATTACATGGTAGTGCTCCTGTTCCACTTTTGAATGTATCCTCCATTTCTGGTGGTGTACTCAAGATCCCTCTTATTTTAAATTTTAACATCTCCCGTTCCAAATTCACCAGTGCTTTTTATGTGTACTTGAACATCTTACTAATTGACCAAGGAGACTCAGTATAGCTAAACCTGTCCTTCCAATTATTTTATCTCTCTGTTAGCTCTCTTTCCACAGTGCTAGATTTGATTAAACATTGTTATGTACTCAAGCTATAATATACATGTTTGGCGTTATGTATACTTATTAGTGTTTGACAGTCTCAATTATCTTTACAACAGTTACATTTCTTTATTGGCTTATGTTCCTTAAAATGATTCCTACAGTATAAAGCCATTTCTCTTGTTCCTGGCTCTCAGGTACTTCGTAAGTTAACTGCTACAGGCCTCTATTTTTGCCTGCTTTTTGACAAATTGTCCTCCTTACCACCTTTTGTGTTGAAAATGACCTTAGGGTAGTTCCTCTAGAAATCTTTCAAGACATAATTTCTCTTTAGAGTGTGCCTATCTATTTTGTAAATGATTCTACTGTTAATCTTATGTGTACAATAAGCGTAACTTAAAAATAGGAAAAATCCAAGCTTCATTTCTTTTTTACTGCTTTTCACCCAGGTACAGTATAAGTCACACTAAACTGTTCCTCCAATGAGTTACTTTAGCATTTCTGACTGAGTTGCAAATGTGTTGCTGGATCCAGCACAAAGCCCTGCACAAACTATTTCTTATATTTCTCCCCATTCCTACCATTTCTGCCTCTGTGCGTTCTGCCAAACTCTTGTACCTCAACAAAAGCACAACGTCCTGGCACCCTGCATTATGGTTCACACTTCTCCTCCTCCTTCTCAGGTCAGGCAATGTCCATCCAAATCCTGGGCCTCCAGTACCCTTAACACCCTCCCAACCTTCTACAGGTGGTTTGTGCATCACCTACCTCAATGTCTGCAGCATATTAAAAAAGTGGGACTCCTTCCAGGGCTGGGTCACACAATATCATCCTGATGTTATAGCCATGACTGAAACCTGGCTCACCCATTGGATTCCTGACTCCTCAGTAATCCTTACCGGTTACAACCTCTACCATGCAGACCGACAAGGTAAACACAGGGTGGTTGCGCCATATACACTAAGAACATATTACATGTTCAACAGCTCCCCTCCCCTCAGTTGGGTCCAGGACCACAGGCCATCACCATTAAACTTACCTTGGGATGTGCCCACAACCCACTACACATCACTGCAGTCTACAGCCCACCCACAGACTGAAAAGTAGCCTTCCACTCGATAATGTCCTATCTGGACACTCTACCATCTCACATGGAAATGATTGCACTGGTGACTTTAATATAAATTGGTTAAGTAAGGATGCCTCCCTGCTCATAGATGCTGCCATAACCCAGGACCTCTATCAAGTGGTCACCTCCCCTACCTGTCTTGACCCGCACACTGGGTCTTCCTCCCTGCTTGGCCTTATCTTCACCAATTGTCCACACAAAATCTCTAATGTCTCTGTTCTCCCAGATACCCTTAGTGACCACCCCCAGTTCTCTGCTCCTGGTCCTGCAAAGCCCCTAGATGATGGATCCCCTCCCAAATTCATAACCCAAAGCAAACTTGACCCTGGTAAACTGGCAACTCTTGAAGTGTACCTCAGAACCATAGACTGGTCCTTCATTACTAGCTCCCCTGACCCAGAAATAGCCTTTGACCTCTTCATCCTGTCTTTCAATAATATATGTGACAAATCTGCCCCATTCACTAAAAAAATGCTTAAAGGCAACCACGTACCCTGGTTCACTGATTGCCTCACTGCCTTGTTGCGGGCAAGAGACTCATTGTGGCAACGCTCCTTGGAATCTGGCCTTCCGCTTGACAGGCACAAATACAGAGAGGCCCAGAATAAGTGCACCTGGGCCATTCACAAAGCTAAAGCAGAGTACTATAAATCCTCATTAACTTCCTCCTGGGACTCTGGATGCAAGTTCTGGAACAACATTAGTGAAATCTGTGGTAAGGTTCTCAACCCTATTCCAACGCAGATCATGGATACAGGTCATTGACCACTGACCCTTCCTATATCACTGCAGCCTTTAATAATACCTTCACTAACCTTAGTAATGTTCTCCCTCCTAACTTCTTTGATCCTCCAGCAACTAATGCCCTTTCTCCCCCTCCTGCAGCTCCCCTTTACCTGCACTGTATCACTACTATGACTGCAGAGCCATACCTCAAAGCAGCCCTTAGCCACTCCTCATACATCTCTGACTCTCTGGACATGAGGCTCCTTCATCTCACCCTAAACGAGGTTCTCTGCCCCCTTACTCACATCCTAAATTGCTCCCTTTGCCTAGGTAAATTCCCCACCAAGTGGAAGTCTGCCTCCATCACACCAATATTTAAAGGAGAAGATTGTTCCAATACACATAATTACTGCCCCATCTCTATACTCCGTCCCCTCTCTAAGGCATTAGAGCGGATTGTTTCTGATCGGCTCATGGAGCACCTCAACAGATACAACCTTCTCTTCAAGCAGCAACATGGTTTCTGCAAGGGACACAGCACAATCACTGCCCTTCTCAAATTTACCACACACATACACTCTGCACTGGATAAGGGGCACATCATTGGAGCTGTCTTCATTGACCTCACAAAGGCATTTGACACTGTCAACCACTCCCTCCTACTAACCACATTGACCAATTTGGGTCTTTCTCAGGATGCCTTGGGATGGTTCTCTGACTACCTCTCAAACCAATATCAACAGGTCAAAATTGGTAACACAGTTTCAAATAGACTACCTGTCCCCTCTGGTGTCCCTCAGGAGTACATTTTCGGACCGCTGCTTTTTAGCCTCTTCCTCAACTCCTTCCCTGAGTCCTACCCTGGCAATCTATTACTATACACAGATGATGCAGTCATGTTCTCCTCCAGCCCTGACACTATACAACTTCACCACTCCCTTCAGTCCTCTTTCAGCTTCACTGAAAACAGGTTCACTGCACAATGCCTTATCCTCAACTACAAGAAACCCAATGTTATGCTATTCTCTCACCCGCAGAACTCTAGAAAGGTGCTATGCCCACAAGTTCTAACTTCTAATCACACCCCTCTGGAGCAGATGGACTCCTTTAAATACCTGGCCATCACATTGGACCCAGGTCTTAACTTTCACAAACACATCCACCAACTATCCAAGGCCCTTAATGTTAGGATGGGGCTTCTGCACCGTTTCAAGCACTGCCTTACCACTGATGCCCTCAGGCTTGCTGTCACCTCCTCAGTTCTCTCTCTGCTTGATTATGGCCTGTTGATATATGGGGCAGCAAGCACTCCATCCCTAGCTAGACTCCATATCTCCCTAAACAAAGCCAGCCATCTTGTTTTAGGATGTGACTGTCTTACACATACTTGCTCACTCTATAGTGCTACCAACTAGCTTAATCACAGCAACAGGATTAGGTTCCACACCTATCTGATGGCTAAACATAATCACCCTAGGCCTCTCCCCCTCTGAACTTGCCCCTTTAATACTCCCAAACATCAACGTCAAGTGTACCCATAGCTCAGCCCACCATCTCTTCTATATTCCTTCCAGCTGTACCTCTCAGTTTCAAAGGTCTTTCAGCTATATGGCCCCCATGTGGATGAACAACCTTCCCTCCACCTTGGCTAATGAACAAAGACTAGAACAATTTAAAACACTCCTTATGGCCCACCTCCTAGCCTCAATTAACTGTAACTGCAACTGAATCCCTGTCCTCCACCTCCTCCTTAATCTATGACAATGGCCACTGGTCTGCCTCTTCTCTTAGTGACAAACCAGTGTCGCTCATGCCTACATCATATGTGTATGATGTAATTTACTCTAATAAGTAATCCTAGTATTTTGAATGTTAGCTTGGTTGATTCCTTGTAAACAATCTGTATCTGTCTCTGAGTTCATTTGCTGTAATGTCTGTCTCTATACAATCTATGTGACATGGAACCTTTGTAAATGAGTCTGTAACTCAAAGGTATTCTCTGAATATGTAATAAACAAATAAATTAATAAATACAATAAATAAATGAATGAAAGTTAAAACTTGTGTTTGCATTGCATTGTGACTGGACTGCAGATGCATTCCAACTAAGTTGCAAAAACATTTTGCAAACATTGCTCTCGAGCTGGTTAAACACTGAACAACAATGCAGTATGAGTTGCCATTGCATTGGCAACTGTAAAAATATAATGCTAAACCAACTCATTGGTGGAACAATTTATTGCGACTTGTACTGTAGCTGTGGTACCCATGGTCTTCATTTAGTCCTTCTGGCTGCATTCTTCCTAGTTCTTCTACCCAATAACTTTCTCTTTGTTCTAATAGTTTCTTTAGGTCACTGCCTCTTTTGGACACTTGTACTAATTTTCAATGCTGGTAAATCTTAACGGAACCAAAACTAATGGAATTAAAACTAAGAATCAGAGAACACAAGACAGCTATAAGGGTCAAAAATCAAACATACACTATGGCCAGACGCAATGGGGTGAAAAGGACATGGCACACCAGCCATGTTAAGATTTACTGGCATTGAACTAGTGCAAGTGTCCAAACGAGGCAGTGATCTCAAAAAACTATTAGAACAAAGAAAGTTATTGGATAGAACTAGGAGCAATGCATGTATGTTGTCCCCTTACTGATGTAACTGCCCTCACATGTTTCTTCCCATTCCCGAGTTCCACCTTCCCCCATGGAGTAGATTATATTAATTTTGGAGGGACAGAGGGCAGTGCCCCCCTGTGTCAGGGTGACCCCCACAGAAACTCAATGTACTTGATGTTTGTTAACCATGGTAGCAGTTGTCGGTGTGTTTTTGGACTACTACCATTGGCGTTGTTGTTGCCTACAGTGTTTTTTGTTGGGCACTGTTTTTGACAGTGCTGTTTTTCCTACATGGTTTTTGACCATGCTGTCCTTCACTTCACTATTTTCACCAAGTGCCATGAAGTCAGCTGGATCAGAGATTATTATCAATTAGGCCAGAACTAGATGGTGGACAGTCCTACCAAATTTTGCTTTTATTTACTTATTTAAAAAACAATGCTAAAGAAAAAGTCCTCTCCCCTCCTTTGTAATTCATCCCCTTGCCATCATCTGCCTTTTCTCCTACCCCTTATAATGAAAATAAGGTACCATCCATATCTATGGTAGATGCATGGAATGACCTTCCTGAGGAGGTCATGGAGTCAAAGACAGTGGGGGAATTCAAGAATGCAAGGGACAGACATAAGGCAATTCTAGTGGGGGGTAGGAGAAAGTAGGTTGTTGGTTAAATAGGATCTGCAGCTTATCCATTAGGTAGGGAAATGGGCAGACTAGGTGGCCAAGTGGTCCTTATCTGCCATCAAATTCTATGTTTCTATATTTCTATATGCCACTGTATATTACAACCAGTTTTTTTGTTTGTTGTCTTATTTTTTTAATACACTATCTGGAACCAACTGTGGTAGAAGAAGCGGATCCTTGTCATCACAAAAGCAAGGTGGCACAGTTTGCAAAACATATATTTTGATAAAGGGATAGGACCAAATAGGGATTAGAGTGGTAGCCAGCATGATTTATAAAGAGGGAAGGAGGGAGGGGTAGAAGTAATTCAAGAATTTCACCAACTTTGATAAGCCATCAACCACAATTTGCATAGTTTTTGAACAGCAAAGTGCCCAAGGTTACATGGTGAACATTTGTGAATTGCCAATTTGCCAGAAAATTTAGCAATTTGTGTAGTTTTGCCCGATGAAGTAGGCTCTGTGTCAGCAAAAACTACACAAAATGTGGTGGTCCAGCTGCCTTTGGCAGTATAAAAAAAGGTGTAAACCCCCTCTCTGCACTCACTGTGATGTAAGTTCCAACCACCCATTACCTCTCAGATAGTTTTATAATAAATGCCCCCACCCCCCTAGCACCCTTCTCCCTCCTCCTTGTCCTCTTAAATATATATGATTTTACACTTCCCCCCACCTACACACCAAAACACACTTCCCCATCTCCCTACACCTGACCAAATTCCTGTGTTTCAAATAACCCCCCATCCAACTCCTGTTCTGCCACCTCCACCCTCTTCCCCCCACCAACACACCACAAAATCAGTTTTTTCCCAACCTGTAAAGGAAGAAACGGTCCCATAGTGCAGAACGTTCACTCTGTTCAACATCTGCATTGATAATGGCATGACTGAATGATGATGTTTTTGCTCCTAGTACAATTTCATTGACTGAAACTCAATCAGGTTTTTCATAAGCACTGAAGGTGGCCAGGGAGGGTTAAACAATATAAATTCACCAGAGTCTGTGTGTGTGTTTGGGGGGAGGATGCAGGAAGGTGCTAATTGAAGGATGGGAATGGGATTTGTTATAAAATGTATTTGAGTGGTGAAAGGTTGAAAGGAATTCCCAGCACTCCCAGAATTCCCAGGTGGAGGGAGAGAGTTTATATCTTTTTTTAATTCAAATATGTACAGGTGAAGTTGGTGCATTCATCTAAAAATTACAAAGCTTGGTGAATCATTAATGTCCCATATTCATGCCAACTGCACCAGCAAATTAAAAATTAGCTGCATCTCTACTCTGGATGGAATAATTAGTTATTTGCAGTTGAGAATTAAACCAGTATGAAAAAGTAAGAAATTACTCTAGTTCAGGTTGCCATAGCTCCCCCATCATCTCCCACCCTACTCTTCCATTCATCCTGTACTGTTTTATACAGAAAAATTATTTTTGTCACAAAATTAGCCCCTCTATGCATTCTTTTATTCAGTTCCCACTCCCCTGACTTCAAACATCTCTTTCTATTAAGTGCCCCCCTCTGTTAACACCCCAACCATGTTTGGGGGCAATAGCAGGCAACATACTGACTGTTCAGTGGGCCACATTCATCTATATCCTGCTGAAGGCTGCTTTCAATGTAGCATGCTGCCTGCTGACAGCTTGCAGTGTGGCTGGGGTGGGACTCTGTTCGTCATTAAGCAAACTAATTGGTTGATTGCACTAGACCATCTGAATCTCAGAGCTTTGGGCTGGAATCCAAAGAGGGCCACTCTAACTGCCTTACCCAACCATAATACCAAGATATCTTAACCCTTCAAACAATATTTTGATTGGAAGAAATTGTTTTCACAAGTTCAGACCAAGTGATAGCTTGTCTGGATTTGCTGTACTGATTACCCCAAATCTATTGTATTGCAAAGCTTTGTTTGCCCAAGAAGTGTCTTTAATGTAGTCACAACATACAAAGCCTACTCAGTTATGTTTACAAAGTTAAAAAAAAAAACACAGAAAGGCAGTGGCAATAAACTTCACAGAAGACCAAATTATATTGAAGATTTAGATGGCTGACATTTAAGTTACCTTCCCCATCCCATCCTCCTCATTAAGCTTGATTACTTTATTCTCTAAATATTTACTACCAAAACCAAATTTACAGTGTAATTTGCTGCATGGAATCATTTATTGACTGATAAACCTCATTACTAAGCTCAGATGCAGGCTCTAGTCTGCCTCGACAGTTTTAATTCCTGGAGCAGCAGGGTACTGCGAGAGAAAAACAATCCTGTCAAATTAACTGTGGGGGGTCTAAATTATTCAAATACACTAAATCCTCCCAGAACAGTTCCCCAGTTTATAATTTGTCTTCTCCTAGCCAACAATTTACTAGCAATATCGTTAGTTAACAGTGCCGATTATTCTAAAAAAAAAAAAAAAACACCATCTTCTCAAATACAAATATCTTAGAGGAACAACATTAGAGATTTATAACATTTTACAATTTATGGAATTGTGTTGCTCAGACTGAAATATTTCTGCCTAATTAGCAGTTTGTATCCATTCAGTGTTCTGCCTTTTTGGGGACTTCTTAGGTGTGAGTCTAACATACATGGGAGAATCAGGCAGACATTGCAGTGAAACTTTTTTCCAGAGGCAGCATGCAATTAACAGGCATTGGAGATAATAACACATTCTTATCTGAGAGGTAACATTTTTCCTAAAGTGTAGTCTAAACACACTAGAAATTATATTTTGCAGTTTTTAATGAATTTAGAAGTTTCACATTAACTTTTAGATTTATTTTATTAATACTTAGAAGGAAAGCATGATAAACAGTATAATATAAATCACACAGTACTGGCAGAGCAAGTAGCAACAATAGTAAGCATAAACAAAGGAGATAAAAACAGATCTGAGTATATTAAGTAAATATAGCAGATTTGTTTGCCTTCCTTATTTTTTTTCTTATTTTGCTTTAAAAAAACTGTGATAGATAATAGTGTCTGTCCAGGGAGCATGGTTAAAAAGTACAGTAGCCTGAAGACATACTAAACCATACTGCCAAATAGGGCATACTGTGCACTACCACTCCCATATAACCATTGTTTTGGCTTTCTCAGTGCAGCTCAACTCAGCTCTGCTGTTGAAAGATTCCATTCAGTTCTTAGCCTTCTGTTAATGAAGATGAATGAATTCTCTGCTGAACAGTGTGGCTGATGTGGTTGACATAGTTAGTTAGTTAGATAGTTAGATAGTTAGTTAGTAAGTTAGTGAGTTAGTGAGTGAGTGCCTTAACCAGAAACGCCATATAGATTCAAGTATTTTTTACAAGGACAATCTGTCCAAAAACCAGCAGCAATCAAATGCTACAGAAACCAAGTGCAAATATTGAAACATTCTACACACAGCCTGCAGTATCTATGTTAATTTGACACATACTGCATAACTAAGTGGCAAGACACAGCAGAGCGTGGGTTCCTATGAGCTATTCCTGGACAGCACATCCAGATATATTGTAAGGCATGAGGTGCTTGTGCTTCATGCCTTCAATTACCTCCAAGTACAGTTCAGCAATAGGAATCTACACCCTGTAGTGTCTAATTGTACTTACAAAATAGGTTTGCTGTAAATATAATGAACAGACAGGGCAAATTAAGTTGAAATGTTAAAAAAAGTATGCACTGACTTTTGTGTTACTTTTAGCTAATTTAAATGTTCCTCACCTTTATTTATGGGTAGGAGATCTTTCACTGCCTCAAGTGAATATGTTTAAAAATATTGAAGAGTGACAGGCAGTTTCAAGCTCATGGCCACTCTCACATTCTCATTTTTATGGCTACATGGGCAGAATCAAGCTGATGTATTGTTATGATGTAGGAGAGAGAAGGATGGTGAAAGCACATGACCAGATACCTTGACTCTGTCCTTCCACAGTGCTGTGGTCAGTGCTGTTCTGTTGTTTCTCCATTGACCCTCCCCTCTGGGGGTGCACTAGCCCACCTCCCCATGTAGGCAAACTATTGTCTTAATGCTGGTCACTTCCACCCAAGATGGCCACTGTGAGCTTAGTGAACATGCACGATTATCACCTGTCACCTGGCGTCAGTTGCGGCAGAGCTCCAAGTATTGTTTGACTAGGGTTGGAGTGCTCTTAAAGCAGCATATCAACCATGTTGACTCTGACTAGAGTTTGTTGTGGTCCTAGACATACATATTGATGAAATAAATATATGTGCACAGCATTTGTATCACACACACACATTTAATTATACAAATCAAAAAACTTTCCTCTTCTAGGTTTTAGAAATATAAGATTTACATTGCTTTTTAAGAATAATGGAGTGAGGGTGAGGAGATAATGTAAAAGTAAACTTTTTGTCCCATACCAGAATCTGTGATATTTTTAATTCACACACAAGCATACACACATGCATGCATGCACACATGCACACACACACACACACGCCCACATGTGCATACACACACACACACACATATACAGTCCCCACTTACACTATCAAAGTTGTCTAACTGCTACTTCAGTGACTGGACAGGAAATACATGTGTGCCTGGTCAAGGCTGCAAAGATCCAGTGGCTGACAAAGGCAACAATGGAGTGCCCAATCAGGACATGGAGAGTGAAGGAACTGAGTTCAGCAGCGCTTCTATGCCTGATCAGGACTAAAGTGATTCAGCCATGGTCATTGGCAATACTTGTTTGTCCAATTTAGGCTATTGGAGCACAGCAGCAGTCAATTTATGCCCAGCTGGTTTTTAGTGACTGATACCACTGACTGCTGTATTTGGTTTATGCCACATTGGGCCATGAGGATTGACTGAGCCAACTACATCACTTGATTCATTCCAACTCAGAGCTCCGTGTTTCAGGCTGTAGTATGTGATTCAGTTGTGCCAGATCAGAACTCTGTTATTTTCTTGCACTCAGCTGTGGCTCTGTGATACAGGCTGTCATTTTCTTTCTTTTTTTTCTTGGGGTTTCATGACATAACAGCAGATAGAGAGAATCGGATTTAGGGGTTGGGGTGTAGTTAGAGCTGACTGGAAGTGATGGATAAAGGTACAATCTACAGTGCAGATTTTCAGGTCTGGAAGATAAATTAAGCAACAAAATTAATTCAAGTTTGGACACAGGTTAACATTTGGATTGAAAGAAAAAAGTGTATGTGGTGCATGGGGAGGGAGATGGTGCTATGTAAATGTAATAAAAATATTGGACTCATTTCAGAAGCCCAGTAGATCAAAGCATTTTGTGCAGAACCCCTCCTTGCAGCAACTCTGGGTGCACCAGGGACCCTGCACCTAATTTTGGTACAGGAAGGGTCCCAGTGCCAAACTCCCCAAAGTTGTCACAACTGCTTCAATAAGTCAGGCAACTAGTGCACAGGAGGCGTTTAATAGAGGCTGCAGCACTCCCCACTGGCAGTGACCCCTTAGAAACATGTAGCCCAGGGAAGTCACACAACACCCTGGCTGACATTTCACCGGTTTTCCTGTTTTACATGACATGTCATCTGACTACTACCCCCAGACACCATGGGGACAAGGACCAGAACAGCAAACAGGACTGACACCATCAGTGCCTGCCTTGTGAGCATGTGGGTTGTCCAATGCACTCCAACAGCCATGTGCATCCAGAGATATGCTGATGTTGGACCTCCGACCCCTCACAGTCTCATTGCCCACACGTCAGACACCGGTACTGAGCTGGCATGGGTTGAGACTGCAGTGCATGCAATGTAGTGTTTCTTCTTCTCTGTTTTCCATCAGGCATACCCCCACTTTAATTGCATCAGAAAGATACTGTGCTGTTTAATCTGTTTAAGTTCACCCAGCACCTAGATAATTCTCACATCTGCAATTTGTCCCAGATAAGTTGAGTTGTGTCACCCATTCTCATATTATACAATGGCAAGAACATTTCCTGGACTCTGATTGGTCAGTGTGTCCCTGGCACAGTGAGGTAGTCCCAGCACAACCTCACTGTATTGATTTGTTGGATGATTGTTTCGAGATACTCTTAAGAAACAGAGATATATTGCCACACTATAAATCTACTAAAAATATTTTCTAAATTTTTTTTTATTTTGTGTAACAATGAGCCATTGTATGATAGCAATAATGCACTCGATGGTGTGGGTTGTGCTGGGATAACCTCACTTCTGAGACATTGGACGCACTCGACCTGTGGCCTCATGTCCAACCACCATGGCATGAGGTTATCCCTGCACAACCCACACCCTGTCATGCATTATTGCTTAATTGCCTCATATAGTAGGTGTAATTAGGCTATCCATACCATAAGTTAACTACTGTACAATTTGAGGTGTATCCTCAGTGGGGAGATGACATTTGCAACTTATATTAAAGAATAATAGTCTGGATAGCTGTTTAATATTGGGATTTAACCACATAACTGTATGTTCAGTGTTGTGTGAAGCTAGAATCCAATAATACATAAGCTACTGTGTATATATCATGCCACACTCCCTCCCTTTCCTTCCACCTGGAGTAGAATTATCAGCCTTAGGATCATGACAACATATTACAAAAATGCTAGCTCCATACTTCAGGGGAAATGTAGGTATCAATTTTAAACTTCAGTTATTTGGGCTGCATAAAACCATTCTATATAAAGTCTGATTATAGGACAGATGAAGGCCTCTGCCCTCCCTCCTTACTGTCTGTACTGCCACAACTAGTGAACACCAAAGGGCACTCTTTCAGGCAGTTTAAATGTTTTACATCTAAGATTTTCCATCGGGGGGTGCACTGGATTCTATTTGTTACATGCCACAAAGCAGTAGCACCCCTCAGCAGAAATGTGAATTGAATTGTCTGAACAATGTAAAGGTTAGATTATGCTAGTTTTGAAACACAAAAGGTAGACCTGATGGTGACATTATCCCATGAATTACAGTGGGTAGGGGCATGGCATGGTATGTCCACAGCAGTGTAGCATTGTCAGGTGGAGAAAAGGGAACTGTGAGCATGCATTATGGGCCTGTACGTGTGGTGCCTACATCTGTTGTCCACCATCATGGAACCCTAACACTCTAATGCAAGCC
This sequence comes from Neoceratodus forsteri, assembly GCA_016271365.2. Lineage (NCBI taxonomy): Eukaryota > Metazoa > Chordata > Ceratodontiformes > Ceratodontidae > Neoceratodus > Neoceratodus forsteri. Next base: position 1,300,185,078 of record CM028130.1, on the reverse strand, counting down.
AACTGTACTGCTGTGTGTTCTGCTGTACTCACAGGTGGCAAAGACTGTGGCATGGTCCATCTGTTCGACATGTTTTGGGCACAGTGGAACCAGTGATGGTGGTGTGCAATGCAACATGGGCATGCACTGTGAGTGGTTGCCAACTGCTGACACTATTGTGTAGAGTATCTTTTCACTGCCTCAAGTGGCCAATCAGATATGACTGATCAACCATCTGTAACAGTGGCAACAATGATGATAACAGACTTACAACTGCACAAATATGCAGCGGCACATCTATGTCTGGTCATCTATAGGGTGATACCATAATTGGGAATGGGTACTACATTAGAGAAGTTTGGCAGTGCAGAGTACAGCCCATTCTGCCAATTTAGTGTGAGGCAAGAAATCCCCATGGGGTGCCTGCCAGAGGTGGCTGTGCCAGGAACTGGATGTGGGGTGCTGAAGGCTGCAGGTCAGGATGAGAGATGCGGGTATGGGAAACTAATGATGCCTGGGAAGTGCAGTGTCTGTCAGGTGCCTGGCTCCCATGGCTGGTCCATTCTGGGAAGTGTATTCACCCATGGTTCAGAGGTGCTGCTTTTGTGTGTGCCAGCCATGCCATACTGTGTTCTGTATCACCACACCTGCCAATACACTGGCACATACCGTCATCATGCCTGGTGGACCAGTGTTTGCACACAGCTGGCTTTGGAATGTCATCAGTGGCAGATGGGGCACACCATGATGCTGTAATACTGCCTGTGCCATATGTTCCTCATAGCCTTCTGTACCCCACCATCCACCAGTGCTTCAGTGGAGTTGCATCATATGTGGGGTGCTGTGTGCTAGCCAGCACACCTGCTGCCTGCATTTGTGTCAGCACTCATTCCTGTTAGACCAGCTCTGACTGGTCTAAGCAATGGCGCCACCTGCTGCTGTTGCAAGTCTTCTAAAATACCAGTGTAGAGGATGTTGCAGCTGGGGTCTTCTGCAAGCCCACTTACACCATGGCACACCCCTGTTTCTGGTGCAGGGCTGGTGCAGGACCTGTCTGGCTAAAGGGACCCAGTGTTGCCACAGCCATCATCTGAAAATTGGTGCTGTCGCACTATGCCCCTTGCGTCACTTCTATTTGATACAAGCACTATTCATTTTTGGACCTTTGAAAATTGATCCAATTATTTTTAAATATGAAGACACCTGGAAGGGGGGCATATTTACCACACCAAAATGTCTGCCAGAGTGATCTATTTATTTATTTATTAAATTTTGGTGACCGGGTAGGCCCACTGAGCCCCGAAGGTCCCTTTTTCAGGGGCGACCCGGGATAACAATACAAGTTATAAGAATGAACAAGGACATAAGGAACATTTGAGGTCATTGTGAGTTACATCATGAGTTGGTTACAGTAAAGAAAAATAGTGGATACAGGCATGGTAAAAGAAAAGCAGTGGATACAGGCATGGCTTACAGGCACAGTAAAAGAAAAGCAGTGGATACAGGCATGTGTACAGGCATGGTTATCATCATGACATGTAAGCAATTGGTAGTACTTTGCATATAGTTTATTCAGGGTTACACATCAGCCCCAAGTGAAAAATGAGCTCTCTAAGTTACTTTGTTTAAATGTTACAAGTCAGGGGATGGCAGTATAGCCTAGAGGTTAGAGTAATGGGCTGTGAATGAGCTTGGTACATCCAGCTGACCCGGGTTTGATTCCCACAACCTCCACTTGCATCCTGTGTGACTCTGAGCAAGTCACTTAACCACCCCAGTGCTCCAGGGTTACCCCTGAAAACAGGCATGTGTGCCTAGTGGGCCTTACCAGGTTATCAAAAAGAAAAAAGAAAACATTTTGTAACACTAAATTCACCGACTGTTCAAAAAAGCCAACTTCAGTAAAGAACTAGTGATGATGTCACAACCAGAACTCACAACCTAGTCCTTCTTACAAACTGCCGTATAAGACTTGTATAGTGTATGGTGGAGCATTGTTCTACCCTGATTTTCATCACAGCTAAAATGCTGTTGTACTACAGTTCAAAGGTCATAGAACATGGGAAACAAAAACCAAGGGGTAGAGTACACAATGGGGGGTGAGATACTGACAACAGTAAAAATGGAAAAGGACCTGGGGGAAATTATATCAGATGACCTAAAGGTGGGCAAGCAATGTGAGAAGGCAGTAAGGCAGGTTGGGGGATACTGGGATGCATAGGAAGAGGCATCAATAGTAGAAAACAGGAAGTTGTTGTCCCTCTGTACAGACAGTTGGTGAGACCCCATCTGGAGTACTGTGTGCAGTTCTGGAGACCCCATCTCTGCAAAGACATAGACAGAGTGGAGGCTGTCCAGAGGAGGGCAACCAAAATGGTGCAGGGTCTGCACCCAAAGACATACGAAGAAAGACTAAAGGAGCTTAATATGTATACCCTTGAGGAAAGAAGGGAGAGAGGGGACATGATAGAAACTTTCAAGTACCTCAAGGGAATCAACAAAGTCCAAGACGGTAGCATCTTTCAGAAAAAAGAGATGTGCAAGAACAAGGGGGCACAATTTGAAGATAGAGGGGGGACGACTCAGAGGTACTGTAAGGAAGTATTTTTTCACAGAGAGGGTTGTGGATGCATGGAACAGCCTCCCTGAGGAGGTCGTGGAGTCAAGAACAGTGGGAGAATTCAAGAATGCATGGGACAGACATAAGGCAGTCCTAGTGGTGGGTAGGAGGAAGTAAGCTGTTGGTTAACTAGGATCTGCAGCTTATCTGTTAGGTAGGAAAATGGGCAGACTAGGTGGGCCAAAGCGGTCCTTATCTGCCGTCAGATTCTATGTTTCTATGAACACTATTCAACCTTCTGTGGGACAACAGCATTTTAACTGATTTCAATAGTGCATGAGCCACACCAACAGAAGCAGCATGATCAACCACATAGTAACTGCAGGTGGCAGAGATGGCAGGATCGCTCGAACTGACAGAGACTCAATCAAATCCCTCACAGGTAGGATCAACCAGATATTAACACTTATATTTAAAAAACACAGGATCAACCAGATATTTTAATTTACTTACAGCAGCAAATATGATTCCTCACAGGTAATTCTCCTCGATTAGCAAGAAATATGTCAGCCATGTTTTGTTTTCTGAAAATCCCTCCCATACACAATCAACAGCTGATAGAAACCTGTGATGTACACGTAGGGACGTTTGATCTCTAATGACCACACCACTGACCATAGCAACCAGGCTTAAATCACAGAATAACATGCAGCAGCAAAAATGTCTTTCTATTAAAAATACTAATTTTTTTTGACTTTCAGGAGCTCCATACACCATAAAAATAGTGGATGGGCAACTCTATGCAGAACCAGTGAGTTCTGCCACTTTGGGTTTTAATTCCCTTGGACCTCTTGAGCATCACTGTCGAGGTCACATGGGAATCAAAACCCCTCTGTGGCATAACACACTGCTTCTTCATAGTTGCCCATTCACTATTCTCTATTTCACCTACATTGCATAAAGCTGCAGTTGTAGTAAACATCTGAAAAGGGAAAGCTGACACTGGGTGGGTCAGGGTATGCATTTCCATAATGTGCAGATACAAGGTACAGTACTTAAGAATGTGATGTGGGAGTTGGAATACAGTGGCAAACATGGCTTTAGAATGACAAAAATGAGTACAATTTTTAGAATATTGCAGGGATGAGATTTCGAAATGCCACCAGACTGCAACTGTGGAATGCAGCAATGACACAATCTCAGAAAGTAGCAGGGAAACATAATTTGTGTGTGGTATGGAGACTAAAATTCATAATGTGGTGGTGCCATATAGTTCTAGAATATGGAACAGATACACAATTTTGAAATGTGTGAGACACAGTTGTGGAAGGTGACAGGGATATTTAATTTTGTAATGTGTCTCGGATGCATTCATTTGGCATGTGGTGGTGATGCACAATTTCAAATGTAGTTGATTTGCTTGATTTCAGACTGTGATGGCAACATTCAGTTTCAGAATGCAGCATGGACACCGACTCTCAGAATGTGGTGGTGAAGCAGTTTCAGAATATGGTAGTCATGCAATTTCAGAATGAGTCAGGGATGCATAATTTTAGAATGTAACTTTGACATGCAATTTTTTAATGTGGCAGTGACACTCATTTTCAGAAGGTGGTGGGGATGTGTAGTTTTTGAATATGGTGGGAATGCACATTTTCAGAATGTGACAATAACAGGCAATATTGGAATGCGGAAGTTTACACATGGTTTCAGAATGTGGTAGGCAGGTACAATTTTAGAATATAGAGGAGACATTCAGTTTTGGAATGTGGTGGTGACACACAGGATTGGAATGTTGTAGTGAAGCTCCATTTCATAAGATGGCAAAGACACACAATTTCAGAATGTGGCAGTGCCACACAATTTTGGAATGTGGCAGTGATGCACAATTTCAGAATGTTGCAGTGACACACAATTTCAGAATGTGGCGATGAAGCACAATTTCGGAAAGTGGGGGTGATGCACAATTTCAGAATGGGGTGGTGATGCACAATTTCCCAGATCCCGAGTCATGCCTATAAAACAGCCATTGGCACAGTGTACTTATGTGGTTAACCAAATAAAAATGAAATGAAATAAAATTTTGGAATGTGGCAGTGACGCACAATTTTGGAATGAGGTGTTATCATAGGTAGGTACAGAGCAAAGAAGACTTTTGTCCATTATGCTTGCTTAGGCCCTATTTATGGTAGCTACCTATTTTGTTAGCTACACAATGTTTGTCCAGTTTCCTCTTGAACTCAAGCATGGTTTTACTAGCAACCACCTCTTCAGGCAAGTTGTTCCAAACTGGAATTACTCTAACACTAAACCAGTGTTTTCTTTTTCTTGTCTTAAATTTTTGCCCCTTCAACTGCCATGAGTGTGTCCTAGTGTCATAATGCTGATCCCTTAGTGTAAGTCCCAGTTTCTCCCTTAAGTTGATGTCTTTAAGTGAACTATACACCATATACAAGTCTCCTCTCAATCATCTATACTCAAGTATAAACATCCCCAACTCTTTCAATCTGTCCTCGTAATCTAGGTCCCTAACATCTGCCACCAACCTAGTTGCCCTTCTCTGAACCCTCTCCAATCTCTTGGCATCTGTTCTAAACCCAGGTGACCAGAACTGGGCACAATACTCCAACTGTGGCCTCACCAGCGCACCAAACAGAGGTAAAATCACCTCCCTCTTCCTACTCTTAATATGCTTCTTAATATTAATAAGAATACCACCAGCGGTCTTTATAACCTGGCTACAATGCTGATGGAACTTGAGCTCATTTGTCACTTTAACACCCAGATCTCTTTCTTCAAGTACCTTTCCCAGCATATGTCCATTTAGAGCTTTTTTGTTTTGTGGTGATGCACAATTTTGGAATGTGGCAGTGGTGCACAATTTTTGAATGTGGTGGTGACATACAATTTTGGAATGTGGGGGTGACAAATTAGGAATAAGGTGGTGACACACAAATTTGGAATGTGGCAGTGATGCTCAGTTTCAGAATGTGGCAGTGACGCACAATTTCAGAATGTGATGGTAACGATCAACATTAGAATATGGCAGTGATGCTCAGTTATGGAATGTATCAGTAATTAACAGTTTTGTAATGTGGCAGTGTTGTGCAGTTGCAGACTGTGGCAGAAAGGCACAGTTTCAGAATGTGTTGGTGACACACAATTTTGGAATGTGGCAATGACACAGTTTTGGAATGTGATGGTGACAGTTTCAGAATCTGACACTGAAACACAACTTTGGAATGTGATGTGGATGTGCAATTTTGGAATGTGGCATGGATGTGCAATTTTGGAATATGGCTGGGACACACAGTGTCAGATTGTGGTGGGGATGTGATGCACAATTTTGAAATCTAGTGGGTGTGTGCAATTCTGGAATGTGGCAAGGACAAGCAGTTTTAAAATAAAATGGTGTGTCCTGTCACATTCCGACAGTGTACATCCTTGTTATATTACAGAATATCCAGTCCCCAATAAATTCCTCTATGTGTGTCATTGCCACATTCTGAGACTGAGTGTCCCACCACAGTGCGAGATGGTGCATCCCTGCAACATGCTGAGATTGCATGTCCCCCACCAAATGTTCTAAAATTGTGCACAACTTTGACATTCTTTACCTTGGTTCAGCACTGCATTCCAAAACTACCTCCTGATGTGTTCTAAAGTACAGTACTGTCCATCTGAATATTCTGGACATGCTAGCACTGCAGGCAACAATGTGTCAGTTTGTTAATGGTTACTATAGCCAGTGCTTCTATAACTTCAGAGAAATAGGTCCTATATGGTTGCTGAGAGGGGGGACTAGTCTGTGAGTTCTCTGTTGTGCCAGCATCAGTGGTTCTTCTCTGAAATTGACTTTTTTGAACAGGGAGTGAAATCAGGATTACAAAATAGCTCATGACATTAAAATGAAGTAATGTAGAAACCTAATTTTTGGTATGAGATTTATTGGGTTGTAAGCTGATTCTAATTCTAATTCAGTAATGTAGTACTTTTGACCACTGTCCCTCTTTAAAAAATGCTTCTAAGAGTTATTGATATATGAGTGTGCTGCATCTCGGTTGCTGGAAGAAGTGTGAACCAGTGGGGTTCCTATTCCTAACTGTGCTTCTTCAAAATCTTCCTGAGCAATAGGATGCAAAACACTCACTACTCATTTTATAATTATCTGTAAAATTGCTTAGTGTGGTATTCCTTTGGTATGAACAATTCCTCTAGGAAGTGTTGACATGACACTGACATTAGCACTGCCTTTTAAGGCAAGGAACTTTACTTAGAAACCTACAGATCCTTTTGGTGTGGTGAGACAGACAGGGGATGCAGAACTAAGGGTAACACTAACATTGCTTCAGACAATCATTCAAACCCTATGAATAGCACACCACATATAGCTATGAGTGAAGAGAACTTCACTCTGATGCTGCATTGTTGTTCTTTTCTGGTATGTGCTACAATGTTAATGTTACCTGTTGCTTTAACATAGTTTAGTGCGATCATTTCCATCTTTATCAGCTGGAGTGTTGTGGCCCATCAGAAACATCAATGACCCCTGCTCTAGGACCCAGGAAGTTTCACCTTCTAGCAAGAAGGTAATCTGTATGTTGGTGAGGTCCCCAGTGGCTATAATGTGTGCTACAGGGTGATTGGTGGGGAGCACTACAGGGGAGAAATCCCTGTCTAAATGAATGCCCCAAGCTGGTACACTTTGGCTACACCCCACAGAGCCCATTGATTGCCCAGGATCTTAACTGAGTTATCAATGGAAGGACAGCCCCCCTTCTGAAAACAACTGCCATAGAGGGAAGAATCATGGTTACTGGCAGAAGCAGTTAGATTACTAGCAGAAGAGGCTAGAAGCTCACCAGAGGACCACAGGAGGGTGTCAAGGGCTAGGTCAGGGAGAAAAAGAGTATTGAAAAAGAAAGATCTATCTTTGAAACCATTATGGCTAGAAACAAATGATTTTTTACATGAAAGCTTGGAATCAGGGCAATATGGGTAAGCTCTGTTTATACACTTATAATTTATAGATGTAATGAAAATGCATTTTTACGTTATTGAGATCTAGAAAATGTTTTTTTTTTCTAAATTAGTCTGTCTTTATTTATTTATTAAATTTTGGTGACTGGCTAAGCCCACTGGGCCTCAGAGGTCCCTTTTTCAGGGGCAACCCGGGATTACATAGCAAAGGTAAACAACACAGTAACAGTGACAATAGTCAGATAAGATGCAGATTATACAGTGATGGACAGGCAACTGGTTACATATGCAGAAAAAGGCCTGATAACACAGTAGAGAAGACAAATTATACAGTATGCTACAGACTATATGGTAATATACAGACAACTGGATTAAATATACTGAGATCAGCCTGCATTTGTGTTGGGTATTGGGGTTGGGAGGGTGGGTAAGTAGAAGTGGATGTTAGAGATGGGTGAGCATCTACCTTTTAGTGCAGTTTTGTAAGAGGAGTGCGGTTTACGCAAGGTGGTAAATGTTGGGCAATGGTCTTCAAATGGCCGTAAGGAGGACCCTGGAGCCTAGCAGCAGCAGTCGGAGGTTGTGATCAGGTGAGCCTTGAGCCTGGTGTGGAAGCTTTTGATTGACGGTGCTTCTTGCACCCCAGGATGGAGGGAGTTCCATAGGTTAAGTGAATTGATGTATATTATAACATTGCGAGTGCATCGATATGCTTTACTTTCTTAACTCTTAAGGTTCAATTACTTTCCTAATCCTTAAGGTTCGAAAGTTGGTCCTTTCTAAGTGTTTATCTTTGGAAAAGGCTAACTTCTGAAACATTATACAAACTTAATTATTTATACTGTAAATGAAAGTTTGAATCAATGTGTATCCTGTCAATGCACTTTCAATGTGTCAATATACTGGAAATGTATTCATATTTAAAAAATATATGTATTTTTAGATACTTTTAAAAATGTTCCTATTTTAATTTTCCTATTGTTTGATCTTATAGAAACAAGTAAAATTGAAAACTTCCCCATAAGCATCCCACCACTATGAAAATGTCATTAGTTGCAGCCAAGATCCCACTCCAGTGGGCACGAATACATGACTATAGAACTTCAATAGACAATAATCAGCAGGCAAAACACAAATTATCAGACTTAATTCAGTGGGATTTTGGCTGGCCATCATGCATTCCTTCCCAGTGTTTTACTTCATATAGAAGCTTTACAAGGGAGGTGGTCCTGTGAGTCCAAACAAAATAGATAATTACAATATGATAAATCAAATCGTTCAACACATCCTCCTTGTAAGAAGTAACATTAACATGTACCTATATTAATTTTAAAGTGTTCAAATCATGGCAGTATTGTTAAATGATTTTTCTTTACAGACAGTCATTGTTGAAAAATATACTCCTCACATGCCATCAACCATGCACCTGGCATAAGGGAATGTTTCGTGTTAAAGCTTGCATTGGGAAAGATATCATAGCACAGCCTATGTGGATTAGAGATGTGCAAAGTTGGCAAACTTTACTCCATGAAATAATTGGCAAAGTTGCCAAATGTGCCAAGTGTGAAGTGATGGCTTTGCAGAGTTTTTTGCAGGTGAAGTGGCACTTTTTCAGATGAAGTTGTAACTTCACCTTAGCTTCACCTGAGTTTGCCATAAAAAAGTGCCATTTCCCAAGGAAAACTTAATTCAAAGTGACATAGTGGTAAAGTGGGCAATTTGCAAAGTTATTCAAGAAGCAAAATTTGCAACTTTGAGAAGATTTAATTTACATCTATTAATAAAGAGGCTATTGAAAGGAGTCTTAATTTCAGATACACTTTGGAGGGAGTCACGTGGGATTAAAAATACCATTTGCATGTTACTTTTAATGTGATTTATTTGAATAGTTGCATGCAATAGGGACTGCATATGAAAAGAAATATAATTCAGAGTGAGAAATACTACAGCATAGCAATAGATTTCCATGTACATCTACCTGTTGGGGTCTGTCAGCTGGCTTAAAGAGCTGCTGATACTTCAAAGAAAACTTTGAAAAACATAATATTTAGGTACAATTCAGCTTGCATTTCATGTGTATTCTATAGATTTCTCCTGCATATTTCTTAATACTAATAAAATCTGCATGAATACATGATCTTTATACCTCAGAGTTCATCTGCCTCTATAGCTTACTCCCTACTTCATGTCATAATTCTCTGTTGTGACATAGCAGTCTGTTGCCATGGGAGTAACTGTGATGTCAGTAGAGGTGCTTTATGACCTCAGGTAGGGAGAAAGCAATTGGAATAGATTATATTTTTATGAGCAAAGCTCCTGTTTTCATGTAAATGTCTTCAATAATAAATAATGGAGAGGAGACATACAGAACTAATGTGAAACACAAGCCAAACTGTGTCTAAATATTATGTTTTGTTAAAGTTCTCCTGAAGGCATCAGCTGCTCCTTAAGTGGGCATTGTCTTATAATCACTGTTGCTTGCAAGGCTTCTAGACTGTCTGTGGACCAGAATTTGACCCAGTAGTTAAAAAGGGCTGGGGAGGTTAAAGTTTGTCACTCAGTGTTTTACAGGTGTGTTAGCCTGTGGTATTGCAATATAGATCCAAGGGAGGGCTGGAGAGGTTTAAGCCTACAGTCACTCAATATTTTGTAGGTGGGGTAATCTGTGGTAGTGAATAGAAAATATTTTAAACAGTATTATTTATAGACTCAAATGATTTCTCTTTTTCTGAATCTTTTGTCACAAGGACCAATAAGGTAACAAAACTAATTTTCTGTAGACTTTAAGAGGAATGTAAAGTACAAAAGTACATCAATAATTCTGAAACATTTCTGTAGTTGAACATACCTGTCTGACAACATTGGAATGGTTATAAAGTTTGAACTTGCTTATACGAAGTTGCCCAAGTCATTTCTCCAAGGCTGTTTCTTTTGCTTCACATGTCATGTGGTCCACATTGGTCAGTAAACTACAGCTTAAACTCAGTCTAACCCTCTCATTCCCTTTACTCAAACAAGGTTTTCCACAGAATATCTGGTTAGTGCATCCTAACAGAGCATACAGTGTCTTCACAAGTTCTCAACACAGTCGATGTGAAGTGGTAAGAAAAGTATGAACCCAACTGCATAAGTTGTAGCATGCTTGTGCATATTTTCCCCCATATGTGCTCTCTCCCTCACCACACTTGGATGCACAAAGAAGGGGACAGGGTTGATTTGGATTTGTAAGAGTGGGACCAGATGGGGGATTAGCATGAAACCAGGGAGCAGTGGGAAGGGGAGATTTGTCTTTTTTCAGATGGGTCTGAGACTGGGTGGTGCATAGAGTGGAAGGAACTGTTCAGGATGCAGAAGGAATTGGGGAGGGGCTGTTTTTATCATTTCTTGATACTTGGTCTGGGTGATTGGGATCTAGGATGCAGCAGGAAGGGAAGAGGGGTATTTTTGTGAAGGTGTATACCATTAATGGGGAGTGGGGAAACAGGGCGTTGTAATGTGGGCATCGTGAGTAGGGAGAAAGTCTTCTGGACGGTCAAGATTTCTGAGCGACAGTGATTCTGAGCATTATGACCATGGGGAACTAACTATGGTCCCCCCCCCACAATGTGTGCAGGGTGGGGGGTGTTTAGATATATTTGAGGGGGGTACAGGGGGCAAAGCCACCCTCAGTGGGGCCAACATGGGGTTTGCGATCTGCAAGGGGCACAACACAATTACCTGTCACACATGTTGGCCTTGCTTATTTGTCTGTGCTCCTGTTTTCTGTGGCCCATTTCCTTTCACCCAAATGTGGATAAAAAAGCTTTTTGAACTGGGCTTGCCAGGTATTCCTAGACAGTGATTTTCAAAAGCTAAGTAACTTTTAATTTTTTTTTCACCACAGACCTTGTGCAGTTGTGGTAATTTCCGTGATCGTTAGAGCCTCCTTTTTTGACACAAGCATATTTTGCATTATAATTTTGACCTCTCTTTCAAGTAAAAAAAAAAAAATCTATAGATGACAGATGATGTAGGATCACATTTTAACAACATTTAACAACATTTATGTAAGCTGTACCCATTTAAAAGGAAAATGTTATTTGTTGTAGGATGCCATCCAGATCATTATAATGTATTGCAGAGGTTCCAGCCTTAGTTGGAAATACAGAAAGAGTATTTGACAGCAGAAGGAGACCAAACCTCCATCAAGTCTGCCCTCCCTTTACTACCCCATTCCCCAGATCTACTGTGCAGTGAAATAACTGTCTCTGTTCATAACAATGTCTGTTGCACAAAGATTTCTTAATGTCCTGGAAATTGTATTTTGTATACTCCTAAAGAGTGAGCATAATTGGTCATCAAGCATATCCAATATTTACAGTAAGGCTGATAGAAAAATCTGGCCCCAGAATTTAAAAAAACATGGCCCTTTATGTATGTGTAGAATACAGTTAAGACCACTTTTAATCTTAACATATTTGTTCCCAGAACCTTAGTACTATATGTATCATTACAGCAAAACATAGAATTTGCTGGAAGAAAAGGCTCTTTAGCCCATCTTGTCTGTATTTAATAAGGAATGTGAAAGTAATAGTTGCTTTTCCCTCTTCTGCTTCTCCCACTTGCCCTTTTGATACATTTTACTCAAAACATGTATCTGCCTCACCCACTATCTTAGTTAAGGAATTAAAAAAAAATTGAAAAAGGATATATCTGTCTACGCTATATGATTTTTAGTCTGTTAACATACAGCTGCTTTAGTAATACATTAATAATATTTATCAGCTATGGTGCTATACCCTAATAGTTTCCTTTTTTCAGTTCTCTGTTCCTTTTTACTCCACACTTTTATAGCATTATAAAGAATTGTGATTGTCATAGTAGTACTACAAACACTACTACTTTCAATAATAATAATCAAACATTTGTTATTGGTTGATAGAGTACATAGGGTGATTAAAGTGGCTGATATTTCACATTATATTTGAAGCAAAATAATAATAGAATAGAAAAATGTGTTACCTATAGTACTGTATAGTTACATCTAGTAAAATAAGTTTCCCCTACAGTTTGAGATTACAGTTTATTTGGAAGGATATGCCAGCTTATACAAATAGAGTACCTGAGGGACTACATCTCCTACCAGTTTTATTCCAGTGCTTGTGAAGAAACTTTTGTAACATTACAACTGATTATCCTCATAGCAATATTTGGAAGGCAACATGTTCTAGTAGTTAAGCCACCGAACAGTGAAAGAGGAGATCACAGGTTTGAATCTTACAACAACTACTGCCTCACTATGTTACTCACTGTTTGAGCTTGAACAAGTCACTTGACCTCCTTAGCATCAGTCTTACTAGATATAAAATTGATTGGAAGCAGATTTATTGTGCATTTGAGAAGTTGCCTGTCATTTGGGATTTCCAGATTAATTAATTGTAAAATTAAGTACTCACAAAAAGGGTGGCCATTGCATTGAGACTGACTTTTCCTCTGGCACCAGCCCATGCAGAGCATTGTGCTGTTACCTTTAAAATGGCGGAAGAGCATCCTGTTTTCTGATCAGTGATGTCCCTCCCCTCCTTATGTTATTTTACATAATGTATTGCAAAGCTATGGTGGAGTTTGGTGACTGTTATGAAAGCTAGGTGGCTGTGCACAAAGTTAGGCTTCATGGTTAGGATTTTTATGTAATAGCAACCTAAGGAAAAATCCTTTTTGTAAACTGATACACTGTAAACAACTGGAGTCACACAAGAATAATGTCCTGAGTTCATATGTGAAGAGCTAAGTGGCCGAGGTTATGACACCAAGCTTTTAATTCAGTCACAGAACTTCATTATTGGCTACAGTAACTGATAAAACCTATTGGGGTATAAAGAACCTTTATTTAAAAATGTGATTATGCATTTTTTATTAATTTCATGTTATTCCCTCTTTTGCCATCCCAGCACCTTCAGTCTTGTTGCAACTTCATGGTCCAAATGTCTCTGTCCATGTCACCTCAGAGCTCTCCCTCCATTGTGGTGCATTTGGGTCAGCATTCCTCTCAGCAAACCAACTGATGAGATTGTCAGATGACAGAGTTGGGACCTAAAGTAACTGGACAGGCATCATCTGCTCATGCTGTAGTTGTTCCTCATTTCATACCCAACCTACAGGATGCTGATTGTAAGAGATTCCAGGCACGCACACACACACACACACACACACACACACATACACACACACGTGTGTTAACATAAAGCCTAACTGGTGTCCTCCCTACCGTAGTACAGTACCTAACTGCACCCAGATGCACCCAGCTGGTAATTCTTAGGAACATAGGAGTTAAACACAGAAGCAGTTTGCTTTGCCCATCACTTCTTCTAGTAATTTGTAGCTTGAAGTAACACCTGTGCACATTCTTATCTTTTTGAATATGATAGTGTTCAGCATCATTGCCTTCACTACTGACTCTGACAAACTTTGTGCTCACCACTCTCTATGTATAACATTTCTTACTGTGTTACTCATAGCACTCAACCCCCTGATCTGCTTTTGGTGATCCTTAGTGTCTAATCCAGTACCCTTTTGAGCTATATTTTCTCCTGTGTCTGTGCATTATCTCTATGTTTCCTCTCTGTAGCATGTTAACATCCTTTCTCAGGTGTGGGGACCAGAAATGCACACATCACTGTAGTTTGAGCTGCACCAACGGGGGGTGAAAAGCAGAAATGCAATTGTGTATGTTAATGCATGTGTCGATATTTACCATCACTGTTTTTATGTTAGGGCTGGCAATATAGCCTAGAGGTTGAAGGAACGAGGTGTGAGTGAGCTTGATACATCCAGCAGACCAGACCTGAGTGTGATTCTCCCAACCTCGACTTGCATACCGTGTGACTCTGAGCAAGTCACTTAACTGCCCAGTGCTCCCAGGTCGCCCCTGAAAACAGGCACTTGTGCCTAGTGGGCCTTACCTGGTTATCAAAGACTAAAATAAAAAATAAAATAAATGTTGGCCGAAATGCCATCACCGTTATTGTGGTCACTGTATTTCCCTTGCCATTTTCACATGGAGCCCTTAGCAAGTTTTCTTAATTAATACCATAATGTTTATCTTTCCAGTGGTTCCGTCACACTACTGCTCCAACTTAAAGTTTCTGCTGATAAGTTCTCCCAAGTCTTTTGTGTAGCAGAGACAGTTAGCTTTAGAGGAGGAGATGCATATCATGAATGCATTTGTAATTCATTCAGATGGAATCCTAGGTCTGCAGAATGGGAACCATCAGGGAAACAGTAAATATAGTTGCATTCGTAGTTTGTAGTGTATGATTTTATTGTTCGACCAGAGATAATTAAAATTTCTTAAAACATTTTGCATATAAAAGACAGGCTCTTTTTATAATGCACATCAACAGGGTGTTCTTGTACTACAAAGACTAGACGATTTTCATACATAAATATTAAATAGCAGCAATTTGTTTTCTATGACTACAAACAGCATTAATACATTTTACTAGACATCTTGTATCCTCAACATTTGAAGAATTTTGTAATATTTCCATGCATATAGTAAGAGAAACACTGTACATTTCAAATGCCATCTTTTATAGGGTGGGCAACTGAACAATATATGTGACAATTTCATCAATACCTTTTTTGTAATTACATTCAAAATTATGGAGATTCTGTTTCCAAAACCTGGCTTCTATCTTCTTTAAAGGTAACAATTCAAATTTGCATTGGGCAATAATTAATTTTTCTTTTCATCTTGTGGTAATGTTAGATAGAATTCACAACCATGACAGTTTTTTATGACATGAGTACCATGGAGACATTTTGACATTTTTAATCACTGAGATATCTTTCTGATGGAATAGATTTACTGTTCTGCTTTTAAAGAGTTATTGATATTTGGAAGAAATTATAATTCTGCTTCTTCATGCTTGCCATAGGTTCCATAAGTAAGCATTAACCCATGACAAAGGAGGACTGTACTAGGGAATTAATGCCTGGTTGGGAGGGGGGTTTGGGGCATGAGACCACAGGCCGAGTGCTTCCAACCAACAACCAGGCATTAATTCCTGAGTAGAGCCTGACTTTGGAGTGGATTAATGTGCTTGTAACATGGCAAGTGCAGCATAAATATTGTCAAACATAAATTATATGTGGGACACAAATGAAGAGTGACTCACAATATTGCTTGATGCAATATTATATGCTGTTCAGACTAGCATTTTCAGTTAGCAGATATGGTGTTTCAATGTCCTGCAATGTGCGTGCACATTCACCCGAATGCAATGGTGTGTTCACCCATTTTCTTTGTTTTCACTTCTCATGTACTAATCCATTATGGGAAAAGTAGAAATATTTGCATATATCTCCTGTATTTCTACTATTCCCACAATGCATTGCTAGAATCCAAAGAATGCACATTGATGATCACTCCACTGCTGTTCTAAACTGCAGTTTTTTTTAGTTTTCTATGCCTTGGATCTTTTTTAAGTTCTGTCTCTCTGTGGCTCTATTTGGATTTTCTCCCACACTACAGCTGATTGCCATTTTCTCTCAGGTTGTGCAGCTGGATGAGTGTGGCTCACCAGTATTTACTGTGCCTGTCATCATCATGCTTCACTCTACAGCGCCACCTATTCTGAATTCTTGAGTGCTTCAGTAAGCATGCTCCCGAATACATGAGAGAAGTTGGACATGGCATTATTGGAGTTGAAGTGGGCATTACTTGGGAATTAATGCCGTGTCCAGCTTCTATCATGTGATCCATTTCAACCAATGAGTTTACTCATTTTCAGGCTGCTAAATTTTGCCATGTTACAAATCCATTTGTTTCAGGATATCATGTAATTTCTTGAGCCAAAAGGAAGGTGAAGGTTCTTGGGGACAATTTGATTTTTCAGCTAAACATAACTTTGTCCTCTTATTAACTGTGTTGTTTATAACATGTAGCCAATAGTTAACAAGTCTGAGATATGCTAAGGTTTCTATTGACACCCTTCCCAACTCTGTCCTCACTATCTGCTCTGGGCACATTTTACTTATGCCTAATAATGCTTTGTAAAATAATAATAATGGTATTTCTAAAGAATGCTGTACATTATTGCCCCAAACTTCATATCCGTATAATATTATAGGGTTTATTTTTGCCTCACATGCCACAAAGGCTGGAATACAATTTTTTCCTCCATACATAAAATTGAATCTTAATATAGTCCCTGTATTCATGCTAACTCTATTTTCTATTGTGTTAGGTGTTTTGTCCATTTGCCATTGCATGAAAATTTGACACCCAGATATGTGTAATCTTTCACAATTTCAAGCTTTTTGTTGTGCATTTAAAAATTATATGACGTCCTGGCACCAAATACCATTATTTTCATTTTATCAAAATTTTAAATCAATTTGTGTCTCATACAATTTTTATGAAAATTATTTAGCTGACATTGCAGTCCAACTGTGGATAAAGGAAGCACAATTATATCATCTGCATATACAAATGTAGTGCAGGTCTTCCCTAGTATATTTGGTGAATGGAAGTCTACAGAAGCAATCCCTTCAATAATTTCATTCATGTAGATGATAAACAAGAAGAGAAAAAGAAGGCATCCCTGTTTAACACCTCAGCTCGAATTGAAATAAGCTGTAATGTTACATTTTACGTCATAGCTTATACATGTTTTATTGTCTGACTACAATTACATAATTGGATGAAAAAGATGATTATGCATACCATTTCCCTTTAACTTCTGCCATAGGATGCCTCTATCAATAATGTCAAAAGCTGCCATAGGATGCCTCTATTGATAATGTCAAAAGCTGCTTTAAAATCAATGTATGCAGCATATATTTTCATTTTTTTCCTAACAATGTACTTCTCAATCAGATGTGCTAGATTGAAATTGTGATCTACAGTTAAAAATCCATTTCTGAAGCCTGCCTGTAGTGGTCAAATAATTTTCATTTTGTCAGCCCATGCTTGTAAATTATTAAGCAGCATTGTTGTAAATATTTTGAATATAACTTCCAGTAGATGGACTGAGCAGAAGTTCTTTGGATCCTTAGAATCTCCTTCTTTAAAGAGGGGAATGAATATGTTCACTTTTCATTTATCTGATATAGAATTAGTACTGAAACATTTATTGAAATAATGTAATGTAGGGGTCAACATGTCTAGATGTAATTTGAATATGGCAGATGGCATTCTATTGATGTCTGGGTCTTTTTTTGGTTTACATGATCTAATTGCCTCTTCTATTTCAGAGAAGGTAAACATAAGCATTGGATTATTTTGAGAAATATTGTTTTGTTGTATCTGATTATCAGGGCAATATGGTCACAAACAATGCTACTGAAATACTTTATCCATTTGTTAGCTTGTATTAAAGAGGAGGGTTGCTCTTGTATCTATTAGTGTCCTTGGCAACCATCTGCCAAAATGCTTGTGAATAATTGGTCATTATTGCATCATTCATTTGTTACCATAAATCCTGATGCTATTTATGCTTTTCTTCTGTCAACATTTGCTTATAATTTTTTTAAGCTTGAATAAGAAATGTAATATTCTTTCTTGCAGGTGTCTGCCTTGTTATTTGAACTATTTTTTGTAGATTCTTTTTTGCAAATGTACAGACCTTAATAAAACAAGATTTATTTATGTAATTGTGCTTTTTCTCTTTATGAATTGCAGATGTTAATACAATAAAAAAGTTTTCTGAATAACTGCTCCCTACTTTGATGAATTTTCTTCCTTTTTTCTCAAAGTGCCATATTTTCAGGCTGAAAAAGAAGTTGTTCTTAATTATTAATTTGATATGGTTCTAAATGAACCCTTTTCTTTACCTTGACTTCTAGGAAATTATTTGGAATATACATATTATTTAAATCTTCGTGTGACTCTGTGATATTTAATATGACCTTCATTGCAGTATGGGCAGTCTCTATGTGCAAATCTACATTAAATCCCTAATAATACCTACTTTCATAAACTATGTAATAACAAGAACTATAATACTTTTATCAGTGCCTGAAAAATATGTGAATTCTTCTTCTATGTCTGATTCTGTGAGTCCATTAATTAGAATCAAAGTACCTGAATCCAATAATGTGATTAGTGTATTAACATTTTCATTTGCTGTATTATCTTTTCACTTCCTACTCTGATTTAAATGATCAGGGAGGCACATAGATGTGTCTTTTATATTACTCTTGTAAGGGGCTATATGTGAATTAAAGTCCTCAAAAATCAGTAGATTTGAATCTATACTTTGTTCAGTAGCTTCTGAAATTTTATCATCCAGGTTACTAAGGCATTCATCTCTATACTATTTAGTTATGTATTAGTGGTAAATAAACATTTAAAATTGTTAGGGGCAGATGTTTTAAATGTATATTAACTAATTGAAAATTACTATCTTGACTAACAAGTTTACCAGAATTTAAGATTGGGGAATTCCTAACATATATTGCAGCCCCACACTGGTCTCCCACTCTTAACCTTTTTTGTTTGTTTGTTTGTTTTGGCTGGAGAAAATATGCTTTGGTAACCATTCCGTCTTTCAGATGAGACGTTAAACCGAGGTCCCATCTGCCTGGATTGGTGGTAGCTCAGGTGGATGTTAAAGATCCCATGGAACTTATCGAAAAGAGTAGGGGAATTTCCCCGGTGTCCTGGCCAAATTTCCCTCATTCACTATAAATACCACCAACAGCTTAATCTGGTTCAAAGTCAGTTGGCATTCATCTGTATCCCCCTCCCCCGGGTCATGCCTGAAAATAGGCAGGATTTGTCTAGTGCACTTACCTGGTCAACAAAAGCTAAATAAATAAATACAGTTTAATCTACTAATGCTCACATTTCCTGCTGGCATACAATTTATCCCTCCGTTATATATTTAATCCCTTTAGGATCTACCATCTTGGAATGAAGACCTGAAATTTTCCCCTTTAGAAAATTTGAATTTTATGGTTCATTACTGTGCAGTTTTTGGTTAATTTACAAGGAGAATTATCTGATTGTTCCAGTCAGTTATTTAAATACTTACTGTATGTCTGAGAACTCACATCAACATTATCAGTTACCATCCTTTGTTCATCTGATACTTGGGACCTCTCTGAAATTCCAGTTGTGTGAAGTGCATTTGTTTGAAAGATTATACCTTAGATCCTCAATGTGAAATCCAAAAATTATAAAGTCTCTCATTATTGCTTAATATTTGTTTTGCTATAGAGTCATTTTCAACCCACATATTTACTTGGGCACCCCAAACCCTATTTCTTATCTTTGCCTCTTTGTTCTTTACCTATTTCATTTTTTTCCCAAGTCTACATTCAACAGTTTTGTAAACAGTAATATAACTGCATTAAACATAAAAATGTAATTTTCTTCTGTTAAAGGGTCCATCCCTAAAAGGGCCAATACCTGATAATCAATGTCACTAACATCAATTTGCTACATCCTATGAGGCCTCATGTGGTCCCACTCAAATGCATAAATCATCATGTTTGCATATTCTGTATCCAAACATCTCTGTTTATTGCCCTTTTCCATTTTTGAATGAT
The DNA here is from genome assembly GCA_016271365.2 of Neoceratodus forsteri. Taxonomy (NCBI): domain Eukaryota; kingdom Metazoa; phylum Chordata; order Ceratodontiformes; family Ceratodontidae; genus Neoceratodus; species Neoceratodus forsteri. The sequence continues at coordinate 1,300,165,022 of CM028130.1, read as the reverse complement.
CTTCAAATGATTGCCATGAGAATGGTAACTCAATTTTAAGCCCTAGTTCACCTAATCTTTCAATTAAACCCAAAGCACATTTTGCAGTTTCAAATTCTCTGATTGTAACATATTCTGATTCTGCAGAAGTAGATGTATCTCTGAAAAATATGTATAATACTCTTCTTATTATACTGTATTCCCAATTCTGCATAAAAAGGTGATGCATCAGAACTCTGAGGTTCTTGTGATTCTTGTAATATTTCTTATATATGCCCTCAACTGTAAGAAAAATTTGCTTTCCATTTTTACTTTAAATAAACATTCCTTTTTGTTTTGTAGACCATTGTCCCTAATATTCTCACATTTAAGAGTCTCAATTGATGAAGTTGTCTTTTGTTCTCCTCCAGTCTCTGGGCTGTCTGTTTTACTGTTGTACTTGCTAGACACACAGCATTACTTTCACCTTTCTGACTTTTGGGTCTCAATCTAATTTCCTGTACATCAGAAATAGTTTACTTTTCCACTCTTACCTGCGTTCTCTTGCTTTTTTTTATTTTTTGTTTTCCTCTGGAGTATTTTTTTTTTCATATAGGTGTTTATGCTCCTCGGCGGGCCTCAGCTGCTCATCAGTCAACCTGCCAGACTCTGGGGACATTTGGGCACTTGTAATGCCTTGTGTGTTCCAGCATGACCCCCAGAGCCAGCTCAATGGCTTCATCCTGCTGCAGCCCCTGTCAGTTTCCCATATTCTTCCCATTATCTGAGACCCCAGAACTCAGATACACATGTACCTGGAGGCATGCATGTGCACCACAGCTCTGATGATGGCCCCTTCCACCCTCCTGGTCTAATACCAGGTTCCCCCGTGGTGTGACACTGCCACCTAGCCTCCACTGGGTGGCAGCCCAGTGCCAGGGGAAGCCCCATGTCCCTCTCCAAAGAAGAGAACTGCCTGCGGGCTGCTCAATCCATCTCTTGCCCTTCCCCCCAGTCAACTCCCAATGACCAGAGCTCATCCCCGAAACTTGGGTTGCTGGCATGGCACAAGGTGTGGTGTCCAATGCCTCAACCCTCTGCATTACTGGGCTGGCCTCTCAGGACTATTTTTCATACTGTATGTGCTGCTATTTTATGCAATAAAAGTTTTTTCACATTAATTTTGTGTGAACATTAGTCCAATTACAGTTTCATTTGGTGAGCTAGGGCTGTTTTGTTTTAAGTATCAATAAATGATTGGTTTCACTGCATTCACAATACACATGTGATCTGTAGGGACAACTGCAATGTTCTAATCCAAAATAAAGTCCTTCACCTGTGTTACAGTATACCCATGATACTTCATTCACTGGGTTGGTTTGCTGTTGGAGATGTGGAGCAGAATGTACATACCTAATGTATACTCTATGGTCCTTCCCTACTCTTGCAGCACTCTGGAAAGGAATCCAGGCAGCCTTTATGAAGGTTGTGGTCCCATTCTCTCAACCCACTGTCCACTCATTCTAATACATCATGTGTGTTCAGAAATATGTATAGACTGCTAAAAGTCAAATATCTCATCCATGTCAGTGTAGAAGCTAAAAGACTTATCCTCTGCCACTGACCTCAGATACTTGCTTCCATTCTGCTATAGCTGATACATCTGCCTGTCCTCAGATGTACCATCACAGCAGAAAGGAAGCACAAGCAGTTGGTCAGCTAGACTCATATGAGAGACTCACTCATTTTTCATCTCACGACATGGCCTCCAAGCCAAAGATCTGGTCCCCCTTTTTATCTTCCTCACTGTGCCAGCTCCCTTGGACATTTCAGACCATATCATATCTCTCAGGTCTAATTAGTAAATGATGTAAATGTCTACGAATTGCACACCTGTACTGTAAAACCTAATTTTCTTTTTTTTATTTGTGATTCTATGTACAAACAACAAGAGCAGAATATGTCTGATTGTTCATGTATTAAGGCATTATTAATGTTGTTCATACCTACAGAATAGAATTGACTATATATAAATTGAAAAAATAAAAGGCTAACTACAAATAAATCTTTCAAAAAGACCTCTGAAACTTCCCCAGTCTCCTGAATACATTCTGCCTTGCTGCTGTTGCCAGCCATATAGCTGTCAGCACAGGCTCAAACTGTTTACTATCTCCTCTTTTTTTTCAGCAAGATTTCACTAGCCTGCTTGCCTGCCTGAGATGACAGCTTAATAAAAACATAAGAAGTTAGCAGCAGAAGAAGGCCTTACAGTATATTAGGTCTCTTGGTGTACAGCCCATGTATCCTAAGTTACCTGCTGCTCTGCCTCCCTCCAACAATCTTACCCTCCTCTTAACTTTACCCCACTCTGTCTTGAAGCTGACACAGATTTCTTGCTTACCAGCACTTCTGATAGCCTGTTCCACCCTTCCACTATTCTTTCCATGAAGAAGTGCCTACTGTCTTCCCTTAAGTACTTTCACCCAGTCAGTTGTGGCTGTTTCCATTAATATTTGTTTCCTTTTTGTTGGTCTAGAAAAGGTCCCTACGGTCTTCCTTGTTAATGTCCTTGGGGTACTTAAAGGTTTCTATCATGTACCAACTTTTCTGTCTGTCTTCTAGTGAGTACAAATTCAGGATCTATGGCCTCTGTTCTCACAAGAGCCCCTGCTGCCCCTAAATCATTTCTGTGGCTTTTATTTAAACAGCCTCTAGCAGTTTTTTTTGGGTGGTAGAGGTTCCAGAACTGTAAGCAGTACTTCAGGTGTGACAGAACCATGGATCTGTACCGAGGTATAACGGCTTTCTTTCTTCTGTTTATGAATGCTTTACTTACTGTATGTAACCCAGCATCCTGTTAGCTCTTGCTGCTGCCTTACTGCACTGTGTAGATGGCTTAGGGTGCTAGTTATTGCAATCGCCAGGTCGTTCTCCTCTTCAAACACAGTGATTGCTACCCCCAAGTTTTTTTTTCTCCTCATGTCTACGACTTGCACTTCTTGGTGTGGAAGATCACTTGCCAGATTCAAGACCATCTCTTTAGCCCTTCAAGGTCCTCATCATGACTCTGTCTTCTTCGTCTGTGTGAAGTCTCCAACAGAGTTCATGTTGTCTGCAAAAAGGTACATTTGGCCCTTAATGTCATCCCCAATGGCATTTATGAACATGTTGAACAGCATCAGCCTAAGCACTGACCCCTGTGGTACCCCACTGGTAATTTCCCCTCATCTCCGAATATTTTCCCCAAACATCACTCTCAGGGTTCTCCCCCTAACCACTTTACCACCCACCTAGACATTTTCCCCCCATTCCTACATTATCCACCTTCCTAATCATTATTTTATGGGTACTGAATCAAAGTCCTTGCTGAAATCCAAGTACAATATGTCTACTACCTGGACCTTATCCCCATCTTTTTGACTCAGAGAAAAAAAGTATCAAGTTCATTTGACATGACCTCCCTAGCATGAGTCCATGCTAACAGTCATCTTGGAGCCTATTTGTCTCAAGAAACTTGGCCAACCTTTTCTTAAGAATGGTTTTCATAAGCTTTCTAATGAATACTGTCAAGCTGACTGGTCTGTAGTTTTCCAGCCCATCCCTAGACTCACTCTTATGCAGGAGCACTACTGTACATCCATGGTTCTCCACTAACATGGTACCATGCCTGAATCAAGGGAGCTCATGAACAGGTCAGCCAGTGGGGCCACCAGTACTGCTGCCAGTTCACTTAGTATCCTTGGGTGCCAACAATCGGACCCAGAAGATTTATTAACTTGTACCAGAAAGCAAGGAAGAATTGTTATTGCTGGTTGGAGAGTGGGATGTTTGCCATGTGATTTAAGGCATAAGATGAATGTTTATAGGTATTACACTTATATAGATGCTAATTAAAATATGGGGACTAAAACCAAAATTCAGAAAATGTGCAAATTTTTTTTTTATTTCATTTTTGAAACTGGCATGACATTTTCTATGTTGATATCAACACAAGTATAAGAAATAAAAAATGAAATGAAATGAAATTCTCTAGCCCCAACAGTTACAAAGTTAAACCTTTCAAAAGACAATGCATTTTAAATGTAATAACTTGGGAACCATTAGTACAAGAGCTATATTTTTTAAAATTAATGCTTGGAGTTAGCTAAGCAGTTTCTTGATAAGATAGTACTACAGTGACCATATATCGATACAGAAACATATAAAATGTTACATATTGATGTAAGAAAATAAAATGGTTCACTACATTTTTATGCCCTGTCATTTTTAACAACATAACATCGACATGTAGAGATGTGTAGTGGCACAGTAGAAATGTATCAATAGAATCATTATATGTTATAAAAAGTAAAAAAAACTGCCTAACTCTTGATTCTAAAAAGATGCTGGCTCAGACACTCCTTTTGTCCCTATTGGACTATAGCATGCCTATATATGCCACAGCTAACAAAACTACCTTAAAACATCTAGAGGTTGTATACAACCACATTTGTAGATTTATCACATGGGATACTAGGCTTACACATCACTATATACTTTATCTGAAAACAAATTGGCTTTGTTTTTCCCAACAGTAATCATATTTAAGGTTACCAGTATTTTGGAAACTTTTTAAAAGTTCAATTCCTTTTCTCTTTAAAACTATATTGGTACCCAATGTGTTTAGTCATCCAACTAGGTCATTTCCCACTGGTAAATTTAACATACCCTTATATCACACTGTCCTGGGAGCAACGTTAATTGATTTTTAAGGCCATAACTGATTGGAATGTTCTTCCTGTGGAATTCAGTCTTCTTATGTCTTATAATACTTTTCAAATGCATTTGAAAAGTTATTTATAGGATTGTCTCACTGCACTTACTTTGATTAAGTAATGTTATCTTGTCTCATGTTATACCTCATGTATATCTTTGTCAGTATTATTGTATATTTGGGTTCGCCATGAAAATTGTCAGTTATGCTCTTGGGTTCTTACCCAGTTAACAAATAAAACAAACAAACAAAAAAAAATGTTGAACATACTCGCAGCTTTCTTTCAAAAGAGCTTCAGTTTCTATGATTAACAGTTCAAATATTACAGCTATTAAAATATAATTTCAGGCATTATAAAATTACTTAAAAAATGTATCTTTTGAAAATGGTTTGACGATACTAGTGGTTGTTATAGTTAAGAATAAATGCATTATTTTCTAGTCTACCTTAAGAGCCATTAGTCCATTGAAGACCCTATCAGCTGTGATTGGCTCCTTACTCATCTTCACCTCTCCTTCCCTTTGTTTTGTTCAACCCTGTGATATTGGTCCATCTTTCTCTTTAGTGAATACTGAGCAGAATAATTTATTCAGTGATGCTGCCTTTCTGCTACTGTCCTTCACCCTCTCTGTCTCTTGTCTCAGTTTGACAGTACTTTCATTCATCCTCTTTTTTTCTCAGATGTACTGAAAAAAAGTCTTGTCACATTCTTTAACTCCCTCTGCACCTCTCAAATCAGCTCCTGATTTGCCCTTTCTTATTTCCCTACCAGCTGATCTATAGTGAGGAATCACTAACTGGAATGCTATTGAAAGATTCCCTTATGGTTACCCAAGTGTTCTGATCAGAATTTACTATTTCTCACATAAAAAGAACTCCTTCCTGCCACAGGTCCTTCCCCTGTGAGAGAGGGCTGGAAATGGCAGTGTCATATGCAGCACCTGGAGTTCTTTGTCTCCGGCATCACTGATTGGTTGCAACTGGTCATATGGCTTGTCAAAAAATTTGACATGCTCAGTATGTGCTCACTTAAAAAAGTGCTACATCTAAATGTCAAAGTAGGGATAATGAAAGAAAGGTGCAAGTACACAAAATTGCTGCAGTGTAAATATGTATCAGCTGACATGAATGCAAAAATCTTTTTTGCAAAAACACATAACCAAAAGTGCTACTGCAGCCCACTACACATTTGGTGAAAGGCGTTCATCAGGGGGTCTGGTTACTTGCTATAGCTTTGGCTTAGGAGCACAAAGTGATGAATATTCATGAACTTCATACATTTACACAAAGCAATCAATTTCCTATAACCATTAATTTATATTGAAACTGCAGTATAGCACACATAAATGTGCAAGACAGTTAATAATGACAAGTGAATATGATCCTAAAAAATCTTCCTAAGAGACTGGGTAAAGATGTCACTTAAATAAAATTAGATGGTAATCATTTTCTCATTATAGGTCTTATGATCCCCAAATATTATTTTTTTATTATGGACACACGTGAAATCTAATCAGAGAGCAAAGTTATTTTTGATCTCTTTTCAATGCCATTATTATTTAAAGGACCTACATGCAATTAAATACTCACCAATGAAAAACATTATCTTAAGGTGCTAATGATGCTAAATGATGTATAATGTGAAATTTTAATTTAATAAAAGCACAGAACTGACAAAACAAAATAAATATAACTTGTGTAATAAACATGGTAGTGTACTGTCAATTCTAAATGGTGTATTACTATATTAAAGAACATTTAAGATTCAACTAAGGACCCCCATGAAATTGAGTCCCAAACCAAATAATCTTATAAGCTAAAATAACAAATAAATCCCACTGAATTGAAATAAAACACCATTACTGAGATAGTAGAGAATTCATTAATATAAAGCAGATGCATGTCATATATTTCAAGGGGCACTGTTAACCTCCTTAGGCTTTAAAGTGTCTCTGGTTTAATAAAAGACATGCCATGTTTGGTCACATTCTATAGAAATTGTTGATGTAGCTGGCTGTTTTATTCCAGTTCTGTTTTTCCATTTTAAAAGGAAAAAACAGGCTGCCCACCATACTGGTTTCACCACACAAAATGTGTTTCTTTACAGTCCTAGATCAACTTGTACTGCATCTTTCCTGGACATGGGAACATCCCCAAAACCACGTAGCCACTCATTATGCAGTAGGAGGAGAAGAAATTATTGAATTATGATAGACTGCACTATTTTTAGGTGTTCCTAATGTTCATGAAGTATGCAAAATGAGTCAATCAAGGAACTGAAACATGACAATGTTATAGCATATGGTTATGGCTTATTGTGTCTGGAATTTGGATGGGTATGTATTTATTGAGATATAATCTTAAATCAAAAACTATACAGTTTTTGTTCACAGATTTATAGAGTGTTACAGGCTTAGGAGGCGGACACCTTTTGAGAGCTCTCCACCCAATGGGTGGATTTGCAGTTGTATTAATGATAAATTGTTTTTTACTGCCCATAAACTGTTCTAATCATTTTTTGAATGTATCCATGGTTTTACTTTCTACAACTGAGGTTGGAAGTGCATTCCAAGGTGCAACAACATGTTGAGTGAACCATTAACTTCTCTTATGGATTTGGTAGGTATCATTTTACAGAAGAAGTAATGCAAGGAAATGCATATACAGGTTTTTTTTAACATTTTCTTTCTTTCCTTCTGGTTTGTTAAATGGAGAGATAGACAAACATCTTTAACTCTGTTCTATGCACTTTAATGATGCGTTTTTTATTTTCTTTGTTTTGGTTTAGAGATTACCCATACAAGAAATATCTTAGACAATGTAGAAATCCAGGACTCAATCCTTACAGTGAGTTTACATGCTGTTAAGCATGTAGCATTGGCTAATAGTTTGTAACCTATCTCTCTCTACTATAAATGTTACAATTATTAGTACACTTTATGTCTAACAATGTATAAATGTTTATCATAGCTTATTGTTCTTGTATACAATGTTCTCAAAACTTTTTCATATGTCACATTTTTCCTATTCTTTTTATTTTAAATTTGCATCAGCTAATTGGCTTAACAAAATAAAGTGAAATTGAAGAAAAAATACAGGTGAAGTCAAGTTGTAATGTTTCTTGTTTAACCAGCTGTCAGACTTCTCAGTCTGTTCCAAAAACCTCAACAAGACACAAAAATATCTTATAGTTATCATTAATGTAGTGATGCCATCTGATGATGTTCCTCTGGTATGGATTACATCCCTAAGTGAATACTCTTAGTTCCTCCCAACAGGACAGGAAAAGGTTTGCGTACAATGGGGCCAAAGTGCCACCTATCACTGTTCCCTGTTCTTGGTGATAGAAATCCTCATAAACAAAATAATTGTGTTTAAGAATGGAATCCACAACTGGGAGAAGAATGTCTGATGGCACCCCTGGTACATGACCCTGTTGTCTCATCAAAAAGTGTCTGATGACTTGAGTGCCCAGGTCATGTGGTGTCAGGGGTCAATCTTAACATTGCTTTACTAGCCCAAACCCTAGTGCAAATTGACCAGGACTAGTGCAGCTAACTCTTTACTTGTCCATCTTGACTAGTGCAGGTTTTCATGGCTATTAACCTATTATACCCATTAGCACCATATGGCATCAGAACCATCCATTGCTTAACCTAACCCAAAATGGCAGCATCAAATAGAATGAATTAATGGAGTTAAAGAAAGTCTTTACTTTAGCAGGCTCTAGTCCTCATGCTAATCTCTCTCAATGTTCCAGATGGCCTGGTGTGATTACCAGCTCATTAGGAGCTGCAATTAACTGACAGTTCAAGAGGGGGTTCCCACAAAAGACTCAACTTTAAGCTAGTGACCAGGGTGAGATCAAGGGTATGGTGCTGTTAAGTCACTAGCTTTCTGTTTTCTGAATGTGTCTTTGTCTAATAATTTGCCCCATATTATTAAGACCAGTGCCCCTCATTTCTTTACATTTTGGGTGTCTATAGCTAACATTTCAGTGACAAAATACCAGACAGTATACATGGTCAGCCCTGCAGGTTGTGGGTTTTATCCCAGCCTCACCATAATTTCCCTCTCCCCTCCAAATCTCATAATGCTGTTCTTTCCCTGGATACCACTGCAGACCAGACTTTGAAATGACCATCTACAGATCCATAGCTGCTATTACTGGCAAGTGTTGGGGGTCCCCAGGCACTTCTAAATGGACCATTCCAGACATCACCATCCATACAGTTCCACCCTTACACCACCCAGCATGTCCTTTTATCCTAAAAACAAAGCTTTGGATCATGTATTGGATGGTACAAAAATAAACCTTAATGAAATACATAATTTGAAAGCTTAAAATAGGCATTTCTGGGGTACATGGATCATTCTGTATATAAATAGAGATAGTATAGCATTATGGCTGTGTGTTGTTTACCCTGGGCTGATGAAAGGACAATGTTAAAGAAAAATCTGTTATTGGTGGGGCAGATCATATTAAAATCAATGCTTTTAAAAATAAAAACATCATAATTTTCTATTTTCCAAGCCCCTTAAGTTTGTGTAACCCCAGCCCAAAGAAATCTTAGATGTGCTCCTTGCTCAGTTGAGATGGTCAAAAACTTCCAGCAGTGCAGGTCTCCAGTTGACTATTGGGTGGAGGCTGAGAGTGTCTTTCTCTCCCTGACTCTGTTCATTGCCCTGTGGGTGGTGGTGACAGCGAGGTGAGGTGCATGATGATGTCAGCTATTGTGTGTGCAGAGCTAGGACTGCTTGATTGAACATTTGCTGCTGTGATGTCCTTTGGTTTGGTGGGGAGGAGCAGAAAGAGGAAGAGAAGAGTTCATGGTACAAAACAATGAGGGGTGGGGGGCTCACTGTGTGTGATGGCATTGCAGTCTTTTGTTCTGCTGGAGAGCTGGTAGCAATGTGGTAGCAGGATAAATGTGCAATAATCAGAGTATTTTTTTATTTATTTATTTATTTATTCATTCACGTCTCGGATTACAACCTTTGAGCTAGAAACTCATTTGCAAAGGTTTCATGTCAAGAAGGAATGAAATACAAAAATAATACATACAGTCAAGCAGGCAGTGCATAGGTAAATCATATCTAGGTACATTAAGTCAAACAATCTGGTAGACAGGCATTAGGGCTGACAGATCGAGTTACTGACATGGGTAGCTATAGATTTCATTTTGGAGCAATGGTAAATCTCTTGTAAGTGACCAACATTGACCATTATAATTGAGGGCTAGTGCAACCATCTGTGGGCTAGTGCAATTTTGAATCAACTGCAAAAACATTTAAGGCTAACCCCTGTGCGGTATACTGGTATAGAGTAAATTAATATCAATTAATATCAAGTACCAGAAACACATAATCTTCCTTCCAAGCTATGTTATTTATTTTATTAAGTATGTCAATAGTTTCTTGTGGAAAGGCTGGTATCCGATAGATCATTCCCTTTAAGAAAAAGTCAGAATATCTGGACAAATTTTCAGACACTGAGCCTATTCTCAAAACAATATCACATTATCTGCCATCAAATTCTATGCTTCTACCAGAGGTGGTGGCATCGAAAACAGTGGTGGGATTCAAGAATGCATGGGTAGGAATAAGTGTATCTTAGTGGAAAGTGTGGGGTTGCACACATCAAGTAGAGTCTGTGGTGACAGTATAGGCCAGAAAGAAAATTGGAAGACTAGGTGGACCAAGTGGTCCTTTTCTGCCAGCAAATTCTAGGTTTCCATGTTTATTAATAAACTAATAAACAAATTAGCCAGCCTGAGAGCGGGTCCCTGGGTGGTAGCCTGGGTAAAAAAATTGGCTGGATAACAGGGCACAGAGGGTAATAGTAAACGGAGTCCACTCTAAAGAAAGGGGATTACTAGCTGGGTACTGCAGGGTTCAGTACTGGGTCTGGTCCATTTTAATGTCTTTATAAGTGACATTGCAGAGGGACTGGAAGGAAAAGTATGCCTCTTTGCAGATAACACATAGATTTGCAACTGGATTGATACACAAGGGGGGTGGCAAGGATGAGAAGGGACTTGGCAAGGTTGGAGGAATGGTCAAAAGTATGGCAGCTTAGATTCAATGCAAAGAAGTGCCAAGTAATGCACCTGGGAAACAAAAACCAAGGGGAAGAGTACACAAGGGGGGTGGGATACTAACAATAACAAAAACGGAAAGGGACCTAGGGTAGTCATACCAGATGACCTAAAGGTAAGCATGCAATGTGAGAAGGCAGTAAGGAGGGCTGGGGGGATATTGGGATGTATAGGAAGAGGCATCACCAGTAGAAAACAGAAAGTTGTCATCCCTCTGTACAGACAGTTGGTGAGACCCCATCTGGAGCACTGCTTGCAGTTATGGAGACCCTATCCCTAAGGACATAGACAGGATGGATGCAGTCCAGAGGAGGCAACTAAAATGGTAAAGGGTGTGCACCAGAAGCCATACAAAGAGAGACTAAAGGAGTTTTATATATATATATATATATATATATATATATATATACCCTCTAGGAAAGGAGGGAGATGGGGAACATGATAGAAAATTTCAAGTACCTCAAGGGAATCAACAAAGTTCAGAAGGGTAGCATCTTTCAGAAAAAGTGATGCACAAGAACAAGGGGGCACAATTTGAAGACAGAGGGAGGGATTGCTCAGGGGCAATGTGAGGAAGTATTTTTTCATGGAGAGGGTGGTGGACGCATGGAATGGCCTTCCTGAGGAGGTTTTGGTGTCAAAAGCCATGGGGAAATTCAAGAATGTATGGGACAGACATAAAGCAATTCTAGTGGGGTGTAGGAAGAAGTAGGCTGTTGGTTAACTAGGATCTGCAGCTTATCCAATAGGTAGGGAAATGGGCAGACTGGTTGGGCCAAGTGGTCTTTATCTGCCATCAAAGTCTATGTTTCTATCCAGAAGAATTCTAAATATTTTTGTGTGTTTTGGGCAAAAGACAGACAGTTGGATGTGTAGGGTATTTAACTCTTAAATAATTGCATCATCATATGTTTTCTGTCCACTCTAGAGTGTATTTTCTTTAAGGTTGTCAAGAATGCCTTATGTAGTAATGTATGGTCACAATGCAACTTCCTGTAATAATTCATGTTATATGAGCTGTCAAAGTACTTTATTTTTATATTCTTCATTTGACATGATAACAACATAACCACCTTTTTCATAAATTTTTATTACAATGGCTCAAATATTTTTAATTAATTTAATGCTTAACACAGAAACATGAAAAAAAAATAGAAATTGATGGCAGATAAGGACTGCCAGGCACATCCAGTCTGCCTGTATATCCCACCTTTATTAACAGCCACTGACCTTCTTTCTGTGCTTGACACTCAAGGGTGGAAATGTTCTGACAGATATCATTTGGTTTAAAATTTTCAAAAAGTTAACTGGCCCAGTAATGCTGATGGTCTAGGCAGTGTATGCCACGCCTCGCTCCATGACAATGACCCAAGTTTTGGAAGCAGACATGGGTTACCGGGGGTCAACTTGGAGTAAGAGGATCGAATATCTGAGGGGCTGCTCTCCACTTCTGCAGAGGGAGGGCTTGCTTGCCGGCCTCTGACTGCCATGGGTGGAGATTGGTGGTAGTGCAGGCCAGGGCAACATGGAAGGAAAAGGCTGTGGCCTGGTGATGCATGCATGCCTCCATGTGTACACTGCTGCAGGAGAGATGGGAGAAAAAAAAGAAAACTGGAAGTTGCAGCTAAGTGAAGCTCTGCATGTCCATCTTCAAACTTTTGCTGCCATGCAAACCACCACAGTCTGAACTGGATTGTGAATCGAGGAGGAACCCCTCCCCTTCCCTGATCCCACCATGGGGGGAATCCATGGGGCTGCCCAATCATCAGGCAGGTCTTTGGGGAGCAGATGCTAGTCCTTGAGGATGGGACAGGGTTGATAAACCTCCTCTGATCCCAGACTGGAGAAAAATCAATGTACAGAAAAAAATCAAATAGCTAATTAATCTCTTGATCAACACTTTCCTGAAACATCTGGGGAGGCAGAATATTTAGTGTTGCTAGATTAAAAATAGATTTTGGTTTTAAACCAGTATTTGTTTTGCTGTTAATCTTTTAATTAGCAAATATCTTGAAAAGGAAACTTCTCTCAACCTATTTTCTATGTACTGTACCTGTGTATTCCCTCTCTTGCGTCTCCCTCATTTCATCCTAATTTAAATATAAATGAGGTTGCTTTACTCTGTTTTGCCCTGGTGTAAAAATCTATTTGTCTCCATTCCAAAGGTCCTGACTCCACTCATGTAAGGCATCATGGGAGCTGATGATGCATACATGCACAAGTGAGCACAAGTTAGTTCAGTTCTGTTACATGTCTTGTGAAGCCCCTGTATTCTCTACAAGCATTTTCTAACTCAGATACACTTTAAACTGCAGAAAACAGCAGGGCACTTACTATGTGCTGAAAAGTTTCATGGCCTGCATAAGACAAGAATATAAGGACTGCAGAGGATGCCAACAGCACTGACTATCACAGTGTAACTACTGCAGACTTCAGCACCAAAACATCATAAAATTCTAGGATGCCTTACATGAGTCAGGTCTTGACATGTGCAGTGGAGTGAAGCAGATTTTCACACCAAACTTAAGTAACTTCATTTACATTTAAATCATGATGAAATTAGGAAGGTGCAATAGAGGTAATAATTGTGCATGCCTACAAACAACACAGGAACAGAATAAAAGGCTGAGGAGACCTTGTCTTTAAAACACAGCAATAGCAAGTCATAATAATTACAGTATGGTGCACAGTAATGTAACAATCAGTTGAGGACTAAAATGCAGGGATACCAGAAGCAGTACAAGAAAGGGAGGCCATAAGGCTTCCTGGATCATGCAGAAAGATAACAACAGATGTATGATACAGCATTATTTGGCAGAAGGAAAAAAAAGGATCCAGTCTAAACTAATATGGTGTGCATTTCAGACCGTAAATTCATAACCATTCAGAGGTAACATGAGTACGAGGGTTGTGACCCAAGAGAGGGCTTGAGGCACCCACATTAGGATGATAGTAACCTTGGTGTCAGACAGGAGAGGGATGTTAACCCACAACAGTTCTTGATACTGAGGAGCTGAAGACAACCAGTAAGTATTGTATTTCACTTGAAATCAGTATTTTGAAAAGTAATCTGATTCATTTTGTTATCTCCAATGCCTACTTCATCTCTATTCCCTCCTCCCCTTCCTCCTGATCATTTATAAAAACAGGTTCATTATTCAAAATTGTCAATGCATAGTCCGTATTAAAGTCTGCTGCGCATTCTCCTCTGTTACATTGGTTAATTCAGATTGGTCAGTCATTACACTACTATTTGTTTCTTCCATATTAAATACATTTTCAAAGTCACTCATATTCTGGTTCCCCATCATGTTTTCCACTTTGTTCCCTTCAATGCTGTCCTCAAAGAGTACTTGTAAATTTATGTTACTGTGTTATTTAAATAGTCCAACTGTTGCCCTGAACTCATTGATTTCCTGGCTTGCTGTTGTCCCTTTCTTTCTCTTGCCTCTCCTGGTCTTTTTCTGTCATCTTTGTTTTTTGTTTTCTGTTTCTTGTTTGTCAATTAGTCTGTTGCAACATTCTTGTGGTCTCTGTCTTCTTTGGCACTAGTAGGTGGTGGGGCTTCAAATTGAGGGCTTGTTCCCGCTTCACTGTTACCTGTTTCTCTCTGTCTGAATTTTGATCTGTGATTATGTGATCAGGATCATCTCATGCTGCTGGTACTTTTAAAAATTTCCCAGGTGTAAACCATGAAATTTTCATAGTCACTAAGATCATGCAAATACATTATTTTCTTCTGCATAACCTCTTCTGTCAAATTTATCAACACACTCCTTCATCTAAATCAGCATCGGTACTGTAAGTGTTTAAATATTTTTTGAGCTCATCAGTCTCAGCCTGAATGTCTTTTAAATTCAAGTCATCTTCCTTAATCAGCAACTTAATGAGTGTAAAAGAAAACACATTAAAAGCATTTTCCCACACTTGCTTTTGTCTAAAATTCCCTGATTCTAACTTTGGTATTTTTTCCATTTTGAGACTATGGGGAATGCAGCCAAGTTTCACATATTTTGATAGTGGGACATATTTTAACCCTTAGGCTGCTGATGGAATTAGAACGTATAGGAATATTGGACTGATATATCAGTCCGCAGCCATACAAGGGTTAATGTTGTTTAGTTTCTTAAGCAAGTGTTATAAATGTATAAATATTTCTTTCATTGACTGTGCATAATTGCAACTTTGTTCTTCTGTACCTGTGTCTTCAAAGACTAATTCTACCCTCTGCCTTTTTTATTCTTTATTAACCAGGTAAGGCCACTAGGTACAATAAAACTGCCTGTTTTCAGGAGTGACCTGGGATCACTGGGGAGGTTAAGTGACTTGTGCAGAGTCACATAGTATGCAAGTGAAGGTTGTGGGAATCAAACCTAGGACTGCTGGAAAGGGCTGTGCAGAATGAAACTTCTGCTGTCTGAATTTTGGTAAAAGTCAGAATTTCACTTTCACAAAATGTTGGAATACACTTTGGTTACTTTCGCAGAAATTCTGACTTAGGATGGTAGAATGAATGTATGAATTGTGGATTAATGTATTATAGTGCAGAAAGAAATTCCACAGAACTGATCACTGAACTGTGGAATGATTACATGTATTATGTAATAATGATTCATTAAACTGCAGAATAAAATTCATCAGAATGGACATTTCACAGTTCATGTGTATTATTCCACAGTTCAGTCAGAAAAATCTGTGGAGCGGGTGAAAATTCGCCTAACGCATTTGGAAGATTCTGATTTCACCAAAGGTGGAAGTTCGAAATATTTTGCTAAATCTATGAAATTTCACAAATGTTCTGTGGTACTAGAATTTGCAGCTTCTACCAAGCTGTACTTCTGGATGTACTCAGCTCATTCATAGCTTGTTACTCATACCTTTAAGCCATACTGATTTTGGAAAAACTCTCATTTGCATTTACTAGCAATGATGGTGTCAGCTGCTCCCCATTTACAGACCACTGGGTGGAACTAATCCTTGCTTTGGGAGCCAACACCATTGTACTCATGGGTAAAACTTTTTGAAAACCCAAGAGAAACCAGTGGATTCACCACATATCACATAAAACATGACTGAGTGATTGATAACCACCTAGCACCAGGCTTATAAAATTGATCTCCAAGGCAGACTGTTACTGGATTGTGATGAAATGCATCCTGGAGGTATAAGACAATCACAGTGAAAAAAAAAACAAAAACTTCCAGGATAGCTGCCTCTTCAGTACTACCCCAAATTTATTCAGTGACACTGAAAGAAAGGACACAATATAGCAGAAGGATAAATATTTATTAACTCACATTAATGCAAAAAGCCTGGTGCAAACTCATATAGCCAAAAGTGCCCAATACGGCCTGTGTACATTCAGCAAAAAGTCTTCATCAGAGGATGTGGTTACTTACTATAGTATGTTGAAGTTCCCAAATGCCACAGAGAAACCACATTCCTTAGGGCCTGCTTTACCATAAAATACAAGTTCTGTAGTGTCACTGAACTGGTATATGATGCCAAATTCCATGAATTTCTTTGTTTTTACCAGTCAGCAGACAGTCCAGATTCTGGAATTTTACTGTGTTTTCTTGTAAAAACTGAAAACCAGTGACTATGACCAGAGTCCAGATTGTTGGATTTTGTTGGATTCACCATATGCAAATTAAGCATTGGCTTACCCTTACATGGCAGAACAGGGTGTACCTCCCTGATAGTGACACCAATACAGTGAAATATGTTGATGCCAACAACATCAACAGTTCACTGTATTGGTGCACCTGAGACCCGGGCACACTGCTTCCTGGTCCTGCACCCCCTACCTGAATCAACTCCGACTAGAAGTTGATTATATTTAGAATGGGGAGTGCATGGGGCAGAGTCCCCTGCATGGGGTGTTCGAGTGGGAAAGCCCCCCGACAGAAACAGAGACCGGCAGTCCTTTGGGATTTATGTCAACTGCAACTTGCTGTTAACATAAATTCTGTCACTCTGATGCTGGTTGACAAAACTGTTGTCGAACCAGCATCATAGAGCCACAGAACAGAACCTGTCATCTTCATTCCAGCTAGCAAATGAGCATAATACCCTTCAAGGCAATGAGGCAAGTCTCCTGGCACCATCCATGGCAGCAGTAAAGAATCCCTATAGGAAAGGACCCACACCACTTCACCACAACCAATCAAGAGCACAGTTTAGTCTGAAGGTAAATAGCAAAACATGTATATTACAGTTGTCAATGTAGGTAATACAATGGCAGTTCTCAATAGCAGCAGAGTCAATAAGATAACTTTGTTCCCATTTACTAGAACTCAGAAATCATTACAAGCATTAAATTTTCTCCAATTCTTTCAGCAGCAAACTTAAGCAGTACTTTATATTTACATCAGTTTCAGAAAAAGTGCTACTCTGCATCTCTGGTGATGAATAATGACAGATGTAAACAGCAAATTACCAGTCTTGCATTACAGACAGTCAGTGGTGGTAGAACAAACACAGACACACACATAAAAATTCAAGCTGGACACAGCTAGAGTTGATTGTTCAACCCCACTGTACAGACACTTGATCACTAAATAGGCAATAGTGCCAACAACTACAATGATGTGCAGAATGGATCATAGGTAGCAAGAAAAGACTAAAGGTAAGGGATCTTTCTTGCAGCTCTGGCACAGGCAGCTTTTCTCCAAATTCTGACTACAGATCTCACTCAGAATTAAAGAACTGATGCTATCCTGAGTGGTAATAAAACTGCACACTAGCCCCCACCCACCCACCCACCTTACACATGCACTAAGTCACATGGCAACAGAAGTTCTGAAACCTTAATCCCTGAGACATCAGTGAGCAACCTTAAAAAATTTGGGAACCCAAGGAAATTCAGCAATGCCATTCAGGTAGTGTTTTGCATTTGTGTTCTTTCTTCCTAAATGCATCACCTTATATTTCTCAAGCTTGAAGTTCATCTGATGATTTGTTGCCTATTTCCCAAATCTATCTAGATCTTTCTACATTGAATGTATCTCCTGTTGTGATTAAAGTACTCTTCCTAGCTAGGTGTCATCAGCAGACTTAGTGATCCAGCTACTAGTACCCACTTCCAGATTATTTGTGAATATTCTGAACAATGTAAACCTAGAACCAAACCTATGGAATGCCACTGGTCAACTGTTTCCATGATAATTGGTTACCAATAATTGTGACTCTTGCCTGTTACCCAGCAACAACATTTTCATCAATTTCAGCACACTCAAGGTATACTTAGGTACAATGTTCTATCAGGCTTTTTATGTAGGAATTATTTGGCAACACAAGGAAGAATTGCTAGGGTTTAATAGAAGTGGACTGATTGTGAGGGGGAAATGATTTGAACTAGGATACTGAGGTAGTCAGGTACTGTAAGTGGTATGTAGAATGCTTGTGCAATGTGATTATAACTTTGGCTTATATTTTATCTACCCCTTCTATAGAGACTACCACCCATACGAGGTTCTGTACAGACTCAAGAATCCTCAGGAGGAGAGTTACACCCTAGAGGTTGGCAAGGATGACTTTCTCATAAACCAATGGTACCTTTAGCAAGAAGTCCCTACGCTATGAAAAGATAAGCACTGATGGAAGAGGGTTGGATGGTAGTAGCAAGAAAAGCAATTGTCCAAAACATGCTTAGGTATGCACAGTTTAAGTACTACTTCATGAGGGTTATGGAGAGTGTTGCCTGCTGCCCTTATGAACCAGAGACAAAAGAGTTTCAATTCAATGGACCATCAGACTTCTCCTGTAGAAACATGAAAAATAGACATAGAATGCTAAGTAGAAAAAAGGCCCAAGGTCCATCCATTCTGTCCTAACCCTATCTACTGACCACCAAAACACCAACCAGCTACTCTGAATCAGGTTTCCCAGAACCACACAACACACCATTAAATCTATCCCACACTGCCTTCAACCCCGTCACACTGCCAGCATTCACCCATTTCAGTAGGCAAGCAATTGGAACTCTCCACCACACTATTTTTTAATCAGAACTTAATGCCAGTTTTAAACACAGCTCAACAGCTTGTATTTGTGACTAGAGATGTGGAAATCCATGAGTTTTGTTCTGTGATATATTTCACGACATTCGTATGTTTTGCAAAATATTTTGCGGGTACGAAATGCAAAATTCCTTTGGCAAATTGTGAAGTTTGCCTGCAAAATGTGAAATTTTGTGGGAAATTGCAGTTTTGCCACTGTCAGGCAAAATTATGCCACTCGCTGGCGAAATTCTGCATTTTGTGGGCAAAATTTGCAATTTCGCCAGAGGAATTTTACATTTCAGACCTGTGAAATTGATCAGCAAAATCCAAGATTTTGCCAGAATTTCACTGCATCTCTACTTGTGACTCCTAGTGACTGTAGTAATCCCTTTCATTATAACCAGCTCTGCCCTATCTTCAATGTTCATCCCACGTAGAAACTTCTGTGTTTTTATGCTATCACTACTTATTCTCCTGGTCTGTAGAGAATACATGTTCAAGATTGTTACAGAGATTGTGCAGAATGTTAAATTCTTCTGGCTGACTTCTTTAGGAAATTAAATTCCACTTCTGAAATGCTTTTCAGAATTTCTTTTTTAATTGCCCAGAATTCCAAAAAAGCATTTCCATGAAAAGAATATTCTACAGATCATGTAAGCTGCATGTAAAATCTTATTTTGTAGTTTGCAGAAAATGAATCTGCAGTTTACATACACTGTGGGATACAATTGTGCATTTAATATTCAGCTTTCAGAGTTTCAGAAATAGGCTTCTAATGAAATTCTGCTGAATTAGGCAGAATTTCTAAAATTTCATGAAATTCCGTCAAAAGAGGAATATAAAAATTCCACACAGCTCTATCTTTAATCTTTCCTCATATGCACTGTCATGATGATCACTGATCATTTTTGCTGCTCTCCTCTAAACTAGTTCCAGCCCTTTCCAGTCTTGTTTAAGATGAGGGGACCAGAACTGGATATAGTATTCCAGTTGCAGTCTCACTACTGATCTATACAGTGGCAGAATCCCCTCCGTCCTTTGGCTATTGATGCACCTCCTTATGTATCCCAGCATCCTTCTGATCTCCCATATGCTTTATAGCACATCATTTTTGGTTTTAGGCTGTTGCTAATAATAACCAACAGGTTCAACTCCTCTTTAGATTGTGGCATCCTTATCCCATCTATTGAGAATACTTTTTTGGGGGGGGGGTTCTTCCTCCTAATTTGCATGACAGCACACTTCTTGGCATGAAACTTGGGTTACCATATGTTCAACCAACTTTGTAGCCTCTCCATATCCCTAACCACATCTCTGACTCCCTATGCACTGTCCACCCACTTGCAGTTTAGTGTCATTCACAAACAGGCACACTTTGTTGTTGACCCCCTCCACCTTACATCTGAGATGTACATATTGAAAAGTGTAGTTTCCAGTACAGAGCCTTGGTAAACCCCATTTTGTCCTTCTTGAATACTCAGCAATTGCCATTGATGACCATCCTCTGGATAGAAACATAGAATATGACTGCAGATAAGGACTGCTTGGCCCATCTAGTCTGCCCATTTATCCTACCTACTGTAATACCATAGACCCAACCTGACCTCTGGCTTTACCCCCCCCACCTTGCCAGTAAGGTTCCCTTATGCCTATCCCATGCATTCTGGAATCCTGTTACCATTTTAGCCCCCACCACCTCCACTGAGAGTCTGTTCCAGGCATCCACCACTCTTTATGTGAAGAAGCACTTCCTCACATCTCCTTGGAGTCTACCCTCCTCCAGCTTCATTGCATGGGCCCTTGTTCTTCAGCATCTTCTTTTCTGAAATATGCTTCCCTATTGAACCTTATTTATGCCATTAGGTATCTGAAAGTCTCTATCATATCCCCTCCTTTCCTCCAGGGTGTACGTATTGAGGTCCTTTAGTCTCTCCTCATAGGGCTTTTGATGCAGGCCCCTACCTTACACATGTCATCCAAGGGGGAGGTATCAGATGACAACATCTCTCAGTACAATGCCCAGTCACACCCCTACTATGGCCCAGAAACCCCACCCAGCCATTCACAACATGACAGGTCCCCACCCCACCCACACCATGTCATATGTCATCGACGTTATGACGCCCATCATGGGAGATGCCAACATGGCGGTCCTCAAGATAGGGGGTAGCAGGCCCAAGTCTGGTCCCGACAGCACCACCTACAGCTGTTATTAATGTGGAAGACAGGCAGGAGATAGAAACAATGATTGAAAATGAAATAGATAATATACCTATCCCTGAGAGAAGTAAATGGGACATAAAAACCCAAATCAGACAGCTTCTACAAGAGGCTGGTACTTAGGATGGCATTGTTCATACTGCAGCTGAGGCTGCAGCCCGGGCTGCCCTAGATGGTGCCTGAGATAACCTACCTCCACCTGATTGGCCCAATAATCCCCTACAAATGGCCTACTCTGCTCAGCAAATAGCTCACAGTATCGGTCGGATGAACCTGTCCGACAACCTCAGCTGCCACTTGGAAAAGGTGTGTTCCAAATGTGAGATGCTTAACCTCGCTGCAGAATATCAGGTCCAGATACTACGCCAGACCATCGATCCTAGGTTGTGGGTCAAACTCCCCGATGCCATCCGCCAGGACGGCAATGCCACCTTTGATGAGGCTGCAGCTGAGCTCATTTTTGCACACAGCCCCGGTGTAGTAGGAGTGATGCTTGCATACCCTGTAAAACAGAACACAAAGGAAAGTCCAACGACTCATCACCAGAGACTCTGGATGGCCTACCGAGCAGGAAAGCACCTTGCACAAGAAGCTGCAGATGTATCTCTTATTGCGTACAAGACCCTGTTCCTTAGAAACATGATTCCTGCAGTAAGAGAAAAGGTAGAGCCAACCACTTATCCCAACATGGACTGGTTTGCCGACATCCATCGGAAAACCAAGAGAGTCTACCAACTCTACATCCATTATCTGGGCTCCGGTTCCAAGAAAGTAGCCACCGTGGAGCCTACTTAAGAGGCCGTGATGCACTACATGGTGGAAAGGCAGACCCAACACAAACAGCCCCTCCCCACAGACAAACAACACCCCCAACAGGCCCAACAACAACAGCAACAACCACAACAGAAACAGCAGCAATGGGGAGGGAAGTGAAACTATCATAAGAATAAGAAGCACAAGAATAAGGGTAGACAACAATAACAAAGAACAGGCCTTTCATATAGGAAGATAGCTGAATAAAATCAGAAATTCAGAGAGCTCCTGGGGCAAGTGCACTCTGTGGCAGATGCTGTTCCTGCTCAGTCCCTTGTGGCTGTACAACCAGTGACCCAAACCCCGATGGGCCATGGTGACACTGGAAGTACAGGCCCTCAGACCCATACTGGCCTGAACCCAGAAGCTCCTCCCTATATAGCATCAGTGCAGCATGGTGAAGTGGTTCAAAGGAGCCACGCCCAACCTCTCCATGCTCCCAGCAGTACAGACTGACAATTACAGGCCCCAGTCCAGATTGTAAACAAGCTGGTCTTGGATACAAATGGAAGGCCCTGCACTAAGGCCGAGGTTGGGGGCCGCCTACTTATAGTGTTACTAGATACAGGCGTGGCTGTGTCTGTATTACATGATGACCACCCAGACACATCTCCTTGGTCCACCGGATGGAGGACCAACATGTCAGGATAAATGGTACTAGATTACCTGCATATCGGTCTCTACCCTTGCAGGTAGAGTTAGGCCATTTAAAGGCCTCACACACCTTCCAACTGATGGTATTGCATGATCATCCTAGTATCATAGGAATTTATTTTCTTGCACCACACAGCTGTGTAGTGGATTTAGCTAACATGCTATTGATACAAATTCAGGGTCAATACCACACTATTTTGATCCCTGATTCACATGTTGTGGCAACAATATCTGCTAACAACAAAGAGTATGACGTCATAGATTTATTCAAAGATAATGAGCTTTTCCCAAAGCTTCTCCCCATCTTGCAATGGCATTTGGAAGTGTTTGCAATCAACAAACATGACTGTGGCAGAATGCACACTGTCATCGAAGTGCCAGGTCCAGCACATGAGAGGCAAAGGTAATATTCTTTTCCAACTGAGGCCTTGTCTTCTCTCAGAGAAACAATAAAATCACTTCTCAAGCAAGGGGTAATCAGAACATGTGTTTCTAGTGCTAACTCCTCAGTGTGGCCTGTGAAAAAACTCACAGGTGCCTGGAGACTTACTATTGACTACAGGAAACTGAACCAGGTCACCCCCAGTTGTACTTCAACTGTGGCATCCACACCTGATGTGCTACAGCTTTTGACCCCTGACCTAAAGTGGTTCAGTGCCCTGGATATCTTCAATGGTTTTTGATCACTACCATTGGCTCCAAAGAGTCAGTATAAGTTCGTCTTCACCTTTGAAGGAAGACAGTATACGTGGACTTGCTTACCACAGGGATTCCATAACAGTCCGTCCCTGTTCCGTCTGCATATGATGGATGCACTTGAGGGTTTCTCTACTCCCCAATGTCTCTTGCAGTATGTGAATGACCTGTTGCTGGAAGCCCCCACAGAGGAACAACACTTGGATCGCTTGGATGAACTACTCTCATTCAGAAAGCAGGCCTAAAATGCAATCCAGCAAAAGCACAGCTATGACAGAAAGCAGTACTCTTTCTGGGTCTAAAAATAACTGACCAAGGCTGAATCCCTACCTGGAAGAGGATATAAGGACTGCAAGACTTGCCATTGCCTACCAGCGTGGCAACTCTTCGACGGTTTCTAGGTATGGTGAACTACACTAGAGATTTTATCTGTGATTTTGCTCAGAAAGCTGCTCTTCTGTATGAGCTATTAAAGAAGAACATTACATGGACTTGGGGCCCTATTCATACCCAGGCTGTGACATCACTGAAGCAGGCCTTGGCCTCCGCCCCAGCTCTGGTTAACCCCAATCCATCACTACCGTTCCATCTGGAATGTGCCACCTCTGACATTGCCATGTCAGCGGTGCTGGCCCAGAAGGTTCATGGCACCCTGAGACCTATCGCATATGCATCACAGCTCTTGACCCCAGTGGAATAGAAGTACAGCCTTTGCAAAAGGAACCTTCTGGCTACCTACTGGGCTGTCAAGCACTCTCTGTATATCATTGGGTACTCTCCACTGATTATTAACACCAACCACACACCAACTACCTTTCTGCTCTCAGACAGAGTGAAGGACGGATCAGTCTCTAATACCAGGCTGACACACTGGTCACTTCTTCTCCAGGATAGAGACATACAGGTGCACCCAACAAAAATTCCATCTATGCTTGCTCATGGAATCCTTTTCCAAGGAGAACCCCATGACTGTACACTGCAGTCACCTGATTTTCCAGATCCAGGCCTTTTTCTCTCTGCCATGCCACAAATACTTGACAACACCTCTTTGTGTCATATTTTTACCGATGGTTCAGCTTCCTACTATCAGGGAGAACAAATTGCAGGGATGGGCATCCTAGTGATTTACCCTTATGGTAACACTGTTAAGATCTCTAAGCGTTGCAGTGTAGCATCATCACAGTATGCAGAGACGGCAGTGGTGGCCTGTGCCCTCAAGTTCATCCAACATGGGACCAAGGATACCATCATTTTTATAGACTCTAATTGGGTTTGTTGTTCTCTTACAGAATTCCTTCCTTTCTGGCAGAAAAACTCCTTCATCTCTTCTCACGGCAGCCCAGTGAAGTACAAGGAACTGGTAATACACATACATTCACTGGCACAAAAATTTGCAAACAAACACTATGTACACAAAGTTAAAGCTCATTCCCTCTATGATCCCTTCCATGTCTTCAATGATACAGCAGATACCCTTGCCAAGGAAGGGGCCCGGAGGGGGACACATGGATGATGGATCATCCAGAGGCCAATGCAGCCATACATATTGCAGCACTCAGGAAAAAAACTAAACCCTTTTCCCTTTGGACCTCTCTGCAGCCCAACAAGTTGATACTGAACTCAAAGAAGTGTTAAGATTTCTTGACAAGAGTACCAAAGAGAAACTTCCCACACATAACCCCTACCAGAGCATGAAGGTAAGTGACACTTGTCACCAGATGACAAACTCATCTGGTAAGAGCCAGATGATTCCACCACCAAGTTGTGGGTGGTCCTCATACACCTTAGGTCTGAATTTTTGCACCAAGCGCACGATACACCCACTGGTGAGCACCAGGAAGTGGAAACACCCTCCAGAGGCTTAAGACCACCGCCTGGTGGCCTGGTGTCACCAAAGATGTCAAACAGTACATAGATAACTGCCTTATTTGTGCACAAAACAACCCCATCCCCACCAAACAAAATGCCAAACTCTTATCAGAACGACACTCTGGCCCTTGGAATGCCATACAGATTGATTTTATTGGTCCCTTGACCAATACCAGCAGAAATAACAAGTATGCACTTGTGGTAACTGACCTCTTCTCTAAGTGGGTTGAAGCTTTCCCCACTAAAACATGCACTGCTAAAACCACTGCCAAAATCCTGGTGGAACAAATTTTCTCCAGGTGGGGCCTACCTCTTAAGGTGGTCTCTGACAATGGAACCAGTTTTACAGGTGAGTTAATGAAAGAATTCCTTGAACTCCTTGGAGTTCAACAAAAGTTACATATACCCTACCACCCCCAATCTTCAGGTCAAGTAGGGAGAGCCAACAGACGGATTAAGCAAATGCTTTCCAAATTCATTGAGGACAATCCCAAAACCTGGTATTCCCTACTGCCGTTACTCCTTATGGCAATTAGGGGCACATCCTCAGCAACTACCCAGCTCACACCCTTTGAGGTGATGACTGGAAGACAGATGAGATTACCTGTACACCTGTTGTTTGACCTGCACACTCCCACTGCAGATCGTGTGTCTGTATATCAATATGTGTAAAAACTCGGAAAAGACCTTATTCACACACTTATATGCTGCTAACTGAATGGGTAAGGCCCAGCAACAATCCAAAATACAGTTTGACAAGCATGCACAAGAAGGCAGGTTGGAGATCTGGTAATGGTCATCCGATTTGCACATCCCACACATTCCTTCTCTGATAAATGGGAAGGCCCATATCCCATTGTCAACAAGCTCAGTCTGGCAGTCTATCAAATTAGACTCCTGCAAAATAATAAACTGACTGACAAATGGTTCCATGCAAACCAACTGAAACTATATAAAGGAGATTAATTACTTTTCCTCACCCCATTGGGTGGAAAAGTACTGACTTACTAATGTTTGATTTTGATTTTCAGATACACTGACAAGATGGCTATCTTGTTCCATTATCTCCTCATCTCAGGAGTTATCCCCTGCATCCAAGCCATGGTACCGAACCTCCTACCACACCTTGATCATCCAGCATCTCCTTCAGAGGGAGTGTTCATCAAAATACCTGATAGTCTGATTACTGTCCAGGAAGGTTCTGATGCTTACCTCACTGCCTAGGTTGTTGCTCCTGATCAATCTACCCTACAAATTGAGTGGCAAACCACATCGCAAGGACAAATTCTCCCTGTGGCCAAACTCTTTAAAGGAACTTTCCAGGGTTGGCCTAATGCTAAATTATCCTCATATGGTTCTCTGTCCTTGCTGCAAACTGCTCTTAGGCATTCTGGTTTATACAATATTACTGCCTTAATTGATCCTTCGTATGTGTAATTCTTTGTCTAAGGATTCTGCTTGCAAATTTTGTGTACACAACATGGCCTCTGCTGCCATGTACCTCTCTGTGCTACCACCCACTGATAAACAGCTTTTGGAATGTCCAAAGCACACCCCTGGTTCCCGCAGTGGTCTAACAGCTACTGCCCTCCCTGGTTCATTGATTAACAATTTACAATTTATGCATATGCCTGTGTTGTTTAATCTTACTTACTGGAATATGAAAGAATTTGGTATGTGTCACAATACTAATACGTCAGCATTTTATAGTACGTTATTGCTTG
This sequence comes from Neoceratodus forsteri, assembly GCA_016271365.2. Taxonomy (NCBI): domain Eukaryota; kingdom Metazoa; phylum Chordata; order Ceratodontiformes; family Ceratodontidae; genus Neoceratodus; species Neoceratodus forsteri. Next base: position 1,300,138,234 of record CM028130.1, on the reverse strand, counting down.
ATAGTTTAGCTGCATTTCAGATTTGTACTCAAGACTCTATTGCCGGGGTCCTTACTACTGAACATAGAGGCAACTTCAGGAGAAAACCCAATCCTGATGATCAAAGTAATAAATGTAATACACATGAAGCTGACAGTTCTGATGTCACTGGTGCAACAGGTACTGTCACAGGTCTCTTTGGTATGGCCATGTCTATCTGGAATAAAGCAGACATTGCTGCTATCAAATCTCATTCTGCCAAATTTCAGACTGGTTTGGTGAATAATATACTACCTCCATTATTGCATGGTGTGGATGGCCTTAGTCAGGAAGATAGATACACTGTATACAATATGCACAACATTGCTAAGGCATTTACAGACTCTAAAGAGAAGATTAATGCACTTATTGCACAGAATAACAAAGAAGAAGACAAACAATACATTGCTAGAGAAATTCTCTGCTCTGCCTATGACTCATACATCCACTGTTTAGATCCGGGGACCTATGTGATGTGACTAACTACAGGCCTATTTCCATCCTTCCTAGCCTCTCCAAAATCCTTGAACAGTTAATTTTTATCCAACTGAAAGAGTACATTGAAAAATTCTCTCTTCTCAACCCTGATCAATTCAGATTTAGGAAAAACCACAATACCATTTCTGTGCTTGCCAAAGTCACTAATGATTGGATTACTCTCATGATTCCAAACTAGTCACTGGCATCACCTTCCTGGACCTCAGTAAGGCATTTGATACTGTGAATCATAATCTTGTCTTACACAGCCTTACTAATGTAGGAGTCTTGACAACTTCAGTGCAATGGTTCACCAGCTATCTCTCTGGACATCTACAAAAAGCCAAGGCTGATGGCATATTCTTCGATCCCCTGCCTATCTCACGGGGCATTCCACAGGGATCCATTCTAGGTTCCATCCACTTCTCTATAAGGATTAACACCTAAACTCTAAAATTATCAACTCTAAACTGCACTTCTTTGCAGACGACATGGTCCTGTACATTTCTAAACCGTCACTGCCCGAAGTCTGCAATCAACTCAAAGACGACTTCATCAAGCTGGAACATAACCTCATCAATGCCAAACTGCTGCTAAATGCAAAAAAAGAGTAAAACCATGATCTTCAACCCCAGCAATCCCCCCCACCTCTGACACAATCTAATCAAATAATACCTATTGTCACCACCTTAGGTGAACCTTTAGAGGTGGTAGATAAATTCAAGTATCTTGACATATGGCTTGACAGCAAACTTACCTTCAATGCTCATGTCAATAATCTTACCAGTAAACTTAAAACCAGACTTGGGTTCTTTTTCCATAACAAGTCTCTTCCCATCAAGTGTTAGAGTTAAGCTTGTGATAGCCATGTTTCTACCACTCCTTATTAATTTATTTTATTAATTGAAGAATTTTACCTGGAGAATTACACTAAGCAACAAAATGCTTGTCTCACGGTACATCCTGGGGGAAAGGGGAGAGGGAGTATTTACATAGTACATCAGTAGACAGCACAAAGGAAAAAATAGCTTCACTGTACATAGTCAATTTAAACAATATCCCAGACTGTGCAAATTTACATCTCTGCAAGAAGTAGCATCACTGTACAAAGACAATTTACAACAAGATCACAAGCTGTGGAATATTTACAAAACAGCAAGAGGTCACAAACAACGGAAAATATTGTAGGAGGTTCCAGGGAGTCAGTGAGAGCTTAGCTGGTTATGCTGGAGGGTAGGGGAGAAATAGACCCTCAGCAGAGACCAGATCAGGGGGACTAGGTCAAATTGCAGTTTGTCACTAGATAGTTTGTTAAGGATGAGGAGAGAGAATTGGTTGAGGAGGAGTGTCGGATTTGGGATGGTAGCTGGTTCCAGAGTTTAGGTAGTTGATGTGAGAAAGCCATCTGGCCAGATGTAGTTCTTCTATAGGGTATATTCAGAGAATGAGAGTCATCAGATCTGAGGGTGTATTTAGAGGGGTGATGGGGAGAGAGGGATGAAGAGAGGTAGGCAGGGAGATTACCTAGCCAACATTTGGAGGTGAATTTTACCGCATGCATGGTTCTTCTATCAGCAAGGGAGGGGAAGTTCAGAGAGTGATAGAGTAAGCAATGGTGAGTCTGGGCAGGAGCATCTAAGGCAAACCTGCAGAAAGAGGGTCCAGCCGAGAAAGGGAGGATTGGGGAGCAGCTCCATAAACTACATCACAGTAAACAAAAATTGGCATAATCATTTTATGTACCAGTTTGCATCTTGCTGGAAGGGGGGTACATTTATTGTTTCAGTATAGGGTTCCTAGCTTAGGCCGGAGTTTCTTCTGAATGGCATAGATGTGTACCGAGAAATTTAGGTTTCTGTCTAGCCAAACTCCGAGGTATCGGAAGGAGGAGGTGTCCTCCAGTACAGAACCATCTAAGGTGTGGAATGAGGGTGAAGATGATAGCCTGACTAGCCTCTGCCAAGTTCCGAAAGTCATAGAGATTGTTTTCTTTGCATTTAGGATGAGGTGGTGCTTTTTAAACCAGTATTGTATATTGACTACGGCAACATTATTTATGGTTGTACATCTGCTTCCAGCTAGCATAAATTGGATGTTTTGTACCACCATGCTTTGCAGTTCATCACAAAGTCCCCCCAATGAACACATCGTTGCAACTTGTATACCTCAGTAGGTTGGACCTCCTTGGCAACAAGATGCTTGACCCACCTATGTACATGGACACTAAAAATCCTGTTAAACAAACTTCCAGGTTACATTTCGTCCCTTATCCACATCTCTCACAGCACTTACTCCCTAAGGAAGACCAATTTATTCCTCCTTGACATTCCTAAGACATGTACAAATTTTGATAAAATAGTTATTTCCTATGCTCTACCCACTGCCTGGAATCATCTGCAATCCATCCTCAAACTCCCCGGTGTTGTATTGATCAACCTTTATAAAGTCCTGATGGGCAGCAAGCTCAAAGTCACATGTTACTGCAATTAAAACTCTCCCTTGGTGCTATTCTTCCACTTCCTGATCCCCATCCTTCCCTTCCCTTACCTCCTCTTTACCCTGTTCCCTTCCTGTCTCCTTTTTCTTGTAAACCACCCCCAACACCACCACCTAACCTACTCACCCCCTCACTTCTCTCCCCTCCAGCTTCATCCATCCTTTTATAATATTTGCCATCCCTATGACTGGCCCACATCAATCTACTCATCCTACTTTCTCTCCTTGCCCCTTCCACCCTTTTCCTAGTCACTGTCCCTCTCTATGCATTTAGTTTGCCATGACTAAAACGTGCTTGTATCATGTCAAGTTTGTTATACTGCTTGCATATTCCAGAAATTTTCTTATGCTCTTTTGTACATGGTATGTATATAATTTGACAATATTAATCTCTCAATTTGCTGTGTGTCTTAACATAACGTGTTATTAAGTTCCCTTTCCTATTATTGATTGTGTAGTTCCCTTACCTGTTGTTTATGTCCTGCTGTAAACTGCTGTTATGTGTATAGGACCTCCTTGTGAATGAGCCTGCTCAATGGAGTTTTCTTACAATAGACTAAACTAAACTCAACTAAACTAACCAGCAGTCAGTGACAGTCACCTTGCTTCTTGAAATAGAGAAAGAGAGAGAGAGAACAGACAGACATTGTACCTGTGACTAATATAAGAACCCACAGCCAGCCACATCCACCCTGCTTCTTGAGAGAGAGAGAGAGAGAGAGTGAGACAGATCTGGTGCCTTTGCAGAATCAATGAACCCACAGTCAGCCGTGGTGAGTTCATGTCCTATGATGAATATCCATAAATTTAGTTCTTACTGTACCACTTCGGTACTATAGTCAATTTAGCAGAAATTTGCTTTATCTTGTCAGCATGATTATTAACCAGCACAGCCAAATGATCCGAAATAAAGTATCAACATTCCCCAGCATTGTTTTAAATTTCAGCATTAAAAATAATGTACTAAAAATTAATCTTGATTCCAGCATACAGTAATGATCGACTATTCTTTTAAAAAAGTTACTTTGTTATGTTACATAAATTTTTAAAAATAAATCTGCATGATCATTACAAGATGATCTGTGAACAAGTAACATCAAAATACATGTGCCACAGTAAGCAATAATTTGTAATGTTGGTTGTTCTCTCTGATTATTTCCCTGAAGGTGCTGTACCGCTAGTCTGGCTGCAGCCAGCAAAGCACCATCACACAGTCAAGAAACATTACACCCATCCTCATGATTAAAATCAATAATTTACAGTAAGTATGTATTTCATGTACTTTATTTTTGACTTGAACTGTGTTGTTAATCCTTTCTTTACCTTTTTATACAGTGCATGCCACTATGGCCAAATACAGGCAAGTGATTTTCAATTTCTCGTCACAGGTGACTGTTTAAACTTGAAGTCATACACTCCTAGGACCAAAATGCTAGCAACTACTTAAATGGCAGCAACAACTCCATTACAGTGTGGCCACTTAAATAATTATATCTGCTGGTAAGTATCAGTCTTATTTCCTCTTTTTTTTTCTTGTTTTCCACAGGTTTAAAGTATTCAATGGCAGTGACACACAGGCCAGATAATATCTCTTTTTCTACACAGATGAGACAGGTGTACTTCAGTATGCAAGGATTCTACAATGTGCTTTCTGGGTCAGGATGGAATTTAAGACACTGGGCCAGTGTGTGTCACTAAACTTGATAATTTTTTTAACAAGTGTTTAGTAATTGCTGTGTATTTCAAGCTGAATATAACAAAAGACAGGAACAGCACCACTGGGAACTGAATGGGGTACTGGAATGAACTCAGAATAATTTCTTCTTCATCTGTTTGCAGTTAACATCAAGGTGCTGCAGACCGGCGGTGGTATGTTCCAATCTGAAGATGGACAACAGTTTGGATACACTGAAGACCTGGAAAGAAGACCAAAATATTAATGAAAATTGTTTTCCAATGATGCACCCCCCCAAAAAAAATACTTTCCTTTCATGGCTTGACATTTTTCATACAGCCAAAGTCAACAATCAGACACATGCGGAACACATGTGCGGTGGCAGCATAGTTTCATCACTACAGTTGTGAATCTGTTTGCTATGAGCTAAGAATGAAAAAAGAAAAGAACAGTAATGAGAAATGCTTATAATTTACTCAGCCACAGCAGTAACCTCCCCCCCGAAAACAATTACAATTTTACAGTACCACATTGGATGGCAGCACATATGTATGGCATGTGATTGTGATCATGGCCACCACACTGGTGAAGGGGAAACATTCAGTATGTATGATGATGATTCCCTGCAAAGGAACAATATGATAGACTGCTTACAAGTTACAACAAACAACAAGATTCAATACAAATTAAATGGCAGTGTCTCTGAAAAAACATGTCCGTGACACGTACAATAACTTACCATTGTTGATATGAATACACACACACATAGGGCAGCATGTTTCAGTCAGTGCAGCAGAAGAAATTTCCAGAACATCTAATTATAGTTCAACCCATGGTTATCTGTGGCTATCATCATTTAGTAACACACTATACATCAGCCCCAGCAGAAGTAGCAAACAGCAGGAAAACAACAGCAGCACCAAGTGTCAGCAAGCAATTTTCTCACTTGGGACACTGTAACACAGTTCTGGCTCTATGTGAACCCTTTAAGCAGTGCATCAATAAATACTTGTGACTTTTCTGAACATGTTTTCATGTGTTTATTCTTCATCTGGACTTTTCATGAAATTAATCAGCAGGACAACAGCAGCAACAGGTGTCAGCAAGCAATTTTCTCACATGGAACACTGATACAGTTCTGTCTCTTTGTGAACCCTTTATGCAGTGCATCAAGAAATACTTGTCACTTTTCTGAAAATTTTTTCATGTGCTTATTCTTCATCAGGAAACTAATACCATCTGCTGAATAATGTAGAAAGAAAGCAGTATAAGCCAGCTACTTTCATAAGACAGGACATTTTTTGGGGGGGGGTATTGATTGTCATGGTAAGTGATTTTATGGTATTTTGATTGTAGTTATGGGTAGGTATACTATGAAAATTGAACACAGTAAGCAGTAACCAAAAAGTCATACAGCATGACAATTAAAGCAGCAGTGCAAGAATATGATTACAATTTTGACCAATACTTGTTTATTCTATTTTACATTACACCTTATCTAATAACTTGTCTCTATGAACGATCCTTCTTTCCACAATTTAAGTATGCTGTACTACTTTTCTTTCCACATCTGAAATAATATACGGAGAGCTCATTTTACTCTGGCTTGCACCAGGTTTTCATCAGTCTTCCCACATGCTTTTGGACATCAACTATTTAAAATAATTTTTGTTGTGACTAAAATGAACTAGCATTCAGCAGACAGTGCTCCATGACCTTATGGAACAGTAGCTGTTCACAAACAGCTGGTAATACTGATGCAAACCAGGTCTGGGTAACATTAAAATTAGCACTACTTTTATTATTTCAGATTTAAAAAAATGAAAATAATGCAGAATCAAATAAATTGTGGAAAGAAGGGTATCATAATACAAGTCAGCAGATAAGGGCCAATTGAAAATAGAATACAAATGTATGGGTCTAAATTGTCACCAGATTATTGCACTGCTTCTTTAACAAAATTAACATCAGGAAGAAAAAAGTAATTGAAAATAAGTTACATACTTATTCTGTGTGAATAAAAGATTATTAACAAGGAAAACAAGGAAAAGTGGAGGGCAGGTATTTTTTTTGGAACTTTTGTAATTTTTACGTTGGCGCGCCAGCCAACATCTTACTGTAGTGCAGATTTGGAGGTGCGGTCACTGATGGGCAAATGCAGAGCACACATCAGTAGGTGCGTCCCTCATTCCCCAATCAGTCTGCATGCTGGTGCCACACCGTGCATACCTAATGTGGTGATGAGATCAAATGAAAGGTCAGCTGAAACGCGATCTAAGCTCATCATACGCAGCAGACCTCCCAAAATGCTTTCCCTGGTGGTGAAAAAAAGGAAAATTAACATGGCGACATACTGCTGACTTCAGGGGTGCCCAATCCCCCTGTCAGCATACCCTGGCTGAATGTATATGCTGATGGAGGAGCCCACTCCCCTCTGGCATAATGCATCCCCCCATTTGTTGTGTGCTGACGGGGGTGCCCAATCCCCTGTTGGCTATAGCATCCCCCCAAAAAAAACACTTAGGTGGCATGCTGGGAGCCCAACCCAGTGTGCCAAAGCCCTTGCAAATAAAAAAAAGTCCCCCGATGTTTATTTTTAATTTTTTTCAACCTGTAAAAAGAAAACTATCCTCATGGTCTCCTGCCCGCCTCAAACTACCCGCCTACCCACTTCGTTCACCCCTGCCTCCCACACCTCGCACCCCATACTTACCTCCGAGTCCAGCGAGATGATCTTTGAGGTCCGGGAACACGCCTGCACTCTTCAAAGCTGACCATGAACTGAGGGAATGCCGGTAAGCTGTATAATGGCTTAAATAGGGTTTTTTTCAACTTTGATGCATATCTCAGGCATGTTTTGGAATTTTGGCACCAACTTTTCAACATGGGCTTTTTGGGACCCCTCCTCATGAATTCTGGCACTGTTATGGCGTTAATCAGCCCCGAAAGGTGATTTTGCGGTCACTGCATGGAATCACCTTTTGGGAACGATTAACAAAGTGGACAGTGCCACTGTTCATGAGGGGGGCTCTCAAAAAGCCTATGTTGCAAATTTGGTGAAAATAAAAAATGGTTGTTTTATGAGCTGCTTTCTTTTCCATGCATCAGAATCTGTGAATTTGTAATATTTTCATTCCAGATTTTCAAAATTGGCATTTTTTCACACCTCCTGAAGAACAGTATAGCTGTCATTTTACATATCCTGGCCAAAATGTGTTTTTGCACATCCAGCGCAGAATAGTGCGGTCGCTGTGCAAAATCACTTTTCAGGACAGTTTGAGGAAATGACAGTGATACTGTTCATGAGCAGAGGTCCTAAAATGCCTATGTTGAAAATTTGGTGCCAAACGTCCATAAAATGACTGTGTTGCAAGTGTGCATTGCGCAGTTTCCACGCACCCTTGTAACTTTGCAAATTTGCAATATTTCCTTGCCAGATTTTCAACACTGACATTTTTTCACACCTCCTTATGAACAGTACAGCTGTCATTTTTCACATCCTGCCCAAAATGTGTTTCCGTACCTGTGGCGCACAATGGTGTGGTCACTTTGGGAAATCAACTTGTGAGACAGATTAACAAAATCGCAGCACCACTGTTCATAAGGGGAGGTCCCAAAATGCCTATGTTACAAATGTGGCTAACAAACTCCCCAAAATAATTGGGTTACGGATATGTGTTGCGCAGTTTGTATGCATGCTCATTGCTTCACCAATATTTCATATTGTCACTCCAGATTTTCAACGTTGCCATTTTTTTATGCCTCCTCATGAACAATACAGTTGTCATTCTCCACATCCTGTCCAAAAATGTGTTTTCATCCCTCTGTCACCAAATGGCACAGCCACTGTGCAAAACCACCTTTCAGCTAACAAAGTGATTGTGCCGCTTTTCATGAGGTGGCCTGACAAGCAGCCCATGTTGAAAATAAGGAGTGAAACTACCACCACACGCCTACGGCATTAGAGTTTCCAACTGTAGCACCCCACCCGGTACAGACTGACAGGCATCAGGGGTGTCACTTGGGATCATTGGATGCAATGCTCATGCCATTCCACCCCCCCACCCTGCAGCTACTGACAGGCATCATGGTGTGCCTTGCACTGTTCGGCCACAAAGATCACTCCATGCTCCTATACTGCACCCACTTCAGTGTATTTCCTTATGGAATGGGGTAAGTATAATGCCCAAAGACCCCAAACCACACCCTGACACTTGTCAGTGTCTACTGGGTAGGGTGAGGTACAATGTGATGAGCATTATAGCTGATGACCCAAAGGCACACCCCAATGCCTGTCACTCTCTACAGGGTGAGGGTGGCGTTGGCATCACTTCAATACTTCACTGCCATTCCTATTATGCATCTCTAGCTCTGGCTCTGCCAATGCCAATGCCAGCATGACAACATTTGGCATTGACAAATGCTTGTTTTAATTTTTATAATTTTTTACTGGGCCTGGGGCTGACCAGTAAGTGTGTGTGACATACTGATGATTTCTAATTGCTGATCCTCAATTGCCAATGTCAACAACATTGTGCATTGCTGCGACCTCACTCTACAGGATGCCCAGGTCTACCTGGGCAGCAGTAATTCCTGCTGGGTTGTTACCTGCAGCTGCAGGAGCTGCCAATGGCTCTGCCCCCTCCCTTCTGCTGTATTGACACCATACAGGCTGACACACTTGCTGTACTGCTACCTGTTCCACTGCAGGAGCAGCTGCTACCTCCTGCATTTTGGCCCCCCCACTAGGCAGGGTGGTACACTAATAGGTGGGTTCTTTGCCCACCCATGCCCAAGTAGCTGCCCTTGTGACCATGACACATGATCATCCCACAGATGTTGCATTTAATAACTGTTGGGTTGCCTGGCAGTGTGGTGAAAAACTGCCACACTGGTGGGCTGCAGGGGAGACCAAGCACAGGCAGTGGGGGGCACCAGATGTTGTCAGCTACTCTGTAGTTGGGGGGCAACAAGCTGCTGCTGCTGTTGTTCCTGCTGCTGCTGTTGTTCCAGCTGCTGCTTGCGATCAGTGGTAGCCACCAGTGCTGCAGGCCTGGCAGTGGCAGCAGTAATCTCCAAAGAAGTGGCAGCTGCTGCTTTGGGCATCACATGTCCACTTCGAGTGGAAACATTTTGCAGGGGGAGTACTGTATGGAAAACACTCCCTCAGTTGAGGTGAATACCTCACCCAAGGCTCCCACGCATTCTGGACCCATGCTGCCCACCACTTTCTCCACCTCTCTCCATCTTAAAACAGAAATTATTAATCTAACTCAAATTACTACTACCAGTACTAAAGAGTACTAGTAGTAAAACTATTTCTAACTAAAACTAAGTAACTAAAAAAAAAGTCTCTTTAAAATAAACTCAGGTTTCAAATAAAGTCAGGAATATGTAAACAGAAGGGTCAAAACTCAAAAGCAGAAATATCTGAGTGTAAAGACTGATTATATCTTAGTAGCACGCACTGCATACTCTCTCTACAGCTCCATGTCTAGCACAGGGCAAGAGAAAGTGAAACTAGTTCACTGACTTCCTGCCTGCATCATGTGACCTGCAGACAGTCAGACTAGTGATCTGTGGGCAGTTTCTCACAAACTTGGCCTTCTCAAAATGTAACCCGGAGTTAAGACGAAGTCCATTAAAGGCAAATTTTGACCTTTTAATGGAAAATTTGCATAATGATACATGGATGGGAAGTTGTGCACTTTGCATTAACTTTGAGGGTGTAGTAAAACTTTGCTGCACCTAGTCATGTCCCTGGTGTCTATTAGCACTTCCCACTCACTGATCGTCTTCCCTCCTCATAAAAAATAATTATATTTCCTGGTGTCTAGTGGCACCCCCACCCACCGATCGATGTTCTCACTGTACCTGGTGTCTAGTGGCACCCACACCCTCCAATCATCATCCCCGTTATTCATTTGTAGATTTCCTGCTGTCTAGTGGCACCCCCACCCTCTCATTGCAGCTAAACCTGAAACAAAGAAAATTGTCCCTCTAGGTATTTTTTTCAACCCTGTTAAAAAAGAAAATGGTCCTTCACCGAATAGTTCCACCAACCCCCACCTCCCACTGAGCACCCCCCACCCCACATATCCCCAGTACACTCGCACACACCCTCACTCACTGGAACAGGTCCCAGGTTCAAGATCCATTCTCCAATTGAAGTCACATTTTGCTGCTGGAACTGGTGACTGCAACATGAGAAACTAAGGTAAATGCAGTTCAATGTATTTCAATGAGGATTTCAACTTTTATGCATAACATGGCCATTTTTGACATTTTCATCCCAAAATTTCAACATGGCATTTTGGGGACACTGACTAATGGAAAATATAACTGGCATTATGAAACTCCTGCTTGAAAGGTGATTCTGCAGTCCCTCGCAAATTCACCTTTTTGGTAGGATTTGAACATTTTTCCTGCCCTTGTTCATGAGGTGGGGTCAAAATAAGGGTAGGCTGAAAATTTGTGGTCAAAATATGTAAAAATGGCAAAGTTATGACCATTTGTTGCAATTTCACAATGCACACTCATAACCTTGTAAATTTTAAATATTTTGACCCAAGATTTTCAACATAGCCTTCCTATTACCCCACATCATGTATATCATAGCTGTCATTTTTTAAATCCTGGCCTAAATGTGTTTTCATCTGTGGTGTGGAATGGCATTGCAGTTGCCCAGAATTACATTTTGTTGATGATTCAAAGATTTTCTGTACCGGCTACATGAGGTGGGGTAACAAGATGACTATGCTGACAATTTGGTCACTGTTGTCCTATAAATGGAAGCGCAAGGCCTGGATGGCCCTGTGTTTCCACAGCTACATACATATATGCATCTATGGAGGGATGGGAGTGCTCCCACGGGCAAATAAGGATATGATTATACTATCTCAAAAAAAAGGAAATAAATTGCAAAAAACTGAGTTACTGGTCTAGTTTTGGTTAAAGCCACAAAAGCAGGGCAATGTGGCATTAGGGTTTTCAAAACTAACACCCTACCACCACCCTGCACACACCAACAGGTGTCAGGGGTGTGACTTGGGGTCATTAGCCCTAACCCTCACCGTCTTCTCCTATACGGTACCAATCTCAGCTTATTTACTTATGGAATGGGGTGAATGTTAGGGCTGATGATTTAAGGCACACCCTAACACCTGTTGTGTGCAAGGTGGTGTTAGATTTGTATTTTATATATATATATATATATATATATATATATATATATATATATATATATATATATATTATTTGCAAAAACTTCATTAATGCATCAGTTAGGTTGTTTCCACAGTGACAAGACTGTGAAAATTCAAAGTTAGGGTTACCAATCCTAACACCCCCTGCCCTACCCCTCCCACCCTCCACACAACAACAGCCATCGGGGTGTTTGTTGGGGTTGTTGTGCCTAACTCTCACCTCATTCTCCTATACTACAAAATGTCAGCTTACTTACAAATGGAATGGGAGAGAGTTAGGCTGACAAGTCCAATGAACACCCCTAATGCCTATTGTTATGTGGAAGGTGGTTGGGGAGGGCAGGGGGGTGTTAGGTTGGTAACTCACTGACTTCCACTTTTTGTTGTTGGGAATAACCTTAACTGATTCATTAGTGAAGTATTTTGCAAAGAATATATATATATATATATATATATATATATATATATATATATATATATAGAGGCAAAACCCATTTAATGCATCGGTTAGGGTTGTTCCACAGTGACAAAAGTGAGGAAATTTGGTGTTAGGGATGCAACCCAATGAATAACTTGCAGAAGACACCAGGAGAAAGGACTGCTGTGTGACTGAACTTCTCTACTGGGACTATATTGCCCTCCTTCCCCCACCCAAAGCTAGTTCTATTTTATAGGCACAGGATTTGACTGACAACAGGAACTTCCTGTTTAGGGGCAGAAGTGAGTGATCACAGAACCACCAAGGACCCACCATCCTAGAAGGGCAGAGTAGCTCTCCGCCCCTCTAGCTGCTGGAGGTCTGCCTGAGCAAGTAAGTGGTCTACTGTGAAATATAGGATATTCTTGTCTCAGAACAGGACAATCAGGAGCTTAAAGGTCACACAGGCAGAAAGTAAGGAGAGAGAAAAACAAAACAGAGGAAAGAGTAAGGATTGCAAACAGTTAAGGGGCCAGAAATAAGACATGATTGGAGTGGTGCAGTGTAGTGGCTGTGAGCAGCAGTCTTCTGGGAGATGTTCTGGAGGATGCAGTGTTGTCCCATCTGCAGGCACCTCTCGGGCTGAGGGAGGTGGTTGCTCATCTCCAGGCTGAGTTGGCCAGGATTTGTGGGACCTCCTCTCCATCCAGGGACCACCAGTGCCACTGCCGTTGCCTCAGAGTTTGCCAAGAAAGAGGAGTGTGGACCACAGTGGGCTTAGGGAGGGTGAGGGTGGTGGAGCAGAGGCACATCCCTCCCATTGTACCTCTCCACACTTCCTATGCCATTCTGGCAAAGTGTGGTTCCTCTATGGAGGCACCCACAGTGGAGACCAAGGAGGATGCTGGGAACCTCCACAAAGGAGACCCACAGGAGGGTGGCAGGGACCATGCAGGGAAGGAAACAACTCCTGGTGGGGAACTCTATTGTTAGGAAGGTAGAACTGGGGAGGAAGGAGAGGAGGTGGTGCCTGCCTGGCGCCATGGCTTGAGGGACAGGAGGCTGAATTCTCAGGATTGCCGGAGCAGCTGCACAGGGAGGGAGCTGGATGTCATTGTCCACCTAGGACAAATGACCTGGCTAAGAAAGGGATTAGAGAAGTGCAGGAAGAGTTTATGGAATTGGGGAGGGGCCTTAGTCAAGTAGCACACGGTAACCTTCTCGGAGGTGCTACCCATCTATGGCAGGGACAGGTTAGGTGTTCCACACCATGGGATTCAATCAGTGGTTGAAAACTGGTGTGGAGCTCAGGGATTTGGCTTCATTGGGGACTGGGGGTCCACCTGGAGTGATGCAAGCCTATACTGGCATGATGGGCTGCATCTGTCTGGGAGGGGAACCAGGATCCTAGGTGATAGGTTTAAATGCTTCATTGGCAAGCTTTTAAACTAGCCAAGGGGGGAGGCACTGGAAAGGAGCAGGAAAATCCTAGCCCCCCCAAATAATCACGGTAGTAAGTGTGGCAACCACCAACATAGAGGTGTCGATAGGGAGAAGGGCAGGGGTAAACGGAGAAAGTGACAAAGGCAAGAAGGACAGGGATGGGGCAAAAGGGAGTAAGGCCATCAGGAAATGGAGGGTAATGAGTACCAATGCCCGTAGTCTGGGCAACAAGCTCCCTGAGCTGATGACCTTAATGGAAGAGGGATGCCTGGATATCGTAGCAGTCACAGAAACATGGTATACAGAGAACCATGACTGGGATGTTAACATACCAGGGTACATAACCTACAGGAGAGACAGGCAGGGGAGAAGAGGAGGAGGAGCAGCTCTCTATGTAAAGGAAGGGATAAAAGCAACTGAACAAAAGAGTAAACAGGGAGGAGAGGAGGCACTGTGGGTCACCTTGGAGACTGGAAAGGGCACCACAATCTGCATAGGGGTTGTGTACAGACCCCCATGTCAGGGGGAAGGAATGGACAAGGATATGATAGAAGGCATTCTTAGAATGGCAGAGAAAGGAGAGATACTGTTGATGGGAGACCTGAATATGCCAGATGTTAACTGGAGCACATTTTCTGCAGCCACATCCAAGAGCAGGACCATTCTTGATGCCTTACAGGTGGCAGGCATTAGACAGCTAGTTTCGGAACCCACTCATGAGGGAGCAATCTTAGACCTCATACTCTCAAATGGGGGCAGTGAGAGGATCTCAGATCTAGAAGTGGGTTGCCATCTGGGGACAACTGACCATCAAACAGTGTGGTTCACGTTAAACTCAGCTACAGAGTCAAGCCATGCAAAAGTGAGGGTACTGGACTTTAGGAGGGCTGACTTTGGCAAGATGGGAGAGTGCCTCAGAAAAGCACTAGCAAACAGGCTAGAAGGAGGTGTGGAGCAACAATGGGGAATTATCAAAACTGCCATCACAGAGGCAACAAGCCTTGTGTGAAGCAAACAAACAAATCAAAATGAAAGAAAAAGCCACTATGGTTCTCAAAAGAGGTGGCTGTGAAAGTCAGGAAGAAAAAGATAGCATTCCGGAAGTATAAGGAAACACAGAAGGAGCGGGACAGAGAGCTGTACCAGTTAAGGCAGAAGGAAGCAGGGAGGGAAGTCAGAATAGCAAAGGCCCAAACTGAGGAAAAGATAGCCAACTCAGTTAAGAAGGGGGATAAAACCTTTTATAGGTACATCAGCGAGCGCAGAAAGACAAATGAAGGGATAGTGAGGCTGAATAGAATGAATGGTGGGTGGGCAGAGGGGAACAGTGAAAAAGCAGGAATACTGAATGAATATTTCTGCTCAATATTCACAAAAGAGGAGGGGGAAGTGCCTAATCCAATTAACAGAAGCATTCTTGATAGGGGGGTCAATCCCAGTCCTTTCACAGAAGAAAGGGTTCTGCAAGAACTCCTGAAACTGAAGGTGGACAAAGCAATTCCTGATGTAATTCACCCCAGAATTCTAAAAGAATTAAGGGAGGAACTAGTGAAACCACTGGCTTCTCTTTTGAATAAATCATGGGAGGATGGTGTGGTACCCGAGGACTGGAGGAAGGCAGATGTGATTCCCCTTCACAAAAGTGGGTCCAAGACAGAGGCAGAAAACTACAGACCTGTCAGTCTGACCTCTGTGGTAGGGAAAGTGATGGAGTCACTTCTGAAGGAAAGAATAGTCAGTACCTAGAGGCCAGTGGAGCACAGGACCCAAGGCAGCATGGGTTCAGCGGAAGTCATGTCAGAGGAATCTAATAGATTTTTTTGACTGGGTAACCAAAGTAGTAGACCAGGGAGGGGCTGTGGATATGGCCTACCTAGACTTTAGCAAGGCATTTGACACAGTCCCACACAAAAGATTAATAGTCAAATTAACCAGCCTGGGAGTGGGACCCAGGGTGGTAGCCTTGGTAAAACATTGGCTGGACAACAGGACACATAAGGTAATTGTAAATGGAGTCCACTCTGAAGAAAGGGGTGGTTACTAGTGGGGTACCGAAGGGTTCAGTATTGGGTCCAGTCCTTTTTAATGTCTTCATCAGTGACATTGCAGAGGGACTGGAAGGAAAGTATGCCTTTTTGCAGATGACACAAAGATCTGCAACAATACACAAGGAGGCATGGAAAGGATGAAAGGGACTTGGCAAGGTTGGAGGAATGGTCAGAAGTATGGCAGCTAGGATTCAATGCAAAGAAGTGCAAAATAATGCAGCTGGGAAACAAGAACCCAGGGGAAGAATACACAATGGGTGGGGAGGTAGTAACAACAACAAAAAAGAAAAGGGACCTGGGGGTAATCATATCAGATGACCTTAAGATTAGCAAGCAATGTGAGAAGGCAGTAGGGAGGGCTGGGGTATACTGGGATGTATAGGGAGGCATCACCAGCAGAATACAGGAAGTTGTTATCCTCTGTACAGACAGTTGGTGAGACCCATCTGGAGTACTGTGTCCAGTTCTGAGACCCCATCTTCGCAAGGACATAGACAGGATAGACGTAGTCCAGAGGACGGCAACTAAAATGGTGCAGGGTCTGCAAGAGAAGCCGTATGAGGAGAGACTAAAGGAGCTTAATATGTATACCCTTGAGGAAAGAAGGGAGAGGGGGGACATGATAGAAACTTTTAAGTACCTTAGTGGAATCAACAAAGTCCAAGAGGGTAGCATCTTTCAGAAAAAGAGACTTGCAAGAACAAGGGGACACAATTTAAAGATAGAAGGAGGGTGGTTCAGTGGCAATGTGAGGAAGTATTATTTCACAGAGAGGGTAGTGGATGCATGGAACAGCCTTCCTGAGGAGGTTGTGGGGTCTAAAACTGTGGGAGAATTCAAGAATGCATGGGACAGACATAAGGCAATTCTTGTGGGGGGTAGGAAGAAATAGGCTGTTGGTTAACTAGGATCTGTGGCCTATCCTGTATGTAGGGAAATGGGCAGACTAGATGGGCCTAGCAGTCCTTATCTGCCATCAAAGTCTATGTTTCTATGTTTCTATGGACCCCCAGCCCACCCTCCAACCAGCATCAGGGTGCACATTGGGGTCAACTGCCCTAACTCCATACATGTGATATGTCCAACTTGCTTAAGAGGGAGATTTGGGTCAAATTAGTAGGGAGACTGGCCTACCAGTAGGGAGATGCTGTAACGTCATGCGTTTGTCCTTACATGGCATCAAAAAATAAGAATAAAAGCATTTATTTCATTTTGTCAAGAATAAACATTAAAAAGATCAACAACTAGTTGTACAAAGTTATTACTTATATTGTTCATCACTAGTTTACTTTTTATGTGTCTTTATCTGCCAAAAACAAACATGAATGGATATTTTGGACATAATTTTGCTTAAGCAGGAGATTTTGTTTCCCAGG
Source organism: Neoceratodus forsteri (assembly GCA_016271365.2). Taxonomy (NCBI): domain Eukaryota; kingdom Metazoa; phylum Chordata; order Ceratodontiformes; family Ceratodontidae; genus Neoceratodus; species Neoceratodus forsteri. The sequence continues at coordinate 1,300,121,078 of CM028130.1, read as the reverse complement.
AGGGAGAGAGGGAGTTCAGTCAAAAAACCAGGAGTCTCCTACGCAAAGAGGGAGCTATCACATGTATGTAACTCTCACCCCATCACATGTGTAAAGAAGCAGAGGTATAGAAGAATGGGGTGAGAGTTAGGACCGACGACCCCAATGCGCACCCCGATGCCAGTTGAGGGGTGGGCTGGGGGGCCCAAGGGGGTTTTTCAACCCTAATACCGAATTTTCTCACTTTTGTCACTGTGAAACAACCCTAACTGATGCATTAAATGGAGTTTCTTGCCTCTAATTCTCTTCTTTTGAGAATGATGACTACAAATAGTGAAAGTAATGCAGCGGCGAGGGTGCCCTTTGGGGCCCATGCTCCCACCACATGATGTCTTGTGACATAGTAACAGGAACAGCAACACAAACAGAAGTGCCAACAGTGGCGTACATGGTAACAGAAACGTAAATAGTAAAGGAAACATTAATAGAAATGCAAGCGCAAAGTGACGCCAAAGTGAACAGTGATGCAAACGGACATTGAAGCACATACGAAAATACAACTGGTAATGTGAACAGTGATGACAGTGGTATTTTAAATGGAAATGTTAAGTGTCACAGCAAAAAGAATGCGAAAGGGAACAGAAACGAAAACGCGAACGCGAGCGCACACGTAAACGCAAACCGTAATGCACACAGTCACGGTACCACAATAATAAATGCAAATGGTAAAGTTAACATGAAGAATAACACCAAAGGAAACAGAAATGGAAAATGGGAATGGAGGCGCATACGGAAACGCAACTCGTAATGTGCATGGTCACGGAACCGCAATTGTTAACGCAAATAGTAACGGTAACAGCAACAATAATGCCAAAGGAAAGAGAAATGCAAATGCAAGTGAGTACAGAAATGCAAACCGTTACGTGCACAGTCATGGTACCGCAATTGTAAACGCAAATGGTAACAGTAACAGCAAAAATAACGCCAAAGGAAACAGAAACTAAACAGAAATGCAAGCGCGTATGAAAACGCAAACCGTAATGCACGTGGATGGTACCGCAATTGCAAATGAAACTGGTAATGGTAACAGCAACAATAACGCCAAATGACACAGAAATGCAAATGCAAGCAAAAACGCAAACCGTAACGCACACGGTGGCGTAGACGGTAATGGTGCCACAAACGGTAATGGAAACACTAACTGGCACAGTAATGCAAGGGTACACCCTTCTTTTCCCCAAAAAATGCATTGGAAAACACAGTGAAAACAAAGAATGTATACATAACAATGGGCCTCGGAGCAAAAAATGAGGACTTGGAATATTAAATTGCTTATATCTCAGGAACCGTACGACTTAGAAAAAAAATGTAAATTTCATATGAATTATGACTTTCCTGGCTAGTTTTGTACTTAAGCGCCGTAATGTTATCCAATGAGAAAAAGCATTAACTTCAGAGTGCAGTCACTGTGCCACCCTGTAATATTTATTCACAAAACTACCAAAAGGCACATCAGTGGGATGTTGGCTTTCTTCCCTCCAAATTTCAGCCCAAAAGACCAAACCGTTATTTTGCAGCAGGGCGGCAAAGGATTCCTGTAATGCGGCGGATGCCGTAATGTTATCCTATGGAAAAAGTGTAAACTTTGGAGTGCCGTAACTTTGCTGCCCTATAATATTTTTTCACCAAAATACTGAAAGGCACATCTGTGAGATGTTGGCTGTATTCCCTCCAAATTTTAGCCCAAAAGACCAAACCATTCTGTTGCAGCAGGGTGGCAAAGAATTGCTGTCATTTTGCCATAGCTTGGAAAAGTAGTGTCGCAATTTGCGAATGCTTTCGTAAAAATTTGCAACACTTTCGTGAGTGCAACACTACTTTGCAAAAGTACCTTTTCCAGAAACTTGAAAAAACATATTTCTAGGGTGTTTAACCTCAAAATAAAGACATGGCTAGCATCCTCAGGGTCCTACTAGGCAAACACAAAAAGAATTGTGTTGCTAGAGGGTCCCAAATTTAAATGCCAAGCATTTTTCTGATCACCAACTGAAAACAAAATGGTGGATTTGTGAAAGTAAAAGGGCCACTTGCAAAAGTAAAAACTGCATTTGTGAAAGTGTTGAACTTTTTGTTAACTTTTCCCATTGACTTATAATTGGAAATTGTTTTTTGAATAACTTTTGAACCGTTTAACATTTTTTCACAAAATCTTCAAAAGGCACATCAGGGACCCTGGCCGCATATTCCCTGAAGTTTTCGGACCAGTCGCACAAACTGTGCAACCTGTAGGGATGAGCAAAGAATTCAAAAAAGTGCAAACGTGTGCGCGCAGATCATGCTTAATAACTCTGCAGCTGTATATCTGAACAGTACGAAAGTTGGCAGATCCCAAGATGTATGGTTCTTGATCATGTGTTCCAAATTCCAGGCAAATCCATTGAACAGTTGCAAAGTTATTAAGGTGCAAAATTTTAGGTTTAACATGTAAATGGCTCCTCAACCCTAACTATGGTAGCACTACCGTGCTGCCATAATATATATATATATATATATATATATATATATATACATATACACACACACACAGTGGTGATTGTACACAAGTTTATCAGTACTGAGGTATACCTGGAGGCACCTGAAGGTACCACTGAGGCACTCAAGTTCAATTTGCATTGACTGTAATGTGATTCTGCTCAGTACCGCAGTATATAGCTCAAAATACCTCAGTACTGATAAACTTTTGCGATTACTACTATTCTGTGTTGCATGTGTATATATGTATATGTATATATATATATATATATATTGTAAAACTCAATTAATCCATCATTTAGGTTGATTCCACACACAATAAGAGTCTGAACATTCGATGTTAGGGTTACCAACTCTACCCCCCCCACCATCCACTGACCAACAGGCTTGGGGTGTGCCTTGGGATCATCGGCCCTAACTCTCACCCCATTACATGTGTAAACAAGCTGAGATGGTACAGTATAGGAGAATGGGCTGAGAGTTTGGCCCAATAACCCCAAGGCCCACCCTGGCACCTGTTGGTCTGTGGATGATGCAGGGGATGTGGGGGGTATGGTTTGTAACCCTAACATCAAATTTACAGACTTTTGTTGGTGTGGAATCAGCCCTAACTGATGAATTAATGGAGTTTTTTGCAATGAATGTCCTTTCTTTTTAAGAAATAAAAATGTTACTCATAAGGTATCCATTGGTGGGAGCATGGGCCCACTGGGCCCTACGCTCCCACCCACCCATCAGTATAGAGGCATAGTGCAGGAATGCCCTGTGCTCCCAGTTTTGCATAATGGGATGCATATCTGAGAGCACGAGTCCTCTGGGCCCTGTGATCTCACCCACCTATAAGTGTAGAGACATAGCACCTGAGGGCCCTGTGCTCCCAGTATTGCAAGATGGTATCCATGGCTGGGAACACAGGGCCCTCTGGACTCTGTGCTCCCACCTACCTATAAGTATAGAAATATAGCACAGGAGGGCCTTGTGCTTTTAGGTTTGCATAATCATATCCATAGGTGGGAGTGTGGTCCATCTGGGCCCTGTGCTCCCACCCACCCATTAGTATAGAATCATAGCATAGGAGAGACCTGTACTCCCAGATTAGCATAAATAGTATGCATATGTGGAAGTGCAGGCCCTCTGGGCCATGCGCTGCCACCTACCCACAAGTACAGACACATAGCAGAGGCCTAGAGGCATTCCAAGTAACCCTTGTAACACTTATTTGGCAATATCTCAGTAACCATAAAAACTGCAGAAAAAATTGTTTCGCAGTTGTATTCATGACCTAGCCATTTCTGTGCATGCTTAGTACACCTAAGGTGCACTAAGCTGTGCTTAGCGAAAAATCTGTATCTCGAACAATTTTCGAGATGTAGGCACTGAAAGGTGACACGGCTGCCACAATGTTATTCTATGGGAAAATGTGCAACTTTGGAGTACTGTAACTCTGGTACCAGTGAAAATTTTTGCACCAAACAAGCAAACTTCACATCTGTGTTGTAATGGCTTGCCACCCTGCACATTTCAGCTCAAAAGTCCAAACCATGTAGTGGCAGTGAGGTGGCAAAGAAACTGCAGTTTTGGCAGATGCCACAGTGTTATCCTAAGGGAAAAATTCACAACTTTGGAGTACTGCAACTATGGAACTGATTAAATGTTTTCACAAAACCACCAAAATGTGCATCTGTGGTGCAAGGGCACACCACCCAGCAAATTGTAGCCCAAGAGTCCAAACCATGTAGTAGCAGTGAGGTAGCAAAGAAACTGTGATTTTGGTGATAGTACTGTTGCAAACTGCGAAAGTATGGTGCGACACTTTCACAAATTTGCAAAAGTTTCATGCTTGTACTAACTTAAATTGCAACAGTACAAATGGCCAGATCAAAATAAACATATTTCTGGGTGTTTTTTAAAAATTGTGATGCATGGTTGTTGTTCATAGGACCCATTTAGGTAAACACAACAGTTGGTGTTTACCTAGGGGCAGTAGTTTTTAAACTATAACTTTTTTCTCCACCGCTAACTGAAAACAAGATGGCAGCAGCATGACAGTACAGAGGGCATATGCAGCAGTAAAACGGGCTGTCGTGGACAAATCTGTCACTGTCACGTGGAACATAGATTTTTTCCCATAGCATATAATGGGAAAATTTAAAGTGTAATAACTTTTGAATGGCTAGATATTTTTTCACCAAACCTTCAAAAGGCAGTTTCCTGACCCAGTCTCCATATACTCTAAAAATGTCAGATCAGACAAACAAACCATTCTGGCTGTGGAGACAAGTAAAGAATTCACAAAAGTTGAGGATTTTCTACACTTTTTGATGCTCCGCAGCTCCACAACCACAAATCTGACCAAAGCAAAAATTTACAGCTCCAGAGATCTGTGGTATGATTCCACACATGCAAAATTTAAGATGAATCAGAAGAAAGGTTGCAGAGTTATTAAGGTGCAAAATTTGGGGTTTAACGTAGAAGTGGCTGTGCAACCCTAACTATACCTGCTCTACCGGGCAGGTATAAATATATTCTTTGCAAAAAACTCCATTACTGCATCAGTTAGGGTTGATAGAATAGTGACAAAAGTTTGTAAATTTGATATTAGGGTTTCCACCCCTACCACCTGACCCCCACCCTCTGCACACCAACAGGCTTTGGTCCAACTCTAACCCCATTCCATTTGTAAACAAGCTGACATGGTACAGTACAGGAGAATGGGGTGAGAGTTAGGCCTGACAACCCCATGGTACTCCCCAAGGCCTGTTGGTGTGTAGAGGGTGGGAGGGTGGCAGTGGGGTGGTAGGGGAAGGAACCCTAACATCAAATTTCCAATCTTTTGCCTCTGTACTATCAACCCTAACTGATGCATTAACAGAGTTTTTTGCAATGAATTTCCCTTCTTTTTGAGAAAGTGTAATGTAACTGGTAACTGGTATGTGGTTGTGGGGGCCCTGAGCTCCCTTCATGCTACCTGTTTTTGCATAATGGCCCTGTGCTCCCACTTACACATATGTATGGAGATATAACACAGCTGTAGAGTCATGAAAAGGAACCCTTGTAACACTAATTTGGCAATATCTCAGTAACTGTAGCAACTATGAAAAAAATCCACTGCAAATGCAATCAGACCAGTGTTGTGCTGACTGCTATGGCTGGTCTCAAATGACATTTTAAATTAAACTTGTACTGCTTTGTTAAGTTAAAACATTATTGTATGTGTGGAGCCCTTGTTCCTGATAGACGGGGAAACAGGACTAGAGCCTGTAGTTTGTTAGATATATCAACGAACTACAGACTAGTTAAATACTATCATTTACTTCTGGGGCTTCAAAACATCATGTTTGCTGCACTACTACATTGCAAATTTGAGGATTTGCACATTTTATTACTTATTTTTAGTCAAGTTGGGAGCGTGGTACATCATGACCCCTCCCCTGCACTTCCGGGTTAGCAGCTGCTTTAAAAGCCGAGTATTCGGCAAGCAGGGCAAGCAGAGCAGGGTGAGCATGGTGACATGTGCAGAGACATGCAAGTCTGTGCATGTTCTGTGTGTTGAGCGGGAGTAGCAGGAGTAAGTAGAAGCTAATACGTAATAAGCTGTGTACAATAGGGGTACTACTCTCTGGCTTTTGAGTCCTGACTATCTGTGGGTTAGGCTACATGCCTGTAGATTAAAATCTTTTTGATGTCTCAGTCTATTACTCTCTCAATAATCTCTGGTGGCAGTCAATGTGTATCATGTCAAATATATAGCACCACTGTGAGTGCTGAGACAGTAAATGGGTTTACTTGATCTAAATGTCTGGAAAATGAGTCTTTAATGCAAGCTGTAGCTATGTTTAATGTTAGGCTTTCAGAACTCAAAGCAAGACAAAATCAAACGCAGGCTAGATTTCAGGCACTTAATCAAGCCCCTGCCTGTGCCCCAAATGATCTTCCTTGTTCTAGTGGCATGCCCCTGTCTAAGTCTGATCCTATTATATCCAGTGATTGCCATATTAGTACCATGTCTGAAACACATGTTGGAAGCACTAGAAAGCGCCCCAGGGAAAATGGTAGTACTGATAATCCCGATGATCGCTGGTATGAGGTGCAAAGTAAACGGGCCTATAAAAAAGGTTGCAAGGCCTCTAAATTTTCCCTGATTACAAGTAACAGTTTTAACTTGTTAAATGGGCTTGAGGACCCCAGTAGGGTTACTACTTCACTGGAGGATATCTCCCCTAAGGTGCCAGACACTGCCCACTCTAGTGACATCTCCAATCTACTTACTAGTCACTAAGGCCCCTCTAGTGTTTTTCCTCCTCCTTCAAATGTCCCACTAGTTCCACTAGATGTCTCTCCCCCTGGTCCAGTGTTTGATGCAGTGCATTCCTCTGTCCCAATGGAAACCTTCCAGGCTCCTAGTGATGCACAAAGGCAAGTGTTTTTTATAGGTGACCATTGTTAAATACTTGGACAGTGCTATATGTGACCCGGACAAGGCTAACCGTATATGCTCTAGATTTTGGGTGCTAGGATTGCAAATATCTCAAGCATGGTACACAATATTTTGGCTAATGGTGGTATTAATCCACTGGTGGTTCTCCATGTAGGCACTAATGATTTCTTGCATTCTAGCTTAGCAGATATAAAGAAAGATCTTGTTGCCCTCTCCAATATTTTGGTGGACATCGGGTGTGAGATTGCTTCCTCTGAAGTCTTATTTGTCCCGAGAGCCTCTGTTGAGTTTAATAACTTAATACACAAATTCAACAATTGGTTCCATGTGAGATGTCTTAAGCAAAATCAAGTATATCTCACCCATTGTGAAGATTTTGTTGGTAGACTTGATCTGTACTGTAGAGATGGCCTACATTTGAGCCATAAGGGGAACCAACTACTAAGTGGACATGTATTGAAATACATCAATAAGCATTTAAACTTCTTGATCTGGAGGATAGAGTTATTCCTTCCCCAAAGAGGTTATTGGTTAAAGCTCATAAATACACCCAGTTAAAAAATTTGAAATGTTTATATTTTAACGCCAGGAGCCTTCACAGTAAACTAGATGAGCTAAAGGTCATTCTAACAACTGACAAGATTGATGCTGTGCTGATTACTGAAACATGGGGTGATGAGAAATCTAGTTGGGACTTTTCTTTGCCTGGGTACACCTTGTACAATTTTACTAGCAAAATAAAAAGGGAAGAGGTGTTGCTATCTTTCTTAGAAACTCTTTACAGGCAGTTGAGATTTCTGATAAGGTTAAATGCCCTGCTAGTCCTTCTGAATCAGTATGGATCAAATGAATGTTAAATAAAAATCAGCACATCATTTTGGGTGTTTGCTATTGCCCCCCAAGTGGACCCACTGAACATCTTGACATAATCATTAAGGAAACTGAAACAGCTTGTTCCTTAGGAGATATCATTCTCACAGGAGATTTTAATCTGTGTGACATTGACTGGATAAAGTATATGGCTATTTCCAGTTCTGGTAAAAAATTGATAAATATGTGTCAGCAGTGCAACCTTACGCAGGGTGTTAAACAACCTACCTGGGGAAATAATATCCTTGATCGTGTCCTCTATAGTAAATCATTGATACTGAATAATCTTATTGTATCATCACCTATTGGTAATAGTGACCACTGCTCTATTAGTTTCGTCTTGGAACTAGTGGCATCTCTGGTGACTAACAGTTCTATGATTTATATGTGTGAGAAAGCTGACATTCCAGACATTAAAGCTGGATTAGATAGCATGGACTGGTCATCAATTTTTAACTCCGTAGGTGTTGAGGAGTACTTTAACACATTATTCAGTAAAATTACCAATCTGAGAAATAGCCACATTCTAACTAGGCAAAAAATGCATCCTGACAATCCCAACCAAAATGGATGAATAAGGCATTAATCAAACTTATTAAAAAAAAAAATAAAAGTTTTATTCAGCCTATTTAAAATCCCCAACTCCTACAAATTGGTGCTTATATTTACATATCCAAAAAATATGTAAAAAACAATATTAGAAGGGTGAAAAAAAATTGGAAGCTTAGATTAGCTTCTAATGCATGCAAGGACAATAGTAAATCATTTTATGCCTATATTAATTCCTTAAAGAAATCTACATGTCAGGTAGGCCCACTTCAGGTAAACAATACCCTAATACATGATCCTCTTGATATGGGCAATCTATTTAATACACATTTTTGTAACATATTTAAAAAAAAAACAGAGTTAACATAATCAAAGATTCTATAGGTAACTAATTCACTATTTCTGAATCAGATGTCCAAGCAAAATTAATCATGCTTAAAGAGAAAATCAGTGCATCTCCAGATGATGTGTCAGGCCACCTTCTGTACTTACTAGCTGACAGCCTGTCCTTGCCTCTCAAACTACTATGTGAACACTGTATTAATCACAACTTTGTTCCTGAACTTTGGAAAACTGCACATGTAGATCCTATTCACAAAAAAGGCCCAAGGAATCATTGGGAAAACTACAGACTGATAAGCCTGTGTGCAAAATCTTGGAAAGTTTAATTAAGGATCTGATTACCTAAACTCTATCTAAATCAGACATTAAACAACATGGTTTCAAAAAGGGCTGAAGTTGTTTGACTAACTTATTATGCTTTTACAAAGATGTCAATTTACAGCTTGACGATATACTTCTCTACAATGTGATCTATATCGATTTTAGTAAGGCCTTTGACCTTCTCCCCCATTGGGCATTGCTACATAAACTTTACTTGTTTAAAATTAACCCTATTCTTGTAAAATGGATAGCTAATTGGTTAACTGATTGAATACAGCAAGTTCTGATTAATGAACAGCTATCTAACATGAGGTCTGTTTCTAGTGGGGTGTCCGAAGGTTCTGTTTTGGGCCCCTGCCTATTTCAGCTTTTTATAGCTGACATAACAAGCAATTGCTGTTCAAATACTATTAAATACACTGATGATATTAAAATTGGTAGGCTATGATATTAAAATTGGTGGACTATGTTCCAACTTGGATCAAATAACATCCATTCAGAAAGATCTGGATCAAATGTCTAAATGGATTACTACATGTGGGATGAAATTGAACTATAATAAGTGCAAGATGATGCACTTTGGGACTAATAATCCCTCTCATGCTTACACATTAGATATCAGAGGATTAACCAGTACTAACATAGAGAAGTATTTGAGGATCCTGGTATCTGAAGATTTCCTCCCCAAATCTCAGATTAATGAGGATATTCTCAAGGATAACTGGATTATTTGGTCCATAAAATGGAACATTAAGTCAAGAGATAGCAACATACTAATGCCCCTATACAGGGCTTATGTCTGCCCTCATTTAGATTTCTCTTCACAATTATGGTGCCCCTTTAAGAAATATGATATTACTAAACTGGAAAAGGTACAAAGAGGATTCACTAACATAGTGAGAGGTTTGAGAAATGTCCCATACGAAACCAGACTTAGTTCTCTGAACTCGATGTCCCTTTTTACCAGATGATTAAGAGGGATCTCCTTCTAATGTATGATATCATCAATGATCTCTATTTATTAACCAGTTTAGGGTATATGTTTAAAGATTACACTAATTTCAGAGGCCATCTGCTTCAGCAGCAACACAGGAGATTCCATTTAATGCCTCATAAATTTTTCTACACATTATGCATTATTAAGCCCTGGAATGTATTACCTCTGGAGGTGATTACTAGCAGTTCTAAGTCAATGTTTAAGTCCTAGCTGGACAATTTTATCCTCTCAGGCACCCCCACTTGTTACTATTAATATATAGGAGCAATTATGGGCCTCACGGCTCTCTAGATTCTATCAGATCTTAGTATGAATCTTAGTATCAAACTTCCATGCATGCTTAGTCCACCTAAAGGTGGACTAAGTTGCCCAGAGCATAAAATACATATCTCAAATCATTTTCAAGATACAGGCACCAAAAGATGCTGCGGTCATCACAGTGTTATCCTATGGGAAATTTCTCAACTTCAGAATGCTGGAACTATGGAACTGGTGTAAATTTTTTCACCAAACCAGCCAAAGGCACATCTGTGGGGAAAGGCTTGCCACTCTGCAAATTTCAGCCCACAAGCCCCAGCCATTTATTTGCAGTTAGGTGATAAAGAAATGGTGTTTTTTGATGCAGTACTGTAGCAAATTTGTGAAATAAGGTGTGAAAGTGTCACAAATTGTGAAAGTGTTGCATCCGTTCTTTCACAGTTTGCAACAGTACCCAGGGTCCAAAGTATAAAAACATATTTCTGGGGGGAATTTTAAAATGTTGATGCCAGCATTGTGTTCCTCATGCCCCAATTAGGTAAACACAGCTGTCAGTGTTTACTTACAGTAGGGGCAGTAACTTTTGAATTCTGGCTGTTTTTTTCCACCACTAACTGAAAACAAGATGGTGATGGCACAAAACTACTGGGGGCATTTGGGACAGCAAAATGGAGTGTTCTGCACTTATGTGTTTGGAAATGTGCTTGCTTCATTTGAATCTTCTGGAAGCAAATAAAATATTAATAGAAGGAACTGACGGTGGTTGGTGCTCTTATTTTTTTTTAACATTGAACTGTAATATAATGAGCACGACTTGTTTTGGAGCACATTTTTAATAGTTTCAATTAATATTTTTCACCAGATCTTCAAAAGGCACATCAGTGACCAAGTCTGCATATTCCCTGAACATTTCAGATGAGACGGACAAACTGTTTGGGCTGTAGCCCTAAGCAGAGAAATAGCCCAAAAAATGGGCTTTTACACATTTTATGGTGCTCCGCAGCTCCACATCCACACATCTGACTGGAACAGAACTTGCCAGATCTACAGATCTATGGCACCTGACCAAGCATGCAAAATGTCAGGCAAATCCAATATATGGTTGCAAAGTAAATAACGTGCAACATTTGGGGTTTAACACAGAAGTGGCCAGGCAACCCTAACTATATTGCCACTATGGTGGCAGTATAATTCATTGCAAAAAAAATGCATTAATGCATCAGTTAGAGTTAATTTCACATCCACAAAAGTTTGGAAATTCGATGTTAGGGTTACCAAACTTACCCCCCCCACACCCTCCACAGACCAACAGGCATCGGGGTGTGCCTTGAAGTCATCAGACCTAACTCTCATACCATTCCATGTGTAAACAAGCTGAGACAGTATAGTATAGGAGAATGGGGTGAGAGTTAGGCCCTACGACCCCAAGGCCCAAGGTTGGGGGGTAGGGTTGGTAACCCTAACATCGAATTTCCAGACATTTGTTGGTGTGGAATCAACACTAACTGATGCATTAACAGTTTTTTACAATGAATTTACCTTCTTTTTGAGAAAGTGAAATGATAGTTATATGGTATTCATAGGTAGGAGCACCAGATGTACAGGCCCTGCACTCCTACCCATCCATGAGTGTAGAGGTATAGCACAGGAGGGTCCTACACCCCCATTTCTGCATAATGGGATGCATATTTGTGAGCATGGGTCATCTGGGCCCTGAGCTCCAACCCAGCCATAAATGTAGAGGCATAATGCCTGAGGGCGCTGTTCTCCCAGTATTGGAAGATGATATCCATGGGTGGGAGCACAGGGCCCTCGGGGTGCTGCGCACCCACCCACCTATAAGTATAAAGACATAGTACAGGAGTGCTCTCTGCTTCCAGTTCTGTATAATTGTATCAATAGGTGGGAGCACAGGACTTTCGCGGAAGCACCATAGGTTTACATGGCACAGCTTTTGCGAAAGTAACTTTGATATTTTCATGAAAGTAATGCAGATTTTCATGAAAGTCCTCCATGCAAACCAATAGTAGTGTCACGAAAGAACCCTTTATTTTTGTGAAAGTAATGGGAAAGTTTGAGAATGTCCCCATACAAAGCAATGGTACTTCGGCAAAAGTACTCAGCACTTACACGAAAGTAACGCAGAATGTCGTGAAAGTCTCCCATGCAAATCAATGGTACTTTCATGAAAGTATGCAGTACTTTTGTGACAAATATGCGGAATTTTCGAAAGCCCCATGTTATCCAATGGTAATTTTGTGAAAGTTTCATAGGACTTTTGCAAAACCTTCTGTTGTTCACATAATTTTTTTCCATAGGCTGTAATGGGAAATGAAAAAGTTTAAGAACTTTTGAAAATATTAATATTTTTTATGTAAACCTTCCAAAGGCATTTCCTTGACCCAGTCCCCATATGCCTTGAAAATGTCATACGAGACAGACAGATGAACCGTTTGGACTGCAGAGAGAAGCACAGAATTCCACTAAATTGAGGAATTTTCCACACTCCACAGCTCTGCAACTGCAACTCCAACCGGAACAAAACTTTCGAGATCTGGAGAACTATGCCACCACACCATGTATGCAACTTTCAGGGAAATCAGACAAATGCTTGCAAACATATTAAAGTGCAATTTTTGAATTCAACATTAAAGTACCACCTCAGCCTTACCTGTAGTGGCCCTACCAGACCTTAATTCTCACCCCATTCCATGTGTAAAGAAGTTGAGATGGTACAATATAGGAGAATTGGGTGAGAGATTGCCCAACGGCTCCAAGGCACACCCCAATGCCTGTTGCTCTGTGAAAGGTGGGGGGGGGGCAGGGTTGGTAACCCTAACATCAAATTTCCAGACTTTTGTTGTTGTAGAATTGACCCTAGCTGATGCATTAACAGAGGTTTTTTTTTGCAGTTTCACTTCTTTTTGAGAAAGTGAAATGTTACTCATATGGTATCCATAGGTGGGAGCGCAGGCCCTACGGGCTCTGCACTCCCACACATCCATTAGTGCAGAGGTATAGCACAGGAGGGCACTGTGCTCCCAGTTTTGCATAATGAGTTGCATATTTGGAAGTGCGGGCCCTCTGGGCCCTGCGCTGCCACCCACCAAAAAGTGCAGAGACATAGCGACTGAGGTCCCTTTTCTCCCAGTATTACAGGATGGTATCCATGGGTAGAAGTGCAATCCCTTTGGTCCCTGTGCTCCCACATACCTATAAGTATAGAACCATACCGCAGAAGTGCCCAGTGCTTTTAGTTTGCACAATTGTATCAATAGGTGGGAGCGCGAGCCCTCTGCACTACCACCCACCCATGACAGCAGAGGCCCAGTGCTCCCAGTTTAGCATAAATAGTATGTACAGGTGGGAGGGCTCCCACCTACCCATAAGTACAGACACATTGCACAGGCCTAGAGGCATTGTTAGTAATGCTTGTAACACTTACTTTGCAGTATCTCAGTAACCATAGGAACTGCAGAAAAAATTATTTCACATTTGTATTCATGACCTAGCCACCTCCATGTGTGTGTAATACATAAGCTGTGCTTAGCAAAAAATCCATATCTCTAACCGTTTTCAAGATATAGGCGCTGAAAGGTGCCATGACCTCCACAATGTTATCCTATAGGAAAAGGCACATCTGAGGGGCAAGGACTTCATACCCTGCAAATTTCAGCCCAAAAGTCCTAACCCTTGGCTTGCTATGAAGTGACAAAGAAAGTGGTGTTTTGGGGTGTTGAATTATGGAACTTTTGGGGAACTTCAGAGGAATTTTGCTAAAGTCCCTTTGGTTTACATGAGGGAACTTTCGCAGAAGTACCACGAAACTTGCATGAAAGTTCCACCATTGTAGATGCAGGACTTTCATGCAAGTGTCCGTAGATCTTTTGTGAATGTCCATGGAAGTAAGGCAAATGTTCTGGGGCTAAGATGGTATAAAAACTTTAAAACCGTATTTCTGGGCATCCTATAGGCTGGGAGGGGAGTTGCTGGCAATCGCAAGGGAAGAAAGAGACTTGGGCATCATCATCACCCATGACCTGAAATCATCCAAGCAGACCACTAAAGCAGTAGTTAAGGCTAGGGGGATGTTAGGGTGTATTAGTAGGGGTATCACACAAGTCAGAAGAGGGAGGTAATAATCCCTCTTTACAATACACTGGTTAGGCCCCATCTGGAGAACTGTGTGCAGTACTGGAGGCCACACCTTCACAAGGATATTAACCAAATCGAGGCAGTCCAGAGAAAGGCAACCAAAATGGTGCAGGGACTGCATCAGAAAACATATGAGGACAGATTAATGGAGCTTAATATGTATTCCCTAGAGCAAAGGAGGGAGAGAGGTGATATGAGCGAAACATTAAAACACCTTAAGGGCATTAACAAGGTGAATGAGTCTAACATGTTTCAGTATAAGAAAAATAGCAGGACAAGAGGACACAGCATGAGATTAGAGGAAGGCCGATTAAGGGATAATGTGAGGAAGTTCTTTTTCACAGAAAGGGGGGCGGATGCATGGAACGGCCTACCTCAGGAAGTGGTGGATATGAATACAGTGCAAGGCTTCAAACAGGCATGGGATAGGCATAAGTGAGCAATACAGATAAGTATGAATAGATAGACCATTGACAGAGCAAAGGCCGATGGTACATTTATAAGGTAGAAAAAGAAATGGGCAGACTGGATGGGCCTTGCGGTCCTTATCTGCCGTCAACTTCTATGTTTCTATGTTTCTATCCTGACAAAAAACCTAATGTCAGGATTGTGTTTCTATGGCCCCATTTAGGTAAATCCAAGTGTTGGTGTTTACCTAGGGGCAGTATTTTTTGAATTACAATGTTTTTTGTGCCTCGCTAACTGAAAACAAGATGGCAGCAGCATGTAAGTAAGAAGCCCAAGCACAGCACTAAAAAGTGCTTTCACGAAAGTTAAAAATACCTTCGTGGGAAACAAATATTTTTTTCCCATAGGCTATAATGAGAAACTTGAAAGTTTAATAACTACTTAACAGATTAATATTTTTTCACCAGTCCTTCAAAAGCCACTTCCCTGACCCAATCCCCATATACCCTGAAAATTTCGGATCAGACGGACAAACCGTTGGGGTTGTAGAGATGAGCAAAGAATTTGACAAAAATGGCAAACAAAAGTGTTGTTTTGTACTTACTTTGGCACTCTTCAGCTCTGCAACTGAACATCCATCCAGAACAAAACGTGCCTGAGCCAGAGATCTATGGTAGCAGACAGTGCATGCACAATTTCAGGCAAATCGGTTGAACGGTTGCAAAGTTATTAAAGTGCAAAAATTTGGGTTTAACATATAAGTGCCCATGCAATCCTAACATAATATATATATATATATTGTAACTGCAGGAGTTCAAATTATGCAGTCCAAAGAGTTTTTTATTTGGCCTTGTGTAGCTGAGAGTTCGTTTTTGATATAAGGAATCAGTTCAAATTAGAAATATATCCTCTAAGAAGAGCATTTCATGGTGAGTTGACAACTGCTTGGTTTAACCACGGATCCTTTATCTGCCTGCCAGTGGTCTCCCCATTGAGCATCAGTATTAACTGTAAATCATTACTCGTTTCCCCATTAAACTGCATCTGTCAACCATGGGGCAGTCATATCAATTCATTTTTAAAAAAAAGGATATTTTAAGATATTCCATTGAACAAACCATAAGTTTCTTTGCTTTAAATTGCTTAATTGTCGTAGATAAATTGTCTGGGACTTAATCTAAATGATTAAGAGTTGACAGGTTAGAGTAGTTTAAGACAGTTGCTGTGTTTTCCAACCAGCTATAAAATAGGCTTCAGGTGCAAGAGGGGTGGGAGGTGGGGGGGAGGAGCAGCAGGCACCAATGAAAGAAATGTAGCACAGCAGCAAAGGTATCATGAATGTTTATGTAGGGAAAACATGGGCAACAGCCTGTAAATAAAAATTTAATAACAAAGAGCAACTGCCCATAAATGGAAAATTAAATGTTTTTTTTATTTATGTTTTTGCTTGCCAGGTAGGTGCACTAGTCCAAAGGAGCGTTTTCAGACATGACCTAGGCCATGAAGATGGCACAATGAATACAATATGATACAAGAAGCATAACATGGAGTACAGGCATAAACAATGTGGTAAAAGCAATTTCACATAATAATTATACACAAGGGTAGTAGACAGGTATATAGTGCATTGAGCAGGTCGATATTCAGTTTAGAAGAACAAACAGTGAAGGCTGACATGTACATAGGCAAAACCGTGCGATGCACATGCCCAATCCACCTATGAGCCCTGGCGGTGGCATTGGAGGCTGCTGCTTTTGGTGTCAATGGCCATCCGACTGGATGGCCACTGCCAGGTACTTGATGGCCTGTGTATTTTCCTCCAGCCTCCTCACTACCATCTGGAGTAGGTGGATATGGTGCCATAGTAGCTCATCCCTCCTCTAGTTGCCACTGCATCCCAGTGTCTTCCTATGGTACACTGGATGAAGGATACAGGAGTGACACAACATATATAACGTAAAACCAGATGACACATGAGCCAATATGCCACTCACGGGTAGACAGAGTCATGCAGCTGCAGTGGAAATGTGTGGCATACCAGAGACATCTATGTGTACCTGAACAGTAGAAGATTGCACATAGAATGAGTGTACCATGCTGCAACAGAGCCAGGCTCAGCCGTGCGAGAGACACAGGACATCAGCTGACAGGCCAGATATGAAACTGCAGTACATACCCAGCAGAACCAAGGCAGAACACAATAGGCATTATATAGGCCCCATTAGCTATGAGTTGCTGCCACACACCCAGTGCCCTACAGAACAGCCATTCAGCACACAGATCCACACAGGTGTGCAGGACATTGGACTTGCAGGACCCACACAGGTCATCAGGAGCATGAGTGGAACCCAGGCACACACACCAGTTGTGCACACAAAGCACAGCTGTATATAGAAGAGATTGTCTACAGCATGCATAAATCACAGAACTCACCCCAGCAAAATGACTGCTGTCCACACAAGAAAATATGCTTCAAGCTTCAGCAGTTTACTTCAGAAGCAGAAAAACACAGTGTACCTCTCACATGAGGTGTTAAACTGATTGACGTTTCAACCCAGTGGTCTTTGTCAAAGTGTACTCCCTCTGTAGGTTCATGACATTTATTCGTGCAGTCATCAAATTTTATCAAATTTAGATGGATTTGATTTAATTTGATGATTGCACGTATAAATGTCATGAACCAGCAGGGGGAGCACACTTTGACAAAGACCACTGGGTTGAAATATCAGTCCATTTATCACCTCCTGCGAGAGGTACACTGTGTTTTTCTGCTCCTGAAGTAAACTGCTGAAGTTTTAAGCATATTTTCTTGTGTGGACAACAGTTATTTTGCTGGGGTGATTTCCATGATTTACTTCTACTGCCTTGAGTATTATTATCATGTAGAGCTCCTTCCCTGGTTGAGCATCTCTTTTTGCTCTACTATCTACAAACACCATGTGCAGCAGGCACTGTAACACATGAGTACAGTGGTGTAGTAGGTGAGTCAATGCCAGACACACTGTGCTGCAGTCACCATAACACAGGTGTGAGATGTACAGTCACCTTTAGGCACCCTCCATCCCAGTAGATGCGGGGCCCACTATACTCATTGGGGTCCCCCATACCGAGGCTGTGCTTGTCATTAGTCTGGGAATATCCATGTGAGTTGTAATGTATGCATGTCACTCCCTGTGTACTATGGAATGATCACTCAATGGACATCACTGTGTTGGGCAGACACTACCAACTATGCATCATAATGCCAAATGAATACATGCTAAGGTACAGTCAAGACACATCTATGACTACCTCTGCTGGGAACCCAATGCCACATAAGGCCAGTTTCAGTGAGATGTAATGGCATGGCAACCAGTGCAAGTGGCACTGGAGATGGCAATCAGGCTGCCATGGGTGCTGTTTGCCACACATGGCATGTCACAGGGATGTAGTGGTTCAAATGTGGCCAGTGCCTACCACCGCCAGACAGGTATACATGCCAAGGCCCTTGATGGACCTGACAATGAATGACAGGCATACCACCTGGGTCAGCGAACATTACTGTCACTGCCTTGGTGTACCGAGGCTGTGACACAAGGGACAGGCCACCATACAGTGTAATGCATGCCAAGGCACATTACTCACACATGGCAATTGGACTGTCAGCACTATGATCCAGCCAGTAGATGGCACAGCTCCTGCTACATGACAGTGTCATAGGTGGGACAGTGCCCAAAGGGCCAGGTGAGGAGCCAGATATACACAGCTGCTATGGTGTTGCCCTCACAAGCAAGTATGCAATCTGCTGATACAAACACATGAACATCTCCTTCCCTCACCTCTAGAAAATTCATGCAGTATAGTGTAGATATGCAATACAGACTGCAAACACACAATGCTGGGTACTTACTTGGATGTGTGTTAGAAGAGCATTCATCCTCTATTGATGGCCACCTTGTAGCATCATGGCTGGCTGCCCCCTCTACCTTTCTTTCATTCTGACACTTTGTGTACCTCTCAGGCCTTGTCTGGCCATGGCTGTATCCTGTTGTCTGTGGAGAGGGATAAAAGTGACGTGATCTATAACAGGCAGTAGAAAACATGGCACATTACCATACAACATCTACACTACACACGCCAGTACACTAGTACCATGTCACTGGAGCTACATCTGAAGGAATGGAAATGGACCAAACAGTGCACAAACAAACTGGACAGTTATGCACAGCCATGTCATGGTGCACCAAAAGGTGAGACCAAGGACTGGGCACAGAATCAATACTACGTACCAGTCTTTTAGCTATGTCCTAGCACTGTGTATGTAAAACCTGTTTGGTTGTTGGTGCCCCTGTGCCATTTTCCCCACCATCCCTTTCCAAGATATCCATACATGTCAACCAAACAGCATGTATGCCCTGTATTACTTAGTTGGATGATTGAAGCATGAAGTCTGATACAAACTGAGCACAACAAATCAAACCATCACAACAGTATGAGTGGATATCATACTGTACAAGTAACCAAACACAATGGCAGGTCCTAGGATGTCTCACCCACTCCAGTACAATTGTAAACCTTGGATAACATGGCTTATGCATACCTGCACCCATTCCACATACCACAGGCAGTGTACAGTATGTGGAACAAAGAGTCGCTGCAGTAACATGCTGTTTGGTACACCTAACATCCTGGCTGGAAGTATGCACCAAGGTACAGAACATATACAGTCACAGACAAACACATGGTCAGACATTTCCTGAAATTTTTGTGAAATTTCTAGATAAATCTCCTGCTTTCTGCATTTCCACAGTAGGGGCAACAGAGAAAAACTATTTAGAAATTTAGTGAAATATCTGGAAATACCTGACGTTGTCTGTGGCTACTACTGTATGTCCAACCCGACACAGCACCTAGTAACATACAGTGATCACATGTCTATGTGGTAACACATACCATTAATGATAAGGTGAGAAGCATGGCTCCCAGAGCCACAGTGATTCCTGTACTATACAGGGAAAAGGAGGTATCTACAGGAACAGTGGTCCCATAGACCTGCACTGGTAATTCAAAACAATACAATCTGTTCCCATAGAACAACATGTAATCCACAGGTACACAAGGGTACATTGCTCTTTTCCTCAGAGATTGTAGCAATGCAGTCCATCCTGTAGCATGGAAACAGTGCTACACTGCAGGAAGCACAGCAAACATACATACAGCTAACTGTACTCTCCTATCCTTGGCACAGTGCAACAGTCCACCATAGCTTAAAAGCTGTTGGAGTTACCAAGGCTTCCTCCGGCTCAGGTCACTGAACCTGTGGCAGAACTGGTCTCCTGTCCTGGTTCTGCCTGTCCTATGGGCCAGGCACCACCCCGTCAATGCCCACACCTCATACCTAGGCCTGTCAAATGCCCCCCCCCCAACAGCAGCTCTTCTCTGTCTGTCACCAACTCAGCCAGGTTGGCCAGCTCAGCTGTCAACCACGTGGTGTCCCTTTGCCTGATCCCCTTGACCCTGCTTTGCCTGTCAAGCATCCTCTTTTTGTGGGGAATCTCCCTCACTCTTGCCAAACCTCTACCTGGACTGCCACTGATCAGGTCTAGTGTTAGCACTGTACATTTGATGTTTGCTTAGCGCTGACATCAGTTTGTGCAGCACTAATTGTGGTTACAGGTGGGAGTGATATGACCGCACAATGGTGTGTGCAACACCCCGCTGCACATGCCTAGTAACATAGCGCAACATCAAAGTGCATCTACACAGCACTATGACATTGTGTCATGGGTGTCAGCACTAGGCACAGAAATGAAACGATGTATGAAAATGTCCAGTTACGCATCCTATGCCCTAAATCCACATTTGCATATAATTAATGGAATATATTCAGTTATTTGCATGTCTAGTTGTGCCTGCTGCAAATAAAAGGGGCAGCCAGCACCACACAGCTTCCACAGATACACTTCATGAGGCTAGAGGTAAGTGTAGTTTGGTGTACTGTAGTAGTAATAGTAGTAGTAGTAGTAGTAGTAGTTTGTGCAGGTTTACAACAGAGACAGGGGTGTTCATAGTAGTGGATTTTTGCTGTACCCAGAATTGCCTGTAGGCTAGCTGTATCTGCACATGCCCTCAAGTCTGTGATAGGCAGGCAGGTCATTGTGTGTCCGACCCTGCCCTGCCCTTCAGGGATGTGTATGTGCCCCAGCCAGGGGGCATTTGGGCCTGCAT
This sequence comes from Neoceratodus forsteri, assembly GCA_016271365.2. Lineage (NCBI taxonomy): Eukaryota > Metazoa > Chordata > Ceratodontiformes > Ceratodontidae > Neoceratodus > Neoceratodus forsteri. The sequence goes on along the minus strand of CM028130.1, from coordinate 1,300,100,022 downwards.
ACCACAGTGCCTGTTCTTTGCTGTGTGTATACAATGCTCAATGCTCTCTGTCTTCCATGACCAACAGGTCTCATGATGAAGGAGGAGAGACTAGGGAAGAGGAGGTTTTCAGAGAAGGAGCTCATGGCCCTGGCCCATGCCTGCATGACCAAGGAGGAACTGATGGGCCACTGCAAGGGGATGAGATCGCCAAGGCCTGGGCAAAAATTCCAGAGTCTGTAAGTGCCATAGGAGGCTGGGGATGGATGGTGAAGTAGGTGAAGAAGAAGGTAAGGGACCTTAAGTGCTGCATCAAGGACATTGTGACCAGGGCACAGTCCAATCTTCTGGCCACAGGCAGTAGGCCCCAAACTGCAAACCCCTTGGCCCCTGCTGAGGTGCTGATGTCAGGCATGCTGCAGCCCGTGACTATCACAGGGATCCACAGAGGTGGCAATGAATGCCAGGTGGGACCAACACAGCGATATCAGTGACTGCAGTAGCCCAGGCACATTGATGGTGTGTGTATATACCCTGATGTTGGGGGCTGCATGCTTGTCAAGGGGAGGCACATGTTGTAGTGATGTGGGCCACAGCTGTCCAAGCACATAGAGCACGCACAGAATGTACTGCACAGATCCGTGTTCTGTGAATGCTACCTAAAGTAGCCTTGTGCATGGGTCCTGCATGGGCCACAGTACACACAGGCTACATGACAATTTGTCCTGGTCATTTCGCTCCATGACAACTCACCCCAGACTAATAGTTCCAGTGTCAATTGGCTCCAACATCAATTTATCCCAGGACAATTCACCCCCAGCATAAATATTATAAAATAGAAACATAGAAAAATGACAGCAGAAGATGACCCAGGATCCATCGAGTCTGCCCATGACACTTAAGAACATACAGGTGGGCACAATTCACCCAGCAGATGATTCAATGTGCTCGAGGGGTATAGAAGTGGAAGTCATACTGTAATTGTTGTTGGAGCACAGTATCCAGGGATGAACTGATATGTGAGCTGATTGATTAAGGAGCTAATAGTCTGGGGCAAGTTGTTATGGATATCTGTAGGGAGATCCCCTACTTTGCCATATGTGCGTTGTACACTATGTGGTCATTGGTGATGGGAGTGGTGTGTGTGTGTGCATGTGTATGCATGTGTGTGTATGTGTGTGTGATGTGTACAGCAAGGGGGAGTATAGGGGCATTGCACTGCATGGGTAACGTGTGGGTGAGTACACACTACACACTACACTGGGCCTGCATGCTGGCATTGTCCGTCTACTGGTATGTGGACACAATTGATTGGGCTGTTGACAGAAGAGAGGGACAGTTATATTGGAAAATGATGGTTAACAACATCACCTATCCATCAAGATAGATGCTGCCCTGGCAGCCGAACCCTGATGGGGAAGCAAAAGACACTGACACAGACAATGATGGGGAGACATTCATGGAGGACTGGGGGTAGCTGGATGAATCTCTGTCCAGCTCAGACACCACCAAAGAGCAGGATGGCAGCAGGAGCCATCTGCTTGCCACAGCAGAGCCACCAGTTATCCCTGATTGCCCCCTTATGAACAAGACCAAGCTACCACCCTCTGTAATCCAGCCACCACTGTGCTGCCTGCAGTCCAGCCACTGCTGTGCCACCCCAGGCCCATGCCCGCAGCCATTACTGTACTGACCCTGGCCCATGCCCCCAGTCCAGCCACTGCTTTTCACCCCAGGCCAATCCTCCACCACAGCCATTGCTGTGCCAACCTGGCCCACCCTTCCAGGTCCAGCACTGACTGTGGTGCCACCCCAACCCACTCAATGGGCCAGTATGCAGCTTTACCTCATCACCTGGAAATAGTCCATGCCTGCAGCTGGTGGCAGCTAACAGGCAGCTGTTGCAGGACACTGTGTGGTTTCAGGAGGGCCTGCATGCTGAGATATGCCACATGAAGACCATGTTGCATGCCCATGAGCAGTGTGCAGAGGTGCACCATGAGAAGAACATGGTGGCCTTGGATGCTGGTTTCTCCAAAATGGAGCAGTCCGTGGTAGTCAGCTTTGGTGGGGTGGCCACCACCATGCTGGAGGCTACAGCCATGGTCTCGGGGACTGCATGGGGCCAAGCTGCCCATTCCATTAGGGGGAGTGTCACCCTATGGCAGGCACCTCAGTATCTCTCAGCCTCCCACAGTGTGGGCACACATACACCCAGAACCCACAGAACAGTCCACATGCCACAACCCCTGGCTGTGGCCTGCTCCTCGATGGGGTCAGTATCCCATGGGGCAAAGGCTGGTTCATGTCATCCCCACACCCATCCTCCACTGTTGTCCACCAAGACACATCACACGTGTCAGTCCCAGGTCCATGGTGGTGGTATGGGCCACACATTGAGGTGCAGGTCTCTCCTGTTCCATACCCAGGTTTACCACCTCCTGCCCCCACTTGTCACAAACCATTTTTCACACTCCCCTGGCCCCCTCCCCCACTTGGATGGCTATAGGTCTGTTTCAAGCCACCTTCCCTTCCAATGCCTGGATGGCTGTAGTTTCATATCAATCATCTTTTTATCCTCCCCTTCGTGGATGGCTCTTATTTTAGTTGAAATCCCCCCCCCCAGCCCGAATGGCTGTAGTTTTGTTTCAATCTCCCTTTTTATGCATTTCTATTTATTATTTCCTACTGTATTGCCTTAAAGTGCATTTATATCATTTTGTATTTTTTCTTTTGTGCATTTGTAATACATTTGTTGATCCATTACTGTCTCCTGTGTTCTCTATACTCACCATCTGGGTCTGTTGAGGTCTGCAATGAGGCAGCCCCTATAGTCCTTGTGCCTTCTAGCCATCATAGGGTCACACCTGTCAAGCTGCTCTTACATCCCCTGGTGTTCTGGCTCCTCATCCACTACAATGTCACCCTCTGGGACTGACAGGCATATTCCAGGGTTCAGCACCATGTTCTGTGGTATGCAACAGCAAGAAATGTGACATAGACCTTCTGTGAGCTGTATTGTAGGGCACCACCAGAACAGGTAAGGCATCTGAACCACATCTTGAGCATGCCAAAGTGCACTCAATGACACTGAGTGTTGCGATGTGTGCCACATTGTACCTGTCTTCTTCAATGGATATTGGTCGTAGGATAGGTTTTAGAAACCAGAGACACAGGGGGTATGCACTATCCCCTGTGTAGGAAAAGGGCATTGATTAGTGTCATCAGTGGCAGCTATGGTCAGCTGTGGCCTTTGAGCATATACTCACCAGCAAGGTGCCCACTGGTTATGTCCCCACCCTCAAATTTCTGGCAAAGAATGGAGATGTGTCAGATGAAGGTGTCATGGGCACTGCTGGGGAACCATGCCAGGACATTGGTGATGCACCTTGTTGCATTGCACACCACCTGACAGTTAATGGAGTGGAAGCCCTTACCTGTAGGCCTCCACTCCATCCCTGGGGGTGCATGAATGGCAACATGGGTGTGGTCAAAGTCACCCAGTTCAGCTGGAAGGTGTGCTTATCCAATTTCTGCAAGGTTGCTGTTCGCCCTGCTGGTGTCATGGGGAGAAATATGAACTCCTAAGCATGTGCCAGCATAACATCTAGGAACTGGCCCAAGAGCTGTGAGGTAGCAGACTGTGATACCAGTGATGTCACCCACCAGTATCTGGAATGTTTCGGTGGCCAGAAAGCACCGTTCTGATATCACCATGAGCTCAGTGGATGTTGCATGGTTGTGATGGGTGTCTATCCAGATCTGCTCATGCAGCATCTCACACAGATGCATAGGCATGGGTCTATTGAGTCAGTACCAATGTATGACATGTTCAACACTAAAGACTACTAATGAGACTCATGGACGGTATTGTCTGTTTGAAGCATAACACCTCCAGTGCCTGCGATGTGGCCCAGGGTATCATTCTTCTGCTCTTCATCCTCAAGGACAGCCTCCATAAGGTGCACAATGCGGACCATTTTTTTTGTAGTTCAGGGTCCCACCTCTGGGGTTGCCCCAGTTAAGACCTACTATTTATAGTCCTTAAGTTGCACAGTACTAAGTATCATTACATGGGATTAGTGCACTACTAAGTCGCTGAATATCTTGCTGTTCTGAATATTCACATCACCACCCCCTTTTCTGTGCTGAATACATTATGTTAGTGCACGTGCACTATCACTATTGGCCAGTGCAGTTCTAATGACTGAATACTACAGTCATAAGTAATCGACCATTTTCGCTTGTGCAAACCTGGTTCACCCTGCACAAACCTTTTGAATGTGGTGGCTAGTGTGTTTGTAAAAACTAATGTTTATTCAGCCTAGATCTAGCTGAATACTAGTTAATAATGAATTTTGGCATCTAATCAAAACAAATTCAGATATAGCAGTATATGGCATTTATCACACTAGAGGAAAGAAGTCTGTTTTGACAGCTTGAACAAGAAATCCAAGGCTTCCAATATGCACTTTTATGCAAACTGAAGTTTCAATCTGCTAATAGGGTGTCTTTAAATCTATTGTGGTGTTTTATAATGACAGAGCCCTTTAATAAATGGCAGGGGAGGTTAGGTTGTTATAATACTTTCATGATCATTTATCCAATATTGATCAATGCTTTATTGGCTCTCATCAGTCTTATTCAAATAAGCCATGTGAGTAATAGAGCAGGGCTATAAAATTGTGCTGTTGATACTGATGAGTGCTGATACAGAAGCCTCTTAACTGAAGAGGAGGGAGGGAACAGTAAAGCCACTTAACTGATTAAAATTGCCCAGTGATTCATTTAAATAAGAGACTACATGTGCCGGCTTGTACAGCATGCATGTAGCTGATCTTTACTATTCATGTACTCTAATATAATTGCATTTAGGCTTCGGTATTAATGAAGGCTTGCTTGCACAGTGGAGCATATTTAGCAGCTTTGAGGCATCCGGTATATATGAATTCCTCATTTGTTAAAATGTAAAAGTTACAGTATCAATCTGTATACAAAATAATGGTTCTTGAGCAGGAATAAAGTGGCCTGAAAATAAATATGTGAAAGCTGAGTACACCCTTGCAAGGGATGATGTTTTGTACTTTTTTGTTCTGATTACTGAAGATTTATTGCAGTCTCTTTTGGAAAATATAAATCACTTTTTATGTGGATCTATAACAGAAATATATTGCATTTTAGTATGAAAGTACATACAATGCATATTGTGTTGCTTGTTTTTAGCACTTTCAAATAATTTTCTATTTTCTACACTTTCTTATGAAGATGTCCAAGAAAACCCCAGAGTAAAACTCTAATGCCCTTTATTTCCAGTCGCCTCAGTAATGCTTGTGGGAAAAGGATGTGTGGACTGAAATCAGAACCAACACAACGGAACACATTTTCTCAATTTGGATTGTATGTTTTATGCAAACACATTTTTATTTAAAATGGATTAATCTCTCTGATTTTTTTTATTATGATGTTTACCCCCATTTGTGCCCCCCCCCCAAAAAAAAAAACTATTCCTTGGCTCCATTCTTCATATGGCTGGAGAAAAGAGAAGAGGCTATCTTTAGAGACGGAAAGAAACCAAGACATTAAATTCAGCTAATGTTCCTGCTCCCTCTGATTCAACCCCATTTGGGGCACAATACTCATTAACAATGTTAGTGCCTTAACTTCAGTCCCAGTTGTCTCCTTGGACTCTCCAAGCCCCACTTATTTACTCTTCAGAATTGTCAGTTTTCAAACATTCGGCAGAGCATTAACCTACAAAGGTTCCTATGCTGCAACCTCAATTTGTTTTCCTTTGTCTTTAAGGACCAACAATGCCAGCATTTAGCACAGCAGCTATACCAGTACCTTATAAAAGAATTGTGCTGTTATAGAGGCAGCCATATCACTGAAGAAAGGTGGTAGACAATGGTGACGTGGGGCTCGATTTTCTAAGAGACTGTAGATTGCTGCAAGTTGCAGCTATTTAGGCCTGCAGCAAACTCTGGATGTACCATGGACCCTGCACCTGATTTTATAAAAAGCAGGGTCCAGGTGCCAAAGTCCTCAAGTTTGCCACAAGCCGCAATCTGCGCCAAACAGTAGGCGCATCTTCTGGAATTGCCACAGGGATTGCCCCTCCCAGCCCGGTGCAACTCATGAGGGTCCTGGATGGTGGGGGGTGAAGAAACCGCCTGCCAGGAGGGTTCCAGGGGCATACAGGACAGAGGAGGTGTCAGTGGGGGTGTTGGGAGAACAGCTGGGCATCAGCAGACTGATGCAGCACCCAGCAGTTTGCATTTGCACTGTATTGCATTGCATCAGTCCATGTATAGTATAGATATCATTCCTGGTGATCTAGCAGACTCCCCACCCCCCCATGTCCCCAGAAATATTAACACATCTTCCCTGGTGGTCTATTGGATCCCCCTTCTCCAAACTCCCCTGCTATGTAATATATCTCCTCCCTGATGGTGTAGCGGATCCCCTCTCCCTTCCCATGATCACTTCCATATATTTGTGATAATATCCATCTTGTAGGTGTATGAAGTAATAATCGGCTTTGTGGATGATTAAATGCCGAGGAGAAGCCGAGGCATTTAATCACCACAGAAGCCGGTTATTGCGAGAATACGCCTACAAGATGGATGTTACTACTATTATACCAGTCAGAATTATATAGAATTTATGTAAGTCCTAGTAAAAAAATGAGCGGCATTTCATGTGAAAATTAGGCTTTGAAAATAAAGCCATGACTCTGGACATGTGTATTAGTGCGAGTTGAATAACCTACTGCGGATGTTGTTAAGATGCGAATAACCTACTGTGGGCATGGCTGAATGTGGATAAACTACTGTGGGCATGTAGGTAGTAGTTTGTCAGATAATAACTCGTAATTTTCCTGTGTTATGATTGGCTAAAACCAGTTACCTGTGGTATAATCTGATATAACTGTCCCTGGTGGTCTAGTGGACCCCCTCCCACACCCCGTCAGTTAATGCCCCACCGCCCTGCTCCCCCCATCCTGAACCAGAGGTGGTGACCAGCACAGCCCTCCTCTCACCACTATGGTTGGCTACTGACTAAGCTTGCAATGAGCACATACTGTATACAATATGAGCTACTTACTGTATACAGTATGCACTCACTGAATTGTCATTTAATGAGATTGTAATGTATACAGTGTGCACTCATTGAAGCTTAGTCGGCAGCCAGCCATGGTGGTGAGAGGAGAGCTTTGCTGGTCACCAGCTCCGATTCGGGATGGGTGGGAGTGGGGTGGTGGGACACTACCTGATGGGGTGGGGGACAGGGGGTCCACTAGACTGCCAGGGACAGTTATATCATAATATACAGGGGTGATCACAGGAAGATGGGGGGGGGTCTGCTACACCACCTGGGATGGAGTTACAGTATATTACGTGATCGGTGATATTGAGGAAGGGGGGTCCACTAGACCAATAGGGACAGTTACATCATAATATATGGGGGTGATCACGGGAAGGAAGGGGAGTCTGCTACACCACCAGGGATGGAGTTCTAATACATAATGGGGAGATCGAGCAAGGGGGTCCACTAGACCACCAGGGAGGATGTATTAATATTTCCGGGGGACATGGGGGGGTGGGGCAGTCTGCTAGACCACCAGGGATGATATGGATACTATACATGGACTAATGCAATACAATGCGAATGCACCCCACCGGGTGCCACATCAGTCCACTGATGCACAGCTGTCCCCATCCCCTGAATGTATCCTGTTACCCAGTGTCAGAGCCATTTCCACTGGTGCAAGCCACTTAGTCCATCTCCTAGCTGGTCTAAGTGGTGTCCCTTGCTGTGTCCACTGTGGGGCCTGCAAACCTCCGATTAAGGGAATGTTGCAGCCCCGCCATAGTGCATGTCCCCCTGCAACCAGGCACACCACCATGTTTGGCGCAGCTGTGTTGCAGGGACACTTTGGGGCAAGGGGTCCCAGGTGGGTCACAGCCCCTGATAGAAAATTGGGACTGGTGAAAACTGTGATGCAAGGAGCCACTTGCATCAATTCTGATTGATACAAGCTCCTTGTGTCACTCTAGGGCTTTGAAAATAGAGCCCATGAAGTCCAAACTTGCCAGACTGGCCAAAGAGGGCAGAGAGAGGTATTGATTTAGTGCTGGGGAGTCAGTCAGAAAGCTAGCAAGAGCTATCCTCTTCCTTCCGGGGAAGGCAGTGATGGGGGGTATGGTATGTGGGGCTGAAATGTAACAGTGATGGCACTTGTGTGGTAATGGCAATTAACGAACTACATTTTCCAGGGAAGGCTGTAGCAGGTAAGGTAACGAAGTGTCGGGGGGGGTGGATTGGAAATCCCCTTCATTGTTGTCATAATGATCTGTTCAACTGCACATGGTGAGAAGATACAGAAAGGTCACAAGATACTGAGATACATTTTCTGAATGCCAGATATAGTCGCCAAATATGCTGGAGCCCACCGAATGACTTTTTGCTGTAACTGTGACCTTCTGTCTGCTAATCAGTCACATATATTTTGGGGATTCTCAGTACTCCAATCCTTTTGGAAGGCAATTATCAGTGAGCAAGTATCTATTTTAAACACCCCAGGGACCATCACTCCATCCCTTATTTTGTTGGCAATACTGCCAGGAGGAGGTAATTTCAGGGAACACACACTTTTTATTGTTAACCTTGATCCTAGCAGCTAAGAAAGCAATTACACAAAATCTGGCTTACCCCAATTATTCCATCCATCATTGACTGGTGAAAAATAGTACAAGATATTAATATTTTGGAATGCTTGACTCACTTATTTCAAAATAGACCTCCGTCCTTTGAAACAAGTTGGAGGAGATGGGTAATGGACCAAATTCAAGTGGATCCAGATTTTGTGCCATAGAATGACCTTACCGCCTCCCAACCTCTGTTCTCATTTCTTTAGTTTCACTCATTTTCAATATCTCTCTGTCTACCTGACTGCATTGCAAATACCTCTGTCTTTCTAAATGCCTTAATTAATGTGCTTTTCTTCTTTATCACAATATTTTGTAGCAAACATATCAGACACAATTTGATTTGATAATGACTTTATATTAATGGTGTACAGCAATTATCAAATATAGAAAATAGGAAATACACTCAGCCCAAGGACAGCACTATCAGCAAAGTCCTGTTTTCTGCTGTATTTACTGTCTTGCTCTTGTTCCTTACAGTAATGTCTTAAGATTTTTGCCTTGTGCATTTTAAAACAACTGCCATAATTTATAATGTATGTTACTGTAGACTACACAAATTTTAAGATATCCTTATGTACTCCTGTTGCTGATTTATATTGAATGTATTGTTGTTCCTCCCCTTCCCTTTGCATCATAAAACTCAATAAACAGTTAAATTAAAAAAAAGATACTGAAATACAGTGTGACACACCTGGATGAAGCACTTTCTGATAAAGAGGTCATAGTTTCCTGCATAACAAATCTGAATGAGTTTAGTTGGATTGCATTGTGTTACTGCAGTATTCTGCAATATATCACAGGCAGAAACTGTGATGAGATGGCTTCATCCTGGTGGGTAGCACTGTATTAGGATATGATGGAGCCCTGCTGTAAGGACAGGCAGAAATAGTGGAGTGGCTGAACTTAGACAACCAGAAGCAGCCCCCCCCCCCCAAAAAAAGAATGTAAAGCTATGGGGAATGGGGACATGGGTTGGAGGTTCATTTTGTTTGAACTTTGTATTGGTTCCCCTTTCAGTTACATGGGAACACACAAATGAATATAAAAAAGGCCAGCAGAAGAAGACCCTTACGTCTATGTCGTCTGCTAGATGTGGAACTCATGCACATATGTTATATGCTGCTCCATCCTTTCCCTTTTACCATAACCTTCCTCTCGAATCTGTCACACCCTTTTAAATCCCCCAACTGAACTGTGATTTACTCACCCCTCTGGCAATGCATTTTAGCCTGCCACCACCCTTTCAGTGAAGGACAGCCATCTGACATCTTTCATGTACCATCCCCCTGAAGTTTGTAGTTGTACCCTCTGCTGTTTCTGTTCTCACTTCTGCAACAAAGATCCCCAATGTTGATGTTGTTAATGCCTTTAAGGTATTTGAATGTCTCAATCATGTCATCTCTTTCTCTCTCTCTCTTCTCTCATGCAGTGAGTAAATGTTCAGGTTCACCAGACTCTGTTCATACAGCATATCCTGTTGCCACTGAGCCATTTTGGTAGCACTCCTCTTCACCATCCCCATCTGGTTTATGCCATTCTTAAGGTACTCCAGATGTGGATGCACCATGGACCTGTATAGTGGCAGAATGACTTCTTTCCTCCTGCTAGTGAACTCCCTTGATGTGCAACCCAGAATCCCTTTTACCATCCCCACTGCCCTTTTACATAGTGTTGATGAATGGAGGTTGCTTGTAATTGCCATTGCCAGGACTTTCTTCTCGTGTAAGACTATCACCCCCCAAGACTGTACTTGGCCCTTGAGGTCTTACACCCTATGTGCATCACCCTGCACCTTTTAGCATCAAACCCCAGTTGTCAGATTCCAGACCACCTCTTCAACCATGCCAATTCCCCTTTCAGATCCTTAATGCCATGCCCAGTGTCCACGCTCCCACATACCTTGGTATCAACTGCAAAAAGACATATATTGCCTTTGATGTTCTCCCAAATTTGTTTAGGAACACATTAAATAGGACAGGACCAGGCACAGATCCCTGTGGAAATCAACTAGTAGCTTTCCTCATCCTGGAGTACTTCCCTGCCCCACCACCACCCAATGCCTTCTACCACCTAGCCAGTTTGCCACTGAACTGGTTAGTTTCTCTCCTGTCCTTATATCTACTAGTTGCATTTAAAGTGCAGTGTATACAGGTTGTAGCTTATAGAGTACAAGTGAGGAGAGGAAGGAGGGACATAGAGAAGGAGAGTGTGAAGAAAGGGTATCAGACACATAGAAGAGAGGGAAAAATAGGGCAGCCTAATAGAATGAGGCCCCATGTGAAGCTTAATTAATGAGAGGGGGGAGGTAGGAGGGAGGGAGGTGGTTGCCCTAAAGGGTTGCTGGCCAACACAGGAAATAGGTGGCCCAGGATTACAGAGGTTAAGGGACTCAATTGAGAGGGATAAGGCTTTCCCTGAAACAATCACATGCCGTTTTCAGGCCTCTGTAGAGCAGCCCATAAATATAAAATGGCTGGGCAGCAGGGAGGTTTTAAAACCTTTTTGCATGCTATTACAAAGAGCTGGTAAAAAGGAGCTAATGGCAGTTTAGCCAAGACATATCCTTGTTCATGGTAGCTTAAGGAGGACAAAGAAGGAGTTCCTTAGTCCATAGGCATGCTTTGAATGTTCAAACAGGTCACAGATATAGGGTGGTAGTTTGTTGGACAAAGCCAGGAATAGCCACATGAGGGCATTTATTTGCTTCCTTGTGGAGAAGGATGGCCAATCTAATGCTTGGTACAACAAGCAGTGATGAGTCTGCAAGGGCAAGTAAAAAAAAAATCTCAATGCACAATGATAGAGTGCATCCAGCTTTTGGAGTGCATACTGGGGGCAATGGCTGTATAGGAAATCAAGTAGTCAATCGGGAGGAAAGGTTGTTTGAACCAGCCGCTTTCTAGCTTCCAGGGTGAGTAGGCATCTTATCCGGTAGAAAATACCGAGGTGCTGCGTTAGCTTTTTTGTTAACTCATTTAGATGTACAATGAAGGTGAGTTTGTTATCCAACCAGGCTCCCAGATTTTTAAATTTATCCACTCACTCTAGTGGTTCGTTAAGGAGGGTAATAATCTGTGGGGTCCCAGGTATCCGCGTAATGTGGGATGGAGAGATAATCACAGCTTTTGGTTTTTTTTTGCATTTAACAAGAGCTTTAGATTCAGCAGGCTGTGCTGGAGGATGATAAAATCCTGCTGTAGCTCCTTGTACGCAATGTCTAAGAAGGGGTTGGTCATGAAGAGGACTGTGTCATCTGCGAAGAGATGAATGTTTCCAGCAACCAGGCCCAAGTTGATGCGGTTGATGTAAAGGGCGAAGAGGATAGGTCCCAAAATGGAACCTTGCGGAACACCTCGGGGCAGTAATTTTAGTGGGGAGAATTCCCCTTGGGCTTTAATTTGCTGTTTACGATTTGTGAGGTAGCAGCAGAACCGCTTTACTGCAGCAGAGGTTAGACCAATGCTACTCAGGGAATCAAGAAGTATGGAATGATCAACCATATCAAATGCTTTGCTTAGGTCAAGGAAGAGTGCATAGATGTGCTGTTTACTGTCCAGGGCTTTTAGCCAGTCATTTGACACTTTTGCTAGAGCAGACACAGTACTGTGCTTAGGTCTGAAACATGATTGGACTGGATTGAGGATTTTCTCATGATCCAAGTACTCCCTTTATTGAGAGTTTACAATTTTTTCAAGTAGCTTGGAGAAAACAGGAAGCAATGAAATAGGCCTATAGTTGTTAAAGTCAGTGGGGTCTCCTGACTTGAACAGGGGATAATGTGTGCGGTTTTCTGACTAGGTGGCAATTCCCCTTGGGATAATGAGCTGCTAAAGAGACGGGCAATTGGAGCTGCCAGATAATAAGAACCTGCTTTTAAGAAGAAGGGTTCAAGTGAATCGGCACCAGCGCTAGCACTCTCTTTGGTGTCCAGTGAGAGGACCAGGTCCTCCATCTGTTTGTAGGAGACTGACCGGAACTTGAAGAGGGGGCGGTCAGTATTGCTGGTCTAGTAGCTATGCTGGTGGTGTTTGTGGTACTCAGTTTACTAACAGGTGACATGTCAAATGCGAGGCCTGCAGTGGCGAAGTGGTTATTGAGCTGATTGAGGATCTCAGACCTATCTGTGTAGTAGGTGTTATTTGCCACAATTTTGACTGGTAGCATGGTGGCAGGGGAATGTCCCTCAACCTGTCTCAGTATCTGCCAAAAATCAGGGAACATTTTTTGTTTGCCTCCAGTGCTGACTGGAAGAACTGTTGTTTTTCCAACTTTACCAGTTTGGTGCAGGCATTTCTGGCTACCTGGAAGGAGAACCAGTCTGTGTCAGACTTCGACTTCCTTGCCCTTTTCCAGAGGGTGCCTCAATGCCATAGGGCCCTCTTAAGTAGTGGGCTAAACCAATAAGATGCGCATTTTCTGGATTTGATTTTCCTCAAGGGTGCGTGTTGGTCGATAATGTTTGCTAGCAGATCCTGGAAGATACAGAATGCTTCAGACACAGAGGGTCCAAGGTAGAAATCCTGCCACTTTATGTTCCCAAGATCTGTCAGGAAGGCCAGGAGAGTGAAGTATTTTAGGTTGCGCTTAAGCTTGAAAGTAGAGGTAGAGAGAAGGTGTGGGGAGCACCTAACGCTGGTGACTGTGCAGTGATCATTCAGATCGTTGTGGAAGACCCCTGCATGAGAGATATGATGTTGCTTGTTGACAAGTATAACGTCAACCTTATCAAGGTATCAACCTCCTGTAGGGCACTGAGTCAAAGGCCTTGCTGAAGTCCAGGCATAGTATGTCGACTACTTGGCCCTTGTCCACTGCCCTAGTCACCTAATCAAAGAAACTGATCAAATTTGTTTTATATACTCTCCCAGCCATTATCCCATGCTGCCAGGTAACTGAAGCCTGTTCATCTCATGGAACTCAGCCAACCTTTCTTTTAGGATAGTTTCCATCAGTTTTTGAACAACTGATGTTAAGCTGACTGGTCTATAATTTCCCAGTTTGACACTTGGTTGGGTGCCACATTGGCTGTCCAACACTCCTGAAGAACCACTGCTGTGTCCAGCAATCAGTTGAACAGTCCATCCATGGGTGCTGCAAGGACTGCTGCCAGCTCTCTCAGCACCCTTGGTTGAATGTCATCCAGCCCTGGTGACTTGTTTACCTTGTAGACCCTAAGACCTTCAAGGACTGTGTCTTCTGTTGTTGCCTTCTCCCTTATTTCTACGGCCCCTCCATTGTCTCAAGTTTCCCCTGTGATAATGGCCAACCCTTCTAATCTATGAAGACTAAGCAGAAGTATTCTTTCAGTACCTCTGCTTTCTCCATTTTCCTCCACCCACTCTGTCCCACTTCTCAGCTTCACTATTTCCTCCTTTGTTGTTCTTTGCTCCCAGATGTATTGGAAGAAGGTCTTGTCACCCTCTTTGACCCTGTCATTTATTCTTAGTTCTCCCTCTGCCTTACCACCCTGCATGTTGATTTCAGCTGTCTTGCATATTATACCCTACTTTCTTCCTTCTGAGACTTTTTTTAAATTCCTGTCAGTAGCCCATTTCTCTCTCATTGCTCTTCCCACCTTCTATGTAAACCTCAGCAGCCTCCTCTTCATGCTCCTTTTATTCTTCTGCTTGAGGTAGGTTGAGGTAACTGCTTGGACCGTATGTCTAATTATAGCCTATCTATTCTCCACAGCCATATCCTCCATGAATTCCCTCAGTCTTTCCCCTAGCATCATCCCCATGTGTACAAAATCTGCATTTTTGATGTCAAGAACATATGTTTTTGTGTTCAGCACTTCATGTACCATGTCTACCTGAAACTACACACACTGGTGGTCATTACCTCCAAGTGCATCAGCGACCCTGATAATTTTGATGTGGTCACTATTTGTCAGAACTAGTTCTAGGATGATCTGATCCCTTGTTGGCTGAATCACCCCATGTGTCAAAAAACTATCTTAAAATGCATCAAAGATCACTTGGCTTCTGCTGCTGCTGGCCTGTGGGGTGCATCAGTCCACACTGGACATAAAAACACAGTAACATAGAACGTGATGGCAGGTAATGCACACTGTGCCCACCCAGTCTGCTCGTATGTTTTTAACCTTTATGTTTTTCTGCAGACCTTTATGTGATCTACAGTGCCATCTCTTCCCCTCCTTTCCTTACCCTATGATTCTCTTGTGCTACCCTATGCTTTTTTGAACCCCACCACTGTTTTCACCCTCACTACCTCCACTGGAAGGCTGTTTCAGGAGTCCACCACCCTTTCTATGAAGAAGTACTTCTTCACATCCCTTCTGAATTTACCCCACTCCAGCTTTAGAACACACCCCCTTGTTCTAGAGCACCTTTAGCTTTGAGAAATAACCCCTCATGTGCCTTATTAACCCCCCATGGGGTATTTAATGGTCTCTATCATATCCCCCTCTTCCATCCCCTCCTCCAGGGTGTACATATTTAGCTCCTTTAGCCTCTCCTTGTTGGGCTTCTGATGCAGAACCTGCACCCATTTGGTAGCACTCCTTTGGACTGCCTCCACTCTGTCTATGTCCTTCCTGAGATTTGGCCTCCAGAACTGGACACAGTGCTCCAGATGATGTCTTACCAGCGATCTGTTTAGGGGTAGCACCACCTCCCTCTTCCTGCTGGTGGTGCCCCTTCCTATACACCCCAGCATCCCACTAGCCCTACTGACTGCATTGTTGCACTGCATGGTGACCTTTAGGTCATCTGAAATGATTACTCCTAGGTCTCTTTCTTTCATTTTCCTGCTTGCTCTATGTTAGTATCACTCCACCTATTTTTGTACTCCACTCCTGAATTTCTATGGTCCAAGTGAATTATTTTTGTGATTTGTTTTGCATTAAAACCTAGCTGCCTTACGCTTGACCACTCCTCTAGTCTTTTCTGATTGCTACCTATCCTTTCCACTTCTTCTGAAGTGTCTACTCTGTTGCTGATCTTGGTGTCATTCACAAAGAGCTGGACCTTCCCCTTCAGTTCATACCCTTTATCACTTAAAAAGGCTTTGAAGTGGACTGGTCCCAGCACTGATCCCTGAGGAACACTGCTGTTCACCCTCCCTTCCCCTCCTCTCCTCAGAGTGAACTCCATATAACAGCACCCTCTGCATCCTCTCCCTGAACCAGTTTTTTATCCAGCTTACCACCTTAATACCCAGCCCCAAGTTCCACAACTTGCTTACTAGTCTTCTAGGAATGGTATCAAAAGCTTTGCTGAAGTCCAGGTAGGCCATGTCCACCGTCCCAACATGATCCAACTCCTTGGTCAACCGGTCAAAGAAATCTGTAAGATTTGTTTGGCATGACCTTTCCCCCATGAAACTATGCTGTCTTGGATCATGTAATCAATTGGATATCAGATATTCCATACTCATTTCCTTTAGTAGTGTTTCCATTAACTGACACACCACCGATGTCAGGCTGATAGGCCTATAGTTTCCCATCACCTCCCTGCTAGCACATTTATGAAGTGGGACTACCTCTTCCCTTCTCCAGTCCCCCGGCACCATGCTGGTCTCCAGTGATCTGTTAAATAGATCTGTCAGAGGTGCATACAGAACCTCACTGAGCTCTTTCAGCACTCTTGGATGTAGCCCATCTGATCCCACAGCTTTGCCCACATTCAGGATAGCTAGTGCTTTCTGGACTTTCTTCTTAGAAAATGGACTGGTGTCTACTTCCTTTCCAGCAATGCTCCTGGTGCCTTTTTGAGGTTCCCCTCATCTTATACTGTGAAAACTGAACAGAGGTATTTATTCAATATGTTTGCCATTTCTTGATCCACCTTGATACAGTCACCCCCTCCTTCTTTAACCATAGAATCCCTCCCTTTGTTTTCCTTTTCCCACTAACATACCTAAAAAAATGCCTTGTTCCCCCTTTAATATTCACTGAGCTATTCTTTCCTCATTTTGTGCCTTTGTGCTCCTTACTGCTTCACCTGGCTCCCTTGTTAACCCAGATACACTTCTCTGTTCTCCTCTTGCTGGGTCTCCTTATATATGTACAGACCTCCCACTATTAACATTTCCTGAGGGGGGGCGTGGCCAACAGCTGAACCTAATGGACGCCTAACGACTTGCTCCCGAATGTAACCCCGTAATCCTGCGTCCACTGACCTGTTCCTGTACAACGGCATAAAATTTTGATGTAGAACTTACCAGTGGTCGTCCCGATATCTGTATCCGGACCGGCGCATTAAACATCGGGCGCGTTTATTTGGTTTTCTGCTGTGTTGCTCGGGCCCCGCACTGCTACTGGCCCAGAAAGACTTGTTGCAACATGGAGTCCATCTCTACGCCGTCGCCGGTGGCAACTGAAAGCAATCTATTAGAAATACAGCAAATGTTTGCCGAAATCCTGCATCGCATGGACAAAATGGATGTAGCTACAAGAAAGAACACTGAGGATATTGTTGATTTGTCTCAAAGGGCCTGTATCTTTGAACATAAGCTAGCTGAGGTGGAAGATGGCTGGCGTAAGGCCGGGGCTAAGGTACATGATCTATGGCAGCTAATTCAGCATCTTTGGGCCCGGGTGGAGGATCTTGAAAATTGTTGCCACCGGAACAACCTCAGGTTTGTTGGGTTCCCTGAAGGCTGCGAGGGGAATGATGTTATATCTTTTTTACAACAAGTGCTACCTTCATTGCTGGACTGTCAGTGTGAGACC
Organism: Neoceratodus forsteri; assembly: GCA_016271365.2. Classification (NCBI taxonomy): domain Eukaryota; kingdom Metazoa; phylum Chordata; order Ceratodontiformes; family Ceratodontidae; genus Neoceratodus; species Neoceratodus forsteri. The sequence goes on along the minus strand of CM028130.1, from coordinate 1,300,082,637 downwards.
CCGTGGGAGTTGGACAGAGCACATAGAACCCTGGCCCCATGGCCGGCCCCCGGTGGGTGCTCTCGTACTATTTTAGCCCTATTCCTCCGGTTTCAAGACCGAGAACGGATCACTCAGCTGGCACGGCAGAAGAAAGAGCTGTTCTGGAAAGGGCACAAAATTCAAATATTTTCTGACTACTCGTTGGAGGTTACTAACAGGCGGAAGGCCTTTACAGCTGCTCGGAGGGCGTGTGCTGAATTGGGTCTCGAATATTCTCTGCGTTACCCTGCGTCTCTCCGAATTGTGATTAATGGGTCACCGCGGGTCTTTGACAACCCGGCATCTGCTGAGGACTTTATAGCATCTCAGGCTCCTAAACTGAATTGGGGCAAACTGCGTGTATCCCACAGCCCCGGGGCCCTTCCTGCTCATTCTGCCCCGATGGATACTGACAGACCTGCGACCCCTAATGCTGTGGCAGCCTCGACTTCTCATGCAGCCGAACAACTTCTGACTCCCATTCGGCCATCTCCTCAAAAATCCTCAGGTAGTAGGAAAAAGAATAGAAGAAGGGTGAGGACTGAAGGAGGGCACATAGATAAAACCACGCGGCTCCGCTCCAGAAGTAGAAGCAGAAGTGGTTGCCCAGATCCCAGTGCCTCTCATGAGTCTCTAACCCCAGATATGAGCAATAATCAATATAAAGTGCTAATGGATCTCCCTACCGAAGACATTCCCTGTGACCTGCCTCTACCACCCAGACACTCCTGCTCGGCTGGCTCGAAATCCCCAGTTGCTAAACATCTTTTCTGGGCTGAAGAAGCAGCTGGTACCTCTACGGAGGACTCTGGGACCATGGCAGTTGGACCGGCTTTGGAACCAATTTCAAGCAGCATGGCTACTTCCACTCATGCTGCTGAATCAGTTGGCTGACTGCTGTTATTATATCTCTTTTTGGTTTTTAATACTTTGCCTGTCTGTGGATTAACAGGCATTGCCTCTGATTAGGGATGAGTCCCATGCGCCCCAAGTTAAAGTGGACCCACCCCTTCAGAGGATAGTTATGACGGGCCCTTAGGTTCATACCTAAGCAGCTACTCTGGGCACTTGCTTGTTCCCTGATACTCGAGGTGCCGATCAGGCTCTCTATGTGCTTACTCTGGATGTGATGCCTGAATGAATGGGGATAAGCAAGGTGCTGCCCATAGTTTAATTCAGGGCCCTCGCATACTTGTATACCAGCCCTAGGCATTTCCTCGAAGCATATAGAGGTACTAAGCTCGGCTCTCACTATGGTCCCCTACTATTTTATTGGATGACAGCCTATCTGGCTGTTGTTGTCTGGAAGTTTTTTTTTTCTCCTTTCCTTCTCCTTCCCCGTACATGTCTCCTTATCAGGGGTTACAAGGAGAACTGTTTTACCGTGTTTAAGATGGGTTCCTGGGGTCTCCTACCTCCCAGCGACCTCTACTGGTGTCTGGGCTTTTTTTTGTTTTTAGCCGACACGCACAGTGGATACTGGTTGTATGTGGGATTGCAAAGTAACGAACAGAGGGGGGTGGGGGTTGGGTTTTGCTAATAAAAATGGTTTAAATCTCCTTCAGTTATTAGGGATTGTGCATGTTAGTATCTGTCTTTGTCAGCTTAAAATGTTGGTATTATGGTGTTATGTTAACTCTTTTATTGCAATCTTTCTAATGGGGCAAGGATGTGCCCCGCAAATGTTAGATGGGGAAGTAAGAAGGAGTAAGGTGTTAGATTTAGAGCTCACTCCATAACGTTTCCGACCATATACTCCTGCTGATATGCTTTTAACTGATGGTTTGAATGGAGCCTAAGCTAATTTCTTGGAATGTGAGGGGGCTTAACTCACCCATCAAATGGAAGAAGGTTCTAATTCACTTAAAAAAATTAGCCCCTTTGGTGACTTTCTTACAAGAGACTAAACTTTCTTCTAAGGAAGCCACAAAGCTTAAACAAGCTTGGGTGATTGAAGAACTCCATAGTGTGGCTCCCACTCATAAAAGGGGGGTCTCTATACTTTTTCATAAAAATTTGGGATGGAAGGTGAAGGATTTCATACGGGATCAAGAAGGGAGATGGATCATTGCGGAAGTTGAAACTACTGAGGGCCCTCTGGTCTTGGCCAACATATACGCCCCTAACCAGGACTGCCCACAATTTTTTCATACAGTTAACCAGGCCATCCTGGACTTCAACAAAACAGAGCCCCAATACTCTTAGGAGGGGATTTTAATTTAACATTAGATCATACTATAGATAGAAGCAATAAATCCCCTGAACCCCATCGACAGGCTAGGAGAGCAGTGGAGAAATTAATGTCTGAACTCAGACTATTGGATGCCTGGAGGGCATTACACCCAGAAGTGCATGATTATTCATGTTTTTCCCCAACCCACGGCTCTTCCAGCAGGATAGATCTTTGGCTCATATCCTCTGGGTTTTATGAAAAGGTGGTTGGGGCTTTGATTCACCCAATTTATGTTTCCGACCATGCCCCCCTTGAATTAGTTTTCAAGAGGGAACGTGATCCCCATCAGTCCCATGCTTGGCATTTAGACCCACTTCTGCTAGAAGATAAAACTTTTCTAGACTGGATTGGCCAGGTTGTATCAGAATACTGGACGGATAATGATAATGGTGAGGTATCCGATTCAACCTTATGGGAGGCCTTTAAAGCTATTATTCGGGGCAGGATAATAGCTTTTGCTGCAGCCAGGAGACACCGCCGGGCAGCAGATCAAAGGGCCGTGGAGAAGCGACTATACAATTTGGAAGCCCAATACAAAGCCCTGGGTAACCAACCCCCTTCTCCAGTTCTACTAGCGCAATTAGCCAGCACCCGAATCTCTCTCAACTCTCATCTATCTCGGCAGGCTGAGCTAAACCTTAGACGCATGCACCACACTTATTGGAAAGGGGGAGAAAAGGCCAGTAAGTTATTGGTCTATTGTCTTAAGCATAAGCAAGCTTCTAAGGTGATACATGCATTGGTAGATTCAACTGGGGACCCCTGTCGTACAAATTCAGGGATAAATCTATTCATGTCCCAATTTTATGAAAATCTATATGCTTCTCCAAGCCCCTCTGATCCAGCCAAGATCCAAGCTTTTTTATCCTTGCTACCCATTCCCAGAATTTCCATCCGTGATACCAAATTGTTAGAAACCTCGATTACAGTTGAAGAAGTTAACCAGGCGATCCACTCCCTGAATCCACGTAAAACCCCAGGGAAGGATGGACTGCCTATTGACTAGTATAGACTCCCGGACGTTAACCTGGCCCCTTACTTGGTTCGGGTATTCCGACATTCCTTACTTAATGGACAGCTAACCCCACCTCCATGAGAGAAGCCGTTATTACAGTGCTTCCCAAAAAAGGGAAAGACCCACTGTCTCCAGGCAGTTATCACCCTATCTCTCTAATAAATGCAGATGCCAAGATACTGGCTAAGGTTCTTGCTGGCTGGCTTGAACTCCTTTTGCAAGGTTTGGTTAGTCCTTCCCAAGCAGGCTTTGTCAGGGGCCGTCTGGGGTCTGACCACCACAGAACTCTAGGGACTTTAATGCACTCTGTCAAACTCTCACCAATCCCTTCAGTAGCTATGGCCATCGACTTCGAAAAGGCCTTTGATTTGGTCGAATGGGCCTTTCTATTTCATACTCTTTCCATTATGGGTTTTGGCCTGGATAAGGCTGCTATACACTGCACCCCTAGCCTTGGTGTTGACTAATGGCACCATGTCTTGGCCCTTCCAATTACAGAAGGGCACGAGACAAGGATGCCCTCTTTCTCCCCTTTTATTTATTTTAGCGATGGAGCCTCTGGCCATTGCACTTAGGTCCTCCAACACTATTCCTGGGATTCAGGTGGGGGATGTCAACTATAAAACATTCTTATATGCAGATGATCTGCTTATTACTACGGAACATACCCAACTAGGGATTCAGACAATTTTTAGAACTTTGACTGAGTTTACTAAGATATCGGGTCTAAAATTAAATCAGTCCAAAACTGAAATTTTCCAGTTGAATTCCTCAGCCTCTGGAGCAGATTTTATCCCTTGGGGCTAAAATGGTCCCCTCAGGGCATTAAATACCTGGGTATCATCCTACACCCAGACCCGCTTAAAATGCTTGTGGCCAATTTCAATTCCCTGATTGACTCACTCAGGGTAGACATAGGAAGATGGAAAGCACTGAAGCTTTCACTGGCTGGGAAAATTGATTCGATCAAAATGATGGCAGCTCCCAAGATGCTTTATCTATTGGCCCATCTACCCTTGTCTATACCCAGAAGTGGTTTCAGAAATTGTAGACCCTAATGGGTAATTTTCTATGGGAGGGTGCACCCCCCCGATATAGCAAACTCAAACTTCGGCAGCACTGGAAAAGGTGTGGTTGGGGACTTCCCTGGTTGCAGCGGTATCATATGTCCTTTGTGTTGGCTCAGACTCTTAGACAGTTTTCTAAAATCGGACAGGGCTTCTGCAATGGCTCCAGTTAGATGCTTCCCCTAACTGACTGCCACCCGGGCGTTATCCTATATGGTAGGAAGAAATTGCCCGCGGGCCTTTCTCTTCCCATACTACTTTCAGTTAAATACTGGAAACAAGCAATGACTCTGCTAGGCCATGACCTGGCCCCTTGGGAATATATGCCTTTATGGGATAATCAGGCCCTGAAAATAGGGGATTCCACCCTGCACTGGAAAGTATGGAAGGGACAGGGTATCTCCCTAATACAAGATCTCCTACTTCCTGGGACTACTGTTATCGACTCCTTTGAATCCCTAAGGGCAAGATATTATCTCCCTGCCTCTCATTTTTGGAGATACCTTCAGTTAAGAGATGCTATATCTCATCTCCCAAAATCTCCCCATAGTAACTTATTACAAAAAAAGACTCACCCCATTTGTTCATGGAGTAAAGTTACCAAGAACAAAGCTAGCAACATATATCATGCCCTCAGAGACTCCACCCCAGACCCTACCCAGAAAGCCAGACTGCAATGGGAAAAAGAGCTACAGATCTCGATCTCAGAATAACAATGGGAACATGGGTGGGCACGTATCCATTTGGCTTGCCGGGATGGGTGTACAAGACTTATTATGAATAAGACCCTCCATAGATGGTATAGAGACCCGGCGAAACTAGTTAAGATGGGACTTATCCCGGCTGACATTTGCTGGAGATGTGGCAACCATGGGGCTCATCTGTTTCATATACTCTGGGACTGTCCCAACCTTCAACAGTTCTGGCATGCCATTCAGGACATGTGCCAACAACTATTCCCTGATATTGTTCCATGTCCAGCCTTACTCCTTCTTGGTTGTGGCAGTCCTGAGATGCCCAAGTGTAGTCCTGAGGCACAATGGATCACTATGGCCGGGGCATTGGCTAAAAGACTCATATTGACGAGATGGAGAACCTCTGAAATTCCGACTTTTCTTCAGTTCCTTTTGGCTTTAGCCCAAGGGGCCACGTTTGAGAGGATCTCCAGCTTTGCCCAAGGCTCTCTAACCCGGTATGACAAATGTTGGCAACCTTATTTAAGGTCCAAGTACTGCCATAATACTCCTTCCAGTTCCACCCCCTAGACTCTTCCCCTTCACTATAAAGGTCTGGATAGTTTTTTTTTGGTAAGTCTTCCCCTTTCTCCCCTTCTCCATCCCGATCTTATCTATACTTTTTGAAATAAAAAAAAGAAAGATTGCCATTGCTGTATATAGTTGATATTATAATCTGCATGGGAACAGGACATGCCCTTGGTAGAGTAGTCAAATATTACTGACTTCTTTTGTTACATCCTTCTTTATTGTGTAATCTACTTATACAGCTTTAGGCTCCCCTCCGTTTGGAGGGAAGTGACATTACATTAGCTTAATCATCCTCTGGCTACCAGGTCTGTAATATGAAGAATATGTTAAGTTATACCCTGTAAGGCTGTAGCTAACTGACAGAATGTGTTGTCAGTTGCATCAACTGGCCATACCCATTGTTGCGGTATGTGTCGAATCTTTATGTATAAGACTCTGCCTTTGTGTGTGTGTTCTGCCTAAGAACAACAAAATAAAAAATGTTTAACAATAAACATTTCCCCTGCCTCTACAGTCTTTCTTCTTTCATCCCTCAGCTCCCTGTCTGTGGCTTAATCTATCTTGACTTGGTGGTTGGCACACTACCCCCACCCTTACTTTTCCCCACCCCTAACTGCAGCTGTACCTATAGCATTTCTGTACCACCCACTATTATCCTCCCTTCTGACCTTTATTCCCTCCTTGACATAGATTTCCACCCCTCCACCCCTACCCTTTTTTCTGTCCTTCCTATAGAGGGTGTATCCAGGAACAGACAAATCCCTGTCATGGTTTTGGGATGCAGAGGTCTTGGAGATGGACACCAGATCTGCTCAGCCTTCTGTCATCATGGCCTGTAGGTCATGCATTTTGTTCCCCAGACTTTTGGTGTGCATGGATAATGTTTTCCGCATTCTGTGCACTGTGCCCCCTCCTCCTTCCTGGCCTCCCCTCCTCCCTCTGGTTGTCTAAAAGCTTCTCCCTTGTCTTTTTTCTTCCCCATCCCTCCTATTCCCTGCAACTGTGTTCACTGTTCCCATAACTTACTGCATCCTTTCCTTTTTTATTTATTGTCCCTTCACTTTTGGGGAGGCCTTCCTGCTTCCTCCTGTTGTCAGTTTTGGAATATGTGCCACCCTGGTAGTCCTCTGCCCTGCTCAGTTTAAATTTGGTCTGTCACTGGTGTGCTCTGCTAATCTGTCACATAGTAGCTTGGTTTCCCCACTGCTGAGGTGTAGCCTATCTGATGAGTACAGTGATTTCTCATCCCAGACTTTTGCACAGTCCCCCACACACAGCCCAATGTCCTCTTCCTTGCACCAATCCCTTAATCACTGGTTGAACTCTGAGATCTGAGCTTCCTAGCTGAGCTGACCCTAGGTACTAGTAGCAATTCCAAAAATACCACCAACACTGCCACCTACCAAACATGTCTCACAAGCTCCCTAAACAAATTCTGTACCTCCCTTTCCTCACACTTTGCCAAGTCATTTGTGCCCAGGAGGAGGAGCACTTCAAGTCCCCCTCCTCCCAGCACAGGTGTGCACACATGGTAGGCATGATCCTCTCAGCTGTCATACCTGGAAGTCACACAACACTCATTCTATGTGGTCCCCCTCTCCACTGTGGGCCATCTAACTTTCTTCACAATTCAATCCCTTATAACCAGAACTCTGTCAGTTTCCTTTGGCTTTTGTGCTCCCCTCTGAATACTTTTGCCTTAGTATCCTTCCTTTCCCCAACCCCCACCTACTCCTATTCATTCTAGCCATATGTGAATGAGGCTACTTTTATATTTGGATTTACAGACTTAAAACAATCTTGTTGGTATTTTTTAGGTTCAGTATGAAATGTTTCAGAAGCTAGATACTGAGATGTTTGAAGATGTAAGCCCCCCCAGCCCTGCACTTATGTAAGGTGGGTGGGGGGCTGCCGCTGTCCTGGGGTTACTCACGCCTGGTCCATTGATGTGGCTGGGCCTGATGCAAGCCTAGCTGTGACTCTGATTACTGTTGGTGCTCGTTAGGAACCGGGGGCAGGATTCACGATGAGACATTTTTAAAGTTCCCCTCCACAACTGCTGTTGCAGACTGGAATTGCCCACTGCTGTGGCGGTAGCGATTCACAGCCACAGCAGTTGTGGAGGGTGCTATGGTGGGTTCCGATGCCCATAGAAGCCTCCCACAGCTATGGTGCTGTCCATGGCAACAGCATCCTCAAGCTGCTGTATTCCATGGATCCGGTCGCACTCAGGCTCCACCTTCATGAATACATTCAGCTACGGTCAACTTGTGGCTTCGCAGGTGGAATCCCACTAGTGCCGAGGTTTTCCCGCAGCTGTGGGTCCTTCTCCTCTTAAGTGAATCCTGCCCCAGGTGTCTAGCTAGAAAAGTGCATGCTACTTGTTTTGGGTTCCTACGAAGAGAAAAGGCAGCTCTACCCCTCCCCCCTCCAAAAAGCAAGAGAGGAGGAAGACTGCCTGCAGGCATGGGAGGCTTTAGCTACCCTTCCCCTATGGCAGGAAGAAGAAAGGGTTGGAGAAAGGCAGGGCTGAGGAGTGAGGGAGAGGGGGAGTTTGAGAGAGAGAGAGAGAGGGAGGGAGAAAGCAGGGTGGAGGAGCAGAAGGAAAGGGAATTGCAGGCACCCCAAAGGAAACCAGAGGGCTATTTTGGGGGGTTTTGCCTGGCAAAGGCTCTGGGGCTGCATTCCTCTCCACCCCCTTTCTTCCCCCTTTCAATCATAAGGAACAGGAAGGATCAGACAGCCACTGGGGCTGTGCAGAAGGGCCCCTCAGGTTGGTTGCTCAAAAGTACTGGAGCAGACTGTTTGGCCTGAAGGTACTGCGACCTCCAGCCTGGGGTGTCTGGGAGGCTGCTGCATCAGGGACAGATTTTCCTGCCATGGGAGAAGCCGAGGAAAGTAAAAAGGTATTAGGGGAGTTGAACTGCTGTGACCCCCCCCCCATTGCAAAGATCAGAGGAACCATGGAGAGAAGGACGAACATGCCTGCCTGGTAAAAGTCATATACAAAGGCCTGTGGGTGAAGCTGGAATGGCCAGGCAGGCAAAGAACTATGCTACCCATTTCATGGGGGACAACATGCAGTGGACTGCAGGGCTCATCGCCCTCTCTGGACACTGTGAGTACCCCGAGCTGCAGCTCAGGGGAGACCATTATTTTCTTTGTCAGGAGGGAACTGTCCTCTACACCAGTTTCTCTTTGTTTTCTTGGAACTTGTGTAAGTGTGTAAGGGCCCCAATGGTAAACAGCAGGCCTGCAGATGAAGGGACAGTGAGGTACCCACTAACTGTGACTGGTCTGGGTGCACCCAGGGGAAAGGGTGGAAGTGGGGATAAATGAATGTTTGGTAACCAGGTGGTTTTGGAGGAGTAGCCCCACCTCCTTTGTATTAGCTTGTAGTAATAAACTGGATATTTATTGTTCATCTGTTTCACCTGCTGTGTGTGTAAAACCATTGTGGGGAGTGATTGTGGGTCTGGGGGGTCATCACGTGCAGTTGTTGTTAGAGGGAAGACCATTACTTATCCTGGGAAAATGTTCTAACCTGTTCTACCCACAGGAGGTGATGCAGGAGCACCAGGTGGAGACACTAAGGCACCACAGAAACTACTGGTAAGGACTCAGGCCTGACCCCTCAAAGAGGTAATGCTGAGCCCCTGGTCCTGCTGGAGCAGCTCAGGTGAGTGGGATTATTGGGGGGGATGTTACATACATCTCTGCTAGATGCTTTATTTCACTTGTAGTTCCTGCGCTAGTTAATATGAGATCATATTGAACACTCCTTGATGATACCATCTATAGATGAAAATATATAAGGGATACACAACCCCCCCCTACTGGAAATATTGTCAATAATTTTTGTTCAAGTGCAATTGACCTGATAGAATCATGAATGGCAAAACCACGAGTGATGTCATTGGGTCACTCAGCATGAGAACAAAAAATATCTGCAATATTTTCAGTAGGGGGGGTTGCATATTCAATTTAGGCCATACCTCCACAAAAGTGAAAAAAAAAGACTTTCTTGCCATTTTTTGCTGATTGCAAAAAATCTAAAAGGCATCTATAAATGAAGTTCCCCTGATTTTGTGGATATTTTTTCCTGATCAGTTTTTGTGCTCAATGTACCATGGTATGAAAGAACTGGAAGGGGGCAGGATCAGTTGTGTTCCAGGACAGTAGCTGCTGCTGTTTTCACAGGGTACTTGTGGATTTTACTTGGTAGGTTAGTTTTTTTTCTTTCTTGCTTCTAAGGGGCTAGCAGGGTATTGTTCTGGGGGATCCTGGATGTTTGTAAACTGATTTAGTGGCTGTAAGTGGGGCTCTTTTTGTGGATGTTTCACTTTGTAACAGGCTACGCTGGTATGAGCCTATTTCTTCTGATTTAAAACCTGTTTGGTGGGATTTGCTTGGAGATGGTTATTTGAATTGGAGACCTATATCTGTTAATTTCAAGCCTAGTTTGATTTGGTGTTAGTGAAGCTGATTAAATTGGAGAACTGTTTCCTTTGGCAGCAAACATATTTTGGGGCTTTGACTTGAATTTTGATTCCTTGTGCTGACTCCATTAGCTGTAAAGGTTAGTTCATAGTGGGGGAGGGGTGTTAATGGTCTGGCCAGGTCTCACTCAGCCAATTGAGTGGAGGCAGGGCTGAATCAGGTTGAGGTGCTAGCTGCTTTGTCTTCTCAGAAAGAACTAGAAGGGGGCAGGATCAGTTGTGTTCCAGGACAGTAGCTGCTGCTGTTTTCACAGGGTTCTTGTGGATTTTACTTGGTAGGTTAGTTTTTTCTTTCTTGCTTCTAAGGGGCTAGCAGGATATTGTTCTGGGGGATCCTGGATGTTTGTAAACTGATTTAGTGGCTGTAAGTGGGGCTCTTTTTGTGGATGTTTCACTTTGTAACAGGCTGTGCTGGTAGAGGCCTATTTCTTCTGATTTAAAACCTGTTTGGTGGGATTTGCTTGGGCCTGGTTCTTTAGCTGCAGGGCTTGGAGGGAGACACAGGGCTGATACACTCTCTCTTTTCAGGTGTCTGCCCAAGACCACCCTCCCCACCCCTTCCTCCCAGAAGTCTGCAAATTTATAGGGGAAGACCTGCCCTGCAATTGGAGGAAAAGGATGCTGGTGCAGCTCATGTAGTTCTAGCCACTGGGGTTGAATTTAAAGGCCGGGAGAGGAGCTTAGGGAGTTGTTCATTTTCCTCACATGTTTAATGTGTTGTACTGCACCTAGTAACAGAGTTAATGGTGTACAGTGGGACTGTCTCTAGGATTAGTGGGTGACCTGATTAGGCAGTAGGGTATCTTGGAATAGGGGGAACCTGGTGGCTCACCCAAGGAAACCTATTTGAAAGGGGATGGAACCACACATCATTAGGGCCGGCATCTTTGGGAGGATGGTGGGGTGCACAGGGTGTGGAGCAGCCATGATACTGGACTGGGCTTGGAAGTTTGGTGGTTGCCCAGTGTGCTACCAGCTAGCACAGCTTAGGGAGGAGGTTATGGGATTAGGAGAAAGCTGGGGAAGGGGGTGGGTATGGTTGGGGAAGGGGTCTGAAATCTCCCACAGGGTTGCACCAAGCACTGGGGCAGGGGTATAGGGAAGGAGTGCAGGAGAATACTCTCAGGGTCACATAGGGACCCTGGCAGAGGGGCCCAAAAGGACACTACCAAGGAAGCAGGCAGGTAACTGGGGACCCTCACAAAGGGGACGGAGGGACAACATTCTCAGGGAAGTAGGTGGATAGCCAGTGCTGGACAGAAGGAAGCAAAGGCAGGAGGTGGATCAGACCTTATGCTTAGTAACTGCTTCAATTCTCTTCTTCTGCTCAAGGATAAGGGGATGTAGCCACGACAGAGGTGGTTAGAGACGGAAAGGGTGTGGGGGGGGGCAGGAGGCAGGGGCCAGATAGCAGGAAGAACAGGGGGGGACCTGGAATGCAGGAGAATGGGGGGAGCAGTGAATCGGAGCAGGAGGGGCAGGGGAAAGAGGGAGGAAAGCGCAAGGAGAAGGACCAGTTGGGAGGAAAGGTAAAGAAGGACCAGAAGTACAAGGAGGATTCAGTAAAGAGAGCTGAGGGGGTAGGCCAGGGGAGCACGACGAGCAAGGAGGAACTAAATGGAGACCGGAAGGAAGGGAGGATGAGCCAGGCTAGTTTAGCAGATGGGGAGAAGGACCAGTTGTGAGCAGTGAGGGGGGAATTAACAAGGTACAGAAGGATACTCAGAAGGAGGAGAGGCATAGGATTGGAGGGGAGGGAGTGGCCATGGTAAATAAGGAGCGGGTGGCATGTGGCACACAGATAGGGGGAGGAACAAGGAGCCAGCTGGGTGGAAGGGCCGGTAGAAAGGATGAGGGACATGGAAGGGGGGAATGGAGGAAAAGGAGTGGTCAGAGTGCTCCTGCTGGGGGATTCTATGATCAGGGGTATCAAATGGGATAGGGAGGGAGAAGTCTGGCCAGTTAGAACAAGATGCTTCCCTGGACTAACGGTGCACAGGGCTAAGCATGAGGTATATCAGCTGGCAAAGGACTGTGGGGGTTCCCCAGACATACTGGTCCACCTGGGCACAAATGACATTGAGGAAATAGTGAGCTAGAGATACAGGCAAGATTCAGGAGCTCAGCCAGGGTCTGTCATGACATAGGATGCACAGTTTCCTTCTCAGAAATCCTGCCAGTGCCAAGGGCTAGTGGGGAACACAAAGAAAAAATTAGGGAGATAAACCAGTGGCTCAGGGGTGGTGTGAGGCCAGAGGGTATGGGTTGATGGGGATTGGGGAGACCTGGGAGGATAAGGAGCTGTATGCTAGAGATAGACTACATCTCAATTTGGAGGAGGGAATCCTTAAGTTGAAAATAGAGAGTTCATTGGTGAAAAGTAGGGTTTAAACTTGTGAAGGGGGTGGGATGGGAGAAAAAGGCAGTCAAGGTGATGCCGATAAAGTAGGACTCTGTCTCCACCCCTGGGGACCAGGAGGATTGCAGGAAAAGACCAACTGGCAAAGTGCAGACCAGGAGAAAACAGAATCCCAAGGGAACACGAGCAGGGAAATGGAACTATAGGGAAAGGGTGGAAGGTAGTCCTGCTAAATGCCAGGAGCTTGGCAATAAAATGCCTGAGCTCCAGGCGATGTTAACTGAGGAGCAGTGGATGTGGCAGCGGTCACTGAGACTGGGCCACTGCAAGACATGACTGGGACCTGAACCTGGAGGGTTACACTATGTTCAGGAAGGACAGGGGAGGGAAGGGAGGAGGTAGCAATGATAGTAAAAAACTGCATTGGCATAGGGGAGTAGAGGAGGCGGAGGAACCGTGGAGGTGATTTGGGTCACCTTGATAACAAGGGGGCAAGAGAGTAAAAATAGGAGTGGTGTATAGACCCCTGCTCTGGCAGAGAGCTGGAGGACAGTCTGGTGGCAGATGTTAGGAGACACTGCAGACTGGGCAGAGGAAAGGTGGTGGTGTTAGGGGACTTAAACATGCCAGGAACAGACTGGAGACTATGACATCCTCTGTGACCAGGAACAGAGGTTGTTGGATGTCTTTCAAGACGCATTCTAACTCAGCAGGAGAGGAACCGACCAGGAGGCACGGTACTGGATGTGGTCCTGGCAGACAGTGACCAGATTGGGGGCCTGGAGGTAAGGGACCCATTGGCAGGGAGTGACCATGCCAAGGTCTGGTTCTGCTTGGACCTAGGAGGGTTAGAAGGCTGCACAAAGACGGAAGTAACCCACTTCAAGGGGGTGGATTTTAAGGAAATGGGAAGGATCCTTAAGGAGCATTTGGATGGGATTGGGTCAGACATGGATGCTGATAGTAGGTGGGAAATCATCAGGAGAGGGTGCAGGATGCTACCAGCACCTGTGCAAGAGTAAGGCGAAAATGCGGTGGGGCCCAAAAACCCTGTTGGTGGACCAGGGAGGTCCAGGAGGTGGTGCGGGAAGAAAGCAGCCTATAAGAAATTCAAGTGCTCAAGAAGTGAAAGAATCGAGGAGAATGAGCTGATGGCTAGAAGGGCCACTAGAGTGGTGAGGGTGGCTAAGGCAAGGAAAGAGCAGAACCTGGCCAGGGAAATTAGGAGAGGAAAAGGGTTCTTTAGATACATTGGGGAAAGACGAAGGGTGAAGGGCAGATTAGCAGGATTAAATCAGGGAAGAGATGGGCACAAGACCCAGAGGAGCAGGTCTGAGGTACTAAATGAGTACTTCACCTCAGTTTTCACCATGGAAAATGGGATGCTGCATCATACATGGGAGGAGACAGAGATAATGAGGAGGGGCCCTTACAATCGGCAGGTCTGGGGAGAGGGGCATCACTGGCAGGTGGGGAGGGCTAAGCAGGAGAAGAGGTACTGGAAGTGGAAATCACAGCAGAGAGAGTGAGGAAGCCCTCAGCTCCCTTAAGATGGAGAAAGCACCAGGGCCAGATAAATTACATCCTAGAGTGCTGAAGGAACTTGCAGATGTCCTGGCAAAACCCTGGCAGAGCTTTTCACCATCTCTCTGAGGACAGGGTGGGTGCCCCAAGACTGGAAGGTGGCATGTAGTGCCTATCCACAAGGGGATCAAGGGAGGTGGCAGGGAACTACAGGCCTGTCAGCCTGACATCAGTGGTGGGCAAGGTGATGGAGGGCATTGTCAAGGAGAGGCTGGGGGGACCTGGATAAGTCAGGGTGTAGATAGCATGGATTCATCCGGGAAATCATGTCAGACAAACCTGGTGGAGTTCTATGACTGGGTGACAAGTGCCTTGGACCTGGGTAGACCAGTGGATGTCCTCTTTCTAGACTTCAGCAAGGCATTTGACCCTGTTCCTCACGTGGGCCTGTTGGATAAACTAGGAGAAATGGGGTGGGAAACCAGATGATCTGATGGATAGGCAATTGGCTCCAGGACCGGACCCAGAGGGTCATAGCTGGTGGGATAGTCTCTTCCCCAAGGAGGGTCATTAGTGGGGTCCCACAGGGATCAGTCCTTGGGCCCCTTCTGTTCAACGCCTACGTATCTGACATAAGGACAGGAATCAGGAGTGAGATGAGTCTCTTTGCAGATGACTCGAAACTGGGGGCGGTGGTGGATGGGGAGGAGGGGAGGATGGCCCTGCAGGGGGACCTGGAGGCTCTGGAAAGATGGTCTAGAAAGTGGAAGCTGAGGTTTAATGCAGGAAATGCAAGGTACTCCACCTGGGGCCAGAAACCCAGGCCAAGTGTACACCCTGGGGAAATACTACAAGTCTCAATGGCTGAGAGGGACCTGGGGTGGTGGTGGATGTCAAGATGAACAACTCTGAGACTTGTAGGAGGGCAGCAGCAAGGCCAACAGGATGCTGGGATGCATCGCTAGGGGATCACCTCAGAAGGAGGGAAGTGATACTCCTCTGTATAACTGCTTGGTGAGGCCAGCACCTGGAGTACTGTGTGCAGTTTGGAGGCCGCACTTAAAGAGGGACATTAACTCCTGGAGAGGGTCCAGAGGAGGCAACCAAAATGATTTGGGGCTTGGGGACAGGATCTATAAGGAGAGGCTCAAGAGCTAAATATGTACACTTTGGAAGAGAGAAGGACCGGGGAGATGATAGAGGTCTTCAGGTACATGAAGAGGTAAATAGGGAGGAACAGTGAGGGTGTTTCAAGGAAGGAGGAGGGGCCACTAGAGGGGCATGGGTGGAAGCTGGAGGGGGAAGATTCAGGAGAAAGGAGGAGGTGCTACTTCACTGAGAGGGTGGTAGAGCCATGGAATGCACTACCTAGGGGCTGGTGGAGGCAGAGACAGTGGAGGGGTTCAAGAGGGGGTGGGACAGGTACAGGGGAAGGGTTCAGGAAGCAAAATCCAATGCAGCAAGAATATCCGGAACTGGGAAGGGAGAAGCCAGAGAAGGCGAGGGGGACAGCAAGGTCAGCACCCAGGGTGGGGGCTGACCAAACGAGCAGACACGAAAGACCATTAGGCCTATTCTGCTGGGATTTTAGTATGTTACTATGTTAGTATGTTAGTATTATTTTTTAATTTTAAAGTAATTTGCATTTGTTTGTTGCAAAAATTGAAAAAAAAAATAGATTTTTCTGCTGTTTTTTGTTAATTATAAAAAACTAAACAGTATCTATAAATGAAACACCACTCATTTTGTAGATATTTTTGTGCTGAACAAATTTTGTGCTCACAGTTCAGTGCTATAATATTTTATTTTAAAGTTATTCACATTTGTTTGTAGCAAAAAGTGAAAACATTTGCATTTTCTGCTGTTTTGCTTTCCTAATTATAACAAAAAATAAAAGCTAGCTATAAATGAAACACCACTCATTTTGTAGATATTTTTGTGCTGAACAACGTTTGTGCTTACAGTACCATGCTATAATTTTTTGATTTAAAGTTATTCTCATTTGAATACAGCTAGTGCTGTTACTGAGGTCGAATTTTCAGATGCGTTCTGAATGAGCCAATCAGGACTTACTATATGCATATTTTGGACCTAAAGTGAGGATATCAGACCCAGAGTGAGGATGTATAGAATAAATTATGAGGAAGTGTGTGATATGAGAATTTAATGCACACCCTTGGTGTGGGATGCTACATAAGGGGTTTATTAAAGCATCCCACACCAAGAGTGTGTATTAAATTTGTGTGTTACACACTTCCCCATTTTTTATCTTATATAATAAACTGGACAGCATTTTTTTTCCAAACTGACTTCTGTCTGTCTGTGACATACACACACACACACACACACAGTCTGCCTCTGCCTGGTGATTTTCTCTTAAAAGTGTTTATTTACTTATTGAAGGTTGCACTTTCTTTTCAGTGATTGTGCTTACCTTCAGCTTCAACTTTGTGAAGTCAGCCATGGCTCCATTCCATTCAAACTGGTGATCAGCAGGATCAAAGCGATAGAGTTTTTTTATTTTTTTTATTTTACAGTGGATCTATCAGATGGTTTAAAAAAATGAGCATGAGAGGACCATTGCTGTGATGGCTTCTCACTACTGGGAATACGGAGCTGCCATGCGAGGAACTGCCATGTTTGTGCAAATGTTCAGCCCACCCAAAAGGAGATGGAGAGCCATTGATGGAGCACCTGATTTTGTGTGGCAGAGCGTGTGCTTGTCGTAATAACCTGTGGGTTATTACGGCAACTAACAACTGGCTCTGCTGTAGGAAAAAAATTTCTGGTTAGTTATTATATTTTGATACCCTTACTCTAGGTCCACTGGAAGCAAAACTATCATGGATATCTGCCCTGAAATATACTCACAGGTGTGGCATAAGAAGGAATACCTGCCCATTTTTAAGTCTTCACATGTTCAGTGTTGATTTCTATTTGTACTGTGTGACTCTTGAAGGCACATATTAGTTGGTTGGAAACCTATATGGACCCCAAGAATGAAGACAATATCAGTAACACATAAGAGGTGAAAATCTCAAGTGAGATCTGAAAGTCCTGCATGGTATGTCTCTCCACCCATTGTATATATGCTTATATCAATAGACTGTGGGCCATACCCAGTCTGCCTCTTTATGACTTAGTGGGACCGCTTAACCTTATAAAGGAAAAACAGAAAAAAAGGGATACATGCTGTTCCACAAAACTAGTATTAAAATAACAAGCAATAGTCAGCAGCTTACTCATCATATAATGCATATTTATAGAGGATTATTTAACAGAAATTATCCATCTGCCATAGAACCTGACCCACATTTCCTAGACTTTTCTCCATGTCATTAAGATGTGATGGGTTGCACAGTCTTGCAAATAAGACCAAACACATATTAAGAACTTTTAAAGTTACGGTAATTTAAACGAACATTTGTCCATATAATGACATAGTCACAGTCATTTTAAATAATAATATTTACCGTATATAGATCTCCTAATACAGGACTTCAAAAATGTCAACAAACCTTGGAGTATCTGAATGCTGTTCCTGGCAGTTAACAAAACATATTAAACATGAACCTATGTTATATTGTTATCTATTGCAAAACACTTCATTTATGTATTAGGATAGAAGCACAAAGTCAGGAAAGTAAGGAAATGCGGTGTCAAGATAAAAAAGTACACTGCAGTCTTATTTATTGTGTGGTGTCATAGTGTTCCTTGGGGTTTAAATCATTGCTTGACACAGTGTTGAAATTTCCATAACTTCAGCACACTCTTTAGAGGCATATAATGTCATTGTATAGCAGAGGTCTGATTTGTAAATGGCCAAGAATGGCCCAGAGACTAAGTCCCTGTGCAAACCTCACTGGTGTGGGACTGCATTTTACCATATATTTGCAGAAGCTACCATAAATAGAGTGAAAGGTTATGAAAAAAATGTTTTTGCTGCACATGCATGATTATTAGTGATTTGAAAATAGGGCCACAAGAGAAGGGCTCTCAGTTTTTATATTCAGGTTCTGGGGGCAGCACCTGCCAACAGGCATGGGTTTCCAAAGGCTGCATGAATTATGGTTTCCCCAGCACTGACATGCGCTCCTGCTGTTGGAATTGAGATGTGGGGCAATAGCAGACACTACCGATGGTCTTCCAATGGACACATTAATTTTCAGTTGCAAAATCACAGGAAGGAAAAATGTGATCCCTAAAATATAAACTCCTTTTGCTTCTCTGTTTCAACTGTGCCTAATGGCATATAACCATGTTTATTGTTGTGACTTGTGAAAATATCTTATGAAGCAGGGGAGACAGCAACAGAGAATTCAATCAATGAATATTTTTACTAGGTATTTAAAGTAGAGGACACAGATCCACTTCCAGATTGTAGACATGGTATCAGAGGGGGGCAGTTCTTGAAAATCTAAGCATAGATACATCAATGGGCCCAGACAGGCTACACTCTGAAGTGTTAAAGTAACACTATTTGTTAGTTAATAAACATTTTTAGCATACAGTTCTTCATAAAATGTGTTTCTGATGTCCTTCTCATCTGTATATTTTTAATTTTCTCACATATTTTTAAGAGAGATTTCATAGCAATTTTTTTAATGAAAGGCTTACATCATTAAAGATGTCCATCAATAGCAATTTGTAAAACTCTCTTCTGCTGAGGTTACCTGTTGAATGCGCATACTAGATTCATATCATGGATGCATTAAATGGTGCTACCAAATGCTTCTAATTATAAACAGCATAGCACTATACCAAGATATTTAATTTTTACTTGGTGGGCATGGCATGGGAACCAGGAACATATACAAACTTCAAAATCTTCTATCTTCCTTTAAGAATAAAAGAATACAAAAAACAACAATTGGTATATTGATGTTTTTGCCAGAATAACATTATTTCTTAAAAAAAAATATATGGCGACTAACAATACTGCTGCTTTAAAAGAAATGATGAATGAGCTTGTGTCACCAGTGACCGATCTATTTTAATGTTCGCTAGAATTTGGTGTAGTGCCAGCAGGCTGGAGGATGGCGAATGTTGTTCCACTCCATAAGAGTGCATTAAGGGATTAACCAAGGATGTATATGCTATTAAGCTGGACATCAATTGAGTGCAAGCTACTGGAAGCCATGATAAGGGAAAGAGTAATGAATTTCATGGAGTCAGATGGTCTCCAGGATGAAAAGCCGCATGGCTTCACCAGGGGAAAGTCACATCAAACAAATATGCTTGATATCTTTAACTGGGTTATAAAGACAGATGATAAAGGCCAATCAATTAATGTGTTGTATCTGGATTTTAGCATTGCCAGGGACTCAGTTCAACATGAAAGATTGTTAAGAAAACCTGAGGGATCTGGGAGTCTGAGAAAGGGTTACAGTGGGATCAGAAGTTGGCAGAGTGAAGGAACACAAAGTGTTGTCTTGAACAGAGAATTCTCAGTTGAGTGTGTTACGAGTGGGGTTCCCCATGAACTGGCCCTAGACCCAGTCAATTGTAATATCTTTATATGTGACATTGGGGAGGGATTCATAAAAAAATGTACCTCCTTGCAGATGACACTAAAATCTGTGACAGGGTAGACAGCAAGGAAAATGCAATGTCACTAAAGGAGGAGCTTGGATACCTAGAGAAATGCTCCAGGGTTTGATAGCTGAAATGTAATACCCAGAAGCGCAAGGTCATGGATATAGGTGCCAGTAATATGAGAATGGAGTACATGATGGGAAGTATAAAGCTAGAAGAAACAAATGAGGAGACAGAATTTGGGGTGATAATTTAGGAAGACATAAAGCAATCAATGCAATGTACTAGATCAGTAGGAAAGGAAAATAATATTTTGGGGTGAATAAGCAGGAGCATCAGTAGCAGGAGTCTGAAGGTGATATTGTCCTTGTACAGATCTCTGGTACAGCCTCATTATGAGTACTGTGCACAGTTCTGAAATTTATACTTGAGGAGGAACAAATATATGGTGGAGGTGTTGCTGAGGAGGGCTACCAAAATGATTCAAGATCAACATGGGAAACCATACAAAGAACGGCTAAAGAACCTGGACATGATGTTCCAACATTTCAATTCACCTGCAGAGTTGGAATGATGTTGAAAATTTTGCACTGTGCGAAGACCTTGTGAAGTTCCTGTCGGCAGCAAAAACTAAGCTAAACTTTTTATTTAAAAAAATACTTTCTAAAAAAAATATGTATCAGTCCACACCAACTGTGCCATCCCATATATACCCCGTACTTTGCTAGAAAAGTAACCCACTCTGCCACCATCTGCAGAGGAAAACACACACACACACACACACACACACACACACACACCACATGCACACCTACCCACCAACTATAACCATTTCCATTATATAATTAATCCTGACCCCAACTCACATACCATAAAACTCTCCTCCACATCCCTCCACCCTACCAAACAACCATAATGAATAAAAAAAAAGCTAACTAACCCCTCTGGCCTCCCAACTCCCTCTCTCCACTAAGCACCCCCAAAACATTAGTTTTCAATGAGCTGTAAAAGAAATAAAATGCCACCCATTGCAGAATATCCACTCTGTTCAGTGTAAGTATCTAATGGTATGAAGGAATGAATGGTGAAACATTTGTCTGTAGTAAAACCTGATTGGCTAATCAATTAACTCAGTCATGGAACATCACAGATAAGTGATAAAGTTTGATTTTAGAGAAATAAGTTAATGCACCAAGGTTCTGGGTGCTGTTCTTGGATATTGATATACTGTAACAAAAGCAAAACACTGAGGTTATTCTGCAAGCTCTGTTTTTGCAAATGTATAATTTCTAACCAGTACACATTTCCTTGAAAGGCACACCAAGAAAATACATTGTGAAACCTCTTAACTCAGTGGTGTCCAATACAAATTGCATCATTGGCCACCAGTGTGGTTAATGACACACCAGATTGGCCACACAATACAAAAACAGGTTTATGTGATAATGGCAAAAGCCTAAAGGCAGTCGCCGTATCACAAAGTCAGAGTGCTGAAAATTTATTTAGGCACTCTGACACCCTGGCGCACGGTAAAATGGCGCCGGGGTGAAAAACATAAAAAAAAAAAGGTTCTGGCCTGGAGCAACAAAAATGCAACAGCGCCTGGACCCAAACCCTGTACCCTGGCCACC
The DNA here is from genome assembly GCA_016271365.2 of Neoceratodus forsteri. NCBI lineage: Eukaryota > Metazoa > Chordata > Ceratodontiformes > Ceratodontidae > Neoceratodus > Neoceratodus forsteri. The sequence goes on along the minus strand of CM028130.1, from coordinate 1,300,061,488 downwards.
AACACCTCCAACCCACCCACCACGCCATGGAGTTAGCGCGGCAACCCACTGCAGCACCACCCCTCACATCCCCTCTCATCCCTCACTGTACATGCTCACTGCCCCCCCATGTGCGTACATATAGCGACATCCCATCGCTATATTTGCCAACCCCCCCATATTGCCGCCCTACCGTAGCCCCGATGACATGCACCAGGGATTGGGTTGCTGTTATTCTAGGTGCCCAATCACCGATGCCCATGTCATCAGCTACCCACAAAAACAGGTTCAAACAGCAGTCAAAATCCAATGCATACCTTATTGTAATGTAAAATGATACAAGCAGTAACAGTTTTCTACAGCAGGGACATATTTTAGTGAAAAGCTTTGCAGTCTTTATCCTGCACCAATTTTCAAAATTCTGACACAAACTAATCAGATACTGCACAACGGAACTCCACTTGCAAGCTTATGTCCAGCAGCTGTGACCTGTACTTCCACTTAAGGAAAGTAATAGCCAAAAATGTTGCCTCATACATGTAAGTTGAGCCAAACATGGACAAAAGTGTTGCAACTATGCTTCTGAGTACGTGAATGTTCTCTGTGATTTTTAACACTTTTTGTTGTTGGTACTCCATGCACCTAAATTGGCCACACTTTTATGAGCCAAACATGGACAGAAGTTTTGCAACTACTGTATACTTCTGAGTATGTGAATTTTTTTTTTGTAAATTTTTAAGACTTTTTTTTGTTGGTACTCCATGCACCTAAAATGGCTACATTTTTAAGAACAAAACTTGGACAGAAGTTTTACAATTATGCTTCTGAGTATTGGAATGTTTTCTGTGATTTTTGTTTTGCCCGCAGCCCTTCTGTTCAGCCACTCCTTCAGGCTGCTAAGAACCCCCACCACCAGACCACCCCATTGCCATCTCACCACCCCATCTGTGCCAAAGCCCAGCTGACCCAATGTATCCCTTTGTCAGGGCCCCTCTCTCCTGTGGCAACATCAGAAGAGCAGACTCACCCAGTGGGCACTTTCTATCTATGCTGGGCTTGGTGGGGAACAACACAGACACCGCCAGGCTTTGTGGCATATGGGAGACCAGCAGCCATCATCTGGCTGGCCAGGCAGCCCATTTTTCTAGGCTGTTTTCCTGCCTGCCCACCATCCACCCACAGTGCTACTGCATGCCTGCAGTGTCCATGGCAGGATGCACAGCGGAGAGTGGTCATGCATGCTGCAATATGCATTGCCCCATGAGGCCACCAGCAGTCACTCAAGAGCAGTGTGGGCTTGCTCCCACCCCCTCAAGAGGAGAACATCCAGCTGGATGCTGTGAGCCCTCCCTGCTGGCCTCCACTTCTGCTGTCCCAAGCTCGGGCACAAACCTGAGTCACCAGCATGACAAGTGAACCCCTGTTGCCCAACGCCATGTAGCCAGCCCCATCCTGTGATTTTTAACACTTTTTGTTGTTGGTACTCCATGCGCCTAAATTAATTGGCCACACTTTGATGTGCAATTAGCCACATGTTGCCAATAGCCAATGTATTGAACACCATTGTGTTAGCTGGTACACTGCATATGTTTTTATTGAATTTAGAAGGTAAGGCAGCTCCTGCCATTTCATTTGCAATACAAGTTCCAGGTGAGAAATGTTTTATTAACCGAAACAGAGTTTATTGTTTAATCTGTACTCATTTGGGTTTATTAGGGGTGTGTTGGTGATGAAAGTTAATTTCTGAATGTCAGTACAATGAGTATTCATTACTCGGCAATGAATAATAAATAGTTTCCACTATTCATGGAACTGGTACTTGGGACATAAAAAAATAAAAAGTTGGAAAATGTAAAAGACCTCAGTCCCTCCATGATGTCCAGGACTGGTCCACAGTTAACCCTCCCCTAGTCATTTCCAAGCCCCCCCCCCCAGTATCTGTCCACTCATACTTTTTTTAGAATCTGTGCAGGCTTGTGCCAAGAGCCCAATCCCTTCCACTTCCCTATACAGAGTTCCACCACCACGCTTGCATATGTTGTTATGTATTCCTCTGGAGAGCATGAGGGTGCACTCCATACAATTCTATGGGGACATTTTTTAACTACAATTTTTATTATACTCTAAGGGACTGATCTGAACAAATCAGGCCACCACTTAACTAAAAGGCCCTGATAAATAAATTGTTGATGTTGAGAGTGATGCACATCATTTGGGCCTCTCCTTTTTTATTGTTGTATACTGCTGTCCTACTTACTTACTGGAAACTACCACTTGAAACAGAGAAAGGGATATGGAGGGAGAGGAAATACAGTATAAATAGTAGACAATATTAAAACGAAGGAAAAAAAACTCAGCACCAGTACAGCTTCTAATGCAATAACTTGATAAGGGTGTTTCATGGCCTTAAATGTAAAGTTGAATTGTCATAGCTCAATGTGTAAAATTCATTCTTGATAAAGTTAGATCATTTATCTGCTTGATCCTGTGTTTCCCATGTGTTTAAAATGTGAGTGGTGTGTGTGTTTTTTGCTGTATAGGGAAGGAGAGGGAGCACTGCACCAAGGCTTTCAAGTAATGGCAGAAGGAATGGTGCAGAAAGGAGAGGTATGGCTACACTGGGGATTGTGGGCCAGCCAGGAAGGATAAGAGCCTATAGCCTGGTGATGGCATGCTTCCTTCTAGGAGAGAATCATAGCCCTCAGAGGGCAGTTTAAATGTAACTTCAATAAGTATCCAATGGTGTGACAGAAGAAATAGGGGAGGCAGAAGTGGCCCACCACTGGCTGAGATAGAAAATAGAGTGAATCTGAGGGAAGAGAGTCCCAGCAGGATGCAAGTTATTCAAGGAAACAGGAGGTTAGCAAAGGAGAAAGGGGGGAGAAAGGAGCAGTCAAAGGAGAAAGGTGAGGAAGGGAGAACAATTGAAAAAAAGGAGAAAGCTACAAGAAAAGAGTTAACAAAATATGGAAGGCCATGTGTGCCAATGTAAGAGTCTGGGATATGAGATTCCAGACCTAGAGGCCATCATGGCAGAGGCAGACCTGGATATTGTGGCCATTACCAGATCACGGTGTATAAAACACTGTCTGGAACATGGTCATACCAGACTATAAAAGGTTCAGAAGAGACAGCGTAAGGAAGAAAGGAGAGGGAGTGGTGCTTTATGTGAAGGAAAACATAAAAGCAATGGAGGTACAGGGAATTCAGGGGGTGCAAAGGTTGCATGGGCCACTCGCAAGTTTTGAAATGGAGCCGCTATTGTGACAGAAGTGATGTTCAGGCCTCCAAAACAGGAGAGGACTTATATAAAGAAATGCTAGAAGCAAAAGGCAAAATAGCTGAAAAGGAATAGGTGTTGCTGGTGAATGACTTCAATCTGCCAGATGAAGTTTGGAGACTTTCAGCTGCAGCATCAGCTAGGAGCAAGGATATACTGGACTCCCTACAAGGGGCATTCTTCAGGCAAGTAGTCAGTGAACCCACTTTAGATGGGGAAATACTGGATCTGGTTCTTACTAACAGGGATAGTACTGAAGATATTAAGGTTGGAAGTCATCTGGGGATCAGTGATCATAGTACAGTGTACAGTAGTTCAACATAAGAACAGGGGCAGGTTCCAGCCTCACAAGGGTGATGGTCCTGGCCTTCAGAAGGGCTGAGGGTACAAAGATCGTTGAATGCCTCAGGAATGACCTGACAGAGGTAGATGACCTGGGTGAGGAGTGTGGAGGAAAAATGAGTCAAACTAAAAGAGGGCATAGTGAAGCCAACAAAACTCAGTGTCAACCAAGTAAGCAAAAGCAAAACAAAGATGAAACTGCTATGGTTCTTGAAAGAGGTGGCAAAAAAGGTAAAGGTTGAAAGAGTAGCATTCTGGAGGAATAAGGAGACTCAGAGGGAGGAGGATAGGGAAGCATATCAGGGAAAGCAGTAAGAAAGACTGAAATTGTCATCAGATAAGGGCCTTCAGCACACCTAGTCTGCCAATTACCCTTAGCACTGTGCTCCCTCATTCACTGCTGGAACTAGGTTTTGTAAGGAGAGCAAAGGTGCAAATTGAGGAAAAATAGCTCAGACAGTATCAAAAGGGGACAAGACATGTTTGGGGTATATTAGCAAGAAAAGGAAGACAAGGAGAGAAATTGTACAGTTAAAGGGGGAGGGAATGTATGGAGGGGGACCAAGAAAATGCAGACATCTTAAACAAATAGTTCTGGTCAGTGTTCAGAGTAGAAGGTGAAGAAAAGGAACCACAGAAATTCACTAGAAGCTTTGAGGGGAGGGAAATAGAAACACATAATTTGACGGCAGATAAGGACCTCATGGCCCACCTAATCTGCCCATTTCCCTACCTAACGGATAAGCTACAGATCCTAGTTAACCAACAGCCTACTTCCTCCTACCCCGCACTAGAACTGCCTTATGTCTGTCCCATGCATTCTTGAATTCCCCCACTGTTTTTGACTCTACGACCTCCTCAAGAAGTCTGTTCCATGCATCTACAACCTCTATGTGAAGAAATACTTCCTCACATTACCTCTGAGCTGTCCCCCCCTTAATCTTCAAATTGTGCCCCCTTCTTCTTGCACATCTCTTTTTCTGAAAGATGCTACACTCTTGGACTTTGTTGATTCCCTCGAGGTATTTGAAAGTTTCTATCATGTCCCCCCTCTCCCTCCTTTCCTCGAGACTATACATCTTAAACTCCTTTAGTCTTTCTTTATATGTCTTCTAGTGCAGACTCTGCACCATTTTGGTTGCCCTCCTCTGACCAGCCTCCACCCCACCTATGTCTTTGCGGAGATGGGCTCTCCAAAACTACACACAGTACTCCAGATGTGGTCTTATCAACTGTCTGTATAGGGGGCTAACAACTGCCTGTTTTCTACCAGTGATGTCTCTCCCTATGCATCCCAGTATCCCCCCAGCCCTCCTTACTGCCTTCTCACATTGCTGACCCACCTTTAGGTCATCTGATATGACTACCCCCTGGTCCCTTTCCATTTTTGTTGTTGTCAGTATCTCACCCCCCCCATTGTGTATTCGTCCCCTGGTTTTTGTTTCCCAGGTGCATTAGTTTGCACTTCTTTGCATTGAATCTAAGCTGCCATACATTTGACCATCCCTCCAACCTTGACAAGTCCCTTTTCATCCTTTCCACCCCACCTTGCATATCACCCATGTTGCAGATCTTTGTGTCATCTGCAAAGAGACATACTTTCCCTTCTAGTTCCTCCGTAATTTCACTTATAACCCTGCGGTACCCACTAGTAACCCTCCTTTCTTCTCTGTGGACTCCATTTACTATTACGCACTGTGTCCTGCTGTCCAGCCAGTGTTTTACCCAGGCTCCCACCCTGGAACCCACTCACAGGCTGGCAAATTTGTTTATTAAACTTTTGTGTGGGACTGTGTCAAATGCCTTGCTAAAGTCTAGGTAGGCCATGTCCACAACCCCTCCCTGGTCTACTACTTTGGTCACCCAGTCAAAGAAATCAATTAGATTTGTCTGACATGACTTTCCTGCTGTGAATCCATGCTGCCTTGGGTCCTGTGCCCTACTTGCCTCTAGGTACTCAACAGTTCTTTCCTTCAGCAGTGAGTCCATCATTTTCTCTACCACTGAGGTCAAACTGACAGGTCTGTAGTTTCCTGCCTCTGTCTTGCTCCCACTTTTGTGAAGGGGAATCACATCTGCCCTCCTCCAGTCCTAAGGTACCACACCATCCTGCCATGATTTACTAAAAAGGGTAGTCAGTGGTGTTACTAGTTCTTCCCTAAGTTCTTTTAGAATTCTGGGGGGAATCCCATCAGGCCCCATTGCTTTATCTACCTTCAGTTTTAGGAGTTCTTTCAGAACCCTTTCTTCTGTGAAAGGACTAATATCAACCCCCCTATCCAGAGTGCTTCAATTGACCGGATAAGGTATCTCCCCCTGCTTTTCCATTGTGAATACTGAACAGAAGTATTCGTTCAGTATCCCTGCTTTTTCACTGTCGCTCTCTGCCCAACCACCTTCTTCTTTATTCAGCCTCAGTATCCCTGCCTTAGTCTTTCCTTGCTCCCTAATGTATCTATAAAAGGTTTTATCTCCCTTCTTAACTGAGTTGGCTATCTTTTCCTTAGTTTGGGCCTTTGCTATTCTGACTGCCTTCCCTGCTTCCTTCTGCTTTAACTGGTACAGTTCTCTGTCCTGCTCCTTCTGTGTTTTCTTATACTTCCCGAATGCTATCTTTTTCTCCCTTACCTTCCCCACTACTTCTTTTGAGAACCATAGAGTTTTTTTCTTTCATTTTGATTTGTTTATTTGCTTCACACAAAGGCTTGTTGCCTCTGTGATGGTGGTTTTAATGTTTCCCCATTGTTGCTCCACCCCACCTTCTTGCCTGTTTGCTAGTGCTTTTGTGAAGCACTCTCCCATTTTGACAAAATCAGCCCTCCTGAAGTTCAGTCCCTTCACTTTTGTGTGGCTTGACTCTACAGCTAAGTTTATCATGAACCACACTGTTTGGTGGTTGCTTGTTCCCAGATGGCTACCCACTTCAAGGTCAGAGATCCTCTCTCTATCCCCATTTGAGAGTACCATGTCTAAAATTGCTCCCTCCTGAGTGGGTTCCAAAACTAGCTGTCTGAGGCATGCCCCATGTAGGGCATCAAGAATGGTCCTGCTCTTAGATGTGGCTGCAGCAAAGGTGCTCCAGTTAACATCTGGCAGATTCAGGTCCCCCATCAGCAATACCTCCCCTTTCTCTGCCATCCCAAGGATGCCTTCTATCATTTCCTTATCTGTTTTCTCCCCCTGAGATGGAGGTCTGTATACAATCCCTGTGCAGATTGTGAAGCCATTTCCAGTCTCCAGGGTGACCCACAGTGCCTCCTCTCCTCCCTGTTTACCCTTTAGTTCTGTTACTTTGATCCCTTCCCTTACATAGACAGCTACTCATCCTCCTCTTCTTCCCTCCCTGTCCCTCCTGTAGATTGTGTACCCTGGTATGTTGACACCCCAGTCATGGTTCTTTGTGTATCATGTTTCTGTGACTGCCACGATATCCAGATATAAATGGACATTTGTCTTTTTTCTGAGGAGAGAGTCCAGAAAGGACTCACTTATCTGAAGGTGGACAATGCTATGGGTCCAGAGGAGGTGCATCCAAGGGTGCTGAGGGAGCTCAGGGAGGTACTATCTGTACCTCTAACAGACTTATTTAACAGATCACTGGAGGCCGGCATGGTGCCAGAAGACTGGAGAAAGGCAGATGTAGTCCCACTTCACAAATAAAGTAGCAAGGAACAGGTGGGCAATTATAGGCTAGTCAGCCTGACATCGGTTGTGGGGACATTAATGGAAACAATAGTAAAGGGAAGAAGTGTGGAATATCTGGAATCCAATGAATTACCAGACAATATTGGCAATATAGTTTTACAGGGGGAAGGTCATGCCAAACAAATCTGATAGATTTCTTTGACTAGGTAACCAAGCAGCTAGGTGTTAATGCAAAATAAAAGTGCAATGTAATGCATTTGCTCCACAGAAACCAGTGGGGCAGAGTATAAAATAGGGGTAGTGATACTGACAATGACCAAACAAGAAAGAGATCTGGGGTACAATTATATTGGATGACCAAAAGGTGGCCAGGCAATGTGACAAGGCAGTCGAGAGGACCAGTTTGATACTGAGGTGCATAGGTAGGGGTATCACCAGCAGGAACAGTGAGGTGGTATTGCCCCTACATAGGTAACTGGATAACACCCCATCTAGGGTCCTGTGTCCAGTTCTGGAGACCACATCTCAGGAAAGAGATATGCAGAGTGGAGGTAATCTAGAGGAGCGCTGTCAAAATGGTGCAAGGTCTGCATCAAAAGCCACATGAGGAGAGACTAAAAGAGTTCAATATGTACTCCTTTGAGGAGAACAGGGAGAGTGGTGATAAGATAGGGACCTTTAAATACCTCACGGGGTAATAAGATGCAGGAGGGAGATATGCTGCAGAGAAAAAGGTGCTCTAGAACAAGGGGTCATGATATGAAGCTGGAAGGGATAGACTCAGGAGAGATGTCAGGAAATACTTCTTCAGAGAAAGGGTGGTGGATTCCTGGAGCAGTCTTCCATTGGAAGCAGTGGTGTGTTTCAAAGATGTCTGGAATAGGCACAAGAGAATCCTAGGAGGGAGGAAGGAAGGGGGTGGAAGAGACAGTGCTGTAGATCATGTACTGTAGGGTCTGTAGCAAAAGTGATCATAATTAAAAATGAGCAGACTAGATGGGCCTAGTGGTCATTATCTGCCTTCAGTTTCTATGTTTCTTTTTTTTATATACTTCTTTTTATTCATTTAGATAATATTTCAAGGCACATATAGGAGTGACATAAGCCTTTCATACATGGTTACATATCACATAGCACCCAAAGATTACAGTGTAGTAAGGTTGCAATGTAACATTATTGACTATTTTCATTAAGATTGGTTTATACATGAAAGCCTAGCACACCAAACAGACCTTATATATATCTGATGATTAGACTTTATATGAACTAAAACAAAATAATTTAACTGTTGAGGACAGACAGTAGGCACAGAAATCTTGGATAGGATTCATTGTCTATTTAAGAGTTAATTATAACTCTGATTACTTTTCTTTACCCAGTTCTAACATTGAGGGGCTTCCAGGGGGTAAATCCCAAAAAGTTAATAACTAGCCCTCCCTCTAATCCAGATTCTAGATCTGCTCCTGATACAGTGTCCACCTAGTCCAACGTGTGGCAAAAATTTCCATCTTGTTATTTAGTGCATGTGACATTTGTTCATTATGGTGTATGGTTTGGATTATAGATTTCCACTCTCCTGTCATAGGGAGTTTATTTTGAAGCCATTTTTAGTGAGTGCCTTATATGCTGCCCCCAGTAGTATGGACCATAAATAAAGAGCATGTTTATCTGATAGACCCTCAGGGGGAATTCCTAGTATTAGGTTAGTCTCTGTTATTAGACCACCACAGTCAAATATATTTTTAGTATGATGTGTAATCTTTTTCCAGAAACCTATCAATATGGGGCAATCACAAAAGATATGTTTGTAATTGGCTTTATTTTCCCCACATAACCTCCAACATTTTTCTGATTGTCCCAGGTTTCTACGGGCTAGGGTGGTAGGTACTAAGAAAAATCTTGCCCTTACTTTCCAGATTAATTGTCTCCACAGTAGGGAAGAGGTGGTGGACCATGTACCTCTCCAAACTTTAGACCAGTCAATATTACTGATGTTTTTCTGGAGTTATTTTTCCCAGTTTGCTTTGACTGGGTCCATGCTATGTTTATATAGCCCAATTAGAAATTTGTAAATTATTGAAACAGCGTTCTCCCCTGCAGGAGAGGACCAGATCTGGATGAAAGGAAGTTGGACTTCATACCCTGAGGGCTCGCTTTCTTGTGCTTTTAATTGGGTGTTTATGTAGTTTCTAATTTGATAATAAAATATTCTATCCTTCTCCAGCCAGTCAAATTTTTGCTGAGCTTCCTCAAAAGTTAAGACTGTATCCCCTTTCATTATATGCCATGGGGCTACTAACCCTTTTTTAATCTGAATACCATACCAAAAGCCAGTTACTGAGACGTCGATTTGTTTATTAAATATGAACCATTCAAGTTCAAGTTCAAGTTTATTGCAGGAAAACTCCATTGAGCAAGCTCATTCACAAGGAGGTCCTGTGACATAAACACTTAAAGTACAAACACAGATAGGTAATAACAGTATATACATGAAATACACGTTACATGATACAGGCTGGATATACATACAAGGGTACCACATAGGGTGACCGCAGGTGGTAAACATTGATATGAGACAGGAAGCGACTTATAGGTTGCATACTGATAGATGAAACATGATGACTGGTGTGATTTGATTTAATCAAACAAATCAAATCAAATATACAGTATTTTGGCAGCTAGAACAAACAACAGTCTACAACTGATATGGGAGGAGGAGATTTGATAGAGTAGCAGTGGGCGTAAGCAAAGATAAAGTCAGGAGTAGAAGGAAGGGAAAGCAGTTAATATGACAAATCAATTATACCTTACCAGTGGATAAATATGGCACACATGGGGAAGGAAGAGACTTAATGACAGTTACAGGTGTCTTTTATTTTGGCTGAACTTAGCGATTTGTAGAAGTTTACTGAAACTGGGCTAGTTAGTTTCAGCACAGTTTATGATTGGTTCCAAATGGAGGGAAGAGCATATGCAATAGCAGGTTTACCAAGGAAGTCCAGCGTCCTTGGTATGTCAAGCATAATAAAGTCAGATTTTCTTAACGGTATGCACTATGAGATACTAATAAGGAAGAGAGATAGCTGGCAATTTCTGCAGGAGCAGTTTAAGAGTCCATAGCCCAGCATGGAGCAGGCGTCTAGTAGTAAGGGATGTCCAACCAACAGCTGCATATAAGTCACAGTGGTGCGAACGGTAAAGGGAGTTGGTAATGAACCGTAATGCACGGTGATAAAGGATGTCCAGTTTACTTAGATTTGCAAGAGTGGTGGAGGAATAGATTACATCGCCATAGTCGAGTAGGGGGAGAAAAGTGGCCTGTACAAGCTTGTTTCGAGTTTCAAGGGGGAAAAGGGGCCTATTTCTGTAGAAGAAACCTAACCTTGCTTTTAACCTTCTAGAGACATCTTCGATGTGGTCACTGAAAGATAATTTATTGTAGATCCAGATACCTAGATATTTAAATTTGGTTACAACTTCCAGAGGCTCATTTAGCATGGTGCCAATGAAGTCTTGGGCAAGAGTATTGGGGGGGCCTGAGACAGCACTGCGGGAGAATATCATCGCTTTAGTCTTCTTGGCATTGAGCAGAAGCTTTGCCTTTATTAAATTATGCTCAAGTTGTGCGAAGTCCGCTTGGAGCACTCCCTTGACTTCAGATAACGATGAGCCAGAAGTATACAACACAGTATCATCTGCAAAAAAGTGCAAATTGGACATAGATATGTTAGCATCTAAGTCATTGATGTACAGAGAAAACAAGATAGGGCCTAAGATGGATCCTTGGGGGACTCGTCTTGCAACTGGCAAGGCAGCAGAAAAAAAGCCTTCAGCCTTTACTTTTTGGAATCTTCCAGTTAGGTAGATAGAGAACCACTGGGTGGTATAGTATGTGGCACCCAGCTTTGCAAGGCAATTGACTAATAGTTTGTGATCAACAGTATCAAAAGCTTTGCTGAGGTCCAAAAAGACTGCACCAGTTACCTTCTTAGCATCTATAGCAGAGAATCATTGGTACTTCCAAAAGTGATTTAGTGGTCTTTTATTACTTATTCCTCTCCGCCAACCCTCAAAAATGGTGAATGTTGCTCTAGGAATTATGTCTAGGGTTCCTTTTAGCAGAGGGGGAGAACAGGATTGCAGATAGAGGAGGAGATAATTCTCTTGCTAAATCTATTTGTTTCCAGGCTGCTTGATATGAGTGGGAATTCCATAATAGAGCCAGGTGCATTTGGGCTGCCGCCTAGTAATTAGATAGAGAGGGGAATGCCACTCCTCCCAGTGACTTAGGAAAAAAAGGTTCCTAATATTAAGTTGGGGCTTCCTATGGTTCCATTGAAAGGCTACAAACGACTTCTGCCAGGCTAATATTTCCTTGGGGTGAATTGCACAGGGGATGCACTGGAACAGATATAAGAGATGAGGTAGTGAATTCATCTTAAGAGAGATGGTACGGGTGTATAAAGAGGTGGGAAGGAGATTCCATCTTCTCATGTCACTTTGAAGTGTCTCTACCAGGGGGTTGTAATTTATTTTAAATAGTTGGGAAAGATCTCTGGGGATATTTATTCCCAGATGACTTATGGAGGATCCATCCCATTTTATATGGAATCTTTCCCTTAGCAAGGGTGAGGGTTTGTAATTTATTTTTAAAGCTTCTGTCTTATTAATATTCAGGGTACAACCTGATAGTTGAGAAAAGGCTTGAATCTTCTGGATGACTGCAGGAATAGAGCTTTCTGGGTTGGTTAAGTATAATAAAAGGTCATCTGCAAAGAGTGCTAACTTATGCTCGGTCTTAAAGAGGGTAATTCCCTGAATTTATGGGGATTGCCAAAGGAATTGGGCCAAGGGTTCTATGTAGTATGCGAATAGGAGCAGGGATAAGGGACATCCCTGTCTTGTTCCCCTCTGCAGCGGGAATCGATCTGTTAAATGACCATTTGCATGGATGTAGCCTATGGGACTCTTATAGAAATGAAAAATGGTTTCTATGAACTAGTCTGGGAATCCAAAGCCGGCAAGAACCCTCCCAAAAATCTCCAGGACACCATATCAAAAGCTTTTTTGGCATCTAATCCCAATAAAAGAGTTGGTATTTTCTGAGAATGAGAGTGCTCCAAAAGGTACACTGTTCACCTTACGTTGTCTTGGGCCTGTTGCCCCGATATGAATCCACATTGATCCATATGGATTTTGCTAGGGGAGAATGTTAGAAGTCTACTAGCTAGTATTGAGGTTGGTATTTTATAATCTGTGTTTAATATAGATATGGGTCTATATGATGCACATAGGGTATGATCTTTGCCCGGCTTCGGAATAACAGAAATTATGGCTTTATTCCATGAGGGGGGAACATTCCCCTCCTTAGAGATAACAAAGGCGTACACTCTGGCCAATAAGGGGGTCAAGACTTTAGACAGCGATTTATAAAATTGCTCTGGAAGTCCGTCGGAGCCTGGGCATTTCCCTGTTTTTAACTTACTTATCGTAGTCAGAATCTCCTTCTGTGTGATTGGGGAAATCAAATGAGAACTCTGCTCTGTGGATAAGGTGGGGAGATTTAATGCTTCTAGAAAATTTTGAATTTCCTGGTCTGACGTGGATTCCTTTGATGTATATAGCTGTGAGTAATAGTTAAGGAAAGCCCCGGCTATTCCCTGAATTGTATTGTGAAGTTTACCTGTTTGTGGATGTCTAATCCTTAATATGTTCGATTGGGCTTTCTGTATCCTTAATTGGTGTGCTATTAATTTTAAAGATCGGGGACTCCCATCATAAAACCTATGTCTGAGATACACTAGTTTCTGCTCTATCAAGTAGTCCAATATTTTATTAAGTTCTTTTTTCAGGGAGGCTAGTTTCTTAGTTCTGGCTTATGTTGTTTTAACTACCTGTAGATCTTCCAGAATTTTTATCTTATTTTCCAGTGCTTTCCTGTGTGCTTCCCTAAGTCTCTTCTTATTAGCTGATATGCTAATCAGCTTACCTCTGATCACTGCCTTAACCATGTCCCATAAAATGGCTATGGAAATGTCAGGTTTATCATTTAAATCTAATGTCTTAGTTATTGTTTCCTCTACAGACTTCAAGACCTGGTCATCTCTTAATAAAGAGAGATTTAACCTCCAGAAAGTTGCTTTCCTAATAGCTTGGGGGTGAAACTGGCAAAATATTGGGGCATGATTTGATAATGTGAAATCACCAGACCAGGTTTTGATTATATCCCCTATTTGTTCCTTTGGAGCCAATAGGAAGTCCAGACAGGTATACACCTCATGGGCTTGGGAATAATATGTGTGTCTAGGGGTGGAGCCATGCAGATAACCCCAAGTTTCTAAATATCCTAACACATGAAATAATTTCTTCACCCTACTTGTAATTCCCTTCTTTCTTCCCTGTGTAGTATGGGCGGTATAATTTTCTGTTATATTTAAGTTGAAGTCCCCACCGCATATTGTTTGCCCCTCCGCCCAGTCCACCAGTTTGGAGAATGTGGAGCTATATACCTCATATTCTGAGGTGGGAGGGATATATCTAGATGCAAAGGTTACCAAACGACCATCTAAAAGGCCCTTTGCCATGGCAAATCTCCCTTCCTTATCAATTAACTGATCCTTGAGTTCAAATTGTGTTCCACGTTTCACAAGTACTATTGTTCCCCTTCTCCTTCCTCCCTTATACGAAGAGGCCACAACATGAGAGAAACCCAACCTTTCAAATTTTCTATGTTCCAAATGTGAAAGATGCGTTTCCTGAAGAAGGATAATATTTGCCCCCTCTCTTTCCATCTTTTGGATGATTTTACTTCTTTTAATAGGGTTGGTTATGCCACGGACATCATAGGTGCATAAACTATAAGGTTTGTCTTTACCCATTATTGAATTTGGGTGGCCATCCTGTTTTTCATTTCTCCGGTCTGGTTGCCATCAGGTCACAGCCCCCCTCTTGGCCCCCCATCTAGCTCTGTGCTCCAATGAATCTTTCTGTCTGCCTCTTATATTCAACATTTAAACAGTTATTAAACTGGGCCAACATGGCTTAACAAAGCATACAAAAATTATGTAGTGAAGTACTTCCAAGGTAGGGGCCAATTTCCAAAATAGCCCTTTGTTCTTCCTCTCCCTAAGGAAGAACACAGAGGAGTACTTGCACTTCCATTACCGGAAGACCTCCTGCTGAGCATTCATTGTTTATTGTGCTCCAAAGTTTAGAGGAGATTAATTTATCTCCACTCTAAAGGAGCAGGATGTTGTCTAGGGACTTCTCTGAGCTAAATGCGCTACCAAATCCCACTCTGCTCGAACCCAGTCTGCCAATTCGGATTATTTTCCTTACAAACTTGACTTACAGAGAGCAGGAATCCCTATAATAGGGTCCTGAAATATCATTCTATAAAAGAGGTACGCTAAGGCATAAAAATACCTAGAAATGAAAATAAAGAAAAAGGGAAAAATAAGGAAGGGATCCCCCCAAGCACAACCTCCACGCCCCTTCAGTTGTTGTTTGCTGCTCAGTAGGAATGGGTAAACCCATCCCATCACTCCAAGAGCGGTAAGAGGAGCAGGCACTGCACTAGTGAATGCAGAAGAGAAAACCTTGTCATGTTAAACAGAGAGATCAGCAGTAGAGGGGTACTTGCTGTTTATGAATTGTATCTCTCTGCATTAAACAACCCAGGGTCCTTACATGACCTGTAATAACGTATACAAAATAGTAAGTAAAAAATCAGGAGAAGGTATAAAGCATGGCTGTGATCAGTTTGAACTTTGTTCGTTATCTTTAAAGCATCCACGCTCCCCCCCCCATCCCCACCAGTCATCAATTCCTAAGTTCGAGAGTCTGGGAGTAAATGAGGGACTTATCTCAAATAAATCATTTCCATCAGCAGCACAGCCCAAAGGGAGTCACTTCAGGGCACATTGCCCATTCAGCACAAAGCCAAAAGTGTTCCAAGTAAATCAGGTTGGTTTTTCAGTCCTGTTTCCTCGCTTCTCGATGATGGATTGCAATCTGCGTACTGCTTCACCGTGCAACCATATTTTGTTTCCCATTTTCTTTCTGCCTGAGGCACCCTGCCAAATGGAGTCACTCTTCCCACTGTTCTGGTTCCGATTCTCGATTATGTGGATTTTTCTGTCCCTCAGGGCTTCTCTCGCCTCCTGCACCGTGGTGTAAAGCTTCTAACCGTCCTCCCAGAAAATCCGGAGTCTGGATGGGTAGGGGGTGTGAAACCGAATCGCTTTATCCCTCAGAGATCTCAAGATTGGTAAATATTTCAGCCTCTGTTGCTGGACCTCTTGGGGATAATCATGATCAAGGAACAGTCTATTAGTGAGGTATTTAATTTCTTTTTTGGCCCATGCTCGTCTCAAAATTTCTTCTTTATCACTGAAAGAGCTTAGCTTGAACACTATTGATCACGGTCTAGCCGCAGGGTCCATTGGTTTGTTCTGCAGCAATCTATGAGCTCTTTCAACACGGAAAGTGAAGGTAGTAGGCAGTTCCAATACATCCTTAAGCAGATTTTCAATAAAAGAAGCCATAGGAGCTTTCTCCATTCCCTCAGGGAGCCCGTACAGCCGGAGATTGTCCCTGTGAGAATGCCCCTTCCAGGTCTAAACATTTGGCTTTCAGCTCTTCTGTTTGTTGAACCAGGGCCTGCATTATTTGGGCAAGATGGGTGGTTGAATCCTCACTTTGGGTTACTCGTTCTTCAGTCGTAGTTATACGAGATTCAAGTGTGGTTAGTTGCTTTCTCACTGCTTTAAATTCTTGTTTGTTCTCCGATCTTGACTCCCTTATTTCGTTCAGTAACGTTTCAAATCTTGTTCAGGAGAGCTGTTCAGATTCCCCATCCGTGTCGTATCCAGCCGCGTGGGAGCTCGCTGGGGACACAGACCTGCTAGGAGGCCCATTCTGTAATCGAGTGCCATCCAGGTCACTGCCATTAGCTTTGTCTCTATTTCTGCCTCTGTAGTGCTCCAACAGTTTCCCCTCCTGCATTTCTAGACATTTTGTGGTGTATTTGATGCTTTGTGGAGGTAGAATTGGCAGACTGTGTAAGGAGCATTTAGCCCAAAGGCTCCGTGACATCACCGGAAGTCCCAGTTTCTATGTTTCGATGTATAACAGGTTATGTGATTCAAATGGATACAGTGTGAAATTATTAATATACACAAGATCCATACTGTAAACTGTGTGGCACACATAATTCTTGTTGTACTATGCTACACATACACGATAATCAAATGGTCAATAGTACATGCATTGAGCAAGGGAGAAAAAAATCAAGGGGAACACATGTGAAGCAATAAACTACTCATAGACAGGTGACACCATGATAGGTACATAGTGTATGAAGTTACTGTATTATGATGGTACCCAGCTGTATACCAATGTTATCTACATTATGGGATTTTATTCATTTATTTTTGTAATTTTTTTAATAATCCAGACATTATCTATACACTAAAGACACATAGCCAAGGATGCTCATTGCAATTTGTGACTTTCTTTTTTTTTACCACTGTATTCATTTTTGGGAAATTCACTTGCAACCTGGCAAATAAAAAAAGAACTGTATAGACAGCATTCCTGCTAGGACAAATTGACCTGCATTTTCAAGTGACAAGAAGATGTTAGGCCAGGAGTAGATTAAGGCCTTAATGTTGACAGTATTCCTATAGATTACTGGGGGGGGTTGGGGTGATGTGTTCCCCGAGGTGGAGGTCTCCTTCAAGAAATGTTTATTCGTGAGTGTGCTCATAGTACATGAGACGATCATTCTGAGAACCAGAAAGCAGATTCCATTCAGTGATAAAGGCCAATTTAAAATGTCCTTTTTAAAATATAAAGAAAGGCATTAACTTTGTGTTGCAGTTCGTGGGTCAATAAAAAAATGCGCAGTCACCTTGAAAAAACATAAAAATTCCATTTTTATTATGTACATTTACAAACAAATTAATATTTGTACCCTCTGCCCAAACAATTTTGATGTGACAATCCCCTCCCTAGAGTCAATATATCTGTCTCCATGTGGACCCCCTAAATGCTATGGGCAGCGGTGTCATTCCAGGGTAGCCAGGTGTTACAGTTGACACCTCTATGATTTCTTTGCAGCCTCCAATGATGTTCGTTGCATCCCCTGGAAACCATAAAACAAGGGTTGCCAACCAGTTGCTGTAGAGCCACATGTTGCTCTCAAAACAGTTTGATGTGATTCTCAAGGGATTTTTCAGTTACATGTCAAGTACATATCACAGTCTTTTAAATTTGAGAAAAGTCAAAGTACAGGAGCTTAAAAGTGCCCTGGGTGCTCAACAAGCTACTTTTACTAAGCCTGCAAGCAAATCTGCAGCTACAGAGCTGCTATGAATAATTATTTTAAAATTACAACATTTTTTTTTAAATACTGTAACTTAAAAACAAGTAATAAAATATGATTATTGATTATGACTATGTTATTATTTTAACTCCTAAATATGGGAAAATATGGGTATGGTAGGGTCTGCATGTTGGGTATGGTATGGGATGCAGGTTGTTGTGGCTCCTGTCTAACTCAGAAATTTTGATGTGTTTCATGACCCCAAAAAGGTTGGATATCCCTGCCCTAAAACATTGTTTGCCTAGCATGTATTTCTATAAAATGTGATAGGTGGAGGAGCTTTGCAACTGCTGTTATTCTACTGAAATTATACTCTGGTATTAGTAAGATCCCACTTTCCTTTAGAGGACAGCTACCCCTCCTGCAAATATAAAGTCATGAGAGTTCCATCTTGTAAAAATGTCCAATTTGACAACAGCATTCTAACAGGCTACAGTATGCTATTTATTGCATCAAATTTAAAGCCAGACAGCAGAAAATGTTAACATGCGGCCATGTGGTACAGAGAGTTGAGGTGCTTGATGCCACATCTCGGCCCACGCTGGTGTCCCAGGTTCAGAAACAGACTCAGAATGCCAGTGCTTGCAGGGGAAGGGGAGAATTAAGTGTCCAGAGGACTGCTCTCCTTTCCTGGGGTGGGTAGGGGGGAAGCTTCACTCTGCAGAGGCTCCCGGTGGAGACCGGGAGCACTAAAAGGGGTGGCACAGGAGGGACAGAACCAAAAATTGGGAAAACAACTTTGGTGGCCACAATATGATGGCACCCATATGCTCCACACCACTGGAACATCTAGGGAGCCTGCTTCTCCACAGCAGCACCCCTCGTCAGTAAGAAAAATAGTGTACTGGGTTTCCCTGCTCCCCTGGTGCCTTCCCCCTTGGAGAAGGGGGACCTGCCCAGTGATGGGATACACCAGGATGACTCGGAGAGTCGGCTGAAATATGTAGCAAGGAAAGCAGAGCTCAGGAAGAGGATGGCTGGAGGGAGTGGAGGTACTTGGATGCCTGAAGGAGTGGGGGACGCTGGAGTGCGGGAGGAGGTAAAAAAAAAAGAAAGAAAATGTTAATATTTTAAATGGCTGGAATATAATGTAAACATTTAAGTTAACAAAAAAGTATTCAGAATTAATGAAAAGAAAATACATGTGCAGGTGCCAACTATAATTTAAGGCATGTGTGTCCTACTATGTTACTGTAGCAGCAGCAGGTAAGGATGACCTTGTTTTGTTTTGTTACCGCTGAGACCTATGAATTTTTGTTTCAGGGAAAGGAAATGATGTGATTGGCTGTTGACATTCCTCTAGCCCTACATTAACTTTAATTAATATACTTATGCAGCCTCATAGCATGAATATTGTTTTCTGAAACACATTCCTACCTTCAAAACAATTCTATTTGTAGAACTCTGAGCACCATTAATGCTACCATCTGATGAAAAAATCACTCAGAACTTTTCACTTGGTTGATGGTGCAATTGAATAGAAACATAGAAACATAGATTTTGATGGCAGATAAGGACCGCTTGGCCCACCCAGTCTGCCCATTTCCCTACCTAATGGATAAGCTGCAGATCCTAGTTAACCAGCAGCCTACTTCTTCCTACCCACACCCCCTAGAATTGCCTTATGGCTGTCCCATGCATGCTTGAATTCCACCACTGTTTTTGACTCCACAACCTCCTCTGGAAGGCCGCTCCATGCATCCACAACCTCTCTGTGAAAAATACTTCTTAAATTACCTCTGAGCCGCCTCTTCTATCTTCAAATTGTGCCTCCTTGTTCTTGCACACCCTTTTTGAAACATGCTACCCTCTTGGACTTTGTTGATTCTCTTGAGATACTTGAAAGTTTCTATCATGTCCCCTCTCCTCCTTTCCTTGAGGCTATACATATTCAGCTCCTTAAGTCTCTCTTCATATGTCTTCTGGTGAAGACCCTGCACCATTTTAGTTGCCTCCTCTGACAGCCTCCATCCTGTCTATGTCCTTGTGGAGATTGGGTCTCAGAACTGCACACAGTACTCCAGATGGGGTCTCACCAACTGTCTGTACAGAGGATAATAACTTCCTGT
Organism: Neoceratodus forsteri; assembly: GCA_016271365.2. NCBI lineage: Eukaryota > Metazoa > Chordata > Ceratodontiformes > Ceratodontidae > Neoceratodus > Neoceratodus forsteri. The sequence continues at coordinate 1,300,041,786 of CM028130.1, read as the reverse complement.
TTTCTACAGGTGATGCCTCTCCTATGCATCCCAGTATCCCCAGCCCTCCTTGCTGCCCTCTCACATTGCTTGCCCACCCTTAGGTCATCTGATGTGACTACCCCAGGTCTCTTTCCATTTTGTTGTTGTTAGTATCTCACCCCCATTGTGTACTCTTCCCTGGGTTTTTGTTTCCCAGGTGCATTACCTTGCACTTCTTAGCATTGAATCTAAGCTGCCATACATTTGACCATTCCTCTAACCTTACCAAGTCCCTTCTCATCCTTTCCACCCCACCTTGTGCATCAACTCTGTTGCAGATCTTTGTGTCATCTGCAAAGAGACATACTTTTCCTTCCAGTCCCTCTGCAATGTCGCTTATAAAGACATTGAAGAGGACCGGTCCTAATACTGAACCCTGGGGTACCCCACTAGTAACCCCCCTTTCTTCAGAGTGGACTCCATTTACTATTACTCTCTGTGTCCTATTCTCCAGCCAATGGTTCTTGTCCCCCCTCCCCAATATAGGGTAAGGTTAAAAAAATATATCTGCGATCATTAACAGCATTTGATAATAAGCTCCCAGCAAAGACCCCCCATAATGTCAAGTATTGATTACCTGTCATCAGTGTGCTGATTTTGACACAGAAGAAATTCAGTTGTTTTTTTGTTTGTTTGTTAATGGGAGGAAAAAAAGTGCTCTGTTTTGTTAGGTTAACAAAGGTTTAACCTTATCAGCTGCAAACTTCTGGCTCTTACTCTTGCAAGTAACCTTACACACAAGAAACCATGGGGCATCACTTCTCAAGGCAAAGTAAGGAACTTAAAGAAAAAACCTCACTGAACTAATTGTTTTCTTAGGTATTTGACTGTAGACCCTTCTGCTTTGTGCCTCATTGACTTCCATGATCAACGTGATAGTAGTTGCCACAGGAATGTCTGTGGGAAGGGAAGGAGCTTTCACTGACCAGCAGCATGGTACAGCTTAAACAGAATATGCAGCACCAGAGATTCTTAAACGCAACATCCCCAGCCTAGAAAAGCTGTTGAGGGCCTATTTGAATATAAAGGAGGTAAAAATCAACAAAAATCTCATCTAATCAGATATGCATAAGCAGCTGGATTTAGTACATGCAGTCTACCTCATAAACAATGTCTTAGCCGCTACCTTTCCATGACACAAACTAAATACAATGCCACTAAAAATTAGATCAATTCTGAAAGGGTTAACACAAAAGCAGGATGGACTAAGTCATTGCCGACTGCCACATACACACATGCACACACACACACACACACATATATATGAAAAAATAATATATTTTGTGGGCTCTGTCTGCATGCTGTACGGGAACTTTTATAAAGTAATTCTTTTCACACTTTGCACCCAACTAAGGAGTCACTTGTAGCCCTACAGCCTTCAGAATTTGACATGAGTCCTATAACACAAAACAAACATCCATTTGTTTACCTCACACAACAGAGATGCAAATCTTTAATACTCCACACTGTAGCAGCTGGTCTTGAGAAACAGTGGTGGAGGAGGCAGAGGGGGCAGCAGCAGAGATGATGACTCCACAGGCTCCACCATCCTCCAGATTCTCACAAACCTTTGGCAGTGTGGAGTGTACGGCTGTAAGCTCTGCCTCCTGCTGACAACAATGTCACTGTCAGTGGTCAGATGAAAGTAAAAAAAAGTATGGGTTGCCATAGAAAACAAAACACACAGAGATTAACAGAAATGGACATTCTTTCATATCATCAACCAGTGAGTGCTGGCAATGATGCGAACAGGAAGTAAGCACACAGCAAAAAAATAGTGCAGGTTGAGGAGAAGGGAACACACAAAAGAACAACATTGTGTTGAATGGAGAGGACCACATATGCTTGTGCTTCATTTCCACTGTGGAAGGAAACAGTCTAGGTATCCTGTTATGTGCTTCCAAAGCCCCTTTTTCCATTTTAATAGCAGAACATCAGCATGGCTCCACCCATGCAGCCGTAAAAAGATTGCTACATGCCTCTTGTTTTCTACATTGGCAGCATTGATGACAACTGTGTTTTCAAATTTTATGATGACCAACTGATTTAGCGACATTTTGTTAGGGTCTCCAACTTTTGGCTGTATGGTCGCTGTTTGCTCTGTTATACCTAAATAAAGTCCTTATTCACCTGCCAAAGTGACTGTTGAGTATTTGTGCCTTAAGGACATCAGAGAGTGAATGCTATCCCCTTTGTTTGCTGTTGTTATATATTCTGAGGTGACTGAATTATCTTGTGTTTTGAAATGATCTCCTGTGTGTGCTGTATCTATTATCACTTGGTCTTGTCCTGTATCTTTTGTATGTCATTTTGGTTACTTGTGATATGTGTTTTAGGCTCTAGCAGATCATTAAACATGAAGTATTGAGGAGAAAAAGAAAGATGCACAGTTCAATAGAAAAATGTTTTTACTTTGCTTACCCTGGCAGCAGAAATGGCATACTTTGGTGCCTTGGAGGATGTTGTAGGATATGTTGGGTTCTGGGTTTACAGTACTATAGCACAACTAAGAGTTGGTATATAGCAGTTTCCATGTTTAGCAACTTTCTTCATTAATTGATAGTGAAGTTGTAACATTGACTTCTTTTTATGAACCTGTGATGTTTGGGTATTTTCAAGTTGCGTCAGGTATGCTGAGATGAAGAGGTACAGAAAATTCAACTTTCAGTCTTTATTTTGCAACTTTTCCACCACAGGATTAAGGCTTTCCCTGATCACCATCAACAGCATGCCCAAATGCAGTCACAATGTTTATTACTTTCTTTTTATTTTTTTTACACCAAGATGGAAAAAAGATGGTATTCTAAAAAATGTGATATCATAGTGTCACTGAACCTCTTCAAAGAATAAATAGTAGAAGGAATGAGGAGTGGCCCCAGACTGGAGTACATGTGTTATAAAAAAATATCCAAAATACAAACACCAAAAAAAACTAAAAACTATGCGACTATATGCAGTGTCAACAAAGCAACATGCAGTATTACAGCAGTATTTAAGTGTTATTAATTAGGAGACTTAGAGAACCATAGAGAGAAGTAGACAAAACCGACCAACAAATATACATACTTTGTCACTTTCAGTGTGCACAGCAACAGGAGATGCACAAGCCAGAGGAAAAAACTAAGCTTAGAAAAGCAGGTAGGAAAACCATGAGGCAGTGGAAATTCAAGTTGAAGAAGCATTTCTAAAATCCAGTAGTGTCCTACTGGCCTAGGAAATGGCATGCCAAAGAACCACAAAAATCACACCAAAAGAAAGGTAGTAGCAGAGCAGGAATGCCCATTGCCATCCCTCACAAACAAAACCAACAAGTCTATATGCAATTAATCAAAACATACACTGTAACCTAAAGGGTATCCAGTCCAAAGCATTTGGGAATTACAGTGCAATAAAAACCACACTGAGAAAATAGCTTGAGTGAGAAGTGTGAGTGAAAAGAGCTACTGGAGAATTATAGTGTGGGCATTACAGCACTATACATCTAGCTCTTTTAAGTTAGGCTGAGCTGTCTAAGGTTTCCATTGTGTACTGGGGTGCTGTGTTGGCTAGGGGTGGGTGAAAGTTGTGAATTCCTGTTTGGTAGAACTTCCAGGAAAATTCAGAAATTTCACAGAAATTGTGGAACTTTCGCCATTGGTGAAAACAGTATTTTCCATGGATTTTCACCGAGTTCTGCAGACTTTTTTTGTGAACTGCAGCAAAATGCATTAATACTGCGGAATTTATTCTTTCCACAGTCTAATGAACTGTCTGTGAATGAGTGCCTGCTTGTACAACTGTGCGGTCATTCACAGACAATTCAGTGGGCCATTGGTAGTGGAGGAGAGAGGAGTGCTACTCTGTTGGCCTGCTTAGGGGCAGGGTAGGAAGGGAGTTGGGTGGTGGCAGATGAACTGTCAGGGTGGTGTTTATGGGGCTCTAATAGACACCAGGGAATTGAGATTTTTTTTTTTACTAGGGATCTGGGATGGGGAGGTCCACTAGACACCAGGCAATACTGGGAATAGAGAGGGATAAGTTGGTGGACTGCCAGGTGTTTATCTGTGGACTAAGGAATCCAGGATAGGGGGGTCTGTTAGACATCAGGGAAATAAAATTTTTTGGGAGCCATGATCGGTGGGTGGGGGGGGCACTAGAAACCATGAGGGTTCAAGGAAGGGATTGGAGGTATTTGCTGCGACCCCTGATCATTGAGGGTGGATTAATGAGTTAAACTGCGGTTAAAAAAAGCCTCAGAAATGACCACTGGCAGTGATCCTTTCTGTAGATTTTTTTTTTAGTTTAATAAATTATCCAGCAGTTTTTACATTTTTTCCACAGTTTTAAGGTGGAATTTCCACAAAAGTTCTGAAAATGATTTCCGAACTTTCACAGAAGCAAAATTCACATCAAAATTCCACCTGCGGAAATTAATTTCTGCACATCCCTAGTGCTGGCTGCATGGCTTAGTGGACAGAGTGACAGGCTGTGAATGACTGGTACATCTGGCTGACCCAGGTTCAAATCTGCCTCCTTCATTGTACTTTTTTTTTTTGTGGTGGTTTGTTGGTTTGTGTGTCTTGAGGATGTTTATATATACTTGATTGGGGGGTACAGGGGAACAATAAAATTGTGCTAGAGAGTTAAATTATTTATGTTGCCCACCCACCAGCCTGAATTTATCCCCTGTTCCAGGTTCTGTGTTCCCTCATCTACATTTTGTGCCCCCTCATCTGTGTTCCATGCCTCCTTCTCAGAGTTCCATGCCCCACAATTAGGCACTGTCTGTAGTGCTCATTATTTTTCCTGAATGTTATCTTGTATGTAGATCTTTTCTCTGTGCAGTTGTTGACCACATTATGTTGCAGACCCTCTTTTGACCTAGACCCACTCTAAAAACTGCAATACAAATACAACAAGAAATGTACTCAGTGCAAACTGTAGTACACAACAAAAAAGCAAATTCTTAGAAATAAGAGTCAAACATTCTGAGAACCAAGAGTCCAAAACAGTTATTTCACACCAGGAGCAATCCAGCAAGATGTGCACTGCATGAAATCCAATAAAAACTGTGGTGTCCATGAGCCCAGAACAGTCTTAAGTTCACACTACATATACTTCATCCACTTCCTGTTTTTAAGTGAGTTTGTGTGGGTTGGATAACTGGATATTGGAACAAATAATTGTTATCCAATCTGATTATCTAGTCATCAAGTAAATTAGACCTGCCATTATCCAACTCTTCCAATAATTTGGAAAAAACATTATCTGACATTATCCATCCTACTTTGGGATCACATGATAATGTTTAATGTCGAGGGTCACAAAGAAGCATTGTGCTACTTGTGCTGGAGTTTTGTCTGTGAGCTGAGCATAAGCGGAAGGCAAGGTGATAAGTGAGGGCATCAAGGGAAATGGCACTGAGCAAGAGAGTGAGTGATTGTGCTAATGAATGGTGTTTGGTGTCATACTGTTGGTACCGCTGGGGAAATAAAACACTCAGTCATAGAGTTGAAGAGGCCTCTAACCCAATTTTGGAAAATAGAAGAGGAGAATTGCAAGAGGTGGGGTTTGAATGTTTATTTGAAATATTAGAGGTGTGGGAAGTGTGGTTATATGTGTGATGGAGTGGAGTGAAATTTATGAAACGCTTGATGTACATTATGTTTTGTAGAGATGTCGTGTTAGAGGATGGGTGGGCTTTTGTACAACAGTATATTGTAACAATATGGCTGTTTGAAAGTTTTTTTTTAATGTTTTTGGGAAGCATGGACATCTGCATGCACTGCATCCTGATTTCTGACAGCAGTCCTAAAGCACTGGTTGTCATTGAATAGGGGCATGGCTTTAGAACTCTCTTTTTAAATCAGGACACAAGAAATGTCCTACCAATTTAACAACTGAAGTTCATTTGCACTAGTCAATATTTTTTTAAAAAAGAAACCAAATGGGTGTTATTGAGGATTATAAAGTGATATCTGTAAATTGAGCACTGTTAGGATGAACTGACTGTGTTCTAAACAGTTGTGGTAATGGACTGAAACTACCTGTGTAATAAAACAATTAGCTTTTCAGTTATAAAAACATTAAGTAAATAAAGTGGTTTTATTTAATAGGAGCATCATGGATCCTCATGTGTTGGGTTACTGCCACTAATAGAGGCATACGGCACTCACCATGACCCCAGTAGGATTAGAATAGCTCATGGTAACTCAAGTCCTGGTTGTACCTTAATGCTTAACCAATATTAAAGTATTATGTACTGCAGCATTTCTCAGGATTACTCAGTATTTTAAGGTAGAATCAAGCCAAAATGACCCCAAAAGTCTACAGTACTTCCCTCTTTTTGGTGGTAGTATTTAGGTAGTATCTCATCCCAGATTAATTTGTATATTTAATTTTAAAGATTTGTTTTATTTTGGCTATCAATTACATCTTGGGGAGGCTATTCCATATCCTTGAAACTCACTGGGTGAAAAAAATACTTTTTTGCTGGTTTTAAGTTTATCTACTGTACCTTTATTTGCTTTGAATCATCTGTACTATGTCATCTTGCATTCTTTAATTGGTATCCCCATTTATCTTTGTAGATGTTTGTCTTTCATAATATCAAATATAAACAGTGGGTCTACCCAACTCCTCCTAGTGTAGCTTTGTAAGGTCTATGGTGGTTCTATCTTACTGTAGTACTTAATTAGTTTAATTGTTACCTTATTTTGTTTATAAAAGCAGCTGCAGGTTTTCTAATTGTCTATAATAGGAGTAATACTGAGGTGAGAATATTGTTTTGCAGTACCTTAATGTGGTACACAAACTCTGAGGTAAGAAGGAAGTTAAGGGTGGTTGCCACTGTATATATTTAAATCTCTCCTGATACTTTAGCTCTCTAATTCCATTCAGCATTTTACAGCTCTTTGCTGGACCTTCTCTAAGTTCTTCTTTAGCCTTCTACAGATATAGGGACCAGACCTGAGACGCATAATCGAGATGGGGTCTTAAATCATTTCTTTACAGTGATCAAATGACTGACAAATTAGCTGAAATGAAATGCCTCTTTACACAACCAGTGATTTTAATTGATGTAATTGTAATTTGATTGCAGTGTTTAGAGCTGATCGTTTTGCTAGTCATGAGAACACAAAAAACCTTTTCTTCTGCAGTGATGTTTAACTTTGATCCATATAAATAGTATAGATGATTCAGGTATCCAGATCCAAGGTGCATCACCTTACATTTAGCAACATTTAATCACATTCTCCATTCATTTGCCAGCTTTCTATTGATTTGAAACTGTTCTTGAGTTCTTCACATTTTGTGGGTGAATCAGCTATGTTGCCCGACTTCATATCATCTACGAATTTCTCAGTCCAAGTATTACAGCTCAAATCCACATCAGATATGAGTATTTGAAAGAGCAGGACCCAGCACTGAACTCAGGCACTCCACTAGTCACTGCATCTAACTCTGACATTTTCTTTCCTTTATTCCTCTCCCTCAGTTAGCTATCTTTCTGATGAGAGCCCCAGCCCCATCACCCAATGTCTGCTGAGACTTAATTACTGGCCGTCTTCCCCAAGTGCTTGCCCCACCCCCGGTGGGGTCTGCAGGGTTCTCCAAACCTCGCAGCAGAATGGATCCAGTTGTGGACAGCACACCCAGCTGGTTGGGTGCTAGGCCTGTGGGCATTCATTGTCATCCTGCTGCCAGCTTTTTCCTCCAGTTTTCACCCCTGGGAGATGTGATGTGCAGTGATGTCGTGGTGCACACCACATGCTCCCAAGCAACATGCATCAACATCTGCCACGTCTTCTGACCTTCTTGGCTCAAGCTGCCTTTCCCCCAGCTTCTGCCAGAGGCCAGACAAGCTTTGGACTCTGTCTGCCCTCCCTCCTGGAGGAGAAGAGCAGTCCTAGGGATGCTTGTTCCTCCTTCCCCCTGCTGACCCTCTGACAGCCTGGATTCACTTCTGAACCTGGGTCATTGGCATCACAAGCAGTAGCAATACCACTGTGCTGGCAGTTCCTTTAACTCTTACTCACTTTTTACTGTTACTGAGTCAATTGAAAAAGTATGGTGATTGCCAGCCCATCAGTGCTGCAGCAGTGCTACCACTTGTGACACTGGTGACCTGAGTTTGGGAATAAGTTTGGATCATTGGGGGCCAGCAAGTGGAGGAAGACTGAGTGTCCCAGAGGATGCTTTCTTCTAAAGGAAGGATGGAAAACCAGCTCCACTGCTATACTGCCAGCTGGTTGACCACATATTGCAGTGCAGTCAGGAGTGGCTAGTGTGTCGGAGGAAGTCAGCTGGTGTTGCACCATACATGCTTGTGTGCACCTGTGCTTGGGCACCCTCACTATTGACATCATGGGGGTAAGGGGAGAAAAGTGGCAGCACCATAGCCAGCTACCCAGGCACTGCCTCTCATAACCAGATCTGTTTGCAGTGGGGATTGGGGGAGTCCCTGCTGCCCCTGCTAGAGGGGGCCAAGCTCTGGGGGAACAAACAGACAAATGTATGTCATGGGAGACACCAGGCTGATGGGGCTGGGGCAGCTGGGCAGATGGGAGCTGACTGGAGAACAGGGGGACAAACAGCATTTATTGAATAATCGCAATTAGAACCTTTGAGCTAAAAGCTATTTTACAAAGGATCCTCATCAGACAAGGGAGGGGAAACAGATACATGACTAGGGAAGACAGTAGCAGCCAATAGGCATTGTCAATAATCAACAATTAAGAACATAGAGTAATCAATTTAGGATAATATAAGGCAAAAGCATAACATAAAACCTGGCTTGGGAACAAAGTGCTCATGATGATACAGTTCCCTCAGCAGACTAGATAATAAAGTGTACCAGTCGACATATGTACAAGCTTGGATGAACATAAGTAGTAGCTATACACATTAGTAGTGGCAATACAGCCTTGTCAATATCCTAAAGGGTACAGATGTAGCAACATTCAGAAGAGTCATTACAGCATTTGGGGGAAGTAGGCTACAAGCTTGGGGGGGGCAAGGTGGAGGAATCAGATTAGGTGACAGAACTAGAATCAAGAGAGATAAGCAGGTGGTGCACATCAGGGGGAGGTGGGGTGAAAAAGGGTACATGGTAGGCAGGTGAGGACTCATCGGGGAGGTATTTAGAGAGGGGGAGAGATACAAGGTAGGTAGGCAGAGGCAGGTGGGGAGTAATGAACTAAAGGATCAATTGAACAGTACGAGATGATCCTGGTCGTTGCCCTGGGAACAAGGAGGCTTGTTGCAGCTGGTTTAAGTGTGACAGTAGCAGTGTTCAGGAAAGGAGATAGAATTCCTGAGCTCAGACTTAAAGGGACCAAAGCATGTAAGGCTTGTGGTGTCGTGTGGGAGCTCTTTTATCCAGGTGGGGGCTCTTACTGCAAAGGCTCATCTCCCCAGGGCAGTTCTTCTGAAAGGCACTGCTAGGGCTGGTTTAGTGACACTTCTTGTAGCATGTTCAGTTGGTGCAGGGTGGAAAAAAGCTTGTAGGGAGGGAGGTGCATGCCCAAAGAGGGACTTCCTCCCTAGAAGGCAGGAGTGGAGCTTAATGCAATCCATAAGAGGAAGCCATTTTGTCCTAATATATAGGTTGCACATATGTGTTAGATGATCGGCGCCAAGAGCAAATCTGCAGGCTTTGTTGAGGGTTGTATGGACTCTGAGCAAGCTTGTATCAGAGGCTGTGCCATAAACCACGTTTCCATAGTCCAAGATAGGTAGGACTGTACTTCTAACCACCAGGAGCCGAGCCTCGGGTGTGAGGCAGAACCTGAGCATATAAATGGCCCCTAGTTTCCTGTTGACAGCAGTGGTAATATTGCGTATGTGATCATTAAACGAAAGGGACTCATCTATAGTGATTCCTAGATACCAGAACAAGGATACTTTCTCCAAGACGGAGTAAGAGTTACAGGCAATTGAGACAGGTGCAATAGATCTCCTCTTTTGATGTCCGGCAAAGAGCATTATCTTGTTTTTTTGGCTGTTAAGCACTAGCATGCTATCTTTGAACCAGTCCTGTAGGAGGTTAAAGTTGTACTGCAGATTCCTAGTAAGTGCTTCTTGGCTGGCATTTCAAGAGAATACTATCGTGTCTTCTGCATAGAGGAGGATCTTAGAGGTGGGGCATGCATCAGGAAGGTTGTTCACAAAGAGGCTGAACAAAAGCGGGCCCAGTATAGACCCTTGGGGGACCCCTACTGTGACTTCGCAGGTGTTGGAGATCACACCGCTGGTTTTACTTTCTGAGATCACCAAGACAGGTAGCTGGAAAACTACCTGACTGTGATGGGGGACAGCCCTAGGCAACTTAACTTGTGCAGCAGAAGTTGGTGGTCCACAATGCTGAAAGCCTTGGTTAGATCTGTAAAGACTGCCCCAACCAAGTGGTCCTGGTCAAGTGCCTCATGCATGTAGCTAGTGAAGTCAATTAGTGGGGTATTAGTGCTATGCATCTTGTGGAAGCCATGTTGTTGGGGGCAGCGGAGATTGTATTTATGCGGATGGTCCATACATTGATCGGCAATGATTCTTTCCAATGCGTTAGAGAGTGGGAATAAAATTGAAATGGGTCTGTAATTGAACTCTAGAGACCAGTCTCCTCCTTTGTGTACATGTGTAACCAGAGTGGTTTTCCAGGTAGAAGGGAATGCAGACAGGCAGAGTCACAAGTTGAATAGCTTGGTGATAGGCATGATGACCTCAGGTAGTGTGATAGAGATCAGTTTCATGTTCATACCATCACCTCCCATCCTTGTTTCACCCAGGACTCTTACAAGGTATTTTCTTTTTACCTTGATGGTTACCTATCTGAGATAAAAGGTTGGGTAGGTCCTAGCACAGGAAGAAGAGGGCAAGTTGTCTGTGGTCGGTATTCCACCAGGGTATGTAGCCGGTCTGGGGACAGGACCGTGCTGAAGTCTGTGAATGCCTTATTAAAGATATTGCCCATTATGGCATCATCAAGCATGACTTCATCTTTGTGATGAGGCATGGAGGGGGGATCTATCACTGATTCTGAGGAGGTTTTTAATTGAGGCCCAGAATTTCTTCCCATCACCCCAACATTGAGACTGCCAGTTCATGTGGTACATAGCCTTGGCCTGTTGGATTGCCCAAGTGCATCTGTTTTGTGCTGCTTTGTAGTTTTGGACATCTATAGTAGTCCCTGTTTGCCTAGCTCAGTGCCAGAGGAGATCCCATTGCCTCATCATCCCGAGATGTTGAGGGGTGATCCAGTCCATGCTGCCACCTTTAATCATCTTCTTGAGGTATGGGGCAAACTTGTCTGCTGCCACATGAAGTGATTGAGAAAGAGCTGCAGGGCTTTGTTAACAGAGGGGCCTGAGTCAAGGAAGCTCAGTCTATCCCTTTAAGGTAGTTCCTGAAGTTGACCATAGAGCTATTTTTGATAACTCTGTTCCTCACCATTCTTGGGGGAGGCTTGGCCTGTTTAGTCGACCACTCACCTTGGATAGGTGAGTGGTCACTGAAGGTGTCAGGGAGTACCTTGACATGTGTTAACCTTTCAGGGTGCATTGTTAGCACCCAATCAATCAGAGTGCTTGTGCCTGTATGGTAGTTTGTTCGGGTGCAGTTCTTGACCATTTGTGTTAAGTAGAATCCCAATACTAAGTCTCTGTGTGCAGCGCTAGAGCTGGCAAGCCAGTTAGAATTAAAATTCCCTATAATGATAGTTTCCTTGTTCTGGTTTGCCTGGGTGTAGTAGTTAGCAAAGGCTTCTAGCCCTGCCAGCTGCCAACCTGGTGGGATGTAGACTGCCATAACAGTCAGGCTTTTGCACCCCTTGCCTATCAGGATTTTTATAGCTAGGCATTCACAGTCCTTACTGGTATTAGCCAGCTGGACTGTGTGGCATTGCAGGTGGTTGCAATTGCAGATTAAACATCCACCACATCTTTTTCCACAATGGTCCAGCCTGTGCATATTGTACTCAGGTATGGAGACTACCAAGTCTGTTGTGCATGTAGTGAGCCAGTTCTCAGTTAATGCAATGACATCTGGCTGATTATGTGCCACTCAGGCCTCAAATTGTGTTAGTCTGGCTAGTAGGCTGAGCAAAAAGTGAGGTGAATAAGGGTTACTACTGTATATTTAAAATGATACCACTTTTCTAACATTTTTAAACTTCAGGCTTATTTTTGAAGATGTATCAAGAAGATTTTGGTATATCTTGTTACATTTGTCAGCTGCATGCGATGGATTTTTTTGGGTGTGTATCCAAAATATAGCTGAATTTTTAAACTTGGTAATGGAAGCTGCATCCATCTTATGTTTTGACCATTGAGTGATACCCAGGGGTTGGCTGAAACAAAACTAAATAAAAATTAAGGGGCTTTTGTTGGCATGTAGGCACATTGTTGATGCTGCCTCACCACTGGCATTTTACATTACCGGATGATTTTTGCTTCCATCAACATTGCTAAGGATGCTGGGTATTCTATAATTAACATATCCCTTTCTTTTATTCTAATCCTGTATTAATTGCATTATTATAACTTTTTATTGCATCTCTAAATATTTCCTGATGTAAGCAGCACTTTAATAATTTCTTTTTATTTATTGATTTGCATTTTGGTAACCAGGTGAGCCCACTTAGTCAAATTTTCCCTTTTTCAGGGGCAACCCAGAGTTAATAATACAATACAATACATTGAGTAGAAAAAATTGAAGACATACAGCAGGTACGATTAAGAGGCATACAGGAAGAGGAGACAAATAAAAAGCAATATAGCAAATAAAAACAGTATTTTATATGGTGCAGTGAGACACATTTAAATCTAAGTATCAGATAACATACAATAAACAAAGTCCAAACAGTCAACAATTGGGGGTCATCCAAATAGGGTAGGGGACATTGATATTAGTAACTAACAATGCAATACTGGGACAAGAGCAGTGCAATTGAGAACATGGTCAATTTCTACAGGAAGAAAGCATTCATAAGAGCACTAAAGTTGGGGTAGCTGAGACATCAAGCCCCTGAGCTAGGGTAGGCTCTCATCAGAATTTAAATCACAGTGTCAGGGAGGCTGTTTATTGGTCACAACCTGGTTACAACTGCAGTTCACCACGAACATTATATTGGCTTCTAGATTGTTACTGAAAGTAGCCAATGAGTCACAGGATAAGACTGCATTTGGTAGGGAGTTCCAGAGAGAGGGGGTAATGTTGGAGAAGGCATGTTTACCAGTGGCAGAGTTGATTCTGGGAATTTCAAGGAGGTTAGATGAGGATTGAAGGGGTTTGGAGTGCTGCTTTAGTTTGAGGGCTCCTTTAAGGGGGTGGAGGGTGGGATCTTTTACCAATTTGAATGCATGGCAGAGTGGAGGAAGCTGTAAACAAGCAGAAAAAGGGAGTTAACCCTGGGAAGTTAAAACATCACAAAGGTGCAACCTGGGGTGGGCACCAGCCACAAAGCCCTCAATTTTATTGTACAGAAAGTTACAGTATGTTTATTGTAATCAGCAGCCCACAAGGAGTGTAAAACAGGAGCACCATATTTCAGGGTAGGCAGCAAATTACTGTTGGCAATGGCAAGGTGAGCAGACTTAGTGAGGTATGGGAATAGCCTGTACATTGGTACCAGTTTTTTATGGAGTTATTTAAACACCTACTCTACCTGGCTAGCAAATGTCAGTTCTTGGTCAAGTGTAACCCCAAGGTATTTCAGGGAGCTAACCACCTCAATGTAAGAACCACCAATAGTGGCTAATTTAAGCTGTTACATTATACCAGTCACTAGCCTTTTGGGAACAAAGAGTATGTCTTTTTGGTTTTTTTGACATTTAATACCAGGTTATTATGCTGGAACCAAGATTTTAGCTGACTGAAATAATTTCATAGTTCTAGACTAATCTGTTTGATACTGGTTGAGGACCTGTACAAGACTGCATCATCTGCATAAAGTTGTAGAGAGGCTCTGCCACAGTGGTCTGGCATATTGTTTATAAATGGTGAAAACAGCAAGCAACCCAAGTGTGACCCTTGAGGTACCCCATCCGAGATGTTACTTTGTTCTGAGAGACATCCCTGCCATCTAACCAGTGGTTTGAGGATAGATAGTTAATATCTGAACCAGTGGTGGGAGAGCTCATCCAGACCGGTGATTTGGAGTTTTTCTATTAGTAGAGAATGGATCACCAGGTCAAATGCCTTGGTAAGCTCTATGAAAATTGCACCAGTTGCCTTGCCAAGTTCAGTTGCCTGAAGGATGTCATTAGTTAATCTAATCAGGGCAGTGTGCATGCTGTGTTGTTTTCTAAATTTATGTTGGCAACGAGTAAAAATATGGTGAGTCTCCAGGTATTTAATAAATTTTTGGGACACTAGCTTTTCCTGCATCTTTGCTAGGGTACACAGCAGGGAGATAGGTTCATAATTTTCAGTTGGTTCACATTGTCCACCTTTGTGGATGGTAACTACTACAGCAGTTTTCCACCTTTCTGAGATGACTGCCGGGAGAGAAGTAATTTATTAATTAGGAATGTAAGGTGGGTGGCAATTACATGGGATGCCATCCTTAGGAATCTGAGGTCTAGCGTGTCATAACCCTGGGGGAGGGGGGCTGTCTATATTGATCTGGCATAGCTGCACACAGACTTCCTTTCTTGTTACTAGTCTAAAGTGGAAATTGGGTCAGTGCATTTGAACTGTTGTTGTTGACATGGTTGGAGGGCTCCGGGCATTAGCTGGAATGGGGGATTTAAATCTCTCCAAGTCAGTTAAAGATTTATTTAAAGTGGAGGCCCAATCTGGGGGATGAGATATAGTTCAACCATCAGTGTGAATGTCTTGGTTGGGGGGTTGGGGGGGAGGTTTAGGCAAACCTTTTAAAAGTAGGTTAATCTGGGCCTAGAAGTTTTTGGGGGTTAGATAGGTTTTTTGACCTGTAGATTTTGGAGATACTTGCACTTGACATGCTTAAGATTAGCTTTGCAGGTGTTTTGTTGCCTTCCATTGGATTGCCAATCTAACATTAAACCAGTAGTTTTGAATTTCAACCAAGCTCTGTGTCACTGTCTCATAGCAGCCTGCAGTTCTCTAGTCAATCATCATGAACAGTGGCCTTTTGCTCTGTGCGATTTGATTGAGGCTTGTTGATTTAAAGCACTTGCAAAATTGTGTATAAAGAAATCAAGGGCACTGTCACCATCTGGTAGCTCAGTCATTGACCTCCAGTTGACTTCCTTTAGGCTAGTGAGAAAGTTCAACATATTAAAGTTTGAGTAATCTCTAGTCTTCATAGTTCTGGGGGGTGGGCTGGGGACATTGTTTTTCCATATGTAGAACACAGCGGAGTGGTCACTGAGTCTGTTAGGATGCCAGCTGCCTGGATCCTGTCTGGTCTATTAACTGGAATCCAGTCTAGAAGTGAGTAATTACCTGTTCTAGAATTTATCCTGGTAGGCTCATCAATTAGCTGTGAAAGGTTTGTGTCAGCCAGAGCTCATTTACTCCCAGAGTGGAAATTAAGCCTCCAGTTGATATTGAAAACACTTATTAATATTAATTCACCCAAAGGGTTATTGGTTATGCAGCTGATCAAGGAGGATAGGGCAGCTTGTGCCACATTAGAAGGGTTGTAAATGCATCCAAGGTGTAAGCTTTTTGCACTCCCCCCCAGGATAATGGTAACGAAGATGGCTTCACAGGGTGAGTTATTACAGGAAGATGCATTACTTAAATGGCTAAATGGGTAGTCCTACATACAGGAGCACCTCTCCTCCCTTCCTTTTTCACCTATCTTATCTTTGTGGAAGATGGTGCACCCTGGGAAGTCAATTTCGTGAGACAGTACAGGGGGCTTAAGCCAAGTCTCTGGTATACCTAAAATTTCATGGGAGTGCAGGTTGGACCAGGCTTCAAGCTTATGAATTTTGGGCCTCAGGCTGTTAGCATTCAGATGAGCTATTTTAAGACCTTTAATATTGCACCAGTGGGGATCATTGGGAGAGGACACTCTGATGTTGATGGGAGTGGGACCTGGACTGGTTTCAACATCACTTGCTAGTAGTATGAGCATTATAGACTGAAGCATGGGAATTAGTGATGGTGGGGAAGGCCAGCTCACCATGTAGCCTTGCCATAGTCCCCAGAATAGCTTATAGCAGTACTTGTTTCTGCAAAGGCCATACAGGATGAGTTCAGGTGGAACCTGGTCCCCGTCATTATAAAATGTTTCTGTTGGAGTCTGGAAGAGATTTGTTAAGGGAGTGTATCTTAGGTTAGTAGCCCAATAACAAAGTAGTCCATGCAAGTAGAAAATATAATACATAAAGCTACTATGGCTATACCCTTACATGCCAGGGTACACAATCAAAAACATAGTAATGTTTGGGGCACTAGAATTAATAGCTGTAGCAACAGACCCAGCAGTTGGGTCACTAGCTAGTAGGAGAGGACAAATAGCAGCTTGCTAATTAAAAAACTGACCTGCCCTAGTTAAGGTGTTGGCCACATTCTACAGTAAAGACACTTTTTAAACCATAATACAAAGGGGTAGATAGAGGAACTTTTGCAGTTTCTTAGCAGTCTTTTATCAGAGCAGCTTGGTCACAACTTAGATATGATGAATACTTGCATAGACATACACAGCTTTAGGAGGCAAAATAATAGAGAGACAAGTCACTGTACCTGGCATGCCTTTTTAACACTTTTGTAGTGGGACTTCTAGGGGCAACCTAATGGGCTGTTGGCTGCCTCGCTCCTGGCAGACTTCCTCGCTATCCTTAACACTGAGGTCCTTTGTGCAGAGAGCTATAGTGTGGAGGGCCACTTGCGGTGTACTTTCTAAATACAGACAGAGAAGCACACCCCCTTAGTGTCTTGCAGTCCCCTGATTGGCTCATGCTCTTCAGGGAGACTGTGGCACCCAAATTTAATCTAAACTGTGGCACTAAAATATGAATGAGCAGTGGCACCAACAGTAACAAACAAAAAGTCAATTGGAATTAAGTTGGACTCCGGTGATCGGTAGGGAGGTGGGCACCATTCAGGAACAGCAGTCCTCTCTACCCCTTGTAGCTCCTGTGATCTGTGAACTTCTGCAAAAGTCACAAACTCAAGGAGTAGCCTCTAGGCTGACAGTGTAAGCAAATACCCCCTTAGTGTCTTGCAGTCCTCTGATTGGCTCCTGTACTTCAGGGAAACTGTGGTGCCCAGACTCAAACATTACTGTGGCACCAAAATGTAAATGAGCAGTGGTGCCAACAGTAACAAAGGAAAAGTCAGTTGGAATTCAGTAGGACTCCAGCAATCAGTGGTGGGGAGGGCACCACTCAGGAACAGCAGCCCTCTCAACCACTTGTAGCTCCCATGGCAATCTGTGAACTGCTGCAAAAGTCACCCACTTGGGGAGTAGTGTCTAGGTGGGAAGTGTTAGTAAATGCTCCCTTAGTGTCTTGCAGTCCCCTGATTGGCTTCTGCTCCTCAGGGAGACTGTGGCACCCAAATTCAAATGTTACCATGGCATCAAAATGTGAATGCAGTTCTCTACTGGCTGCTGGTCTACTGGAAAATTGTCAGAGAAAATCACATGTAGTGCAGAATGCAGCAGCCAATTTAATACGTGGTGTGGAAGTTTCTGATCATTTCATGCTTTCAATCTCAACACTGTCCTGATTAGGCAGAATAAAGATGTAAAGGTTTTAGTGATGCCTTAGAAAGCTCAACATGGCAAGGGTCCCAGTTATCATGCAGAGTTTCTTACTCCTAACACCTGTCAGTGCACTCTTTTTTTCTATTTCAGATCTTTCGGATGTCATTATTTACAGACTTGAAACCACCAGAGCTCTTGTATTTGTTAATCTCAGCATCACACAGAGAAACACAATCCCTGCTGTGGTCTGAGCAGCAGAGTCCTTGGATGTTTTTACAAAGAAAGTCAAAACCACACTATTCACAGAGACTTATGATGTACACTACTCAATGGAGGACTAATTCTTCCGTATTTGTTGCTATAGTGCTTTGAGTTGCACATCATGAAAGATGCACTGTATAAAATATAAATGTGCATAGTAGGGTATAGTACTGTGCAGAGTGATGTGGTGCTGAATGGCCTGTGCTCCTCCTGTTGCCGTCTCATTCTCCTTTTGTGCTGTTTGTTGCCAGAATGTGCACCTTTTTGTAGTTATCTCTTTCCTTTTTAGCCTACACTTGTTAGTTTATTCATAGATGTATTTTCTTGCACTCATACCTGCCTGCACCTCTCTAAATGTACATGTTGCCAGCACAATGTTGCTGCATGCAGTATACTAACTGTATAATTCTGACTTATATCATTTTTATTCCTGTACCCCTCCACAGAGTCACACCTGGAAATTAGCTTTGGCTTAGTGTGCCTGCCCTGGTCACTAGTTTTCATTAAATAAATATGGAGCAGTAGACAGTGGAAGTTCTGATGAGGTTAAAATTTTCTTTAGTGTTTACTGTTCTTTAACTGTATTATTGGAGAATTTCACCTATACTTGACCTTTCATTAGAAAGAGGGGGGATAGGCATTTGAGGGATTTCAAGCACTACCAATAACAGTGGTGACCAACAATTCAATGGCATTATGTTTATTATTATTGTTTTTTTTTCTGTTCTCATTTGTTTCTTCAGGTTCCCCTGCTGTCCCACACTCCTATGATCACCAAGGATGCAGCAAAATTAAATTTCACTGGCGAAATTGTAGTGAAATCACCAATTTTGCCACACAAAATGTTTTGCATAACTGCAGTGAAATTTTGCAGTTCCGCTCGCAATTTTGGCAGTCCACCATAGATGGTGAAATTTCACCCGCGGGAGGCAAAATTTCACCCGCGAGTGGTGTAATTCCACCAGCAGTGGTGAAATTTTGCCCACAGGCAAAATTTCCCCAGCTTGTGTGCAAAATTTCACTCACAACCATGGGCAAACTTTTACATTTCACCAAGCTAAATATTTCACGTAATGCATTATTTATGCAAAATATTTCACTTGGCGAAATATTCCAATTTTGCACAACACTAATGATCACAGACACCATGGCTGTCCCCTTCCTCTGACCTGGAGTGTGGATGAATGGCTGGTTTTACAGTCCATTGCTGCTTCTTTCTCATTTGTGAGGGTGCATGAATGTCAGGCAGCTTCAGCTCTCCCCCCCAGGAGCCAATTACTTCAACTCTGTTACTTGCTTGGTCCTAGTTGCCCACTCTAAGGAACTCTAGTATCCTTATGTTAACCCTTGCCTCCCAGATGTCACAGAGTAGCTCTAGGGTTCTTAAGTTAAACCATGCCTCCCAGCTGTCAGCCTAATGTACTGCTGTTATGCCACTGAGTCAGTTGTCCGGTGACACTTCCTATTTTAATGATTTGGGAGGAAACCTTTTTTGTTATGAGTACTTGTTTAGCTTTGATGCTACATGAAGTGCACTATATATATAGTTGATATACTCACAATGGTGCCAATGTACCAGTGTGGACCAGTTGCCTGCAATAGGTATGTACCCAGTCCATGTAGCTCCACACCTGTGGAGAGGTGTGAGGGCATGGCATTCACCATAGCTGATCACCACAGGGTGTCTGTCCATGGTGCCACCCCCAAATGCATTGGTGCACTGGGAGTGGATCAGCAAACACAGGTGGACATCCAATTTGATACCCATCCTGGTCCTATACTGGATCCCCTACTCCATGTGGAGCAGGCGATTGTGAGTCACCACATGTCTTTGATAATGTAAAAAAAGAGTGATGACCCCAATGGCTGCCCCCAGCTCTCTCTTCTGGACCAGCGGGCTGGAGTAGTATGTCATATAGGGGTTCCAGTCCCACCATGCTCATGAGATGATTACTGTGGGGGGCCTGCAGCTGTTCTGGCAAGGCCCCTGAGTGCATAGCCTGCACAGTCCTCACCCAGCACTCCATGCCTTAATGAATGACATGGAGTTTTGGGGAGCCCTTTGGTCACTCCCTGACCATGTGTGGGCATAGCTGTGTGTGACTAACCAGCGGATCAAGTGCAGAAGGTGAGCACTCCCCTTTGGTGCATGCCACAGGATCTACAAGTCCCCCGATATGCAGCTCTTTGTTATAGGGTTCCCTACAAGGTGTGACTATGCAGTGCATAGGCATTTACATTTTTTATGTATAGGAGCCAATATGAAAACTATCACTTTCTCATAGCTGTTGTGCTTCAATTCCATTCAACAAATGCATCTACAGGTATCTACAGTACAATCTGCATTAAACTGTCACATCAATGATTTGTTTCAGCACAAGTTGCATAAGTGTTCTTGAATCCAGAACAAAGTCTAGCAGAACTGTTGCCTTTAGAGTTGCAAATTAGTTTTGCATTGCTTTGTGACAGAAGTGCTGATGACCTGTAAAAGCATTTTATAGAAGTTCAAGTTTATTTCACCAGGAAAACTCCATTGAGCACTCTCATTTACAAGAAGGTCCTGCCAAGGATAATGTAATACAATAAGATACAAAACAAAGGATTGGTGGACAACACATAGTTCAAGGAAAACACAGAAATACAAATGAGGAAAAGTTATTTACAGAGATCATAAACAGTGGCATAAACATAGTACTTGTGTAGTTCTGGCAAGTGTAAAAGTGATAGTTTTCATATTCATTTAATGAAAAAGTGATAATTTTTATATCGGCCCCTATACACAAAAAAAAATGATACGCCTATGCACTGTATATCCACAGCATGTAGACAACCCTAACTGTATAAACAAACTCTGGTCAGAGCCGATACGGCTATGCCGAGCTTTTGTGAACACCTCTGGAGTTGTCATACACAAGATGGCAGAAATGACTAAACTGTGCATGCATGATACTCATTCATGCACTGTGCGACTTGGCGCTACCATGTTGTGCATTGCAGACATCACTGCCGCAGCTGCAGAAGAAAAAGAAGTGCCCCCAAAGTGGATGTGTTTATACTGCCAGGGGAGGGAAAGGGTGGCATAAGCACAAGCACTGGAAACTGTGGCACAGCACTGTGGAAGCACACCGGACAGTGGTCTGGTCACATGTTTCCACAGTACTCTTCTGAGATACGATGTTGGCATAACTTCGGCCTGAAGCAGATATCATGAACGGTGGACTTTCCTGAGGTGTTATCTGTGTATGGCCTAGAAAAGAGCACTCCACACCACGGCTTTTAACAATTGGTTGAAATCATGTGCATGGAGGAGGGCTTTAGCTACACTGGGGATTGGAGACCAGCCTGGCAGGATATGGACCTCTATAAGGAAGATGGCCTGTATCCTTCCAGGAAGGGGACCACAGTCTGTAGTGGAAGGCCTAAACTCTACTTGAATAAGCATTTAAATGAACCAGGGATATATGGAGGCTGTACTATCAAAGGATGTAAAGACTGGTCCTCCAAGATGATGAAGCAGCAAGGAGGAAGGGCCCAAGCAGAGGAAACCTCCCCAGGGCAGGGGCACAGGAAACAAGGGCAGGAACAAGGTGTATAACAAGGGTGCTATAAATCAGGATAGCACTCTTGGGGTTTATTTAAGCATCTAACACCAAGGGTGTGTGTAAAATTCAGGTTTTGTACACAGCGTTATGTTTTGTTTTATATAATTGCTGTGGAGTATTGTTTTCACCACTGCAATTGTAGAAACAGAAACACATCGCAGTGTGGCTGTGGTCAGATTCAAGTTCACAGTCAGGTTTAAGTCCCTGTTTAAAAAAGTTTACTTTTTTAAAAAACAATTCCTCCAAAAAGTGTACTGAAAAGAGCTAAGTTAATTTTTTTAGCATCTGACTTATGACAAAGCCTGAGTGCAAAAGGTGGTGAAGTGTGTGGTGCAACGAAGAGTAGATCATGACTGGAGCATGTGTGGGGCAAGGGAAACCCAGTGTATTTGCCATTATAACCAGCTGTTTATAGCAGCAAATTATAACAAGATTATCCTATGGGGGAAAAACACTCCCTGGTTGCTATAAAATAATAATTATTTGCCATTATAGATATACTGTATATCAAGTCTACTTCATATTTGAGTTATGCAGCCTTTGTTTTATTTGATAAATTAAATTATTGCTTAGTAGTAAGCTTAACCTTTGTGGGCCAGATGCTGTATTCAAAACATTTGCACAAGCAAAGAAGTTGTTCCTATACGTTTCAAAACAGTACTTTTTTGGGGTATTTCAAAATTTGCAGAAGTGACCTAATGCACATACATATGCTTTGGAAATCTGATCATATACAGTTCCAGCATGGGGTATTGTGCCACATTGTTGGAAATGGTGATATGCTGTGGTATACTTATAACTGTCATACAAATGCAGATCAACTAAATCATTGTTTGTCAGCATTTTGTATGTGTAGTTAATTTATTCCCACTGTGTGCGTAACACTTGTAAACACAGTTGTGTTACAGTTGACACGACAACAGAAAAGTATACAACTTTGTATAAATTCAGTTTAAAAGTTATGCACTTTTAGCAGGAGAAACATGGAAAATGGAAAAAAGGAGGGGATGCTGCACACTGTGAAGCCTACCAGGCTGTCCATGTCTTGCTTATGCTCCAGACCGTCATGATTGCCCTGATTTGGACGTGTGTACTGGGTAGGTGGGGGGTACGTCCACCTTCCCATGGTGGGAAAATCTGTGGGGGATTGCAGCATGATGTGCCGGGGGTAGCGGCGATGGGCAGCTGATAGGACTGGAGTGTCCTGCCTGTGACAGCCCGGAAGGACAGACTAAAATAGATACAGATATAGATATAGATATAGATATAGATATAGATATAGATATAGATATAGATATAGATATATGCCTTTTATGATCCTGTTGTTTTGGCTAGTTTTTCGTTGCTTGGCAGCATTAGAAGATCCGTGGATGGGAGTGTGTTGAAGGGAAGGGATTATTACATTGGACTTAACTGGAGGCCTGGAAGTACCATTGTTGGAGTGTTTGTGCCCCTGGAGGATCTCTTTCTATTGCTAGTGGAGCGGACTGGTGTGCAGACCTTTCGATATTGATTAAGGGAACTTTTAAGATAATTAAGGAAGAAGCTCTACTCTTCTGATATTGTGAGTAGAGCTACTGTGTTCTATAATCTAAAAATAATCTTTTTTGCACTGGATTCAGGGTGCTTGGGTGTAGTGCGAGAGGGGGAGTGGATCTCCCCTATGCACCATGTTGTTGGCTGGCTGGACCCCTTACTCTCCGTAATTGAGCGGGAGTTGCTGTCTGAGCACTGGGGAGCTGGTGACTTAGTGTGGCTCTCCTAAATCCCCCACAGGGTGCCCTTGTGGTTCTTTTTTCAGGGATTGTAGTTGCAGGTTGTGGAGAAGCAGGGGTAGCTGCGGGCTAGGTGTATTGGTGGAAGGGGGGATCCCTCCCGTAGTGTTTAGCTGCACCCCCCCAGCCACTGATACATGCTCTGATGTGAGGATTCGGGTTGAAGATTTCAGTATCAGTGTGACTTTGTCTTGCAACTGAAGATTACCAGTCGTGGTATAGACTTTACTATTTTGGAGGAATAGCTATTTTATGCTATTTGAAAGCTGAAGCTGTTTTGGAACCCATGGCTATATATGAGAACAGTGGATGGCTTCTGGGAATTACTGAATGACAAAGAGAAATTCATTTCTGAATTTTTTCTTTTATGGGTTATCTCTCTTTACTGTGTGAGAGACAGTGAAGGTGATTTTTATACATTGAGTGGTGAGAGGACTCCAGTCCATTACATTTCCTTTCTCCCCTGTGTGAGAGGCAGAGGAGGTGACCGTTCTGGACATTAAATGCTGGAGTTGTGAGAGAACCCCAGCTTAACATATCTAGTTGATTGTTATTATTTTTATATTTTATAAAAAGTTTTGGAATTGCACTTTATCTACGTTAGTTGGGAAAATTTAGAGAAAGAGGTGGGGGTATTATAGGCTTATTGTTATTGAAAGATGTGTTGGTCTGTTGCTCTCCTGGTTGTGCACTACTCCCCTGCCGAACTCTGTGACCTCAGGCCCTTTTATTCCCCCCTTTGCCTGCTGAGGTTTATAACCAATGTAGGGCTTTAGGTATTGCTAGAAGAGGAGGGGGTTGGACTGGGGGTCATGGACATCAGGAGAGGAGAGAGCGGAGTGGTAGTATTTGGGGTTGTACAGGTCAGGAGATGCCCTGGGGTGAAATGGTCTCTAGATCGTGGCTTGACATGTCTAGTTACCATACCCGAGGGCTTCTGTAATTCAGGGCAGACAATTCAGTCAACTCCAGAACCCCGCCCAACTCAGGTGGTGTTATGCAATGCCAGGTCTATTAGAAACAAGACAGCTATTATTGCTGATCTTACAGGGACAGCTGACCTGACATGCATCACTGAAACCTGGCTTGATGATAGCGTGGGCCCCATTATGGAAGTGGCAGTCCCAGATGGGTTTTCGGTGATACATCACTTGAGATTGGACCTCAGGGGTGGTGGGGTGGCTATCTGTTTTTGATTGGAGTTGGGCCTTACTGGTGTACCAGTAGAAGTGACCAGATCATTTGAGTCTACCATAGTAGCAGATGTGGGTTGCAGGATCATTCTCATCTACCATCCACCCTGGGGGTGAGAAATTGTTCCTGCGGGAAGTAGCAGACTTCGTCATCGAAGTGGCATCAGAGTCACCCAGGCTGATGGCTCTGGGCAACTTCAATGCCTGTGTCGATGACAAACTCTCACAGTTTGGTCAAGACTTCCTCCAACTTATGTTTTCATTGGTGTTCACACAGGTAGTTGCCTCTGCTACTCATAATCAGGGTCACTCACTTGATCTGGTCTTTCTCCTGGGGATCGAGTCCTTTGATTTGGTGGTGGAGCCAGTCATATGGTCCGATCACTACACAGTAAGATTCAAACTCCAGCCCCCCCCTTATAGGCCTGCCTCTGTGGAGATGGTCAGATACCACCCATTGTGGGTTGTTACTCCAGAGGGTCTTTCGACAGTATTAGACATTGGGAATTCCGAGGGTGGGCGGGGATCCAGAGAATCTAGTTTTGGCCTATAATAAGGTTATTACTGGGGCTGTGGATGTCATCACCTCTGTCTGTGTTCATCCCCTTTCCCTTCGCCCTTGGTCCCCTTGGTTTGATGGGACTTTGAGGGAGTTGAGACAGTTGGGATGAAGGCTAGGCTGACGGAGACCGGCCCTTGATGCTGACTGCCTTAGATTGATGGATCATTATCAAAGCTATCAATCAGCAATCTCAAATAAAAAAGCAGAGTTCCTGTTCAGTGAGATAGCTGCTGCTCAGAATCGACTGGCTCAGCTCTTTCTAACTGTGGACAGGCTGTGCAACCCAACCTGTCTACAGGTTCGAGGAGCATTTTCACAAGATAAGTGTGATGAGTTTGCTTGATTCTTTGCAGATAAGGTGGCCGACATCAGGGCCGAAATCTGCTCAGCACCATCTATGGGGGTTAGTGGTGGTTGGTGCAAGGTCACCGTACCTCAGTCATCCTGATATCTTTTGACTGATCAGAATTAGGGGATATTGTGTGGCTTGTCCAGAAATTGCGGCCGACTTGCTGTAGTTTGGGTCCGGGCTCTACTCGCCTATTATTAGGGTGTATTGAAATCATTGGCCAGATCATTGCAGAGATTGTTTGGTGCTCATTAGATTTGGGAGAGTTTCCTTGCTCACTGAAGGAGGCAGTGTTGACACTGCTTTTGAAGGAAGCTTCTTTAGACCCAGGCATCTGTGCAAACTACAAACCTATCTCTAACCTTCCACTTGTTGGGAAGGTGATCGAGAAAGTAGTTGCACTGCAACTGGAGAACCATCTTACCATCCATGATGTCTTCGATCCTCTCCAGTCTGGTTTCCAGAAGACACATAGTATGGAGACTGCTCTGGTTCGGGTGCTCAATAATATCTTGATTGCAAGAGACCAGAAGGGCTGCTCCATCTTAGTACTTCTGGATTTCTCTTCAGCATTCAACACTGCGGACCATTGGGTTTTGCTCGAGCGTCTGAGGATCATCTGTGGACTGACAGGTCCAGTTCTTAGATGGTTCCATTCTTTCCTAGCTGGCAGGTCTCAGAGGGTGGTGTCGGGGATTTTTTTCTCTGAGCCATTCTCCCTGTCATGTGGGGTGCCTTAGGGCTCGGTGCTATCCCCCATGTTGTTCTCAGTGTATCTGCTGCCCCTCAGAGACATTGTAAGATGATATGGGCTGAGTTTTCATTGCTATGCAGATGATACACAGCTCTATCTGTCTTCTGCACCCAGCCAGGATAGTGTGCTCTCGATGTTTAGCAGCTGTCTGGCAGAACTCCATGACTGGATGAGATCTAGTTGGTTGAAATTGAATTCCAGGAAGACTGAGGTGCTACTAGTGGAGCAGGAGTGCCAGATAGAGAGGTCAGTGGTAGGGTTAATGTCTGGGCTTTGGATTGATGGTGTACAGCTACCCATATCTGAACAGGTGCATAATCTGGGGGTGATATTTGATGATGGGCTGACACTGCGGGTGCATGTGTCAACAGTTGTCAAATCTTCCTTTTATCATCTTAGGAACATTGCCAGAATTAAACACCTTATTCTGTCCAATGATTTGCCCATGTTGATCCACGCCTTTGAGACCTCGTGCCTGGACTACTGCAACTCCCTATACCTAGGGCTTCCAGGGGTTGATGTCCACCACTTGCAGCTGATGCAGAACATGGTGGCACGATTATTGACTGGGACTTCTCATATCAGTCATATTACACCTGTGCTGTGTGATCTGCACTGGCTGCCTATACAGTAGTGGACCACCTTTAAGGTTGGTCTTATGACCTTTAAAGCCCTACATGGACAGGGACGGGTTATCTGCAAGAGCTCCTGATTCCTTACAGTCCTAGCTGACCTCTCCACTCTATTGACGAGGGGTTGCTAGAGGTTCCCATGGTATGGTTGAAAACATCTGAAGCAAGGGCTTTTATGTTCATGGTGCCATCCCTGTGGAACTCTCTACCTCATCAGATTAGAGAGTGCGAGACCATGGAGCGTTTTAAGACCAGCTTAAAGACATATTTATTTAAACAGGCTTTTAATATTTGAAATAATGTGAATTGTAAGTTTTTTTTAAATTGTTGTCGTTATGCATGTTTTGTGGTTTTACTGAACTGTTTAAAATGTTGCATGTAAAGTGCTTTGGTACCTGAATTGCACTATAGAAATAAAAGTATTATTATTATTAGTAGTAGTAGTATTCCAAGTGCTCATTTTCTGCTCCGAGGGCCATTATTATGCACACATTCTTTGTATTCACTGTGCTTCTGAATGCACCTTTTTGGGGAAAAAAGTGTGTGCATTTGCAGTACTGTGACCATTACCATTTCTGCCTGTGTTGACATTACCATTTGCATTTACGTTTCTGCATGCATCACCATGTGCGTTACCCTTTGCGTTTGCGTTTTCGCTTACATTTGCGTTACTGTTACTGTTTGCGTTTCCATTGCCTTTTTTAACATTTACTTTTGTGGAGGGTCACGTGATGCAGAGCAACTGGTAGCTGCTTTCTCCTGAGCTCCCACCCTCCACCCTATTAAATCGCTTAATTTTACTGATCTACAGCACTCCTTTATAAAGATTTTGTTTGTTGGAGTGACGCTGACCGTCTGGGATACTCCTGAACCAAAACTTTCCAGCGGAACGTTCGTTTTAAAGGCCGTTTGGGGCAATGGACTCGGATATGAAAACAGCTGGGGTAAAGCATACTCCACCCACGTCTCCAGAGAAAACTTCCAAAAAAGCCAGAAATTCTAATTCGGGGCAGTTACCAAAACAATCGCCCCCTGTTTCACACAGCAATTTGTTAACTGAAGATCGATTCCTTCAGGAGCTTCTGCCCTTCAGGGAAACGCCTCAGGAAATCTCCAGTGAAATTAAATCAATAAGAAGTGACTTCACTGCCTTATCGAGACGGGTGGGGGATATGGAGGCAGGAGCATCTTCCTTAGAAAATTGGAAAAACAAGACTGATCCAGAAATAGTCAAACTAAGGCAGCAAATTCAGAAATTACAGACCAAGACAGAAGACTTAGAGGGCAGAAGCAGGAGGAATAACATTTTAATCCTTGGCTTGCCTGAGTCAGAGGAAGGTGGGGACACCATCAGATTTGTTCAACAGCTTCTCAATAAAATTATTGGCCCTTCGCTATTAATCAACAATACCACATCGAAAGGGCACATAGATCCTTAAGACCTAAGCCTTCGCCTGGTGCCCCCCCCGACCGATTATCATCAGGTTCCTCAGCTACATAGAGAAACAACATGTTCCGGTGAAGGTTAAGGAATTAGAGTCAATCCAATGGGCCCATAACAAAATCAGAATTACCCAGGACCTTCCATACGAAATCCGCCAAAAGAGAACGGCCTTCCACCCGATTGTGAGGAAACTAATTGCAGCAGGCATGAAATTCAGAATGAACTATCCATCAAAGTTACTGGTCTCTCTAGACGGCACCTGGCATGCTTATGACAACCCGGATCAAGCTCTATCTGACCTCGCCACGAGATTCCCGAACCTCTTCAAAGGAGACTGACTGTTTCAAGGAGACTGCTCATTACAAGTTTAACTGAGTTTGTTTTAGATGTCTGCTACGCTTTAGTCGGTTTAAATTGGATCTTTTTCGAATAGGATACCTCCTTTGGGTAGATACTAGTGTTGGCTTATCTGGTTTCCTTGGGGGGGGAGGGCGTAGAGCCAGGATGGCAATGCGTGGCGAATTTGTAGGCCCTGAGGCCTATGCAGCCTAGCAGATCCATGGCGCCATGAGCGCGCGTCTCCACTGGGGGTTGAGGAACTAGTTAGGGGGGTAGCGATTTCCGGAGGTCCCATTTTGCGGTCGGACTGTTTTGGTCCGTCTGCGCATCTTCCGACCGGAACTTCCCTTCACGATGTTTTCCGGTTCGAGGACACCTGGGTCTTTCCCATTTACCTCCAATCAATCTCTGGGCTACATTTTGGGAGTCGGGACTGGAGTACTCCAGGTATTTATCCTCTTTTCAGTGTACCAGGACCGTGAGGGTTTGAAGGAATACAGAGGTAGGTCCTTACAGGAAGCTAATCATCCGGTTTAATTTTTTGGTCCGGGGTTAGATATCTCGAAATTGCTAGATGCGATTACAGCACAAGCTTGCTGTTGGGTTGGGGGGGTCGGGTAGGAGCATAGCTCCGGGAGAGTCTATCTCATGGCCGTAATTGGGTAGTGGGGATACCTTGGTCGCATCCTGGTAGGAAGGCTACATTTTTTCTCTGGAGGTCCAGCATCAACTCAAGCGGGGTTCCATGGCTCGGCCATGGCTCTATTTCTAAGGATGTTTGCTGCAGACCAAGGTATCCTGGGGGGGGTCCCGCTGTATGTCATAATTGAGTGTTTTTCTGCTTCTGGTTACTTTTGGGACTATTTGTAAATAGTTTTGGGGTAGTTGGGAGGGTAGGGTTTACAAAGTATTGGGGGAAGGGATCATATTTTTCAAGGTTCTCAATAGTTTCTGGATTAATCCCTTTTTGTCTCTGGTTTTCCCAAGGATTAGCAGTCTCAACTATGTGGCTGATAATACCTTCTGGTTATGTTTGGAGTGTTCAGGGGAGGCATGGGGGAGGCGAAGGTGCCACTTTGCAGGGTTCGACTTGCAAGACCATGGATGGTAGTTATACGTACTGTTTCCTATTAAGATTGTTAAATGGCTTTAGGTCACATTAAATTTGTACATGGAATGTCAGGGTATTAGGATATAACCAAGAAAAGGCAAATCTTACTGAATTGTTCACTTACTGGTGTGGACATTCTATTTTTACAGGAAACTCATATTTTAACCTCTGAAGTTAATCTGCTAAGGAGTCAAGGTTTTTCCCAGGTTTTTGTCTCAGAGGGGTCTACAAGCAGCAGGGGAGTGACTATCTTGTTGAAACGTAATATACCATTTGTTCTAGAGAGTTGTACTAAAGACTCAGATGGCAGATATGTATTAGTCAAAGGCACGCTCAACAACTTGGGAGTGGTTCTGGGGGCCATATACTGCCCAGTTGGTGGGGACTCTAATTTTCTTATGCAACTAACAACTAGTTTATGTGAGCGTCTACCAACGGTTTTCATTCTGGGGGGGGATTGGACTACTGCCCCTTCGCAGGCTCTTGACAGAACTTATAGGCTCATAAGATCCTCCACACCCCTCAACTGGCCTTCAGGATTTTTGTAACCTGCTGGGCTTGAGCGATCCTTGGAGAATTTTGAATCCTCCAACCATAGCTACGTACTATTCCTCAATACACAAGTCCTGGTCTAGACTAGATTACCTTTTGGTGAGCACTGGGCTCTTGGCTAATATATCCCTTTCTGGTATAGAGCCGATTGTCATTTCAGACCATGCCATGGCATGGATAAAACTCTCCCCCTGTCCCTTGGGCCAGAGAGACACCTCTTGAAAACTCAACACACAACTCCTAAAGGATGAACAGATCACTGCTCATCTCAAATCTTTGATCTCGTCCTTTCTCGAAACCAATCAGGGCTCAATCTCCAGAGATGATTTAGTCTGGTGTGCGTTAAAATGTTTTCTCAGAGGTGAGTTTATTAAAATAGCCACTAAAGGAAAAGGTTGAGGGAAGAGAGAATTACCCTTCTGGCTAACCAAATTAAGTCGGCTGAAAGTGCCCTCTCTTCCTCGAACTCTCAAACTGACTTAGAAAACCTGCTCAGGATCAAGAATGAGTATGAGGACCTGATTAAAGAAAAAACCGAATATGCCATCTTAAAATCTAAAACACGATATCTTGACCAGGGTGAGAAACCTGGGAGGTTACTAGCTCTCAGGTTAAGGGAGGTAGAAAGCTCAAGATTAATTCCTGCTTTGAAGGGGGCTGACGGTTCAATTAAAACAGCACCAAGGGATATAGCAAGAATTTTTGAGGATTTCTACAAAGACTTATATAGCAATAACTTTTCCTCAACCGCAATGTCGAATCTGGATTCTTTCCTGGCAGGGATATCTCTCACTAAGTTGCACCCCGGTCACTGTGAAGTACTCTCCTCGCCTATTACGCTGGAGGAGATTGAGGAAGTCATCCAAGGCCTACCCACCGATAAGTCCCCAGGACCCGATGGCCTTCCCTCCAATTTCTACAAAGCGTTCAGTAAGGAAGTTGCTCCTGCTCTCCTTAAGCTATTTAATTATATTCTTTCTTCAGCTCCACTGGACCCCTCTTTGCTGGAAGCTACTATTATCCTAATCCCAAAGCCAGATAAACCTAAACTGGACCCAGCCAGCTATAGGCCGATATCACTACTTAACTATGACATTAAAATCTTAACCAAAATTCTTTCCTTAAGAATCAAACAGGTCTGGCAGGTACTGCTGAGTCAAGAGCAGGTAGGTTTTGTCCAAGGTAGATCAGCTACGGATCATATACGCACACTTACCCACATCTTTCAGGTGGCTCAGGAAACCCAGATCCCCATGGCTTTAGTTGCTTTGGACGCAGAGAAGGCCTTTGACTGGGTCAGCTGGGAGTTCCTGTGGGCTACCCTTAGTAAAATGGGCTTTCCCGAGAAGCTCATCAGCTGGTTAAGGGCGATCTATACCTCGCCCTCTGTGAGGGTCTACTGTAATGGGGTGTTCTCGTCTCATTTTATCCTGCACTCTGGTACTCGTCAGGGGTGTCCCTTGTCTCCATATCTATTCAACTTATACCTTGAGCCTTTTCTGCTTCACATCAAAAGTTCACCCAAAATTTCTGGCTGTGTAATTGCTCAGCGGACCTTGACCCTCTCAGTTTTACATGAGCGACATTCTCTTGCATCTCTCAAACCCCAAAATTTCCTTGGGGGAGTTATTGCAACTAGTTAGCCTGTTTGGCAAGGCGGCTAATTATAAGCTTAATCTGTCTAAATCGGTGATATTCCCACTCAACTCACTTTTACACCATGCTAATTTTTCCCAATTCGGTATGAAGTGGGCCCCAAACCATCTCAAATACTTAGGTATCTATTTGATCCGTGATGAAGAGTCGGTCAAGAAACTTAACCTGGACGACCTGTTAGACACCATTCAAAAAGATCTCAATAGATGGGATAACCTGCCCATTTCAATTGGAGGACGTATCAATATAATTAAAATGAACGTTCTTCCGTGACTTTTTAACCCCTTAAATCTTCTCAGTATCTGCTCCCAAATCTTACTTCCAGAGTTGCACTCAATTATATCCAAATTTATCTGGAGCGGCAGAAAACCTAGAAGATCCTTCATTAAGCTCTGTCTACCTAAAGATAAGGGAGGCCTTCGTCTGCACAACTTTGGATGGTATTATTGGGCCAGCCACTTAGCCAAACTGGCCAGGTGGATTGGACCCCCTAGTGAGCTCTATACGCCTGCTTGGTTAGAGTTGGAGCTTAGTCTGTTGAGGGAGCATAATATCCCGCCCCGCTACATTTTTTTCTATAATTTTTCCGCACTCACGGAGGCTCTTCTCAACTCAGTGACAGGGGTATCCACTAAAGTCTTGTCACAAATTTGGAACTTCCTTAAAATCCCATATACTGAAGATCATGCCCAGCCTCTAATCCTTAACCCCAATATTAGAGTAGGAGGACACATACTGTCATCGGCCTGGCTCCCACAAATACAGGACCGTTTGGTAGAAGATCTGTACTTTCAGGGGCTCTTGGTTCCTCCAAGGATATTCTCACTAAATTGGTCTACCTCTCAAAAATATATTCAAGGTTTATCAACTAAGGCATCTCATAGGTAATAACTTTGGGTTGGTGGAGTGTGCCCTCTCAGGTTAGGCCCTTCTTGGAGCAACTTAGGAATCACGCTGCTAAGCCCCACTGTATAGCTAAAATTATATGCACCTGCTAACTGAAAAGTTTCCTGATTCCTTGAGTGGTTCCAGGTCATGGGTCTCTCAATTCTTCTGGTCTTTCCTTTCCTGGGCCCAAGTTTGGTGATGATGTATACAGATATCTTACCCTAGATAGAAATAGACTAATCCAGTTTTATATTTTAAATAATATGTACTACACCCACTGAAGCCTTGCCAAATTTGATAGATCCAAATCTGACAGTTGTGTTAGATGCGGCTTAGAAGTGGGGGATTTGTCACACATTTTTTGGTCATGCGCCAAAGTTGCCCCATTGTGGCAGGCAATTCGCAGCGGTCTGGATCCGATCCTAGGTCTGGATGATTTATTTACAGCTGAAATATGTATTTTTAGTGTGTACTCGAATATCAGGTGCGCAGAATGGAAATATCATATAGCCATAATCTCAATGGCAGTTAAAAGGCTAGTGCTTAGACACTGGCTAGACCAAGTAGCTATTTCTTACAAGGATTGGTTAGAGGAAATTTCCTTATGTTTTAAGATGGAAAGATTAATTGCCAACTCGACATGCCATGCCTATGTTCCAGAAAAAATGGGGCAAGCTATACGCTTTATATCTTCATTGAATCTACATTTTATACCCCTAGGCGTTCAGTGCGAGTTGTTTCAAGGTGACCTTATGATCTTTCCTGGGTTCTGTTCCATGGCGCCATGGAGAGTTCTCCAGGTTCACCTGGAGCTGGAGGTGGCACCTCCGGGAGGGTCAGGGTGGGTTGGGGGTACATTGTCACGTTTTTCCATTTCTTGTTCACAAATGGATGGTCAAGTTGTTATGCTGCAGTATTTGTATCTTATTCATGTCTTCTTTGTAAATCAATAAAACTTTGAAGTTCAAAAAAAAAAACATTTACTTTTGCGTCACCGTGTGCGTTACCATTTGCATCTGAGCTTGCGTTTTCTGTTTCCATTTGTACTACTGTTTCCTTTGGCATCATTGTTGGTGTTACCATTACCGTTTGCATTTCCAGTTGCGTTACTGTTACCGTTTGCCTGTTCGTTACCGTCTGTGTTTTTGATAACATTTCTGTTGTTGACTGCGTTACTGTTTCCTTCTGCAACACCACTGCCATTACTGTTTGCGTTTCTGTTTGCGTTTCTGTCACCATTTGTGTTTTCATTACTGTCTGCATTTCCATTGCCGTTAGCATTTGCGTAACCGTTTGCGTTACCATTTGTTTTTGCATTTACGTTTGCACTTGCATTTGTCTTACCATTAGTGTTACTGTTTCTGTTTGTGTCACCGTGTGTGTTGCCAGTTGCATTTGCATTTGCATTACCATTAGCATTACTATTTTCTTTTACCTCACTGTTGCCATTACCGTTTGCGTTTACATTACTGTTTCTGTTTTGCATTTTCATAACTGCTTGCTTAACCATTTGTGTTTGTGGTAAGGTTTGCACTTGTGTTTACGTTACCGGCTGTGTAACCATTTTCATTTGCATTAACACGCGTTTCCATGCATGTCTGTGACATTTGTAAATACTTGGTCTACTATAGTACTTCTGCGTATTTACCAATTTTCATTTGACATCTGCATATGTTCTTTGCAGAATGAATTGTCCAAAAATGTATTTTGCGTCACTCGTACGAAGTCTTATGTTCCTGCTGCTCTGTAACTGTTGAAGAGATTTAGATAAGATTTGGTATACATGTAGTGGAATGGCTCATCTATTTATTTACCTATTAATATTTCACTGGTACATACGGTTTTTGAGTAGTGCAGTGCAAACCATTCTGTTTCTGCTTTTTTCTGCACTGTCTTGTGCAATGCATAGAGCAGCCACTGTGTGGTTGATTGGTCTAACACTTGGCACCTCGAATGCCCTTTCTTCAAGAAACATGCCAGTTTTTGTTTGGTGAAAACATCTTATTCTGTTCCAGAGTTATAAGCATTTTAAGATGCCCCTCTTCGCAGTCAGAGATTTTCCGGCTGTGATTTTCACCATTTTGTGGTGGAAGACTTCTTAAAGGTGCAGAAACTTAAAAATTTAATATCTCTGGAGCAGTTTGATCTTTTCACATGAAATTTGGAGGGTGTTGAGTGGATGTCCTGGAGATGTGAATTATGCTGTGTACATGCTGGGAAAATAATTTGCTCCAGAGATACTGCGTGACGCACTTATTGTTTTGCGCATAGCATTATGAATGGTGCTAGTGGCTTGAAATTTATATTGTAGGTAGCCCTAGTGGTACAGAGGTGCCTTTCAGTGGTTTGGTTCACATTAGCCTTTGTGCAGTTATCTCAGAAATGAAGTGAGATACAGACTTTTTGCTACTGTTGGATCACATCACCTTTGTGGCATTATCTTGGAAACGAATCCAGATACAGACTTTTTGCTACTGTGGCCTCAGATCAACTTTGTGCCATTATCTTGGAAATGAAGCAAGATACATACTTTATGCTACTGTTGCCTCACATCGCTTTTGTGCCATTATCCTGTAAATGAAGCGAGATACAGACTTTTCACTACTGTTGCCTTATATCAGCTTGCTGTTATGTTTCTGTTTGCATTACCATTTGAGTTTACGTTTGTGTTTCCCTCACCATTTGCATAATGGTTTGCGTTTGCACTTCCATTTCCATTACCATTTCTGTTTCTATTTACATTTGCGTGACTTACTATAACTGATAGCATTTGCGGTTACATTTACCGTTACCATTACCATTGCCTTTCGCGTTTGCATTTGCATCACTGTTACTGTTACCATTTGTGTTTACGATGCCATTTCCATTACCATTTGCATTTCTATTTCTGTTTGCATTACCATAACAATTAGAGCTTGCATTTGCATTCATGTTTCTGTTGGTTTTACACTTACCATTACCATTACCATTTGTGTTTCACTCACCATTACCGTTACTGTTAGCATTAGTGTTACTGTTACGGTTATTACGCAGACATGGGCAGCATGGTGGGAGTGTGGGGCCAGGGTCCCACACTCCCACCACCACATACCATTCACTATTTATAGTACATATTCTCAAAAAGAAGGGAATTTCATGGGAAAAAAACTCTGTTTAATGCATCAGTGAGGATTGTTCCACAGCAACAAAAGTGAGGAAATTCAGTGTTAGGTTTACCACCCCTTGCACCCCACACCCACCCTGCCCCCACCAACAGGCATTAGGGTGTGTGTTGGGGTCATCAGGCCTAACTTTCACCCCATTCTCCTATACTGCACCACCTCACCTTATATACACATGAAACGGGGTGAGAGTTAGGGCTGATGACCCCAAACACACACCCTAATGCCTGTTGGTGGGGTAGGGTGGTGAGGGTGCAAGGGTGGCAACCCCTAAACTGAATTTCCTTGCTTTTGTCTCTGTGGAACAACCCTAACTGATGCATTAAACAGAGTTTTTTGCCATGAATATATATATATATATATATATATATATATATATATATATTGGTGGCATAGTGGTCACCACCACCCCTTTCCCAGAAGGCAATGCCCCACAACCCCTCTCCTCCAACCTCAAAGCCAGCTTTTGACTGGCACAGCCTTCCACACCACCATGGCCAACCACTGACTGCACTCTCAATAAGCACTGTATTGTAAATGTTCAGTGTTGCAGAACAGAATTTATAATTGCAGCTGCCCAACCAGTGTGTGTGTGGGGGGGGAAGGGGACCCTTAACTTGCTCAAGGCAGAGTTGACTGCTTGGAATTCTGGGGCTTGCTTGCTGTAGTAAAGCTCAGATATAGATACAGAGATATAGATATATTCTACTTGGTCCATTTGCAAAGGGAGATTGCAAGGCTCCAGCTTGTGAATGTTATAGTTTGTCATTTATAAAAGAGATGGATGTTGCAAAGCTCCTTGCTCTGTAAAAGCTCACTGTTGCAGAACAGAATTTATAATTGCAGCTGTCCAACCAGAGTGTTTGCGTGTGTGCCTGTGTGTGTGGGGGGTAGTTGAAATTCTCTCAAGGTAGAGCTGATTGCTTGGAATTCTGGGGCTTGCTTGCTGTAGTAAAGCTCTGGTATATTATACTACTAAGCTGGAGGTTTTGATTGCTCCTGCATAATTAGCCATGTGCTACTTTGTCAGTATTCAAAGTAATCACATAGCTCCAGTTTACATTTTTTATGCACAGATTTGTTGTAATAGATATTGGTGGAGATTAGAGTGTACTCCTTTGACAGTCTGTGGCAAGCATTTGTAATGCCAGTTTTGCTGAAGGAATGGTATGCAGTGTTATTGCACATAGATTTAAAACCAGCGGAGTACATCTTTCTGCCTGAAACCTGACGCCAAGCCACAGATTCTAGTCTGTCTAAGCAAAATAATTATTAACACCAAGCAAGGCAGAGTGTGGTGTCTATCTTGGTAAATTATGAAAGGGAGAGAAGGCTAAATGCCCTAAAATTTCTAACCTTAAAGGTCTGGCACAGAGACAAGTAAAACTTTGACCAGCCTGGTGAGAAGCACAATAAGAATTGAGGATCCTGAGAGCAAAGAGAGAGGAGAGGGATCAGATTTCAAATGTTTGGAATTCCTTTGTGCATCAGCCTAAGAGAAGAGCTCAGATAACTCATGTGCTATGACTTTGAGTGCTGTAAAAAGGTACAGCACTCAATTGCCTCTTCAGAACTTTAGCCAAATGCTGTACTGCACAGCAGAATTTTAAACAGCTACATGCTCAACACAACAGAAGGAACACATCTATGTGGTACTGACTTTTTTATGTAATACTGCTGCTTTAAGCAGGAGGCAGAGATGTGTACTGCAGCACCAGTGGAAACACCAAGTGGAGGGCATTTTCCTCACATTCCTGTCATGTGCTATCACAGTCATTTTTCTTTCCTACATCATTGCAATACTTCTGCAGGGCTACACCCATAGCCATAAAAAGTTGCTCTTGAGCTGGTTAAATGTTAAAGAACAACACAGCATGAGTTGCTAAAGTATGTCCAACTTAAATAAAATAATGCCAGACCAACTCATTGTAACTCATTATTGTGGTGTGACAGTTTAACTTGAATTGTACTCTACAGTGCACATAATGTTGTTTCAAAATACCTGATTGAACTGTTAGTTTTGAACTACAGTGTTCATAGTTTCATGAATAATTTAAAAAGTTGAAGCAACCAGTTTGCATAAACAACATCATAACCCTTAAACACTGGAGGATTGACTATTTAACAATGGAAGTTAACTTTAGAGCTTTAACCTTGTTCAAATCATCTTTTGAACATACATGAAGCAGCAAAATTTGTCACTTGGCAAAACAATTAGATTCTTCATCAGTATATTCATTCTTCTCCATCAGTATATTTACCTTTCTTGCAGAGGGGTTTAAAACAACTTTAATTACACATTTTATAAATAATGACTCAAGTTAGTAATGATGGCTGTCACTAGTAGTTTTAAAAAAAAAGTCCCTTGATGTTAGTTTTTGACTTTACATACTGGGTTCGTAATGTGGCTGCAGTAGCAGGGTCCTAGCATGGATCTACTGTGGAAGATCGGCATGTACTATCCTGACACACATCAGCCTATTTTTTTTTCTCTACGCACATGTTGATGACACCCTACACATCCTGACTGTACAAGCCCAACACCACCACTAAGACAAATTAAGCTCTTGCTCTATGTGGGGGCTTTAACCCCCCTGCACCCCTAATCTAATTGATCCATCCTCCAAATCTGATGCAACTTGGGGATGAGAGGCATGATCAAGGAACACTGAATACTGTTGGGCTCCTGTTGGGAGCTCTGCAGTTGGGCAAACAGCATTGTCAGTCTAGTGTGCTCGGAATCCCATGTGTCAGGATAGTGCATGTTGATCTTTAGTAATACTCCCCCTAGCACATATGTTCTATGGTAAACAGATTGTCACACCAAAATGTTTAATTTCTTTATAGTGGGCATGGCCAAAGCATGGGAACTTTTGAAAACTTTGAAGCCCTATATCTCTGTTGGGGAGGGTCATACAATGCAAATAAAATTTGTCCTATTGATTTTTTTGCCAGAAATACATTATTATTAAATTATATTGTATGTTTCCACTAACCAATTATGTTGCTTTAAACTGCTCAGTGTTGAATCAAACCTTAGCTGTACACAATATAAACACACCATACATTCTGTGGCAAATTGCTGTCTCTGAACACATTCAATTTTTCAAGTTACAAACCATATATTGACATAGTGAATTATTATTTTTAATTTACAGTACTCCTCAACTATGGTGTATCATAATCATCTTGTTTAGACTCAAATTTAAAAGCTTGAAAGGAAATTTGAAATCAGGATGGAATTCCCAGAAAAAGTAATGCTACTGTCAGCAGAGGTGGAAT
Source organism: Neoceratodus forsteri (assembly GCA_016271365.2). Classification (NCBI taxonomy): domain Eukaryota; kingdom Metazoa; phylum Chordata; order Ceratodontiformes; family Ceratodontidae; genus Neoceratodus; species Neoceratodus forsteri. The sequence continues at coordinate 1,300,002,584 of CM028130.1, read as the reverse complement.
TCAATATATTATACAACTACCTCAGCAGAAGCCAGAACCTATTATATTGGAACCACATAGGATGCTAGATTATGTAATGGAAGTTCATAGTCTGTGGAGACACTGTTTTCATCCATGGGTAATGTGTATTGCATGGCTTTGCATGGTGATCACTGCCTCAGTTTCCTAGATACAAGTTTATTAACAAGAGAATACAAAACCAGAATGTGGTCCACACTTCCCAGAACTGGCAGTGGTGCTGCTAGGGACTAAGCATTCCCCAACGCAATAACTTGAACAGGACAGCACACTTACAAGAGGAAAAATTAAAAATCAAGACATGCAATCCACTAGTAGTTGTTACTCCGTGCATATCACTACCCTGCAATAAGGTGAGTTTGCTTATTGCTACTTCAGTGTCCTGTTTTATTTTTTTTTCACTTTTCCTCTTGTCAGTGTGCTGCCCTACTCAAGTTTTGTACAAAGGAGGCTGTTGAAGCCATATTACTGTGGCAGGATACCATACTGTGCAAAAAATATTGTCTTCTTCCTTTGTGGAGGAAGCAGGCAGAGAAGGTGTCAGCCTGAAGACATACCTATGGATTTGCAGTGGGCTTCATTAATAGGCACTTTTCCTGACAGTGCCACTCAAAATCCTGAAAATGTTAACAGTTTGTAAATGTTCATCTTTATAAGGTATGGGCAAAGAACCACATCCATAGAAGGTCCACCAGTGATGTTACATCCCCTCACACAAGCAACAGAACCGAAGCAGAAGTTCTTAATTTAATGCCAAAATGGGTTGTTGAAGTGTTGCTGAATACATCAAAACCTTCTTGGTTACAGTTAATATCAAGAGGATAGAATTTTGAAAAGAAAATTAAAATAAATGCACTCTTCTAAAAAGAGGAAAACAGAAAAAAGATGTAAAGTATTGTACATAACCAGTGGTGTTGGCTGGGAAAAGGAAAAAAAAAATATGTATATATATATATATATAGTTAAGTATTGTAAGCAAGCATTGGTGTTAGTGTGCTCACGTCCCTCCTTTAAGGCCTAAACCATAATCTTTATATTAATGTTTCTCTTTCTAAAAAGCAACATTTTCTTGAAGTTTGCACAAAAGAAATGAAACCACAGTTCTTTCTGATGTGACAGTAAGATGTTACTATTTTGTTTAGATGGGAAAGCTCTTCTATGCTGCCATACACTTAAAGTGTGGTTTCTAGTCCCAATGTATAATTTCAAAGATATTACAGGTGTCACTCAATGTCATAAAAATAATTCCCTAAATTTTCTGGTGATCATGTGCCCTCCAGTGCCTTACTGTAAACAATAGCAGGACCAACATCACTCCAGACCTCTCAGATAACTGATTAAGGGTGAGCTGATACCAAAATGGAGTTCAGTAGACTCCCCAACACATGGCACTTTCAACACTGGCAAAAATATATTTGGCACTTCAACATCATCACATACTAATTTTTTACATGGAGCACACACTGAGCTTGTGCAAGTTTTTGCAATCCACATGATCTGCAGCAGGTAATTAGTGACATTATTTATGTATTTATTAGCTTTTGTTGACCAGGTAGGTGCATTAGGCAAAACCCTGCCTATTTTCAAGCATGACCCAGGAGAGAACAACATATAGCTTACAAAAAACAAGACAATGGTGAACTACAAAGCAGTGACATTAGAAATTGATAACTTCTGACTTCCGGTTGTGATGGCTGCCAGATAGTCATGCTTTACATCACTCCACCAACCCCTCATTACAAAACCACCTTTTCATTTCTCAGTCTCTTCAATTGGAAGACAAACCATCATCTAATAAATCATAGTCTACAGCTATATTGAATTTATTCAAGTAACTGGACACATATGAAAATAGAAATGAAGTCTCAGTGGCCCAAGCATATACCTCCGCCGTGTCCTGAAAAAGACATACCAGCAAAACGCAATAAAGCGGGCATCTCCGGAGATTCTCCGGCTCCAATTTTACTAACTGAAGTGACCTTCTTCAAGGGCCTGGCACCTATAAAAGAGTCTCTCCAAGCTGTAGTGGGAGATTTACCTTCACTCAAAAATTCAATGGCACAGCTTATAATTCGTACCGGGACAGCGAGGCCCTCATCTCCTCTCTTGATGACTGGACGGCTCAGCTCGATCCAGAAGTAGCATCCTGCGGCAGCGTCTCCTTAAAACTGAAGATAAACTGGAAGACCTTGAAGGTCATTCATGACGGAACAACTTGGTCATATTGGGACTCCCAGAAGGTGAAGAAGGAGTCAACCCTATCTCCTTTGTTCAAAAACTATGTACCAAAAATAGCTGGGTGTTCTCCTAATGGCCCAGCATATATCATAGAGAGGGCGTACCGAGCTCCACAGCACAAACCTCTGACAGGATCTCCCCCTCGACCTTTGATATTTCGACTGCTGAATTACCTTGATAAACGGGTAATTCTTGATAAACTCAAGGATGCCAAGGAAGTCCAGTGGGACAACAAAAATATCTGAATTGCACAAGATCTGCTACAATCAGTGTGACAAAAGCATACAGAGATGCACCCGATAGTTGTCAAGCGTATAGCCGCGAGGTTAAGATTTTGCATGCAATACCCAGCAACACTGCAGATCAATAAAGAAGGGCAGTAGATCTCATTGGAATCTGTGAGTAAAGCTACTGTTGATCTGAAAAAGCTGTATCCAGATCTCTTCAGATGAATGGGGGAAAAATAATGCAACTGAGAGCCAGTAATTTAAGCAGGTCAGTAAAATAACTATTCCGATGAAGTGTTATACACAATATTGAGAACTGTAATGAAATCAATGTTCTGATATGACTTTAAAATGATCCAAATGCATCGAACATGATGTTTCATGAAGTTATGCCTAGACAATGATAGTGTGGTCCAATAATCAGAGCTACTGTTTACCAATGTTTATTCTTTACTCGTGATGTTTGTTACACAGTTGAGCTGTTATAGAGACCTTTGATAGGTATTTTGAACTTCTAATGATACTTAGTTCGCTATAAGAAAGCCTATACCCATCTAGCCTAAAATTTACAAAGAAAAAGTTTAAATTTTGTATTAATGATGTGTTTCTAAAGTGAGGGGAAGGGAGAAGGGTGGCGTCAGGCTATCTGGTGGTTGGAAAAGATTGCAGCCGAATACTTAAAGGGAGTGCAGTCGTTAGGACTGGGGTATATGGTATACTTTGTTGGGATGGGAATGTTTTTGTTTTGGGGTACAATATCTGTTTTTCACTAGAGATAAATCTCCAAAGGGAGATTCTAGATACAGGTTTTTTGTGTAACAGAGTGAATAGGGACCAAAGTCACATTGCAGCTAAGCATGATATACTGACAATTATAAAGTATCCAAGACCTTTCTGTTTCAGATTACATAGTTGCCCTACTTTTAAGGAGATGACTTCCCTTATTCCAGATTATAACTCTAACTCCAAATGGCGGTAAGATTTATATCTTGTAACATTAAGGGGGCTCGGAACTGAGTTAAGTGGCACCAAATTCTCAGACACCTTGAAACTTTACACTGTAATATAGCCCTATTACAAGAAACGCACCTCCTAGAACGAGAAGGCAACCTCTTCAGGAGAAAACAAATGGGCCAGGTATTTGCAGCAGGTAATGCTACAGCACAAAGAGGGGTAGCAATCCTCATTACCTGGGGAATGCAGTTTAGATTACAACAATGCCAAGCTGACACACAGGGAAGATTTATATTCCCTAAAGGGGCTTCTAAATCATATTGAGGTGATTCTAGGATCAATATATGGGACTACTGTTGACTCACATGAATTTTTTACAACCTTTTCCCCAGTTACCCACTGTTATTGCAGGAGACTAGAACCTAGTCTATTCCCCAGAACTAGACAAAACAACTCGCAGAGGGCCCAATCTCTCCCCAGCACAGAGAGCTGCAAGAGAGTTTATGGCAACTTACAGCCTTAGCGATCCATGGAGATTATTGAACCCCAATATAAGGGGGGTATACATTTTATTCCCCAATACACAACTCACTATCCCAAATTGATTACTTCCTAGTTAATAATACAATACTAGAAGGCCTAATAGGTAGTGGTATGGCCCTGAGAACTATATCCGACCATGCACCTGTGTGGATGGAAGGAACTATCTCTATCCAAAAAAACAAAAGTAGTATCTGGAAGTTGAATACTCAGCTTCTTCAGGATGAACAGGCAATACTCTCTCTTAAAGAAGCAATTGAACACTTCCTCTCACATAATCAGGGTACCATACAAAATACTGACAAACTCTGGTGTGCTCTAAAATGTGTGATTCAAGGAGAATGCATCCGACTCTCTACTATCCAGAAAAAAAAGAGAAGCATTTTCTTCCTCGCTCCTTTGCCAAATTAAAACCCTAGAGAAACAAGTTATCCTCACAAAATGAGGATACCCTGGAACAGTTAGCCAAGTTAAGGAATCAATACTCCAAGTCCCTGAGCGAGCAAGCCCAATATGCACTATTTAAGACTCACACTAAATATATTGAGCAAGGAGATAAAGCCAGCCACCTGCTTGCCCTTTGAATGAGGAAGCAAGAAGAGTCTAGGACTGTGGTAGCACTCAAGTCCCTTAAAGACAACTCTTTCCTTACTACTCCAAAAGAAATTGTTAGGGAATTTGAAGGCTACTGCAGATCCTTATACTCTCCTCAAATCCATACCCCTCAAATAAGACATACAGGCATATCTCAATAGCCTTCAACTCCCCTCTCTTTCGCAGCCACAAGAAGATACCCTTAAGAGTGCTATAAATCATCAAGAGTTGTTGGAGACCATTAATTTATTGCCAGATGATAAAGCCCCAGGACCAGACTGCTTCCCATCTCGCTTTTATAAAGCATTCAAGGAGCAACTTTCACCCCTATTACTTAACATGTTCAACTACTTATGTGACTCCAGACTTTCTGACTACTCATTATTAGAAGCCCTCAGAATAGCACTTCCTAAACCGAATAAGTCTCCACATCTAGTTACCAACTATTGCCCAATTTCCCTAATGAATTATGACATCAAGCTCTTTGCTAAGATTCTGGCTAACAGACTGGCAAAGGTTTGGACACCACTATTTAGTCCAGAACAAGTGGGATTTGTGGCAGGTCACTCTTCGGCTGATCATCTCAGGAAACTGTTCCATGTTTTCTCTGTATCCAGATTAGCACCTAACCCAATGGCTATGGTGTCTCTGGATGCAGAGAAGGCATTTGACAGGGTAAGTTGGACTTTTTTATTTGAGGTCTTAAAGAAACTTAGTCTTCCCCACATATTCATCCTGTGGATACAAATTCTATATACCTGCCCTACAGCTAAGGTTACTGTAATGGAATCTTTTCAGAGTTATTTCCCTTATATTCAGGGACATGCCAGGAATGCTCTTTCTCACCACTACTTTTCAATTTATACCTGGAACCATTCCTATACAAGTTACAACACTACCTCTTAGTGACAGGTATTAAGATAGGAGAGTGGTATCTATGTCTATCAGCATATGCTGACGATATTATGTTACACATCAAAAACCTAGGGACCTCCCTCACTGCAATAATATCCATAGTGGAGTCATATGGGGCCCTGTCTAATTATAAATTAAATATAGACAAATCAATAATAATGCCACTAAATTCCCATACCTATCGGTCGCATATAGCAGGCCTCCAGCAAAACTGGTCAACCTAAATCAAGTATTTAGGGCTTATAATAACATCTAACTTATCTCAGATCAAAAAGTTGAACCTAGATGCCCAATTAGGTGTTATATAGCAAGACTTTGATATATGGGCCCCTATATATCTTTCTCTGCAAGAACGAATGAATGTAATTAAAATGAATATACTTCCAAGAATTTTTTATCCCTTGAATATGCTCAATATTTATCTTCCACAATCCTGGTTTTGGAAACTATAACAAATCATTTCTAAATGTTTCTGGAAAGCAAAACCACCGAGAAGATCCTACAGCAAGTTAGATGTAGCCAAGCAGAAGGGAGGTCTTAGATTGCCCAGTTTCTTTCACTACTACCTAGCAAGTCACATAGTTAAATTTTTAGACTGGTATCCCCCTATTTACACCACAACAGGCCAGGATCATGCACCATTGTGGTTACAAATTGAATGCCAGGTAATCAAAGTGGCATCTCCCCAACCTGCTTATTATACATTACTCCTAAGATGGGTATGACTGTCCTGAGGAATGAATTGATCCACATGTCACTGAAAGTACATGCCCAATTGTGCAAAGCCCTTAAGTACAATAATAACAGAGATATATCCCAACCCCTACACTTAAATCCAAACTTTAAAATAGGAGGCCAATGTTTAAGGTCCAGAGAAGAGCCACTTGGGGTGGAAATCAAGATTTCTGATTTGTTAGAACAAGGCAAACTCAAAGCCACACCAGAATTGCTCATCTCCCTGCACCTTTTTCCCAATCAGATATTTAGAGGTTTCCAAATTAGACATCTATTAACCACTACATTGGGAACAGATACCTGGAACATAGACCAGACACACCTTCTTAACACACTATGTCTGTTGGCATGGAGTCCACATGCAGTTTCTAAGGTAACAGCAGAACTATACCCAGCTATTTTTCAAGATATCCAAGGAACATTCCCATATTAGACAACCCAATTTCCAGAAACACAGCTTTGCTGGGATAGAATATGGCAGGCAGTATATTCCTACACTTCCAATGACAAACTACGCCTTATCCAATTTTATATACTGCATAAAATTTACTTTACTTCAGCAAAACTAGCTGCTATGGGTAAGCTGCAAGACCCCAAGTGCAACAGATGCAGCATAAATGAGGGAACTATTTTCCATGTTCTCTGGGAATGTCCCTCAATCAAACCCCTATGGCAAATGATCAAGAACAAGCTTGACCCCCTCCTAGGATTAGACCAACTTTTCAAACCCAAAATTTGTATTTTGGGTGATTACTCCCAAGCCCCAATTTTAGAAAGAAGATACACTATGTCCCTAATCTCTTACTCAGTAAAGAAACTGGTGCTGAAGCATTGGAAAGATTCCCAACTTATTCCTTATTTGGAATGGCTGAATGAGTTCCTCTTCAATCTTAGACTAGAAAAAATGACTGCAAGTCTTAGACATTGTCCCACCAGTTTCGAGAAGAAATGGAACAAGGTTTAAATACTGACATTGATTACCAATTGAAGGATAGAAATGCTGCTATGTTATACATAAACAGTGATGCCCAACATACAGTAAACTGTGTTGACACCGTATCTAGAATAGGGAAGGGGGTGGGAAAGAAGACTTGTAAGAGATATAGGGGAAAGGAAGAGTGAAGGGGTGGGGGGCATTTGGGGGGATAGATAGATATGCTTGTAGTTATAGTAGTAATAGTTATTGTTGGGTCGATGTAAACCTAAGGCCAAAATGTCATGTTTCAATGTATATGTCAAGTTTTAAGTGCCTTACAAGCTACATGTACTGTACATTTTAAAAACAAATAAAGCATATTGAATTTAAAAAAAAAAAGAAATTGATAACTCCTTGTACGACATATGCCTCGGTGCCATTTCCAGCTTTCTTTACTCAGTGGAGAGGGCCATGGCTCCTAAGATCTCATTGTTTCAGTGTCATGACTTCTGACCCCCAAAAAGTTGTAAATTATCATAGAATCACTTATTATCATTCTTCATGCAATAGTTAGTGAATAGCAATTTCTGTAACTGATTTCAGGAAGGCAAGTCAATACAGTTGTTGGGTGCTGCAAAGCAGAGGGCAGTCTGTGCTTTCTGCAGCTGCAGTCCTGACACAGAGTAATGAGTTTAGCAGACAGAGTAAGGGGCAAGGGAATTTTTGAAGGTTTACCTGACAAATTATTTTTATTTTACCGACTGCTGCTGATGCAGGGCACAAAATCCATCTTTTTAATTTTTTTGTTTTATCTTTTTGTTTGTTTCTTGCCTGTGTGTGAGGCAGCTAGCCAGTCAGGCTGTTAGTGAAATATAAAGAAGACTGCTGTGTGAGAATCTTGTCTAGCAGTGGGATGATGTTAGGTCAAGTCAGTGTGGACTGTTGCATGGTGCTGTTACTCTTGCTCATCTCCCTTAACTCGCTCGCACCTCGCAAGTCATGTAACAGTAAGTGCATGTCACATGGGCTTTTAAAAACTACTATTGTGTCAGTAGCTCAGCAGGTTGCACACTCACCTCTGAGGCCAGAAGATCGAAAGGTTGTGGGTTCTAGTCCCACATCAGGCACTTGGATAAATCCCAATACTGACAGTGTAGAGCATCATGAGGGGGGTGTTGCACTTCTGAGGTGCTGTCTTTCAAATGAGACATTAAACTGAGGTCTTGTTCAGCTGTACATTAAAGATCCCATGACATTTCTCAAAACATTAGGGGAAATTTTTATTACAACTTCAAAATAATAATACAATATATGTTATTAGGCACATGGAAATGAATATGCAAATCAGGATCCTAAGAAAATAAAAGGAGTATTTCATCATACATTCATATTTTTTTAAACTTATATCATAAAATAATCAAATCTTTTATAACAAAAAAAAAATTTAAATTAATACGTATTAATGTGCACTACCCTTACTATCAAATATTATGCATATTCACATAAAAAGCAAAACTTTAAGGTGGAAATACTAAAATAAATTATGAACTACCATACAATAATCCCTCCTCCCTTTCTAAAAGAGTAGGGGAATTTTTATTACAACATCAGGTCACATAATACAACACTGTTCGATCCACATCAAAAACATGATACAAATTAAATTATAGAAACTCAAATAAGTATTTGTAATAGGACTGTGGGTAAGGATAACACTGGACACAGTATATCAGGTAGAGCACACCTCGGTGTGGCTTTATTTTATTCAAAAGTATAAAAATAATAAATAAATGTAATAATATTTACAAGACAAATAAAGAAAAATAATAACGCAATGCTATTTCCTTTAAGTAGATTCACCTTCCTTCAGGTTTCAAAGACAGTTCAAACAGTCAATTCAGCTTTTCCTGCTGTGTTGCTAGCAGTACCTATCCAGGTACAGGTCCTTCCTCTTGTCTTACTTCACACAAATGAGACCAGCTTCTCAGCTAATCTGCCTATGCATGGGTTTGGGGTGGGGTTATATAGCCCTCCCACTTAATTTTAGGCCCACCCACAAAAAGGCAATTAAACAGTTTGTCTCTCTAGAAGCTCACAACTAGATCTACACAAAAATAAATAGTTGTTTCTAAGCCTGGATTATAGAGAGCTTTCCAACAATATAAAGTAATACAAATAACCATTTCTCTGGCCAGTGTTACCATTTTAAAAATAAGGGTCCATTATGTAAGTAAACTCCTGCCACTGGTCAGCATGGTTATGCAACAATTAGTTATAGATATAGGCCACTATACCACACTATCATCCTATCTACATGTCTGGAGAATGCTGTTTAATGTACAGTATGAACATGTTGTTACAGGGGACATCCTGGTTCAGTCATTATTTTATCAGTTTTAGCCTTTTTATTTTATCCTGGGGGCTAACCCAAGTTTATACAGTACTGTATAAAATAGGAACGTTCCTGTCCCTTTAATTTGTTTCATTGTACAGCAGAGCAGCAGTGTTGAAAAGCTCATTATCTGCTCCTTCTGCTGTGGTATCTTTACACTCTTCTAGTAAGTCTTTCTCATAAGGGCTGTCACACTGAATAACTGCAACACAATAATTTTTATGTTTGCTTGCATGCATGTGCAAGAAACATAGTTCCACCATACGAGTTTTTGTAGGTGTACCTCCCCCACTTCCAATGCCCTGCTCCTTTTTGCAGGTGTGGCTGCACTGTACCAATGAATGTCCGAGCTGCCCATGACAGCCGTTCAGATGTAGTGGAATACAGTTCTGAGAAAAACACTGCTACAATCAGCGGTGGTAATGTGTAGGCAATTTGCATACTGACATTGGCAGAATGCAAATTACTGACACGTCAGCACTTCATCTGAACTGTCACAGACAGTTCGTCCCCCCCCACAAACACGTATGTAGCATGCAGGGAGCCCACCCCAGCATGCTCATGTGCTCCCCTCAACCCCCGCACACTGTATGACTGAAGGGGGTGCCCAATCCCCAGTCGGCTCCACTGCCCTCTCCAAAAACAAACTTCCTGGTGCCACACTAGGAGCCCACCCCAGCGTGGCAAAAGTCCCATGTCCTGTACATACTTGGAGCCCACCCCAGCATGCTCATGCACTCCCCTCCAGCCCTGCACACTGTGTGACTGATGGGGTGCCCAATCCCCTGTCAGCTCCACTGTCCCCCCAAAAGCAAACTTCCTGGTGCTATGCTGGGAGCCCACCCCAGCGTGTCTGAAGTCTATGGCTCACGGGGGTGCCCAATCCCCCATCAGCTCCACTGCCCCTGCTCCAACAAACTTGCAGGTGCCACTCTGGGAGCCCACCCTAGCGTGGCAAAAGTCCCATGTTGTCTTAAAAAGAAAACACCTAGAAAAAAGGAAAACGGTCCCTCATTGACTCTCTTAACTCTCAACCAAACCCGTGCCCACCCTCTGCATACCTCCCTCTCCACACACACCCTCACCCCATACTTACATACGGAGGCCAGTGCGACGATCTTCTGTGGACTGGGAACAAGTCTGCTCTCTTCAAAGCTGACCACAAATTGAAGAAATGCTGGTAAGCTGTATAATGACATAAATGTTTTTTCTTTTACTTTGGTGCATATCTTGGCCATTTTGGGGAATTCTTTTCACCAAATTTTCAATGTGGGGTTCTTGGGACCCCACCTCATGAACTCAGCCACTGTCATTTTGTTATTCGGTCCCGAAAGGTGATTTCGTAGTCACTGCGCAGAACCACCTTTCAGGACTGAGTATTGAAATGACAGTGTCACAGTTCATGAGGTAGTCCCCCCCAAAACCCTAAGTTGAAAATTTGGTGAAAAAATTCCCAAAAATGACTGTTTTACGAGCGTGCGTTGTGCATTTCTTATGCACGCTAGTAACTTCAAGAATTTTTACTATTTTCACTCCAGATTTACAACATTGCCATTTTACCACACCTCCTTATGAGCAGTACAGCTGTCATTTTTTACATCTTTCTCAAAATGTGTTTTCACGCATGTACTGCACAATGACGCATTTGGTGTGCAAAATCAATGTTTGGAACAGATTAAGAAAATCACAGTGACACTGTTCATGAGCAATGTCTTAAAATAGCAATGTTGAAAATTTGGTGACAAAAGTCCATAAAACGACTGTGTTACAAGCGTGCATTGTGCAGTTTCCACACACCCTCGTAAGTTCATGAATTTGTAATATTTTCAGTCCAGATTTTCCACACTGGCATTTTTCCACACCTCCTTATGAACAGTACACCTGCCATTTTTCACACCCTGGCCGAAATGTTTTTATCACACTTCTGACGCTGAAATGCATGGTCACTGTGGGAAATCAGTGTTTGGGACAGATTAAGAACATCACAGTGACACTGTTCATGAGCAGAGGTCCCAAAATGCCTGTGTTAACAATCTGCTGTGAAAAATCCCCAAACTAATTACATTGTGGGTGAGCATTGCACAGTTTCTATGCACACTCATGACTTCACCAGTTTTTTTTATATTTTCACTCCAGATTTTCAATATTGCCATTTTTTTACACCTCCCCATGAACAGTACAGCTGTCATTTTTCACATCCTGTTTGAAATGTGTTTTCACACCTGTGGTGCCAAATTGTGTAGTCGCTGTACAAAATCAGCTTTTGGCTAATGAACTGATGTTGCCACTGTTCATGAGGTGGGGGTCCCAAAAAAAACATGTTGAAAATTTGAAGCAAAAATACCAATGAACACCTGGGGTGTTAGGGTTTTCGACCATAATACCACACCCTGTAGAGACTGACAGGCATCAGGAGTGTGACTTGGGTTTGTCACCTGTAATGTTCATGCCATTCCACCCCCACCCACACCCTCCAACCAGTGACAGGCATCGAGGTGTGCCTTGGATTCTTCAGCCCCAAAGTTCACCCCATACTCCTATACTGCACCCATCTCACCATATTTCCTTATGGAATGGGGTGAGCATAATGCCTAAAGACCCCAAGGCACACCATGACACTTGTAGGTGTCCGCAGGGTAGGGTGTGGTGAAATGGTGTGGCCATTATGCCTGATAACCCAAAGGCACACCCCAATGCCTGTCAGTCTGCGCAGGGGGTGGTGGAGTTGGCTTCAGTTCAGTACTTCACTGCCATTCCTATTATGTATCTCTTTAACTTCTACTCTACCAATGCCAATGCCAGCAAGCAAACATTCAGCATTGACAAATGCTTGTTTTAATAAGAAGTGCATCTAACTGCTTAAGGTAATATTCCCTCACTCATTTATTTGTGTATTTCAATTTATTCATCTCAGCACCATAGCATTTCTTAATTCTGTGCACCTAATACACTACATTAATATTATTTATTTAATCCAAGAACATTTTAAATGCACATATGCACTTTATATTATTCCAAATTGAGCAGACAGCAGCATGGTTATATTATTGGTTTCAAAAATCATACAATGTAGTCACAATGCAAATTACTTTATTTGCACTAAAGACCAGCACACAATTTCAATGTGCCTCTCCCCAAGCAAGGCTGTTTGGGGAGGAGCACGTTGTAATTGTGTACTGGCATTCTTTGGCACAAATAAAGTCATTTTGCTTATAGCCTGACTGCGATATGCTGCTTTTTGAAAACCCAATGGTGATATGTAGCTGTGCTGCTGTCTGCTGTATGTGAATACCTTGCATTTGGCTCTATCTTCACTTTAAGCCACCTGCTTGCTTTTTGTATTGTTCCAAATGCACTTTTATTCATTCATAGGCATTTTATGCTCTACAAGCACACTAATAATTTTGTTGCCAGTTGGCATGCTGGACTTGGACCTGGTGCTACATGGTAATGGTGGTGAGGGACGGATAAACTGAATAGGAAAAATAAGGTAGTAGGAAAAAGGTATAGAGAGAAGGAAAAAGACTGACATAGATGGCAAACCAATGTCAGGGCTAAAAAAAGGCAAAGGATAGGGTAAAGAAGTCTTGCTGTGCAACAGATTTATAGTAGGAAGAAAAAGAAGATAGGATAGACATCCCTCCACCGGGGTACAAAGGCTGGCAGAATGCAGTTCTTACACAATATTTTAGTCATACCTCTTTCCTATCCTTAAGCAAATCATAATACAAATATAAATTATGTCTTTTATCAGTCTAAAGCACATAGGGATAACCAAACTATTCAGATGTAGTATTAACTTCATACCACCTGAAACAAAGAAATGAACCAAAATTCTTTCCATAAAATTAAATATTGATTCTATAATTTGGTTATATGAGAAAAAAACAAAAGCAAATATATTCTCAAGATCAATTCTTCATACTCTTTGTTATTAATTTCTATGAGTAACATTTGCCAGATTAGCATTACCTTTACTTTCTTTCCTTATAATACCTTCTGGCTGTATTCCACACCTCAAATGAGGGACCTGCTTCCTTACCCTCAATGGTTCTGGTTTGTGGAATTTTAAACATTTCTCCTAGGGGTGGTAAACAACTATTACATTATTCTCAAGAAAAGATGCTATAAACCAATAAATATGATTTCTTATGTTAACATAAATCATGCCTCTATTGCCACTTACTGTAAATGGTCCACGGAATATTGCCCCACCATTTGTTAAATTACGTGGAACTGACAGAATTCTGCTCTGTCTGCTTAATGTCTAAAATTGCTCCTCTAATAGCACAAAATAACTGTTCATGTGTCATTTCTAGCTGTTGTAGTGTTAGTTTGACTCTGGTGATCCATATACAGTATGATACTTTAGGAACAAAAAAATCAGATGTACCATTTGGCAGTTAAGCCATTGCTATTGTACCAGTAATATTCCTGGAAAAAAACATTTCTGGGGTTAAAGATTTAACAGAAAATTGTACCCAGTAGTGGGACAAAACTTCCTAGAATTGTATCACAAAGGGACATTGAAAATACAGGTGTGCCATAATTTCTAATGTGGCCACACATGATTCTCTTGGGCAAAACCTATCCTCTACCACTTTGTGTTTCAAACTGATTTTCACATTCAGTTTTCCAAGTGTGCTGAGCCACAAAACACCCCACATCTTGTCCAGGTTTCTCTTGTTGGTTAAAGGGACACTGTCAGGTTTTTGTAGTATTTTTGTCCACCTCACAATCCTGGTGCCTTTAGCTGCTCATTATCATATTGAAAGTACACCAGGGCACCTGATTGCTGTAAGACATAAAAAATTGCTTTTTTGAATGAAGCATTACTTTTCAGCCGATTGACTAATTCTTCCCCCACCTGCAGCATGGGTGTGTTCACAAGTGTACATGGCACTGGAGCACCCGTAGGCTTGTTCATGATGGCGTTCGTTTTTTTTAGAAGGCATATCAGTTTACTGCTAAATATAAACTTATAGAGTGCGGTACACCTATTTACTCAATACATTCATTATCTGTCTCTTATTGGCTTTCCCCACTATCCACCTGCACACCTACTTCTAGTTTCATTAATCCAAAGCCCTTAATATCAGTTTGTTATACATTGTATGCATTAGGTTTAATACCAAGTATTCTGGGATACTGTATCTCACCCAGCCTTCTTACTTGTACCCAATGTATCTCTAACCAATGTTTTCATAACTGCTACTTCATCTCTGTATAATTTCTGAGTGTCTGGGCTTATTGTATCTCACCTAGCTGCTTACTTGTACCCAATGTTTTTGTAACCAATGTATGCATGTCTGATTCACTGTATAATTTCCTTTGACATAGAGCCTTTGTAAATGAGCCCCTGGCTTAAAGGTATTCATTCTGAGATTCAATATAATAACTAACTAACTAAATAAATAAATAAAGCAGAATGGCCAATGTTGGGCTATATGAGCACCAATGAAGGTGAGGTGGACACCAATCCATTTATGGAGGAAAGAGTCCCAAATGATCTCAAGAATCTGAAAGGGGACAAGGCTATGGGATTGAATGGGATACTTCCCAGAATATTAAAAGAAATAGAGAAGTGCTGGCAGGACCACTAACAGCCCTATTCAACAAATCAATAGAGACAGGTGTGGTTCCAGGGTACTGGAGAAGGGCAAATGTAGTCCTTTTCCACAAAAGTGGGAACAGGGAGAAGGCTGGAAACTACAGGCCAGTCAACATGACCTCGGAGGAGAGGAAATTAATGGAATCACTGCTAAAGGAAAGGATTGTGATATTTCTTTAATCCAGTGGAACACAGGATCAGAGACAGCAAGGATTCACAGCGGAAGGTCTTGTCAAAGAAATCTGATAGATTTTTTTGACTGGGTATTCAGGGAAGTAGATCAGGGAGGGGTGGTGGATGTGGCCTACTTAGATTTCAACAAGGCCTTTGACACCGTCCCACATAGGAGGTTGGTAAATAGGTTGGGCAGCCTGGGAATGGGCCACAATATGGTAAACTGGGTCAGAAACTGGTTAAGTGACAGGACAAAGAGGTTAGTGGTAAATGACATTCAAGCAAAAGAAAAGGGTGGTGACAAGTGGGGTGCCACAGGGTCTGTGATGAGGCCAGTCCTCTTTAATGTCTTCATAAGTGACATTGCAGAGGGGTGGAGGGGAAGGTATGCATCTTGCAGATGACTCATGATCGGCAACAGGGTCAGCACTCAAGGAGAGGTGGAAAAATGAGAAGGGGAATAAACATGCTTGAGGAGTGGTTGAAAGTGTGGGAGCTGAGATTCAATGCAAAGAAGTGCAAAATCATGCATTTGGGGCACAGAAACCCAAGAGAGGAGTACAAGATGGGGGGGGAGGTACAGAAGGCCACCAATCAAGAAATGGAACTGGTGGTAACCATATCTGATGACCTAAAGGTAAACAAACAATGTTAGAAGGCTGTGGGGAGAGCCAGTGGGATGGTAGGGTGCATATCACAGAATCACAGAAGGTGATGACAGAAAAGGATCCCATGGCCCATCTAGTCTACCCCTTACCCCACTAGTCCCCCCTACCATATCTTGATCTTGATATCCCTCTTTGCTGTAGCCCCATGTGTCTGTCCCAAGAGGACTTAAATCCCTCTACACTCTCTGAATTCACTACTTCCTCCAGAAGCCTATTCTAGTTCTCCACCACCCTCTCTGTGAAAAATTTACCTTTCACATTGCTCCTGAAGTGCCCCCCCACAAGACTCTCAACATATGCCCCTTTGTTATGTTCCCTTCCTTCATGTTGAACAACTTCCCTGGGCTTCTCTTGTTCATCCCTTTGGTATATTTAATTCTCAATCATGTCTCGTCTCTCCCTCCTGGTCTCCAACATATGTAGCCCCAACTTCTTGTACCTCTGTTCATATGGCTTGCCCCCCATCCCTTGTACCATCTTGGTCACCCTCTGCAGGATCCTTTTGATAGAGTCTATATCTTTGTGCAGGTAAGGCCTCCAGAACTGGACACCATACTTGAGATGTGGCCTTACTAGGGCCTGAGACAGGGGTACCAGGACCTTCCTACACCTACTGGTGATCTCCCTGCTGATACTTGCCAGCATCCCATATGCCCTCCCCACCACCCTTAAGCATTGCTTCCCTACCTTGAGGTAATTGGAGACTATTATCCCCAGATTCCTCTCTTCCTCTGACACCTGAACTCTCTCCCCACCCAGCATATACTCAACCCTTTGGTTACTGTGCCCCAGGTGCATAGCAGCACACTTCTTATGTTGAATTTTAGCTGCCAGGTCTCCGCCCACTCTTCCAGTAATCTCAGGTCCTGTCTCATGTCTTCCACCCCCTCAGGGGAGTCAACTCAATTACAGATCTTTGTGTCTTCTGCAAAGAGGGCCACCCTCCCTGACAGTCTGCCCACAATGTCCAGTACATAGATATTGAATAGGAAGGATCCCAGCACTGATCCCTGGGGAACTCCACTCATCACCTACTCAATCCCCGAGTACACCCTATTCACCACCACCCTCTGACTGCTATCCATTGACCAGTTTTCAATCCATCTTGTTATTTTGAGCCCTACCCCTATGCTATCCAATTTGTTGACCAGCCTCCTGTGGGGTAAGGTGTCGAAGGCCTGCTGAAATCCAGATAAGCCAAATCCACTGCACCCCCTGGTTGACTACCTGCATCACCCAGTCATTTACATGCAATCAAACTGGACTAGCATGACTTGCCCCTAGTGAACTCATGCTGTCTGTTGTCCAGTAGTCTGTTCGCCTCCAGGTACTTCGTTACCCTTTCACCAATGAGTGCCTCCATGACCTTCCCTACCACAGAGGTCAGGCTGATGGGGCATTAGCTTTCCCTTAGCTCTCTGCTTCCCTCCCTTGTGTATCGGCACCACTGTCACATTTTTCAGATCTACTGGCACTCTACCAGTGTCCAGGGACCGGTTGAACAGCTTTGCATGTGGGGCAGCCAGCTCCTCTCTTATTTCCCAGATCATCCTTGGGTGCAGGCCACCTGGACCCATGGCCTTGTCCACTTTCACCTTGGTTATTTCCTCCCTAACTCTGTCCATGGTGAAAGGATCTGATACCATCCCCATGCCCCCCTCTCCTTTCTAACTCTGGCCCTCTACCACCCCTTTCCAACGTAAATACAGAGCAGAAATACCTTTTCAGGTTTTCTGCCTTCTCCCCATCCTCTTCCAAGTGCTTGCCTCCTTTCCCTTAGCCTTTCAATCCCCTGGTCGGCCTTCCTCCTCTCCCCCATGTAGCTAAAGAATTACTTTTTTCCCTCTCCTGGCCTGTTTCGCTAACCTGACTTCCATGTCCACCTTAGCCCTCCTAATGGCCTTTCCTGCTACTTTCCTTGCCTCCCTGTAAGCCTCCCTAGCCCCTTCCCCCTGAGTACTCTTGTATCTCCTGAACACCCTCTGCCTTCCCCCTACTGCCATTTGCCATCCCTCTGCTGAACCAAAGTGGCTTCCTGCTTCTTGTCCCCTTACTAACACTTTTGATGGATGCCTATGTGGCTTTCTGGATTTGGTCCCTGATAGCTACCCATAGTTCATCTTCGTCACTTATATCCCTTAAACCTTCCATCACCTTCCTCACCAGCCTTCTTAATTTGTCAAAGTCCACCCACCTAAAGTCCAGCAGCCTTGTGCTGGTACTGGTCCCCATCCTCCCTGCCCTCACCTTGAACCCAACAGTCCTGTGGTCACTTCTCCCTAGTTTTTCTCCTACCATCACCTCCTTCACATTCACCCCATTTGTCAGTACCACATCCAGCAGGTTGCTCCCCCGGTAGGCTCCCTGACAAACTGTTTCAGGAACACCCCATTAAATATGTCCACTAACTCCCTACTTCTTGATAAAGCTGTTTTGGGGATGGTCCAATCCACATCTAGTAAGTTTAGGTCACCTACCAGTAATGTATCCCCTTTGAGAGCTGTCCTGTCAATATCCTGCAGCATCTCCCTGTCCTGATCCCTGTGAGGGTGGTTGATATATGACTCCTAGTTTCAAGTATCCCCCCATCCGCCTGCATAGCCTCACCCATAGAAATTTTGTGGTCCCATTGCCCTCCTGTCCCTCTGATGCCTGTATGTCCTCTTTGATGTAAACAGCTACCCCCACTTTTCTGTCCCTCCTGTCCTTCCTAAACAGCCTAAAACCCAGTATAGCTGTCTCCCACATGTAGAGGTCTGTCCACCAAGTATCAGTTATTGCTATGATGTCTAGCTTGTCATGTGTAATGATGGCCATCAGTTCCTCATCTTAGATGCCAGGTTCCTAGCATTCAACACCAACCCCTTCCATCAGCATTTCCCCATCTTCATTCCATCCTGCCTGCCAGCCCCATGTTCATCCTTTATGGAGAGGTATCACCAGCAGAAAAAAGGAGGTGGTGATGCCACTGTGCAGATCACTAGTGAGACCTCATCTGGGATACTGTGCCCAGTTCTGAAGGCTGCATCTCTAGAAGGACATATACAAAATAAAGGGAGCCAGAGAAGGGCAGCAAGAATGGAGCAAGAACTGCACCAAAAGTCATGTGAAGAAAGACATAGCATGTCTTGGAATTGCGAAGGTGGGTTACTGCAGCCACCTTTTCGGAATAGGGCACAGTTACTGCCATAACCCACCCTTGCACCATGCCACAATTAATTGCAGGCATAGTGGGTGGTGTAGCCCACCTGTGCCACAACCCACATGTGGCATGGAGCAAGCCGCATCTTGGAATCATGACTTGTGTATCTCATGGCACAAAGGTGCAATTTAATCCATGGGGTTCAGCGTAAATCACTTTACGCTATGTGCAAGTCATCCTGAAATCTGACCACAGGCTTTTAGAGTCAGTTTAGGGTACAATGTACATAGATACATAGACAGTGTCAGCAGATAAGGGACTATGGCCCACCCAGTCTGCCCATTTGAGCTTGTAAGTTCAGTTTATGTTTTCCTAGAAATCTGTTGCCCCTGACCCCTGACCTCCAGAATTCCTTTATGTCTATCCCATGCTTTCTTAAATCCTGTGATTGTTTCAGCCCCCACCACTTCCTCTGGCAGGGTGTTTCACTTGTCCACCACCCGTTCTGTGAAGAAATTCTTCCTCACATTTCCTCTGAATCGTCCTCCCTCCAACTTCATCCCATGCCCTCTAGTCCTGGAACATCTTTTTCACATAAAAATAGTGTATTCCTGCACCCTGTTCCTCCCTGCAAGATACTTGCATGTCTCTATCATATCCCCTCTCTCCCTCCTCTCCTCCAGGGAGTACATATTCAGTTCCTTCAACCTGTCCTCATAGGACATAATGTAATGTAAATATTACTAAAAAGATTTAAGAGTACATATACGATACATGAACAAAATTAAAAGGTTTTAAGAGTAACACTGCGGGAAAAAGGAAAACTGAACCACAATTGTTTAAGTTTTTGTAGTACATTAGAGGTACAGCACATAATTCACTGAGGTAATCCTGAGGTAAAATGAAATTCAGCCTTGTTTTTGCAGTAATTCTGGAGTCATGCATAACTATGGAGTGGGTACTCAAAAGGCACTGAAAAATTACTGAAAATAAGGTAAGGTACTCTGGCGTGGTAAGGGTCAGTCCTTCACTTTGACAATAGTCTCTTAAATTCAGAAGGATTGAGGTATATTCTCTATAAAATGTGTCACTGTGGCTTTTAAAATAGTCCCTAAACTGTATCAACAAGGTTTTTACTATACCACACTCCTTTTGGATTACTGAAGAAATTCTGTGTAGAGATGTTGCAGCTTGATGTAGTTGGAGGGCCCCCTTTTTCTTGAGTCAGCAGGATAAAGATGTTCTGAGGAGAAGCATTGTTTTTTATTCAGATTTGCAGCTGTATTTCTGTGAGGCAAACTTTTCATACAGGATCATCAGGCACTTGAAGCAACAGGCTGTCCATTCTAGGCATTGTTCTCATGTACTGCCTTATCTGACCCTATTCTGATATACAGGTGATCCCCTACCCCTACACTGTATTTAAACTAAACTGGTTTTGCCAGGCTTTTCTTCTTCACTAGGCCTCTTCTGACAGACACCCCTTGGCATGTGCACCTTCCTTTTTGGTCACTGTCTCTGCTCAGACTGACTGCACATTGGCTGTGCAGCTCTTTTTATAGCCAAAATCACATTAGTGTAACCCCCTTCTTACCCGGGTTACTAGAATCCCAGTAAGACCTAGTGGTAGGCAGGGAAGGCAGCTTGTGAAACTCCAGTTAAATGGGTTTCACACTGTCTCACTCTGTTCTCAGTCACAGCTGAGACTTGAGAGATGACATCATCATAGAACTGTCACAGCTGTATAAGCCACATTGGAATCTGAAGCTCAGGGAATGAGTTTAGAATTTTGGGAGTTTTCAAAGCCAGTCTTGAGTTTGTCCTAAAGCAAACAAGAAGGAAGTCATCCTGTTTTACCTTTTAAGTGGTGGAGACCGTGATTCTGGTCTTCAGTGTTTCTCCGGGAGGGGAGAAAAGTTCTGTGGGTCCCAGGGCAACCCCTTACTCACTATGGAAGGAAGATGCCTGTTTTTCCAGTCTGTTCTTGTATAACAGCAAAGAAAGTGTTACTTCGCCTGTGGGGCACCTGCAACGAAAGGGTGAGTGTTTGGCTCCATTTGAAGGGGCAAACAAATTGTTTTCTTCAGCTGGGAAATGGATGTGGACTGCTATTTGGGAGGACTATGTTACTAGGACAAACAAATGGAGCAGTCAAAAAGTCTAAAGTTTTATTGGATTTCAAGTGATGCTGTAGAGGGGGTGCTTCAGGTCATCCACCCTTCAATCTACATATTAAAGTTCTAAGTTTTCTGTTTGTCCAGAGAAATGGCCGGTATGGGCTGTGGGAGCTGGAGGTGGGAAAACCCCCAATCTTTAGTAACCAGGTCCACCTCTACGGATTTCTTCTGTGATTTGCTACTTGCCTCATGCACTTGGCCAGTGATGAGGTGGGTACCCAGACATGGGTCATAACTTGAAAATCTCTCTAGGAGTCGCAGACTCTAAGTGGTGTGGGGAGCCACAGTTTGGGAGTCTCCTTGTTTTATGGGAGTCTTTCCAAGTATAGTTTGGGTTCATTCTTCAAGTGGACCATCAGTCAAGTGGCCAGCAGGGGAGCTGGGCCAATTGGGCTGTGTATCCAAAGTGCATGCAAAGTCCGGGCTGAGTGCCTGGTGGGTCCAGAGCCAGACAATGTAAAAATGTGTTCATGCTCCAATGGACCGCCTTTAGTCTCTATCTGCATATACATTGAACGTAGACCCTTGGGGGATCATACAATGCTTTGTCATGTTTCAGATAGTTTTGAATAAAGCCACACTGAAAAATCCCAATCCTGGTTCTGGACATTACAGTTATTGCTTCCTGTAGTTGGATTTACTTGGGTGCCCCTGTGCAGAGTAGCCAAACCTAGGTCCCTTGTGTCAGGTAACCTCATCCTCCCCGAGCCCAGGTCCCCACCAGGTATTGCTGCCAACACCAACAGCATGCCACCTGTTGTTTTAGTAAAAAGGCAGGGGTGAGGGGTTACAAAAATGGAGGCTCCGCTTTGGATTTGTTAGGGAAGGAAGGTGCTTGGGCAAGTGGGCAGCATTTTGGCTGTCTGGCAGTGAGTAGCCCAAAATGTTGAAGCAATTTCCCTAGTGTGTTGCTGTGTGCTGTGAATCTTGTGCTGCTTTTAAAAATGCCAACTGTTTACCAAGGAGCTGTAAAGCCAAAGAGTGTGCCCTTGTCCTGCATCATCAAAAAAGTTTACAGCGTTTTTGTCAGTTTTAAAATGAATTTCTGTGAAGGAAAGTATGGAAAACTAGGGGTAGCAACAGAGAAAATATGCCCTGGACATTGGAAATGCTTTCTGTGCAAAGTTAGAGACTGCAGAGTTAATGGCAATGTTACATGGTTGAAATGGGCTCCCACAGTGGAGTCAGTTGAAAAAAAAAAAAGTGCATTTTACAGTTTGAATTTGCCTGCTCGACGATCGCCGTGAGGAGAGGAGCCCTCGTGAGGAAGAAGAGGCTCATTTGCATGGCATCGTGTGGTTGGTCAGTTTGCCATTAGTCCCGCACCTCAGCCAGCTATTTTGAGTCTGCTTCAGCATTCGAGAGGGAGACAGAGAGTAGTGCTTGTACTGGCAGTGGAGGAGCACCGCGAGGATTCAAAGCGCTGTGAAACAGTTCAAAAAAGTGACTTTTAGTTTAAAATCGGGCTCAACCCGCAAATCGGTCGTGGGATCAGTGAATTGTGTGGTTAAAACGACTATCGCGGAGACTGCCCACCCGTTTCTATTCTGAGGCCTTTAAAATCTGTCTGTAGGCCGTTTTACCCCATCGCAGCAATTTGCTACAATAACAGTGAGTAAACAATTAAAAAACTGCTCAAACAGTGATTTTCAGTAATGCCATATAAAATGTGTATGCAGCTGTATAGACGCTTTGCAAGTAGCGATTGTGTGATGTCCTGCCGGCAAGTGCAAGTCTGTAAAGCCATTAAATGTGTGCATAGCAATGAAAGTAGCCTCAGTGTAAAGTTTGCAGCCAGAGAGAGACTGTGGGTTGTAAAAAGTGCAACACTAGTAGAAGTAGGCAATCCTGTGCTGAAACCTGAAGTTTTTAAGGGACTCTAATTAAATGAATGTTGCCAGCATGTGAAAAGTCCAAGGAAAATCCTGTAAATGTGTGAACAGCCAGAACAGAGCAAGTTGTGCAGTTTGAGTAAAAGTTATTAGTAGCTGATGTAAATCGGTGCGAGTGGCTTGACCCAGAGTCTAAATGTTGATGCACAGGAGTGCTGCGCTACCATTACAGGGTGGGGTAGTAAAGTAAACAGCAGCAGAGGAGCCTTTTAAAGCTACAGAGTGTGTTCATTTAAAGTGGGACTTTCAGTTACAGTGAACTTTGTTTATTTTTCTGCAGTTATGGTCTCAGGACTAGCCTGTCACCCGGATCATGCCCGGTTGCAGTAACAGCAGCAGTAAATAGACAGAGATATTGAAAGTGGTGCTATGGAGGGCAACTCCCTCCTGATGTGGCAATTCCTAATTATCCAGTGCATGTATGCCAGATGTGCTTGAGTGCTGGAAGGGATGTCTTCATGATTCCTCACTGTGCTGGATGTCTACAAAAATATGGCTTGTATAAAGTGCCTCCAATTTGTTTGGCTCCCACATGGACAAAAATTCAAGAATCTGCAGTTGTCAGCACACAGCATCAGGCGGAGCCTGTGGAGGAAGGTCCCTCGGGGGAGTGTGGCACAAAGTTAGAGGGTGCAGTATTAGAGACTGAATCTGAAATTGAAGTTTTGGATGCTGGATCTCAGAAAGAAAGTTCAGATAAAGCATCAGTAGACCCCTGGGTGGGGGGGCCTAGCCCAAGTCTCGCAGGTGAAGATGAGCTGCGGGAGGCCTTTGAATGGGAGGTGTCGACCTCCGCTTCTAGTGATGAATGGATAGTCTCGGGGGTGAGAATGACTGCTCACTCCTGGGCTCAGATCCTCAGTGAAGAGGAAGATGAGGGGGAACCTATGTGGTTTGTGAGAAAGAAACGGGTACACAGCCTCAAGATCTTGCCTCAGAGGAATGTGTTCAAGAAGGTGGTGATGCCACTGCCCTGGCTTTACAAGAAGAAGAAGTCAGGGATCCGTTTTTAATTTCTTTGAGGATGCGAAGCTGGCAGAACCAGGACTGGCCACCCCCAAGCCAGGCCAGCGGTCTCAGATTGACCAAAGCAAGTAAAGAGGAGAGACTGGTTCGTAGAAAGGCCAATGAAATCTATGGTATGACCTTTCCTACCTTTCCTCGGAGAGTCTGGGAGGAGATTGAGAACTGCAGAAAATCCTGGATCTGGGATGACGCAATGAAACATGTGCATTCTGGGGCTAACCAGCATGTAAAGAATAGACTGTTCAATGAAAAGTATACACAGTGGAAGAGAGGCAGGACACTGTTTATGGACAGAGTGAGAATAGTGAACGGAGAGGGACATGAAGTCTCCCACTGTGTGAATTATGTGCGTCCAGATGGAGTAATAATTCAAGCCCCTGACCCCCTCTACTATTGGCCTCAGTGCAAGGACCTCCCAGTAATTAAGCCCGTGCCTACAAAATGGAGAGCCGAGCAGTGGTAGTCAATACTGCCACATCTAGACTGTGAAGTGCCCTTATTGATCTGCCAATATGAATAACCAAGGACTCAGGTGCTCCACATTCATCAGTCTACAGTGTACTGTCTTGTTCAGCAACCATCTACTGGCTCACCAGATGACTTCAGATCCAGAGAGGACACCATCCCAGCTGTTTCCTGTTCATCACCTGGTAATCGGATGACGTCGGACCAGCTGTTTTTCTTTTTGTTCCTGTTCTAAGGTTCCTTCTCCAGAGATGACATCACCCCAGCTGTTTCCAGATGTGCACTCCTGTGGGTTCCCAGAAGATGTCTTCCCATCTGTATCAGAAGAAATGCTGCCAGGTAGAGTCTTCAGCTGCGGTGCAGGTCGGTGCCTAGTCTTATACTACAAGAGACTGGTAAGTCCAAAAACACCTTTTTCTATCTTTATGACATTGCAGTACACACCCTACACTACAGACTTCAAAAATGTGTGAACTGTCCACAAAGACTCTCCCCTTCGGGATTTTGGCCTTTAAGAACTATGTTTCACAGGGCCTGCCCAGGAGAGACTCTTTAATGGACTAGCCTTCGGGCCTTGTGGTCACTAGTTGGAACTTTTAGGGCACTCCATCCCCCCAAATGTGTATTGTAACTAATGCCATTATTGTACTCTAATGTAAATACTGTTTTTTCTACCTTTTTTCTAAAAAATCCTTTTTTGGGATTGTTCAGTGTTTTTCTGTATGGTAGGGGTGGTTGTTGTTGTTTAGATAGACTGTGCATGCAGATTAGGAGTGTGTTTTGTTTTTGTCTTTTTCTTACAGGTGTTCCTGGGAAGACAGAAGAGAAGACAAGAAGAGGAGGAGGGGCTCATCGGAGTTCCTCATCAGTGCTTTATTGTGTAGAATTTAAAGTGCTATGTTGTAGTTGCAGGTTGCCCAAGGTTGGGGAGGTCCCCGGGTTTTGTTTTTGTTTGGGATGTTATGTTAGAGGCAGATAGGTTTTCCCTAGAGGGTTAGGAGGGATAGACAGGCTGTGGTCCTCAGTGGCCATAGGGACTGCAGTACTGATCTATCAGGGCTATGCTCTGGACAGTTCTACCAGAGCCACTAGGTGTCCATAGTAAGTGGATAGAGTAGAGGCTGATATGTCAGCTATAGGCCTCTAGGCCCTTAGTGTTGCCTACCTGTGCTTGCACATGGTAGGAGGGGGCCTGATCACCCCCCTCCGCAGGTAGCACATAGGGTGGGATGGCCTATGGCCGGGTGCATAATGACTGGGGACAGTCATTTACCTGGTCAAGGGCAAGTGTAACCCCCTTGTTACCTGGGGTTACTAGAATCCCAGTAAGACCTAGTGGTAGGCAGGGAAGGCATCTTGTGAAACTCCAGTTAAATGGGTTTCACACTGTCTCACTCTGTTCTCAGTCACAGCTGAGACTTGAGAGATGACATCATCATAGAACTGTCGCAGCTGTATAAGCCACATTGGAATCTGCAGCTCAGGGAGTGAGTTTAGAACTTTGGGAGTTTTCAAAGCCAGTCTTGAGTTTGTCCTAAAGCAAACAGGAAGGAAGTCATCCTGTTTTACCTTTTAAGTGGTGGAGACCGCGTTTCAGGTCTCAGTGCCCCCTCCCTCCAGGAGAGGGGAGAAAAGTTCTCTGTGGGTCCCAGGGGCAACCCCTTTACCCACTATGGAAGGAAGCTGCCTGTTTTTTCAGTCTGTTCTTGTATAACAGCAAAGAAAGTGTTACTTCGCCTGTGGGGCACCTGCAACGAAAGGGTGAGTGTTTGGCTCCATTTGAAGGGGCAAACAAATTGTTTTCTTCAGTTGGGAAATGGATGTGGACTGCTATTTGGGAGGACTATGTTACTAGGACAAACAAATGGAGCAGTCAAAAAGTCTAAAGTTTTATTGGATTTCAAGTGATGCTGTAGAGGGGGTGCTTCAGGTCATCCACCGTTCAATCTACATATTAAAGTTCCAAGTTTTCTGTTTGTCCAGAGAAATGGCCGGGTATGGGCTGTGGGAGCTGGAGGTGGGAAAACCCCCCATCTTTAGTAACCAGGTCCACCTCTATGGATTTCTTCTGTGATTTGCTACTGGTCTCATGCACTTGGCCAGTGATGAGGTGGGTACCCAGACGTGGGTCGCAACTTGAAAATCTCTCTAGGAGTCACAGACTCTAAGTGGTGTGGGGAGCCACAGGATGGGAAATATACTCCTTGTTTGATGGGAGTTCGATTGGAAGTAAGAAAACAAATCTCTCTATAAGTTGTAGACTCTAAGTGGTGTGGGGAGCCACAGTTTGGGAGTCTCCTTGTTTGATGGGAGTCTTTCCAAGTAAAGTTTGGGTTCATTATTCAAGTGGACCATCAGTCAAGTGGCCGGCAGGGGAGCCGGGCCAGTTGGGCTGTGTATCCAAAGTGCATGCAAAGTCCAGGATGAGTGCCTGGTGGGTCCAGAGCCAGACAATGTAAAAATGTGTTCATTCTCCAATGGACCGCCTTTAGTCTCTATCTGCATATACAGTGAACGTAGCCCCTTGGGGGACCATACAATGCTTTGTCATGTTTCAGCTAGTTTTGAATAAAGCCACACTGAAAAATCCCAATCCTGGTTCTGGACATTACAGTTATTGCTTCCTGTAGTTGGAAATACTTGGGTGCCCCTGTGCAGAGTAGCCAAACCTAGGTCCCTTGTGCCAGGTAACCTCATCCTCCCCGAACCCAGGTCCCCACCAGGTATTGCTGCCAACGCCAACAGCATGCCACCTGTCATTTTAGTAAAAAGGCAGGGGTGAGGGGTTACATTAGCATATTTAAATCTGTGGTCACTGAGTAGACACTGACCTGTTTAGCAGCTCAGCACCAATCAAATTCCTCCCTGCAGCAGCATAAGCCACAACGAAATTCTTGAATTTGAAGCTCAACTGCCCCTCTGAACATTCCAAGGCTTCCCATGTTTTTTATAACTTTTGGTCATTGTTAAATAAATTTTCTTTGTCACTTTAAAGTCACATTCTCCTAAGGGTTAAGCACTATTTCAATATAATGGCTGGACAGCTAACTTCATAACCTGTCTCCTGAATTTTTTCTGTCCTCAGTAGCCCCCAAGAAAGCTAAGTCGCTAAGGCTACTACAGCAAATGTTTTTTTCATTAAAGCACTGAAAAAATCATTTCTAAACACTTGTCTGTCTTTTTCCCAGTCAGACTATTCATTTCCCCTTTTAATTATGCTTAGCTCAACAATTCTTTCCTCTCAGTCAATAAATATGCATTTTCCCATGCTAAGCCCCACCTCTATGGTAGCTGCCTGCATGGATTAGCTTCAGCAAGGACCCACTCTCCCTATCTAGGTTAATGACTCCTTCATTTCTTATTTTTACCAGCTGCAACTATTTTTCCCTCTATAGGACATCATAGGGCATGCATGTGCCAAGTGTGGGCTAATTCTAACAAAATCAGCTTGGTAACACCGTGCTAAAGGTACCAATGTGTTGTATCACATCTGACTTCATTCACTGATAGTGTCTGCAAAAAATGTGCTCCCTTTTAGCTTCTGTGCACTTTCACATGGTTTCACTGTATAAGGATTGTGCCCAGGACTCCTCAGACCTCCACACAACCGTTTAAATATTTATTAATTAATTCCTCCTTTTATTTTTATTTATTTATTTCCAGGAGCCAGTCCTTATTTTCTTATTCTCTGGCACCATTCACCTTGTCAACTTATTTAGAGGGAATAAAATATCTGTTTGATCCTGCCTTGAGAGGAGTGCATTGTGCTGCAGCCTCTCAGTTATGCATGAAGCAGGCAAATCCTCCTAGGCCAAAGCCTAGCTTCTGTAAAGCTTTCAATTGAGGCGACCACCCAGGAAAGCAGCCTAAGGATTCCCAGTACAGCGAAGAGTGCTCTGCTGTGGGACCGACTCTTGGTCACTCACACTCCCTCTCATTCTCTCACTTGGCACCTGAAGCACCTGCAGCTGCCACTCTGCATCTAAACTTAACTCACAGAGCAGCTACAACTTTGGAGTGATTGCTTACTTATTAAATATTTACTTTACCATAAAAAAATCACCACAGGGAACTCAGGCAGTCTGAATTATTTACTGGGCTACCAGCGCTTGTGCTGCTCAGCCAGGGCACTCTATTAGCCCACTGACCATCAATATTCCCATAAATATTTTACCATTAAAATACTATTTTTACCACAAAAATGATGCCTCTCACAATAATCTATGTTAAACTGCTTATGTGTGAGAAAACGGCAGGGCCAGGAGTCCTTTCCACATCCCCCCTGTGCTGCTTCCCACTGTCCTTAATTAATGATTTGCTCACGGTGTATTTTACAACCAATTTATCGAAAAATGCTGTTCTCTACTGTGGTATAATTATGAACACTGAATCTATTCTTTTTATCAATCACTGCAGGGGCTATCCTATATTTCTCTGGCAGCTCCTACCTATATTGGGTCTTGAACCTATACCCTTCACTATTTATTTTCTAAATACAGTGCAATTTAGGCTGTCCCTATTTTTGGTGGAATGGGCTATATTAGGCTGTTACAAACCTGGGCATGTGCATTGATAATTGCCCATCTGCTCAAACCAGTATAAAATGCCCCTGACCTCTTAATTGCACATCAGCAGCAGCACCACAACTTGGCCCAGTGCTGCTGCTCACTTATCTAGTATATGTGAGGAAGGTTACCCTGAGTCAACCTCTGGCATGGACAGCACATATAGAGTAGTGGATGGGTGACCATCCACAACAAGGCTGTGTTTCCAGCGAGAGAGTTAATGACATCATACAGACCTCAAGAGTGAAGCTCAAGAGGTCTGTATGATGTCATCAACTGCCAAGATGGAAACATTGCCTTCATTGTGGATGGTCACCCATCTACTATTTTATATAGTACATGATTGCCAATTCAAAGATAGAGAAAATCCATTCTTTTTTTTCACCTTCAGTATTTTTCTGCTGACACTCTCGCTCATGCTCACTCCCACTCCAGCCTCTCCAATCTATTCCTCTCGGTATGGCTTGCAGAGACTCCGACCGTGTCAGGGAGAAGAACTATTGTGCAGTGGTTACGAATGCCTGTGGCTGCTCTCTTCATTTTTTTTATAACAAAAAAAAAAGGTTTACTTCATTTTTATAAATGCGAGGGTTCCCGACCATGTCTAAACTACAGCAGTGCGCAGCTCAGCACTCGCTAAGTCGCGTCACCATGTTTTTTCTATTTTTTCCGTGAGAGCGTAGATTGCACCAATCAAATTGCAGGATGTGTCTTAAAAGTTGTTGCACTATCGATGTGACGTCTGAACGATAGTACAACTTTTTTGACCTTTGACTGTCCTACAACAGGATTTGAAAAACCACAGTTTTCCATCCACAACGAACCCTAACCATATGCTATTGCAGTTTTTTCACCAGAGGAAAAAGTACTCCTGTTCATGGGAGTAGGGCTAGGTTGAGGTATATTGACCCCACAATTCTATAAAAGAAAGTAAGTAGCAAAACAACAAACAAAGGTTGCATGTGAGAGTAATATGGAAGTGGAACTGCCAAAGGGACATAAGTCTGAGGAGGCAGAGAAGGTAAAGAAGGGGGAAGCACAAGAGGAAAAAGTGAAAGGGTGGAGGAAAACACATGGTTATGCAATTTGAAGGAGGGGCAGGGGAAAGAAGCATTAAAAGAGGAAGAGGAGCACAGGTAAAACGTATGAGAGGAAATGGAGGAGTTGTATAGTGAAGAAGTGCAAGAAGAGGAGAAGCAGGATGAAAAAGCATGAAAGGAGGAGGAGAAGGGATCAGAGAAAGCATATGCACAAGAGGAGGAGAATGAACCTGAAGAGCATGAAAGTTAGATGCCAATTACAGCACTGACTATAAATGATAAGTGTGGTACCAGTGAGTGGATGTCATCACAAAAGAAGATAGCAAAATTGGAAAATCTATTGAAAAAGATAAATTTTGCATACACAAGAGTGTGGTGGGAACACACATGGAATCCAAACAAACAGTAGAGAGAAAGAAATAGGTGACTTATCTGTGCAGCACCAGGTTGTGCATTAGAGAAAGAGTAAGGTGCTTCCTGGAGTCCCAGGTTTCAAGTTGCCTTGGTGGTGCAGCTGGTAGTGCAACCAGAATGGTATCCTGAGTGGTCTGGATTCAAATCACAGGTAAGGCACTTATTTATTTCTCTCTTCTGTTTGTTTGAAAAACAGAAATGCAGAAGTGGAAGTTTCTCAGGCAGGGATATCTACACTATGGGACAAAACGCGCTTAAAATCTCCTTAATTTTCCATTAATTGATCCCTGAATTAATAATCTGCCCCTTAATTTAAAATTAAGGGTGCCTTAAAATAAGTTTGTAAAATCCCAAACACATTAATTATCCTTAATTATTTTAACAGAATATACCTAATTAAAATTGAGGTGCAAATTAAAGAAGTCTATGTGTGCTTAATTTAAATTAAGCAGAAGATTAAGAATAACAAATCTGCTGAATTAAAATTCCCTAGGAAAAAGCTCTTTCTCCTTAATTTTAATTAATTGTTGTATTAAGAAAAAAATTATGCTGAATTTTCAAATTCTGAGAAAATATAGTGAAGGTATGCGTACAACGAATATCAATATACATTAGCAACAAAGTGTTTATTTGAAATTCAGGGAAATTGTATATCAATTATTTATACAAAATAAGAACATTGTAAGAAATGTTTAGTGTGCCTGTATTACCACATTTTTCAAATATTTATCATATGCATCAAATGTGTACATTATTAAATATTTTATTGTAATACATTGACCCCACAATTCTACAAAATCAAGTGAGTAGCAAAACAACAAACAAACACACATTATCAAAATAAAATAAAAAAAGGCAACTTGTGTGAATAATGTAATACAGTAGTTCATTCTGTTTAAATGGTAGTTCAAAATCTGAATGGATCCTCCAAGTCATTGCAGTACTGGGGCATGAAATGCTGGCAGGAAGAATACATGCACTGCGATCAGGCTCATGACAGTTTAATAGAGACTAAGGTTGTTTATTGGAATGCTAACAGCCAATCAGAATGCAGCATTTCCAAGAGCTTTTTACTTTTTTTATTTATGCATCATTTATGCCCCCCTGCTGAGCTCTGGTTCCTGTCTGTCTCGGGGATCCCAAAGTGCTGAACAACTTCCCTCATGATGCCAGCTCTCGTTCACCCCTCCATTGAGCCACGTTTTGCCCCCCACTGTGTGGTTGATGGCAGGGGGATGTACCCCTGAATCTTCACAGGTTCTTTAGATACCCATTGTGAATGCCATGAACACATGGATTACCATGGTCCTGTCACCCGTGCATTCCAGGACTGTTCATTTTCCTTGTTTCCAGCCCACTGGATGACGGCATGCAAGGGCTCAGGTGTACTCATGCATGATGGCATGTGGTGCATAAACTGGCCATTATCCAGTTGCTAACCTGCTTATCTCTGTTGTGCTGCCACCCATGGTTACCTAGGTGGCAGCAATATAGTGGAGGCAGAGACCCAACCTTCTCTGAGCACAACTGCTGTGCTAATGGGCTGGCCCAGAGCCAACCATCATCCAGACCCTAACCTGCTTATCTCTGTTGTGCTGCCACCCACAGTTACCTAGGTGTCAGCAGTGCAGTGGAGGTAGAGACTCAGCTTCATCTGAGAACTACTGCTGTGCCAATGGGCTGGCCCTGAGCTAGCCATCATCTGGACCCTAACTTGCTTATCACCATTCTGCTGTCACCCATGGTTATCTAGGTGGCAACAGCACAGCAAAGGCAGCAGCCTACCCACCCCTGAGCACTACTGCTGTGCCAATGGGTCAGCCCAGAGCCAGTCATCATCCTGACCCTAACCTGCTTATCTCTGTTGTGTTGCCACCCACAGTCACCTAAGTGGCAGCAGTGTCACGAGGCAGTGACCCACCCTTCACCAAGCACTACTGCTGTGAAAATGTGCTGGCCCTGAGCCAGTCATCACCCAGACCCTAACCTGCTTATCTCACTTGTGCTGGCACCTATGGTTACCAGGTGACAGCAGTGCCATTGAGACAGGGACACAACCTCCACTGAGCCCTACTACTGTGCCAATGGGCTGGCTTTGAGCCAGTCATCATCTAGACCCTAACCTGATTATCTCTGTTGTGCTTCCACCCATTGTTACCTAAGTGGCAGCAATACCACAGAGGCAGTGACCCACCCTCCCCGGAGCACTACTGCTGTGCCAATTGCTTGGCCCTGAGCCAGCCACACACAAACTCTAACCTGCTTATGTCTCTTTTGCTGCCACCCATGGTTACCAAGTTGGCAGTAGTGTGGTGCAGGCAGCAACCTATCATCCCCTGAGCACTACTGCCATGCCAATGAGTTGGCCCAGAGCCAGCCATCATCCAGGCCCTAACCTGCTTATCTGTCTTGTGCTGCCACCTATAGTTACCAGGTGGCATCAGTGCTGCAGAGGCAGCACGCTACCCTCCCCTGAGCACTACTGCTGTGTCAATGTGCTGGTCCTGAGCCAGCCATCTTCCAGATCATAACCTGCTTGTCTCTGTTATGCTGCCATCCATGGTTATCTAGTTGGCAGCAGCACAGTGGGGGCAGTGACCAGGAGTTCCAACTACAGAGAGAGTGGTAAGCTGGGGTGGATGCTGGACTTGGGGGAGGTCCAGTTGCAGGGAGTTTTTGGGGATGGAGGGTGATCACGGTGTAGGGTGGTAGCTCAGCTACATGAAAGGTGGTAAGAAGTCTGATGCAGCTACAGGGATGGTTGTTGGCTAAGAAGTGGAGGGTGATGCTGTGGTGGAGTAGATCATGCAGAGTGGAAAAAAACTCATTATTACCCATTGGCTCTTGCCATGACAACCATCATAGAAGCAATGTTGTTGTCATCCCTGTCAAATACCCTTATTGCACTTTTCTCTCAGCGATGGCATGTTTACTCAGTGTTGCCATGGGACCTCTGTGATTTGCAGCTCAGTATTGGCATCTAAACCATTAAACTTAACCACACATTCATACTAAACTGAGATTGTTTTTTTTATTTTCCTTGTCAAACTCACTGGCTAACCAATACTGAGGTCAGCATGATGTCACGAGCTGACATACACTTTTGCCAACTGCGCAGCCATTATTGATGTGCTCTAATAGCTCTGCTACAGAACAGATGTCTTTGAACATCTGCAAGCTGAACTGGAACATAAACTGACTGAGGAATGAAGACCAGATGATGGAAGGACGATTTGAATATAAAATCAGGTATAATTAATAAAAGAAAAAAAATGGCAAAAGCTAGTTTGAATATTTTTTATTGACATTGCTAAAATAGCAATAAGGTAACCCAGGGGTAAAATTGTTCAGATGTTAATCACACCCTGGGGGCATGTGGGACACAGCTTCACCTTGTGCCACATTACACCACAGGGGTGTGATTTACATGTGGTTAATGCAACCCCCGGTCATTCTTTACTGCATAAATATTTCAGGCCTGCCACAGGAGCTTCTTATTTAATTATGACTATATTTGAGCTCCCCAGGCTCTATTCAACTTCTTAGAAAATAAGCAGAAAAGGAAAAACTTCAATGAAAATGAGATTCTTCATCATTGTTTGATAACCCTAGGCAAGTAAATGGTTAAATAAGACCAGTCCTCTAAGATACACCCTTGTGTAATCATCCTTATGACCCCCTTTTTTGTGTAAATAATTTGGGACTTCTTGAAAAACTGATAGACTGCATGTGTTTGTTGCCCTAAAATCTACTGAGAAAAAAAACCTTCATTTCCCATAACCCCTTTGCTTCCAGGTAGGATATGATACTGCAAGAGAGATACACTTCCCAGTTTAGTGGTAGGTTGAGACCAGCTTTGGCCAGATGAAGCTGTTTTGTGAATCCTGGAAGCTGCTTGTTGGACATGCCTAAAGAAAAGATTCTACAGATAATTTCAGGTATTTTTTTGTAAAGTTTTGTAAAAAGCTTGGCAATACTGAAGGATTATGGCCAGATCACGCCGTTTGCTGCGCTGCTTTTAGAGGCTGCTCAGTAATGTGTCTTGTAGCACTGCACGAGAAAGTGACAAACAGCTGAGACGCTACACACACTATATTTACTTTACCTGCCATTATTACCTATTTACAGTGATTACAATTTATAATTGGATGGACCTATATTGTGATACAGCAATCAACAAGATGAGGGCATATTCACACATGATTAGAGTACTTGAGACATCAAACACAGATTAATTCACTTATTTTTCTGCACTTTCTACCTGACTTTAAATTGAAACTATTGTCACTGTTTATTTCTTCTGTGGGGGCACTCTGTCTCCCCACACCCCCCTTGGGTCACATGTGCTATGTTCCCGCACTATCCTTATTATTCTTCATTCAGTTTCCAAGTACTATTATACTTACACTTGTTTCTTTCATCTGTGGTGGCGCTCCGCCCCCCCCCCACACTCCCGGGTCATATGTACTACGTTGTCGCACTATTATTTATTGTTTCCAAGTACATTTACAATTAAACTTTTTTTTTCTCTATGTCTTGGGCCAGGACAGGAAGAGGTGTGACTAAGTGGCATCACTTAAGCCACAGGCCAGTTACCGTATAACTTTCAAGCTTGCTTGTGCAACTGGCCGCAATTGTTCAGTATGACCAAAAGCTTAACTCAGAAAGTGTTTATTAATCTAGGAATAGTTCTAGAGAGTCTCTTAGTCATTTACATTCAGTTTAAATACATTGTGTTTGTATCTAGTTGTAAAACTGCTGTGCTAGGTCAGATTGCATTTATACAGAGAGAGTGGAGGAGGGGGAGCTTGAGAATTCATGTCCTACAGGTTTTGCATTCAAATGTACTTGTAATGCTGCTGTGTGAATACAGTATGTTGCAAGCTGGTGGGCTGTGTTACTAGATAACTTTCTCAACCTTGTGTGCTAAAAAACATTCCGGTACAAAAGGCCAACATCAGCAGTTCTTAACAAAATATTAACATTAGCTGAAGCATTTATGGCTGTGTATGAATAGCATTTTGTGAAAGATAACTTGTCTGCGTCACTAATGTCTGATATGGATTTTATGTTTTTTATATGTACTGTTAATTTTATACTGTTTCCTTAAACTATTTGTATACTGTGTGACTTTCAGCCAATCACTTAATCTTTAGTCCATCCAGCTGTAGAAATTAGTGTTTAGAAGCAGATCACACTAACAATGAGATCAATCCTAGATAAGTAAATTACAGTATAAAATAAAAACCTATAAAATACATAATATTAGTCTCAAGGAATGCAGATTTGTTTTTAGTTTAATCCATCCTTTGCCTCTCCCCTCCTCCCCCACCTGGCTCCTGTCTATTCCTGAAGACTGCACAGCCCAGACATACCTACAACTACTTGGCCTAAGCTGCAGCTGAAGCTGGGCAAGTCTTCCAGGAGTACTTGCAGGTGGTGAGGTATAGGTGATCATATGGGGCTCAAATATAGCTGGCTTTACCTTCATGACTGGGATAATGTTTCCTCTGACCCCACCTCCAGATGGTGGCTAGGATATTATTGCATATCAAGTTTCCCTGCTGTCTGAAACTTTTCACTCAGATTAACCCATTTCTCTCATTCTGTCTCCCTCTGTCTCTCTTTTATAAACAGGTCTACAGAGCCCCCTATAACCCATCAGATGAGTATTATTTATGTTTTCATTTGTCCTGTCTTATTTTTCTCAAGAACTTTGGATCCTTTTTGCCCACTCTCTTTATTCTTATTTTACAGGTGCCCTGTCTACAGTATAGTTTCAGGAGCCCTTCCCTATGTTCCACCAGAAGCAGGTAATTACTCTCTTTTCTAAAGTGGCGTAAATTGTAATGTGGGGATTTTTTCCTCTGACCCTACTCGGTGAAGTGAAGAGAGGGTAATAGCACATAATGGTGCAGGACATCTAATGCATAACCCAACACATGTAGGGCCTTACAAGATAGCAAACCAACTTTAAAGGGGAATCCTCAAAAGTAATGCAACAGGACCTTTAGGTCCCAATTAAGAAAAATGCAGTGAAAGGACATTTTTTTAATGTACCTACTAGTTTGTAATTTAAATTTTTTTTTATCTGGTTGATCCTGTGACTCACTGTCTGCCTTATTTACCTACTAAATGTCACAATGTCCACCTCTGCCAGCCCTCTGATGATGTGACTGACAGACTAAGCATGGGGGACCTCTGTGTGCTGACCAAATTCATTGACGCTAGGTGGGATTTAAACTTGTGAAGGGAGGAGGGCTGGGATTTGAGACTGCTGCTGGCAAGCACATCAAGGAAGGACTTGGCCATCTTCCCCCAGCAGGGGGAAAGGTGTGCTTAACAGGGGCATCCAACAGTGTGCAAGGGAGAGGGTGCTTGCAGTTTTCTGGGGGATCTCGGGTTGGGCAAAGGGCAAGGGCAAGGGGCAAGGAAGGAGGGTGGTTCTGATTAATGCCAGGAGCATGACTGAGCTTCAGGTAATGCTAACTGAAGGGGATGTGGATGTGATGGCAGTCACTGCAACTTGGGTAACTCCTAGACATGATTGAGGCCTAAACCTGATGGGGTACACTGTGTTCAGGAAGGACATGGCTGTAGGCAGGGAAGGTGGGGTGGCACTGCTCATGAAGAATGGCATCAATATATGCAGGGTGGAGGGGCCAAAGGGAAACATACAGGCATTATAAGTTACCTTGCAGGTATCTGGGAGAAAGAGGGTCAACCTGGGGGCAGTTTATAGGCCACCCATGCAGGCTGAGGAACTTGAGGAGAGCCTGTTGATGAATCTAAGAGATCACTGTAGTCAGGGGGAGGGTAGCACTGTGGTGCTCGGTGCCCCTAACATGTCAGGGGTTGATTGGAGCACTATGGCATCTTCATCGACTAGGGAGTGACACTTGCTGGACATCTTCTAGGATGCATTCCTATCTCAACTGGTGGTTGACCTGACAAGGGATGGTTGCATCTTGGATGTGATCCTGTTGAACTGTGATCTGGTTAGGAACCTAGTTGTAGGGGACCCACTGGCAGGGCATGATCATGCCATGGTTTGGTTTTCCTTAGACCAAGGGGAGAGGAAAATCAAACTAAAATGGTGGTGATTGACTTCAGGGGAGTGGACTTTAAGGATATGGTGGGGATCCTCAAGGGGCATTTGGAGGGGATCAGTTCAGACATGGACACAGATAGCAGGTGGGAAATTATTAAATTATGCCTCCTGGAAACCACCAAGGCCTGCATGAAGGTCCAATGCAAATTTGGTAGGGCCAGAAAACTGAGCTGGTGGACTACGGAGTTCCAGGAGGTGGTAAGGGAGAAAAGAGCTGCTTACAGAAAATGTAAGCACTCGAGAGGGAACGTGGACAGGGGGGAGTATGATAGGATGTTCAAAAAGGTAACCAGGGTGGTGATATTGGGCAAGGCAAGGATGGAGCTGAGTTTGGCACAGGGCATCAGAAATGGGGAAAAAGGGTTCTTTAGGTATATCAGGGAAAGCAGGAAAGTGAAGGGGCAGATTAGCAGACTGAGGTTAGGGAGTGGGTGGGCAGAGGAGGCCAGAGAGCAGGTGGAGGTACTTAATGAATACTTTGCCTCAGTCTTCACAAGAGATGATGGGGGGCCAACACCATACTGGGGAAGGCAGGCTAGCAATGAGGAAGACAGGGGCTGTCTGACCTTGAAATTCCTATTGGTAGGGTGAGGACAGCCATTAAGTCCCTGAGAACGGATAAGGCCTTCATCCCAGGGTGCTGAAGGAGATGGTAGATGTCCTTGCTACATCTCTGGTGGACTTTTGTAACTCTTCCCTTTAGATGGGTTGGATGCCTCAGGCTTGGAGGATGGCTCATGTCATGCCCATCCACAAAAGCGGCTCACTGGAGGGGCTGGGTAATGACAGGCCTGTCAGCTTGATGTCGGTGTTGGGCAAGATGATGGAGGACATCTTGAAAGAAAGGCTGGAGGTGTTTCTGGAAACATGGGGCAATCTGGTTGACCACCAACATGGCTTCATTCAGGGCAGATCATGACAACCTAACCTTGTAGAGTGTTTCAATTGGGTGACAAAGGCACTGGACCAGGAAGGCCAGTGAATGTCCTCTTTCTGCACTTCAGCAAGGCGTTTGTCTCGGTGCCACACCCAGGATTGCTGGATAAGCTGGGGGGAATGTGGTGGGGGAAGGATGGTGAGGTGGATAGGGAACTGGCTAATGGGGTGGTTTCAGAGGGTGGTGGTCGGGGAAAGTGTCATCTCCTAGGAAGGTCATTAGTGGGGTCCCACAAGGGTCAGTGTTGGGCCCACTCCTATTTAATGCTTACATCTCGGACATCAGGAACAGTATCAGGAGTGAGATGAGCCTCTTTGCTGATGACTCAAAGTTGGGGGCGGTGGTGGATGGAGAAAAGGGTAGAAGAGCCCTACAAGGGACCTGGAGAATCTGGAGAGGTGGTCACGCACTTGGAAACTGAGGTTTAATGCCAAGAAATGCAGTGTTCTTCACTTGGGGCTTAGGAACCTTGATCAGGAGTATTTTTTGTTTGGGGAGAAACTGTCAGGTTTTTATAGGGGGGATATTGGGGTGATCATGGATGCCAAAATAAATAACTATGAGCAGTGTAGGAGGGCTGTGGCTAAAGCAAATAAAATGATTGGGTGCATTGCCTGGGGGATAACCTCAAGGAGATGGGTGGTGCTTCTCCCTCTGTATAACTGCATGGTTAGACCGCACCTGGAGTACTGAATGCAGTTTTGGCACCTGTACTTGAAAATGGACTTTGCACTTCTGGAGAGGGTCCAGAGGATGGTGACCAGGATGATACAGTGTATGGGGGAAGATCATATGAGGAGAGGCTTGAGGAGCTAAACTTTCTCTCCCTGGAGAAGAGGAGGGACAGAGGGGATATGTTTGAGGTCTTCAAATATCTAAAGGGAGTTAACAGGGTCAGTCTAAATAGGGTGTTCCAGCTGAGGGAGGAAGGGGCCACCAGGGGTCATTCCATGAGGCTGGTTGGTGGAAGGCTCAGGGGAAGACTAGGAGCCATTATTTTACCAAGAGGGTGTTGGACCCATGGAATACACTGCCTGCAGGACTGGTGACTGTTAATACAGTGGAGTGATTCAAGAGGGGCTGGGACATGTATAAGGGTTAGGTAAAGCTGAAGAATGCCAGATCTGGAGGTGTAACTCTGATGGGGGATGGGGTTGGGGGATTTATGGGGGAGGCGGGGAGGGCAGCAATGGTGTCCTGACCAGGTGTTGATTTTCAAGAAGACTCAATAGACCTTTAGGTTTACTCTGTTGGCATCTTAGTATGTTCAATTGTATTGCTGTGAAGGAGCACATGATTGTGCTTATTCTGTCACTACTGAGAGAGAGGAAAGCTTCAGAGTGCATCCCTGAGTTCTGCTGGAGGACACCAGATCAGGGACTGGATATTTGAAAGTTAGCACCAGCGCTATGTAGTGTTAGCCTGTGCTAACCAAGTTTTGCACCTGGTTTGTGGGTGGGGTCTACAGTATATTCAAAGACACTTGTAGCATTGGTTATACCACTTAGTGCCCAAGCACTAACAATGCAGTGCCCATGCAAATCAGGGCCTTCCATATATGGGGGAAGCTGCAGTTTGAGGTTTGTGTCAGTGGTAAATGGCACTTAAAAGGGTGCTGTTTGCCATCTTCGCAAACCTAGTCTTAACTGGCCACAAATGCCTGGTGACAATGGGGCTGAACCGTAGCCACCTGCCCCCCAACCTCCAAACCCCTGTCCCAGTGAAACAAAAGATGCCCCAGTATCTAGTAGTACCCCCACCCTCTGGGCCCCCATCCTGGGTTGTGTAGTGTATACTATACCCTGGTGTCCACTGGTGCCCCTTCCCTGAGCACCTGTTCTGGGAAACGCAATGTAAGCCATGGTATCTAGTGCCCCTCTGATCACCTGTCTGGGTGAGCATCACCCTAGACCTGGTGTCTGGTGGCTCCCATCACCTCCTGATCACCTGTCTGGGTAAGCATTACTGTAACCCTGGGTTTAGTGGCACACCCCACTCTCTGATCTCCCATCATGGTACTGTGACTTTCTGCCCTTGTGGTTAGCAGCACCACCACCACCGAACTGTCCCTTTGCTGAGAAGATAGTCAGTGTTGACTAGTGGCCCACGCACACACAGTCTGAGAGTTCACTGCATCTCGTATGACAGTAGGCAGAAGAGATGAGAGGATGACTGTACATGTTGCCATTGAAGGCTGCACAGCATGCTCCCATCCTGCCCAGTGAAAGAGGGGGTTCATTGGAATTAGAAAAACACATAGCCAGAAGGAATAATCAAATTATGGCTTGTAATGCTCGCTGGGGTCCTTTGCTGGCCTTAGCTCCCCTTATGAGTACTATTCGTGCTGTCTCTGGTGAACGGGGGAGAGCAAATCCACCTAGTGAACAGATGCATCCACGCATACCAGAGAGCCTCAGGGTAGAGATTTTCTTTCTTACCCTCTCCTAACTCACTTACTTACTTTATTATAACTTGTTGGCCCAGATATTCAAAGGGGTTGCCCCGTACAAAACCCCCCAATGCGCCCTGGTACGATATTCAAAGAGGCAAGTTGTGCAGTGCAAATCCTGATGCACTGGGGTGCATTGGAAAGGAATGAGGCACAGATGCAGTGGGTGTGCCCATGCATATGTGGCATATCCCGATATTCAGTGAGGGATGTGCAGCGCATATGCTGGCGCAACCCTGCAGTGCACTGCATGGGGGGCTCAAAGTTGAGCCCATGAGGAGTGGGGACAGCTCCCTGCCACCCACAAGTGGGCTGCTGTATTGCAGGGTGCAACACAGCAGCCGCCAGCCGTGGGTGGCCACTCGCCCACCCAGAACACCGTCCACAAGCACACATATATCCCTGGTAGTCCAGTGGACCCCCCTCCTGAGTCCCGATGCCCCGATAACTGGTATGTTAGACTGTCTCTGGTAGTCTTGTGGACCCCCTCCCATGTCCCCAATCGCTGGAATATGACTGTAACCATGTCCCTGGTAGTCTAGTGATACCCCTTCCCTTTGCTGTGTTCATGGTACAGCACCATATCATCTATCCCTGGTGATCCAGTGGCACCCCCACCCCTTCCACCCACACAGAACCCCTTGTCCACCCCACTCCCCCCATCACTGGCAGGTGGCTGCAACCCACCAGCATACTGCCCAGCCGCCCGCTGAATGACAGATACAGTATGGGCTGTAAGCCCATTGGTCCACAGTGCGGACCAGTATGGGCTTACAGCCACCCACCAATGATGGGTGGGAGCAGGGTAGGAAAGGGTTGCTATGTGGGTGGGAGAGGTGGGGGTGCCACTGGATCACCAGGGATAGATGATATGGTGCTGTATTGCGATCATGGCAATGGGTGGGGGTATCACTAGACTATCAGGACATTCTTCCGGTCATATTCCGTGATCAGGAACACGGGAGGGAGGGAGGGCCACTAGACTACCAGGGACCGTCTCACATTACAGTCATCGGGGAATTGGGAGGGCGGGGAGCCACTAGACCACCAGTGCTATCTTTCGTAATGTATACCGCGCGATCGTGGCTATGGGGCAGGGGATGCGCCGGGTTCCTCACAGCACACGTCATGCTGTGCAGGGCGCCAGGTGCAAGTCACTGGCCTGCCCTGTTCAAGGCAGGCAAATGGGGCCATAATGACATGCAAATGGCCCCATTTGTGCCTTGCATATTTTATGGCCTCATTTGCATGCTCCCTGCTGAACATCGCAGGTGCTACACCTAGCGCAACTGCACATGTGCTGGTGCATCCCCGTGCTCCCTATCTGTGGCTTGTGCTGGTGCAGTGCCACTGCACTAGGCACAGTATGTGTGCTGACCTTGCCATATTCAATGGTGCTGCACCATGGTGCATCACAGTTGAATATTGCCTGGTTCTGGCCTTGGCACATCCCAGTTGCGCTGCCTTGAGGCTTGCACCCTGCCAGGTGCAGTCTGAATATTTGGGCCTATATCTCTGCATCTCCTTTGTACATGCCACGGGGAAGGGAGGGAGGGAGGTGGGAGGGGTGAATCTGGGGGGAGGGGAAGATTGGGAGGGGGAAGGGAAGTGGTAGTTCTAATTTTTAAAGGTATAGATAGGCTTCAGTTTGGTTACTTGGGCCTAACGTACAATTCAATATGCTTATTGTTGTCAATTGATGCAGGACCATTAAATGTGATATGGGCTTTTCCCTGTTGCTTACTGGTTTCAAGGAACCCTCTTTTTATTCATTTGCTATACTAGGAATTGTCCTCCATTGCATGGCACATGTAACTTCTGTTTTTGTTCTTATTTTTTTTTTTATTCTTTTTCTTTTTTCTTGACTGGTTTTGTCTTTTTGGAAAAAAAGAAAAAGTAATAAAGTATACTGAACTGAAAAAAAAGAAAGAGGGGGTTGAGGTGGGCACTACACTGGATGTGAGTAAGACCTGTGGGGGGTCTGGGACCACTACTAAGCATCGGAGTGTCTGTCATCCAGTATGTGGGGGTTGGGCAGGGGTACTACCGGACACAAAGGATTTTATAGGGAACATGGGACAGTAGCTCAGGGGGTGGGGTGTACCAGTAGACACCAGGGCTGTGGGGTTACTCACTCAGATGGATGAGCAAGGGTGAGGGGTGCCATGGGACACCAAGGACCATATAGCAGTCTATGGGGCAAGTGTTTGGGGGACTGCCCATAATTACTGGGGTACATCCTACCATCCTTGGGATGAATGTACAGGGGGCACTTGTGAACTAATTTCTCAGCAATGGAACTGTCATTTGGGGAGGTGATGCTTGCCACCAGTGATGGGTGCTAGCTACAGGATGGGGGCTTGGTGGGTGAGAAATGCCACTAGATACCAGGGAATCAGTCACACTATCCAGGGTGGGGATCACAGGGCTGGGGTGCTGCTAGCCACCAAGGATGATGTCAGTATGGATACAAACAGGCTACCACTTCCAATTCAAATGTGCCCATAATGGGCGTGCTGATGACTACTTTGCACCATGCATGCCCACTGGGTTCATTTGCATTTTACAGATGAATATCATGCCACAGTTCCCAGTACTATTTGGTCTGGGACACAATTCTCCATGGGCTGGCTGCAGTCCAGGTCCATGTTGGAGAAGCACAACTTTACCTAACCGCTGTGCAATACAAGCCATTATTCAGTCGGATAGTGCCAGTACGCTATTTGACTGAATACAGCAACCTCTGGATTGGGCACAAGAGCAGCAAAAACATGTATGCTCTGCTTTTGCACTTTTTTTTCAATATTTGGTCCCTGGCATTTCTGTTTTTGCAGAGTTTTTGATACCTTTGAGCATGCAAAAAAACTGAGATAATGTCTATGCTCAGCCTTGTTTTTTTGTAAAAGAACATATCACTTACTTTGTTTGCTCTATTCCTTGATGTACAGTAATCCTCCCTACACCCTTTGGTTGTACATTTCCTTGTCAAAAAAGTAATATTGAGCTGTACAGTTTGTCGATAGCACAGCACTCCACTTTCCTTGGCCGGCTGTCTTACCTCATTTTTCACACTGTCTTTTTTGTTTTGAAAAACATATTGTTGCTTGCTCTGTTTTCTCTATTCTCTGGTGTCCAATGATTCCCCCTGGACCCTTTGGTTGAATATTTCATTGCCCAAAAGTGGTATTGTCACACTGCAGTGATGGT
Source organism: Neoceratodus forsteri (assembly GCA_016271365.2). Lineage (NCBI taxonomy): Eukaryota > Metazoa > Chordata > Ceratodontiformes > Ceratodontidae > Neoceratodus > Neoceratodus forsteri. The sequence continues at coordinate 1,299,958,177 of CM028130.1, read as the reverse complement.
ATAGGTCTCCTCTGTCCTCCTCAGCCTGCCACCAACTAACAATTGCAAACTGAAAAGCATATCTTTGCTATTTGTATTTGTTAGTCAGTGGCCAGCTGAGGAGAGGAGCAGTGGTCTGTGCTGGTCATCAAGCTGTGTGGCTCGATATTGCTTTCGGGCAGATGAAATGTACAACTAAAGCATGTAGGGAGAGCCACTGGACACTAGAAAATGGAGCAAACAAAGTAGTGATGTGTTTAGAACAAAATAGACAATGTGGAAGACATGACAGGGCAGCTGTCCATGGAAGAGAGAGGGTTGTGTCAATCAGATTTAGGAGAAAGTTACTGTTTATTTTTTTGTGTTTTTGTTTGTTGGTTTGACCCCCACTGGGCATTACATTTACTATTACCTATCATATCAGCTCCCTTCCTAGCACTGCCCTTTCCTACACTGGATCTTAACCTCCAGGCAGTCCAGATAATGCAGGCTGCACAGTAACTCAGGAGTCAGTGATGTGAGCATTTCAAATCTTGACACGTGTTGACTCACAGTTTATAATAAATAAAAAAAAAAACTGTCAAGCCAATGTGATTCAACATTAGAGGAAGCACACAAATATGCATTTAAAACATACATACAATCCAAAAAAGACACATAGATGCCATTGTTTGTATATATTATTTATTTAAATTAATAACATTACCAAACCATGTCCAACATTTCCTATCTCTTTTATGTCATAATCTGGGACTTTGAGAAAGCAGTGGTAATAAACAGTTACTTCTGCTGAGTCTTCATGGTGGAGGGAATGGGACCCGAGTTGACAGGGAGGGGTAGGGAAGACAAAAGGGTGGATCCTAGCCTGCTCAGCCAAGACAGGGTAAGGGAGGCACTAGGCAGGTTAAAGGTGGACAAGGCAATGGGGTCAGATGGCCTGTACCTGAGAGTACTCTGGGAACTGAGGGAGGAGCTAGCAGCACCACTGATTAAGCTATTTTAACTTGTCCCTGGATACAGGGTGTGTGACAAGTGACTGGAAGAAGGCAGATGTGGTGCCACTGCATAAGGGTGGCAGCAAGGATGTGGCAGAGAATTATCACCCATTCAACCTCACCACAGTGGTGGGTAAGGTGATGGAGGTACTATTACTAAAGGAAAGGGTGGTAAACTACCTGGTGGACAGTGGCCTGCAGGATGATGGGCAGCATGGCTTCACCAGTGGGTGGTCATGTTAGATGAACTGAACAGAGTTCTTTGATGGGATGATGCAGGTGGTTGATCAGGGAGGGGCAGTGGATGTGGTCTATGTGGACTTCAGTAAGGTCTTCAACACCATCCCTCACAGAAGGCTGGTAAATAAGCTGGAAAGCTTAGTGGTGGGATGGAAATGATTAGGTGGGTGGAGAACTGGTTGAAGGACAGAAGCCAGAGTGTGGTGATAAATGGGGCCCACTCCAGAGAGAGGGGGTGATGAATGGGGTGCCCCAGGGGTCGGTACTGGGACCCCTCCTGTTTAATATCTTTATCAGTGACATAGCAGATGGGCAGGAGGGGAGGGAAGGGGAGAGTGTGCCTATTTGCAAATGATATGAAGATATGCAATAGGGTGGACACCCCAGAGGGGGTGGAGGCCAATCCCGTGAGGCAGGACATGAAGATTCTGGAATGGTGGTCAGAAACATGGCAATTGAAATTCAATGACAAAAGTGTGCTGTGATGCACATGGGACATTAAAACCTGCAAGCTGCTTACACTCTTGGGGGAGCTAATTAAGACAACTGAGCAGGAGAGAGATCTGGGGATTATAATATCAAGCAACCTTAAGGTAGGAACCAATGCAGCAAAGCAGTGGGAAAGGTAAATGGAATGTTGGTGTGCATTGGGAGGGGCGTAACTAGCAAAAGGAGGGTGGTACTGATACCTCTTTATAAAACCATGGTGAGGCCACACCCGGAGCACAGGATCCAGTTCTGGAGATCACACCTATGCAAGGACATAGATGGGATTGAGAGGGTTCGGAGAAGGGCAACCAAGATGGTGCACAATATGCAGGGGAAGCCATATGCACAGAGGTGGAGGAAATTGGATCTGTACCCATTGGATACTAGAAGGGAGAGGGAGGACATTATAGTAACATTTAATTATGTGAAGGGGATCAATAAGGTGAGGGAGGGGAGCTTATTTAAAAGGAAGGAGGGGCTAAAACTAAAGTGCATAGTCTAAGATTAGAATGAGGAAGATTTACAGGCAATGTGAGAGGGAGTTACTTCATGGAGAGGATGGTGGAGGCCTGGAATAAATTACCAGAGGCAGTGGTGGGGGCTAAAACAGTGGAGGAATTCAAGAGTGCATGGGACAGACATAAGGGGTTGAAAAGTGAGGGGAAGTGGAGGGCCTATGGCACAGGTGATGAGTGGAGGGCAAGGGCAGACTTGATGGACCAAAGTGGTCTTTTTCTGCTGACTGATTTCTAACTTAGTTCATAATGACAGATTGTTTCCTAGTTTTTACTGATTTTTTGTTACTATTACAGATTGATGAGATAATTGTATGGTGAAATGTAAATTTGGAGGAACACAAATAAGAAAATTGCCAATGTGAAAATAATTTTATTTATGAAAAAAACATAGAGCCTAATGAGATTTCTATTTAGGATGAGAATTCTGTTCAGGAATCAAATTTGGTTATAGTGGCTGAAGAACATGAGTCTGTTAATGAGGCACAACTTGAAGGTGAAATATAGGAAAACATTCCACCAAATAGTGAGGAGGAGCAAGAGGCTGCACATGTGATACCTGACATCAGTAATAGGGAAAAGGAATGAAAAATTATGAGTACGTAGACTACAGTCCACCAAAAGCATTTAAGTCTGCAAGTGGTTAAAGATGCCAGTGAAATAAAAAGTACAACTGTTGAACTGATCTTATGTCTTGGGATTTAAACATTGTAAAATTTATTGTACATTGATGGAATGGGCACATGATTATGCAGCGTAAAGAGTTCCTGATGACTGTAGGCATTTAGAAAAAATTACTAATAAAAACAATTTACCTTGCATTCATGCATTTCCTGTAAATTTTGGAATGCATGATTCATTACTGAAGATATTTGGATTAACAAAAAGTCACAGAGTTCCTCTATCCCTGCACCTTATTACTTAAGGATAACCTTTATTGTTTTTTTATTTGTCAAAAAAAAAAAAACAACACAGGTAGCTCCCTTGCCTCACTGGGAGATCATCCACTGTTGCTTGACAAATTTTTCAATTGACCCCCAGAAAAAAAAATGACAATTCAGTACCACTGACCCATCCTCTTTTGTTTTACTGCACTGACAATGTAAGTCATGGTAGAGCTAGTTGGTCCAAGACTGCGTGTGAAATGAAAAGTACAGGAAGCATCTCCTCATCAATGTGTTGCATCTTGCCTGCCATCCACTCCATTACTGGAATGGATTTATAGATCTCCATCCAGCCAGTTTCTTGTCAGTGGGGATGCAACTAGCCACTTCTTTTGATATTGTTACAGCAGCCACCAGCACCAAGAACAGATACTTTTGAAAATTGAAAGACTATGTATAGTTCTGTCTTTTTTTCAGTCTGTACAGTGTTTTAGCATTCAATAAAGTTTAAAGTTCTTCACATTTTCATCCAATGGCATTTAAGTTATTTTAAGTGAGATTTACGTCACACAGGCTCTGTTAAACTCCATTGATTCAAGGGTCCTGAAAATAATGTATTATACTTAAATGCTGAGTTGTGATAGCTTGCCAATGAGGAAAATAAATTTAAGCAATAACAAAAGAAAGAAGTAATATGGCATGTGGATCAGATTTTGAATTGCAAATGTAATTTTCAGTACAATTTCAGTTAACCATTATTTGTAAGTGGAAATTAAGGAAATTAATTGAAATCAAATCAAAAGAAGCACCAAAAAGTATTTTATTTTGGGGATTAAGATTGAGGGTGAGATCCACATTGTGCAAACCAAAGTAAACAATTAAGGGAATTGTAAGGTTTAAACAATGTAATTACCTCTAATGCAATGGTCAGTTAAGGATACAATTAAGGTATATTTAAGATTCAGAATTAAGTGGAATGTCAGGAATTAGTTTCAGTAAATTAAGTATAAAAAAAGTATTTCTTTTTAGTAATTAAGGGAATACAATTAAGTGTTAAATTAAGGGATTAAATATATTGAATTTTTGTTGTTAAATTAAGGGGAAAATATATTCAGTTTCTGTATTAAATTATTACAATTAAGTGTAAAATTAAGCACTTACAGATATTAAATTTTAAGAATTAAGGGGTACAGATTAAGTATAAAATCAATTAGAAATTCAGGCTTAATCTGAGGAATTAAGGAGTAAAAGTAAGCATAATATTACGTTAAAAATGTCAAAAAAAAAGAAATAACCTCTTAATTTGTGCTCTCTGATTAAGGATGAATTATGCAGAATTTAAGGAAGAAAGAAATCATAGACAATGGTTACATTAAGTAGTAAAATATATTTAATTTAGATATTAATGGACTACAATTAAGTGTAAAATTAAGCACTTACAGATATTTAATTTTAAGAATTAAGGGGTGCAGATTAAGACTAATCACCAAGGAGGGTCATTAGTGGAGTCCCTCAGGGATCGGTCCTTGGGCCCCTCATGTTTAACGCCTGTGTCTCTGACATAAGGAAGGGTATCAGGAGTGAGATGAGTCTCTTTGCAGATGACTCAAAACTGGGGGCTGTGGTGGATGAGGAGGAGGGGAGGGTAACCCTACAGGGGGACCTGGAGGCTCTGGAAAGGAGGTCTAGAAAGCAGAAGCTGAGGTTCAGTGCAGGGAAAGGCAAGGTACTGCACCTGGGAGCCAGAAACCCAGGCCAAGTGTACACCCTGGAGGGGACATGCTACAAGTTTCGATGGCTGAAAGGGACCTGGGGTGGTGGTGGATGTCAAGATGAACAACTCAGAGACTTGTAGGAGGGCAGCGGCAAAGGCCAACAGGATGCTTGGATGAATCGCTAGGGGGCTCACCTCCAGAAGAAGGGAAGTGATACTCCCACTGTATAACTGCTTGGTGAGGCCGCACCTCGAGTACTGCATGCAGTTTTGGAGGCCACATTTAAAGAGGGACATTGAACTCCTGGAGAGGGTCCAGAGCAGGGTAACCAAAATGATTTGGGGCTTGGGGGATAGGACCTATGGGGAGAAGCTCGAAGAGCTAAATATGTACATATTGGAAGAGAGAAGGGACCTGGGGGGCATGATAGAGGTCTTCAGGTACATGAAGGGGGTAAATAGGAGAGGAGCAGTCAGGGTGCTCTGAAGGAAGAAGGGGGGTGCAACTAGAGGGCATGGGTGTAAGATGGGGAGATTCAGGAGAGAAAGGAGGAGGTGCTACTTCACTGAGAGGATGGTGGAGCCATGGAATGCACTGCCCAGGGGGTTGGTGGAGTCAGAAATGGTGGAGGGGTTCAAGAGGGGGTGGGACAGGTACAGAGGAAGGGTTCTGGAAGCAAAAACCAGTGCAGCGAGAATATCCGGGTATGGGAAGGGAGAAGCCAGAGAGGGAGAGGGAGAGGGAGAGGGGGGCAGCAAGATCAGCTCCCAGGGTGGGAGTTGACCAAACAAGCAGACATGAATGACCGTTAGGCCTATTCTGCTGGCATTTAGGTATGTTAGTAAGTATAAAATCAATTAAAAAGTTTTGCTTAATATTAGGGATTCAGGGGTAAAAATTAAGTTAAAAACATTAAAAAATAAGCAGAAATAACCCCTTAATATGTGCACTCAAATTAAGGATGAATTAAGTAGATTTTAAGGATGAAAACCCCTTATTTATTCACTTAATTTTCAACAAAGACTTATATGGAAAAATTAAGGGATTTTTAATGTTTGGAATTAAGTGATTCCTGTTTCATGGTGCTAAGGAGACTACAGTGCCAGCATGCCCCCTGCAGTACTGCCCCACCCTCTGCGGCTTCTTGCCTGTCCATCCCCAGCTTCATCAACCCCCCCAAAAAAAATCTCACAGTCTCCTCCCAATTATTGGTAAAGTACCCCTCCCCCAACAAGGCAACTGACACTGAAAAAAAATCCTTTACTGTAACAGAGTATTTTACAGATACTACTTCAAATTCACTTATGTGGTTAAAAGATCAGTGTGAATCTGTGTTATTGAGCTGTGGGGATCAGTGTTCTGGTGATTCATTTAAAACATGAACATAGACTACTCTTAACACCATGATAATTCACGTCCATTCTTGACTGATGGGCCAGCAACTGGGACAATTCAGTATAGGATGTGCTGGAACAAGTTGTCCGTTCAAGTAAGTCAGCCACTGCCACAGCAGTCTGAGTCAACTAATGCATCCCCAGATACCAGCACAACTTCAAAGGAGACCAACCACCACCAGCAAAAGTCAGGCCACTAAACACACCACACTAGCACTGGTGCTGAATTTGTTGCAATAAAACAAATTCCACTGCTCAAGTCTATGCATGCATTCAGAAAGTGTTACCTACTCACCCATGTTCTGTGTGAATTATGTAACTCAGTGGGGACATAATGCCTTTGATTTGTAGTCATTCTCCAAGAAAGAAGACACTAACTTTTGAAAACTTGTCAGATGTAAAGCCAGAATACAGCATTTCATCATGTTTCACTTTTTCACAGCATGTTATCCACACTAAGAATAAGGCAGTATGCACACTGATGGGGACATTTATGAAATAGGAAGATGGGGATATCTAGAATGGCAATACAAACCAAAGCTTCCTGAGCCTCACTGGGATGAGGTTTTTCTTATCAAACATCACCAACATTGTGCTGCAGCTCCTGCAGGAGTTATATTGAAGCAGACAGATTCACAAAGGCAAATCAGTAGAGGAAGTATCTTACTTACTGTGTGAATAATGGAGGGGAAGCACAGTGGGGGAAACATTATGTGGTTGATCCAATCCCTGCTAGATATCTGAATATACCCTCATGATCTGAAGCTGGGTATATGTGTGATGGACAGTGGTGGTAACATGCTGATGGTAATGAAGTTCAAGGATTTGAAAAAGAAACACAGAAACATAGACCATGAAGGCAGAAAAAGACCATTGGTCCATCCAGAGTGCCCATAACACCCTATCATATCAATAGTCCTTTTGTCAATATGGGCTTTTTGTCTTCATTATCAACCCTCTTTCTCCCTGTCTTGCTGCTATCCTTTAAGATTCTACTAATCTCTTAACTCTGTCCAAAGTCATGCTTGAAATCATTGATAGTTTTGGTGGTCAACACCTCAGCTGGCAGACTGTTCCATGACTTAATCACTCTATCTGAAAAATAAAACTTTCTCAAGTCCCTCCTGGATCTTTCTCTCTCCCTCCTCAGCAGCTTCCACTCATGTCATGTTGTTCTAGATTTGCTATTCCTGTTAAACAGTTCCTCACAGTTCACCTTGTTCATTTCCTTTTATCATAGCACCCTTCATTCAACTGAACTCCAGTGAGTACATTTTCAGTGCCCTGTGTCAATTCTCATAGAATCTGCATTGCTGGCCCTCAAGAATTTTTGTTGGCCTACAGTACAACATCTCCAGCCAGTCTTTGTGTTTCTTTAGGTGAGAATCCACAAGTATGTGGACTACTCCAGGTGTGACCTCACCAGAGATCTATAGAGTAGCAGTGATACATTTTTCCTCCTGCTGTCAAAACCTCTCTTGATACACCCCAGCATCTTGTTAGCCTTACTGTAGGCCTTGTTAAATTTGTTAAATTGTTCAAGAGAGTCACTTATGAAAATGTCTAGGTCCCTTTCCTCAAAAGTAGTACCAAGCTTAACCCCACCCATCCAATACTTCACCATGGGGTTCTTGCTCCCTATATGCATCTACATGTATTTTTTGGCATTAAATTTTAACTTCAAAACCTTGGAACACCTCTTTAACCTTTGTTAGCACTCCATGACTCTGTTACCTCCTCCTCGCTGTCTATTCTAGGTATTTTGCATGGAATTCCTTCTCCTATGTCACTGGTGAACATATTGAAAAGGACTGAACCCATGACTGATCCCTGTGGCACCCAACTGGGGACCTCACGTCCCCTAGACTTCACTCCATTTACCACTACCCTTTGCTGTCTTCCTTCCAACCAAGTTGCCACCCATTTAATTATGTCCTTTACAGCACCCAGATCCTCTAGATTCTTTAATAACCATCTGTGAGGCACTGAGTCGAATGTCTTGCTTAAGTCAAAGTAGAGTAGGTCCACTGCATGACCTTTATCCAATGTTCTAGTTAGCCAATCAAAGAATACTATCAGGTTGGTCTGACAAGGCCTCTCTGCCATGAATCTGTGCTGTTTACTATCCTTAAACCAATATTTTCTCTAGGTAGTCCACTAGAAACTCTCCTCACCCTAGCTGTCTCTGGTGTCCCTCCCTCCTATATAGTAGCCTGCATATCTCCTCCTTGACTAGTGTCTCCATCAGTTTACCTATAGTAGAAGTAAGATTGGCAGGTCTGTAGTTACCTAGTACACACAACAGTAAGAATTCAGGGATGGAGTAGTGTAGCGGTAGCACCGACAAGCACAACTGTAAAAAACATTGCATCAGAATATTTTGTAATTTTTTTTAGTATTTTTTAAAACTTTTTGTGAATGAAGATAATAACACAGATTGGACTCTACATGCAGTAGTCAATATCACAAGCCAGAAAGTCAAAAGATGGTTGGCTGCAATCTTTTGAAAAAATGAAAACAAAATGCAGGTCAAAGTGCAAAATGTCAATAATCTTTTCCCTGCAACTGAGTACACAACATTGAAGGTGTTTTGCACTATTTTGTGGAATTTTTGAGTTTTATAAGTTTTTAAGTCTAGTTTAATACACTAATGGAGACTATTCCTCTTGGTGTAACACCCAAACTGCATCTGAGCAGACACTTGGGAACAACATGGACTATGTCTGAACACTGCACTATGTACTTCATCATCTTGAAAGTGAACTTAACCCAGCTCCCATTTTGACATATAATGAAAAATATAAATGACCAGTTCTGTATATAGAATAACATATAGAAAATAGTTTAAATAATACATTGTAAAACATAAAAATGAAAACCTTGCACTGCTGTCTGCTGCTCTCTTCATCCCTTGAGTTTGCCTTTGCTCTTTTTGCTTTGATGTCATCATCACTTGGGTCTTACCTTTGATCAGTTGTCCACGTCTTTTAGCAAAACTCCAGCCTTCAATCTAGTTTGAAATCCAGCCATAGTCATTTACTCACCATGTGACCCTGAGCAAGTTATTAACCTCTCAGTGCTTCATTCCCTAGAACAGTACAAATTAAAAGAAGGACATGACTGATAATTGGATTTTGGTTGGACTACTGTGTTATGGCTATCTAAACTGAACAATTAATAATAATATTCATTAAACAATACATTGAATTACAGTCAAATCAGATTTAAGAAACTGAAACAGCTACAGACTTCTATGGTTGGTCAGTGAAATATAAGAAAATCAAAGGTGCAATTTAGCTTCCCACCCAGGGCGAATTTCATGTCAGCTGAATGGCTAGAACTACTGCCTTTAGTACTCAGGGACACTGGTTGTATTGTATTTGTATTTTATCCATTTAACTATGAGAAAGCCCCATTGAGAAATGTACATTAATAAAGAAGTCCTGGATAGGACAGAAAATGATACATAAATAAAGAGCAGTGATAGCATACTGTATCTTGCTGCATGTCAATTTGCAGAAAATATCAAGGCTGATAAGGTGAAGGAGAGGTGGCTGAAGTAACTGGAGGTTAATGAGCTGCAGGTCCACCAGTGGCATGTTTTCATGGAGGGAGGTCAAGCCAAACAAATTTAATAGATTTTTTTTTCCACTGGGTGACAAGAAAGGTTTATAAGGAGAGGGAAGTGGATCTGGTATATCTGGACTTCAGTAAGGCTTTTGACGCAGTGCCACACAGGAGACTAGTAAATAAACTGAGCACTCTGGGGTTGGAGAGAAAGTGGTAAGTTGGGTAACAAACTGATTGATTGATAGGAGGCAGAGAGTGGTGGTAAATGGAAGACACTCAGTAGACAGGACAGTGATTAGCAGGGTGCCATACTAATTAGAACTGGGAACATTCTTCTTCAATGTCTTCATAAGTGACATTGCTGAGCAACTGGAGAAGAAGGTGTGCCTCTTTGTGCATAACACAAGCATCTGCAACAGAGTCGGCACTAAGGAAGGAGTGGAGAGAATGCAAAGGGATTTAGGGAAACTAGAGGAGTATTCTAGGGTGTGGCAGCTGGGTTTTAACACCAAAAAGAGCAGTCATGCACTTGGGACAGAGAAACTCATGAGCTGTGTATTAGATGGGGAAGTACTTACACTCAGTAAGCAAGAAATAGACTATGGGATAATCATATCTGATGATCTTGAAGTGGCAGGACAGTGTGACAAGGCTGTAGGTAAGGCTAGTGGGATGCTGGGGTACATAGGAAGGGGGATTTCTTGCAGGGAAAGGAAGTGGTGTTGCCACAGTATTGCTCAATAGTGAGACCCTCCCTAGGGTAATGCATCCAGTTCTGGAGGTTGCAATTCTGCAAGGGCATTCACAGGGTGGAAACAGTGCAGAGGAGGGCTACAAAAGTGGTGCAAGGGTTGCATGAGAAGCAATACAAGGAGAGGCTGTAGGATTTCAACATGTACTCTCTGGATGAGAAGACAACAAAAGGGGACATGACTGAGACCTAAAACTACCTCACTGGGGTGAACAAGGAGCAAGTGGGGGGTTTCTTTCAGTGGAGGAACAGCAATGCAATTAAGCTAGAGGGTGAGGGTGAGGGGTTTAAGAGAGATGTGAGAAACTACTTCTTCACAGAAAGGGTAGTAGATGCCATGAACAGACTGCCAGAAGAGGTGGTGGGGTGAAAACAGTGGGGATCTTCAAGCATGCATGGGATAGGCACACAGGCATAATAAGGAGAGGAAAGGAAGGCAGGATGGATGCCAATTACCCAATTGGGTCCAAGGTATCAGAATAGGCAGGAGAAAAAATAGAGCAGACTGGATGGGCCTGCTGGTCATTTTCTGCAAAAAAATACTATGTGTCTATCTTACAAGGCAATTCAAAGCCAGTAGTGATAGAATAGTTAATTACATGTCAGATCTGCAGAAAGATATCAAGGCAATTATAGACAATCCCAGTTTAGCACAACCATCAGCAGAACTAGAAATAAGTATTTAGCACACTTAAATTGCACAATGTAGTTGTGAAGTTGACATCCTTTAGTGAGAGGAGTAAAAGTGCATGAGTAGACTGAGACACTATAGGATTATGAATACATCCTAATATCAGGTACAACTATCTGTACAATGATTTTTAAGCATTGCTTTAAAGATATTGAAACTAACTAGGTTTTCTAGTCCATAGCACACTTATTCCAGAGTGTAAGGGCAAGACAGCTGAATCTGGATTGAATAAGAGGTATGGAATATTGGGGGTTCTTCATAGATTACAGAGTAATTCCTCAGACCATACAAGTGTGTAGTTCTTAAAACATGGAATAAAATAATGACTTGTCCCCCCAGATGATGCCCCTGACATTGACTCGGTGCTGGACTATTTCATTAGCTCCTTCAACTCAGCCTGTGATAGATTTTCCCCTACTCTAAATGTGTTATCAAAGACGCAGACACCCCCTGGATCTCTTAGGCTGTCATGGACCAAATGTGACATAGAGACACCCTCTGGCACCTAGCCCTTGAATCCGGCAAGCAGTCTGATAGACAACGCAATCAGGCAGCAAAGATTAAATGTATCTGGGACATTCGAAAAGCCAATGCTGAATATTACCAGGCATCCCTCTCCTTCTCCTGGAGCTCAGGTCACAAGTTTTGGGACAACCTGAGTGCCTCAGTGGAAAGTCTGTATCTTCCCACCCCACCCCCAACTCGACATCAATGGCTGTATCACGACTGACCTCAAACTCATTGCTAACACCCTAAACTCCTCCTTTTCTGACCTCAGCAGTGTGCTCCCCCTGTTTTTGCTCCCCACACCTATCCAATCCTCCCACTATCTATGCCCCCTTCATTTGAAAACTATCTTCCAGTGGGAGGCAAAGCCCTATCTATTAAAAGCTTTAAGAAAGTCTCTCTGCTGCTGTGAGTCTCTGGACCTAAAAATATTACACTTAACTCTAGATGAAGTCCCCCCCAACTAGCATTCTAAATCACTCCCTCTGCCTATGTAAATTCCCCTCCAAATTAAAAACCACTGTCATCACACCCATCCTCAAAAGTGGTGACCGTACCTCTCCGGGGAACTACTGCCCCATCTCCATACTTCCCCCTCTCTCTCTCTAAGACCCTGGAAAAATAATCTCTGACCAGCTCACTGACCACCTCATTAAATATGACCTCTGCCAAGAACAACATGGCTTCTGAAAAGGACACAGCACCACCTTGGCACTGCTAAAATTTACCACTGCCATCCACTTGACTGTGGGCATCTGACTGGGTCTGCATTCATGGACTGTCAAAAGCCTTTGACACCATTAACAACTCCCTCCTACTGTCAGCCCTCACCCTCACTGGTCTCTCCCTAGATACTGTCAACTGGTTCTCTGACTACCTATTAGGCAGATCTCAGCAGGTCAAGATAAATAACGCACTCTCCACCTGCCTCCCCATCAGTTCTGGTGTACCCCAGGGATCCATCCTGGGCCCCCTTCTTTTCAGTATATTTCTCAACTCCCTTCCCAAGGCCAGCTGTGGGAAACTGGTCTTATATGCTGATGATGCAGTACTCTTCTCCACCCACACAGACCATACCCTCATGCAACAGTCCCTCCAACAATCTTCCAAAGAAGCTGAATCTTGGTTCTCTGAGCACTGGCTGGTGCTAAATTACAAAAAAAAAAAAAAAAACTATGATGTTTGCACACACCCAGAACAAACATAGGGTCTCCCACTGCTAATCCTTAATTCCCAACTGGTACTCCTGGATCAGGTAAACTCCTTTAAATATCTCAGGGTCACTCTTGACTCTACTCTAACCTATCATGAACATATTCACCTCCTTAGTTCCACAGTCAACACCCGAATTGGTCTACTCCACCACTATAAGCATTGTCTCCCACCAGAAGCCCTGCAGCTTGCTGTCTCTTCTTCTATCCTATCCCTTATTGACTACAGGATCCTGATCTATGGGGCAGCTGATAGCACCGCCCTCCATAAAATCAGGGTCTCTTTAAATAAAGCATGTCACCTTGTTACTGGTTGTGACCGGCTGACACATACTTGCTCACTTTATAGTCTTACTAACTGGCTTGATTTTGATGGGAGACTTAGGTACCAGACCTGTCTTCTTGCCAAAAAGATCACAAATGGTCTCACCCCCCCCCCGGCCTCACACCCCTAATGCTACCTGCACCCGTGTTAAAAGCCACCAACAGTTCATCCAAATCCCCCTTTCAGATTCCCCACTGCAAAATGGCCTTAGGTCAGAGAACCTTCCATTACAGGGCTCCCCTCTTGACGAACACACTTCCCAGTGCCATCACCTCTAAAAATAAACTTGGCCACTTCAGAATCCTTCTCAGGGAACATCTCTGCTCTATAGGGGCCTGTGACTGTTTCTAGCCAACCCCCTATGTTCCTTTGCCTATGTCAAATCACCCCACCCACTACCCCATACCCCCCACCATACCTACCACTCATTATTTTTATTACTATTTTCCCTGCCTAAGGACTAGTATCACTTTGGACACCTATCCTGCCTGATTTCTACTGGCTAGCCCAGCATAACCCCCCTATTGATTCACCCTCAAGACTATAACCATTGTCTAATCTCTCTCTCTAGGAGCTACATTCCCAATTGTAACAATGTCTTATTATGACCACCAGGCTCTGTAACTCATTGCATATGCTCTTTGATGATCATCTGGCTTACGTATTGTACACTGTTTCACTGACATGGAGCATTTGTAAAGGCATCTCTGACTCAAAGGTTTGTAATTCCGATATGTTAAATAAATAAAAATAAAATATACTGTATGAAGGCAAATTATCAAGCACGGTTTTGAAGATACATAGATAGAGGTTTTTTAATGTTAAACATTTTATTAGAGAAATTTCACCATACAAAAAACGCAGCCCATATGGATTCTACTCTAATTTCTACAGAACTGTGACTTCCAACCTGTCTAATCCCCTTGCAGTGCTCTTAAATGAAAGTTAAATGAAATGAAATGAAAATGAAAGCTAAGTTGAAGGAGCAACTGGAACCAACCCTACAAGAAGCAATCATAACTCTTCTTCACAAACCTAATGGGAGGCTATAGGCCTATCTCACTCTTAAATATTGATGTGAAAATATTAGCAAAAATTCTAGTCACCAGAATAAATATGGTTTGGCACTCACTGATAAGTCCAGAAAAAGTGGTCTTTCTGCAAGGCAGATTGGCCACTGACAACTTGTGTAAACTGGCTCACATACTTTCTGCATCCAGGGACACTCAAACTCCAGCAGTACTTCTTCCCCTGGATGCAGAAGAAGCTGTTAATAGAGTGCCCTGGCCTTTTTTGTTTGAAATCCTTAAAGAATTTAGTTTATCTTCCTCTTTCATAGAGTGGGTCAAGTTACTATACTCACACCCTTGAGACAGAATATTTTGTAATGGTATCCTCTACCCGCCTTTTGATTTAGAAAATGGTACCAGGCAGGGCTGTCTCCTCTCCCCCAAACTTTTCAACCTATACAGCTATATTAGTTTAACTGATAATTGCTCAAAAATAAAATAGTACTAATTGCCTAAATTGCATATTTTCAGTGAGTATAAATTAGGAGCTACTGCATCATGTGAAATTAAATTTGCACAATTGCAGCCAACTAGCACCATGCACTAAATATAGCTTGTGTGAGAGTAAACAGTTCTTCAGTATTAGTTAAAGGCCCTGGTTAAATCCACAGATCTGCATTGGTTACAAGACTATTGTCAAGGGCATGAGAAACATAATTCATGAACTTGAAGAGGGCTGTTATTCTGCAATCCTTCATAACCCCACGTAGGTCATCTGCTAAGAGGTGGTGGGCTCCATATTCAAAGGTTAGCATGGGCAATAATGAGTTAGCACCCATGCAAACCTTGGTTTGCACCACCAGCTGAGAACTCATACATCCCACTCATGCAACTGATGATCCTCTTCAATAGCTGCTTTGCCTGTCATTCAGTTTAAATCCCTCTGACTGCCATGTTAATTGTCCTCCTAAGTCCCCCTTCCTCCCTCCTGAAGCAGTTGCATCTTAACTGGGGAATGCAGGAAATTATTTGCCTTGGAATGCTCTCTAGATGACTATAGAAGAAGATGTTCCCTATTGCAACAAACTCTTAGTAAGTGTTAGCTTGCCTAATATTTCATGGTTATTCCTCACAGGCTTCAGGACTATAGAGATCATGGAACAGATCTCTAGTAATAGCTGGGCTGCAGTTGTACAAGGAGAGAGGGGCCAATAGTTAGAGGAATTGACATGGCCTGTCTTAAAACCTGGTGCACTGTACTGCAACAAATTCTGTCTTACACTTCCTGTCTGGCATTTCATCATACTTAAGATGATCCTTCCATTACTTGACTAAACCCTTACAGAAATAATTATATGAAATGTTCTCTTCCAGAAATAATTATATGAAATGTTTTCATGCTGCACACATAAAACTACCCAAGTGATATACGTGCTGCAAGTATAATTTAAATGTTATATTGGAACCAATTGCATGCATAAGGTATGCGTGCATCAAGCAAGTGTGGAAACCATGATTTTTATGTTAAATTGGGAAAAAAAGCATGCATGTGGTATGCATGCAAAAAGCAAGTTGTCACTGATAACTCCACATGTAAAAGTTCAGTGACTTGCTCAAGATCACACCATACACAAGAGTTGGTTGATGAGATCAGACCCAGGATTTCATGCCTCCAAGTCTCCTGGCTTGCAGTTCAGTGTCTTTAACCACTGAGTCATACTGTCTGTACACATATGACTCACTTGTACTCCAATGCATACTATATCTGTTTACATCTGCACACAAGTGGCATGCTTTTAGCCACTGTTATGCTTTTCAGTTTTCTTCTCTTACTCATCTTATTTCCACAGCTGAACTGTAGCACACATGCCAATGGAAACACATGTGGTTTTTCCCACCCTCAATACACAAACTTACCCACAAAACCACTTAATTACTTCTGTCTGGACTGTACTCCTACTGTACTATTTTCTCTCCATAGTTTTGAATGTTTCCATGAAAACAGACTTTAAGGGGTAAACACAAAAGTAGCAATAACTCAACATACATAAACAAGGCCAGTCCACCCCTATGCACTCACACTGTAGCAGGTATGGCCATGCTGCTACAAACAACCCACCGAGTATAGATATAAGTAAAAAGTCTCTTACTTGTGTACTAGGGAGCCAGAGGCAGGAGTCTTTAAGAGATGATGTCCATGGGTCAGAGTGCTGGGCCTTGAAATGAATGGAGTTATTTTTTATTACAATTTTATATGTTATGGTGGTGAGTTGGTGAATAATGAAGGCCACTGTTCTACTAACAAGACCCTTGTTAGTCGAGTGGTGGTCTTCATTAATCTCCAACTCTCCATCAATAATGTATAAAATAGTAATAAAAAAATATCCCCATTCATTTCAGTGGTGCACACCCCTGAAGTCTCCTTTACCCTTTTCCATAATGTGCCTTAGGAGGCAGTATAATGCAGAGGTTTAGGACTCTGAGCTGCAAACCTGGAGACCTGAGTTTGAATCCCACAACTCCCACTTGCATACTGTGTGACTCTAAGCAAGTCACTTAACTTCCTTGTGCTCCTAGGTCGCACCTGGAAACAAGCTTTGGCTTAATGTGCCTTTCCTGGTTAAACAATTCCCCCCCTTAGAGTGGGGATGTGGAGGTCAGCTTCACTGGGGGTGGGGTCATAAGCCTGACTATAGTGGGGCTCCAATAGTCTCTACATACCATACTACTCAACTGTCTGTGAATGCAAGGAACAGCTCTAGAATGTCTGTAACAGCTGTAAAAGGTACAACTTATTTGTTTTGACTGAAAAATGATATGCAAATCAGAAAAAATTTAAATGTATAAATTCATCAGTATATACCCCAGAGCAGTGCATCAGATTTGGACTTAAACCCACCCAGTTCCTAGCCAATGTTTTTTCCAGGCTGAAGTTCTGCCCCACCCCCCAAAAAGAACTTTGTCTCAATTTTTCTTCCTGAATCCATTCCACTCAATACTCAACCCTTATGGGTCATGAAGCCACTCAAAGGTGAAGAAATGTGAAAAAACACATCAATAGTTCAGTCCTTCATCCTTTCCCAATCCCCCTGAAGAACAAAATATTTACTTTTACTTACCCAGCCATATGGCCAGAACCTGCAGCATGGCACAGTGTGCCACCAGACCAGTTTTTTCATCTGCTCCCCCTCTCTTCTTCCACCAGATGCTGGATGCTACAACTGACCATCACAGGTCCCAAACATGGTCTGCAACCAAGTCACCTCACCAACCGAACCCGCCCAACTGGGGTTGCTTGCTTTGTGCTTGGTTGCTGCTGTGGTTGCTGCTGCACTGCACTGATCAAGGCCTATGAAGGCCACCCACACCCCTGTCACCACTGCTGCCTAGATTGCTGCCATGGGGGTCTGTGCTGTTGTTTTTTCTAAGGTGAGCCTACTAGAGTAAGTAGGTAGCCTAATCATAAGTTAGCTTCTAGCTCACCCTCTGCCCCTTCAGCCTCCAGGGGAGATGGAGACTCACTAAGTGTAGACCAACATAAATATGCTGCCACAACACTGCTATTGAGAGTTCAGTGCTCACAAACTCCTCCCAAGCTATAGTTTACAGTCTGTCTACACTGTGGCAGAAAGGACAGTGTTGCACTTGCAAGACTCATGTGCTCTTTCTTGGTTGGAGCTCATTCACATCACATGTGATTGTGCCAACGCTAATAGGTGGAGAGAGTGGATAACACAATGCAGACACAGTTGAGTCTGGAGAGTACCTGCAGCATGAACACATATAGGTCAGGTGGGCACTTACTGTGCAAAAGATTAAATCCAAATGTAATGCCATTATTGCCACACCATAAGAATGACCTAGGCACAAATATGGAGGGGGGGACAACTGCCCCCTCTGCCCTACCTAAATGGCTCCCCTGCTTAATTGTATAAATTCATTCTCAGGTGCTAATGCAATGGTTTCTGTTGTGTTCTGAGGTACTGTATCTCCATGTTTCAGGATATGTCCTGATCATCATGTGGGTTAGTGTCCCTCATTGTCCCTCATTTTGAGTGTCCATGTTCCACATTTCAGTGACAAAATGTGAGGTATGGTGCATGCTTCCAAGAGCCTACTCAGCACAAAGAGTGCTGAGCATGGCCATAGTGTATATGCTCCATACAGAATGACAAAGGGAAAGTAAATGAGCCATAACAGTCATGGAGAAACACATTTGTAGCACTAAATATGCATAAGGGATTTGTATGGCCCAAAACAAAAAGTTCAGGCTTCCAACACAGAGGCCCCTCTTCACACATCTGGAATGGGGATGTTGACTGACTATATCCTAGGCATTTAATGCAGTAAACAAACAATACTTTATAAATTAATGCGATTTAATGCAAAAATCAAAAGCCTTAAACAACTTGCAAAATGATCAGAATTAATGAGTTTACCTAATTTTTATGGAATTCAAATAAAATGCATTTGAATGACTCTAATTGCTAGCAGTAGTATGATAAATAGAAAGTGATGTGTTTTTAAGTGAGATGTGCACCAGCTTAGTTGCTGCACACATGGCAAGCATGCAACACTTGAACCTAATGTGATTTCTAAATTATGTTCACACCAGCTTAAATGCTGCATTCATGTCAAGTGTGCAACACGCGAACCTGATGTAACTTTTAGAAGATGTTCACACATGCTTACCTGCTGTGCATATGTCAAGCTTGCAGCATACAAATCTGATTAACTTTTTAGACCTGTTTCACTTAGGATCTCTTTATTTATGTGAATTGCATGCAAACATTGCACAATTAAACATGTGACATGTATTCTGCATATACACAGCACACCAATATTTCTGTAAGGGATTTCATGCTGCGCACATACAACTTCCCATGTGATATGCATGCTGCAAGCATGATTTAAATGTTAAATTTGAACTGATTGCATGCATGTGGCATGCATACAGCAAGCAGGTGTGAAAAGCATGATTTCTATGTTAAACTGGAACAGATTGCATGCATGTGGCATGCGTGCAAAAACAAGTGGTCACTGATAACTCCACACATAAAAGTTAAATGACTTGCTCAGGATCACACAGTATGTAAGCTGGGGTTGATGAGCTTCAAACCCAGGTCTTCAAGTCTCCTGGTTTGCAGTTCAGTGTCTTTAACCTCTAAGCTATACTGGCTGCATACTTATAGCTTGCTTGTACTTCAATACAAATCAGCATACATCTGAACACAGCAGCATGCTTACAGCCACTGATATACTTTTTAATTTTCTTGTCTCCCCTCACCTCAGCTGCACAGCTGAACTGTAGCACAAATACCAATGGAAACACATGTGGTTCTTCCCACCCCAAATACACACACTTACCCACAAAACTACTTACTAACTTCTGTCTGGCCTGCACTCCTGCTATTTTCTCTCCATAGTTTTGAATGCTTCCACGCAAACAGACTTTAAGGGACAAACACAAAAGCAGAAATAACTTGACATCCACCCATATGGCCAGTCCCCCCCCATGCAGACACACTGTAATGGGTGCAAACATGCTGCTACAGACAACCCACCAAGCATAGATATAAGTTGAGGATGTCTTACCTGATACTAGAGAGCCAGAGGTAGGAGTCTTTAGGAGATGTTGTCCATGGGTAAGAGTGCTGGGATGTACCTCTTGAAATGAATGGAGTTATTTTTTATTACTATTTTATACATTATGATGGTGCGATGAAGAATAATGAAGGCCATTGTTCTACAAAGAAGGCCCCCTTTATTCAAGTGGTAGCCTTCATTAATCTCCAGCTCTAAATCAATAATGTATAAAATAGTAATAAAAAATGCCCTAATTCATTTCAATAGGGCATGCCCCTGCGCTCTCCCTTGCCCTATGTCATAAAGTGCCTGAGCTTAGGGATGTGGAGGTCAGTTTCATTGAGGAGGATATAAGCCTGCCTAGAGTGGGGCTCCAATAGTTTGTGCATACCATACCACTCAACGGTCCCTGAATACAAGGGACAGCCCACATTTTACCCCTGAAAACTGTTCTGCCCCATATCTATCCCTCTTGGAAAACATGCTGCTCACACAGAGGATGTCCTGTAAGTTTAGACTTTATGGCAGGGGCCCCATTTCAGATTTCAGCAGGGGGATCCAATAACCAGTTGAAGCCAAGTGCTAGTTAGCCTCTAGCAGCAAGCTCTGGAATGTCTGGAACATCTCTAAAAGGTAAAACTTATTTTATGTTACTAAAAAGTGATATGCAAATCAGAAAAAATTCAAATGTATAAGATTCATTTGTCTACACCCCAGAGCAGTGCATCAGATTTAATCTTAAACCCACCCAGTTACTTATCAATTTATTTCCTGGCTGAAGTTCTGAAACCCCACCCCAAAAAAAAAAAACTTTTTCCCAATTTTTCTCCCCAACTGCATTCCATTCAATACCCATCCCATATGGGTTGAGAAGCCATCCAAGGGCACAGAAACATGAAAAACACCTCAATATTTCAGTTCTTCCTCCTTCTCCAATCCCCCTGTAAAACAAATATATATTTTTTTATTTACCCAGCCATCTGGCCAGAACCTATGTCCTAGCCCCGTGTACCACAAGCTCAGTTTTCAGTCTGCTTCTCCTCCATCCTTCTTCCATAAGCTGGATGTTAGATCCAACCATCCCAGGTCCCCAGTGTGGTCTGCAACCAAGTCACCTCACCCACCAAACCCAGTCAACCTGTATTGCTTCTGTGTTGCTTGGCTGCTGCTGTGGCTACTGATGCACTGCACCGATCAAGGCCTGTGAAGGCTATCCACACAGCAGTCACTGCTGCTGTGAGGCCTAGCTTGCTGCCATTAGGGGGGATGCTGTTTTTTTTTTGTGAGGCAAACCTAGTAAAGTAAGCAGGTAGCCTAGTCTCAAGTTAGCTTCTAGCTCACCCCCAGTCCCTTCAGTCATCAAGTGAAACAGAGACTCACTAAGAGTAGACCAACAAAAATATGCCATCACAACACTGCTATTGATAGTTCAGTGCTCACCAACTCCTCCAAGCTGTAGTGTGCAGACTGTCTACTCTGTGGCAGGAAAAACAGTGTCCCACTCATGTGTCTCATGTGCTCTTGCTTGGCTGGAGCTCCTCCACAACATGTGTGATGGCACTGCCACTAATAGGAGGAGAGAGTGGACAACACAATACAGACACAATCAAGTCAGAGTGCACCTGCAGCTGAGCACAACACAGGCCAGGGAAGCACTTATTGTGCAAAAGATTAAATCCAAATTTAATGTCATTATTGTCCACACCATAAGAATGACCTAGGCACAATGTGTGAGGGGGACTGCCTGCCCTCTCCTACCTAAATGGCTCCCCTGCTTAATTGTATAAATTCATTCTCAGGTGCTAATGCAATGGTTTCTGTTGTGTTCTGAGGTACTGTATCTCCATGTTTCAGGATATGTCCTGATCATCATGTGAGGTTAGTGTCCCTCATTGTCCCTAATTTTGAGTGTCCATGTCTCTCATTTCAGTGACAAAATGTGAGGTATGGTGCATGCTTCCATGATCCTACTTAGCACAAAGAGTGCTGAGCATGGCCATAGTGTATATGCTCCATACAGAATGACAAAGGGAAAGTAAATGAGCCATAACAGTCATGGAGAAACACATTTGTAGCACTAAATATGCATAACGGGATTTGTATGGCCCAAAACAAAAAGTTCAGGCTTCCAACACAGAGGCCCCTCTTCACACATCTGGAATGGGGGATGTTGACTGACTATATCCTAGGCATTTAATGCACTAAGCAAACAATACTTTACAAATTAATGCCAATTTAATGACAAAAATTGAAAGCCATTAAACAACTTGCAAAATGATCAGAATTAATGAGTTTACCTAACTGTAATGGGAAATCAATGCAAAGGGTATTTTAATGGCTCTCATTGCTAGCATTAGTATGATAAATAGAAAGTGATGTGTTTTTTAAGTGAGATGTGCACCAGCTTAGTTGCTGCACACATGGCAAGCATGCAACACTTGAACCTAATGTGATTTCTAAATTATGTTCACACCAGTGTAAATGCTGCACTCATCTCAAGCATGCAACATGCAAACCTGATGTGATTTTTAGATGTTCATACCAGCTTACCTTCTGCATACATGTCAAGCTTGCAGCATGTGAATCTGATGTGCTTTTTACACCTGGTTTGCATAGGTTAACTTTGTGTATGTAAACTTCATGCAAATATTGTACAATTAAGCATGTGACATGCATTCTGCATGTATGCAGCACACTTATATTTCTGTAAGGGAAATTATGTTGTGTAAAGTGATGCCCTGAAAATAACCTTGGCCAGGCTGGATACTTTCTTCCTTTCATTTTGTCATTGCACCTTTAACTGTCCTCCCCACACTCACTGCTGCTCCACTAACTCCATCCTCTCCTTCCCCTACCTTGAGTCCAGGCACGTCTTTCACTATGAGCAATACAAAGAGCACAGCACACAGTGTCTCACCGTAGTTTAAGAAAAATGTACTAACCGACTTGTAAATATATCAGAAGTGCCTCTGAATTATGACAAAAAAATAAGTGGTGGTACAAACATTGAATCTGCTCACTAGCATGGCTGCCAGCACCCCAGTAATAAACTTATCATTTTGTCATGAGCTTCATCAGAGGTCACTGTCGCTCTGCCTCTTTCCTCTCCAAATACAGATTGGTTCCCTCCTTTGCTACCCCTCTATCCTCATCATACCTACCCTGTCCTCCTTTACTACCTCTGCTAATCTGACTTACATTCTTTTGCTATTCCCCACTGTAAAATTTCTGCAGGGCAGTGCACCTTCTCTTCCCCTGCCCACCTTTTGAACAGCCTCCCACCTGTCCTGCTCCTACCCTTCTTTCTCTTGCATTACAGCACTTCTTCATGACCTCATCTCCCATTTCCTTCACTTGCAGCTAATCTTTTACCTCACTCATCCCTCTCTCTTTTTGTTAGATCTCCCTCTATCTTGTCCAATGCCACCTGCCCAATAGCACCTCAGTGTTAGAAATCCTTTGGCTGCCCTACCAGTAGGCATCATCACATTAGTTGTTGTTTGTTTTTGTCCTGTACCAAACAAATTAAAATTACACTTTACATTGTAAGTGCAAAGATGAATGTGTCGGCAGTCTTTTAAGCCATGCTTCCTGTCTGTGGCTCATTAGTAGAAATACATGACTCAGGCTGCAGATGTTTCAGCAAGTATGCCTGAAGTTCTGCAATCCATGCAGACACAAACACATACAGTACGTATGCATTCAGTAGTGAGTAGAATGGACTAAAAACGTGATTCTTTCACTGTAAGCAGAGAATAAAAATGACACTGTAATACTTTAATACTGTAAATAAATAAAAAGAGAACTAAGAGAGCTTCAGTAGCAGATAAGTAGTGGAATTGCAGTATAATGTGGGGAGTGGTGCAATGTAGTGGCTGTGGGGCAGCCATATTCAGGCAGACCTTCTGGACACTGAGGTGCTGCCCTATCTGCATGCATCTCTCGGGACTGAGGGATGAGGTAGCCAGACTCAGAGCAGAAGTAAACTGGGTCAGGAGTACCATCACCCCTGTCCAGGAACCACCCAGTCAATGCAGCTGCCTCAAAGGATGCCGAGAACGAGGAGCACTTGGATGACAGTGGGCTCAGGGAGGTTAGAGCAGTCAGGCAGAGGCACATCCCAGATCCTATTCCTCTCAAGAACTCATATGCCACACTGGCAAATGAGGACAACCAAATAGAGGTACCCAGGAAGTGGAAGGAAAGGATGTGGAGGTTAGGCAAGGAGGTGACCTCAGTGGGGAAAGCAGTGGACCCCAGAGGAGGAGGAAGAGATCCTGGTGGGGACTCCATCATAGAGGGATCCAGCTAGGAACACAGGGGGGAGGACAGGAGGTGAGGTGCCTACCAGGTGCCACGGCATGGAGGGATGGAAGGAAGATACTGGGGATCACTGGGAAGGAAAGACAGGAGGGTGAGCTGGATGTCATTATCCACCTAGGTACTAATGACTTGGCAAATGGGGAGCCAAAGGAAGTTCAGGAAGAGTTTAGGAAACTGGGGAGGGTCTCAAGCAAGTAGCTACTTCTGTCACTTTCTCAGAAGTACTACCTGTGAGAAGCAAGGAGAGCATAGGAGTGCATGCACCAGGAACTTTAACTCATGGTTGAAGAACTGGTGCTGTGAAGGGTTTGGATTCATTGGTGGCTGGGGACCCATCTGGAGGGATGGAGGTTTGTTCAAGCCTGACGACCTGCATCCATCCTGGAGGAATCAAGCACTCAATGATAAGTTTAAATGCTACATTGACAAGCATTTAAACTAGCAGAGGGGTGGCAGACCAGCAAGGATGGTACCTACTTGCTCACCCCACAGCTAGTAATGGAACCAGTGAACCAGAGGAGTGGCTATCTCTGCAAAGCAGTGTGCAAAAGTTGGAGATTAGTGTCCAAAAGGTGGATAAGCAGAAAAGGGCAAAATTCAGCAGAAGGGCAGACAGCAAGGAGAACCAGGGATAAATGACAACCAAGGAAGGGGCTGGGTAGAACAGTGAAGCAGTCTAGGGAGGTCAAATCATGGAAAGCCATGTGTGCAAATGCCAGGAGCCTTAGCAACAAGATGGAAGATCTGGAGGCTGTCATGGTACAGTCAGACCTGGACATTGTGGCCATCACTGAAACCTGGTGTAATGATAACCATGACTGGGAGATGGCCATACCTGGCTACAACATATTCAGAAGAGACAGAGCAGGCAGGAAGGGAGGAGGAGTGGCACTGTATGTGAAAATGACATAAGGGCCACACAGATCCAGGAGGAACAAATGGGGAGAGATACTGTGGGTTAAGCTGGAAAGGAAAATGGGGCCAGCCATCCAGCACAGGTGGTCTATAGACCACCAGCCCAGGAGGAAGAAACAGATAGGGAGTTGATGCTAGCCATCCAAAGGATGGCTGACAAGGTGAGGTAGTACTGGTTGGAGACTTCAATATACCAGATGTGGACTGGAGCATCCCAGCAGCAGCATCAACTAGGAGCAGATTTATCCTGACTCTTCAGGGTGCCTTCCTCAAGCAACTGGTCATGGAACCAACTCGGCAGAAGGCAATACTGGACCTTGTGCTCACAAACAGGGACAGTGTGATGGGGGTAACAGTGGGGAGCACCTGGGTAACAGTGACCACCAGTCATTGTGGTTTGAAATCACAGAAAGAGCAGAACCAAACCACACAAAAACACGTATCCTGGATTTTAGGGGGGCAGACTTTGGGAAAATGGGGAGATGCTTGAAAGAGGCATTAAGGGGAATGGGACAGGAATCAGGGATTGAGGAACAGTGGGCAGTATTTAAAATGGGGATTATAAGAACAACAGAATTATGCATTAAGCAGGTTAGCAAGAGGAAAAGAAAGAGGAGACCATTATGGTTTTCCAAAGAGGTAGCAAAGAAAGTGAAAGCCAAAAGACTGCATTCAGGCAATACAAAAAGACACAGGCAGAAGGGATAGGGAGAAGTACCAGGAGAAACAAAGGAGGCAGGGAAGTCAGTAAGGAAGCCAAAGCTCAGACAGAAGAACACATTGCAAAATCAGTGGTTAAAGGGACAAAACCTTTTACAGGTACATAAGGAAAAAGAAGGACAAAGGGAGGATAGTTAGACTGAAGGGGAGGATGGAAGCAGCGTGGAGGATGACAACAGTAAAGCTGACATATTGAACAGGTATTTCTGCTCAGTCTTTACTAAGGAAGAGGGGGTAATGGGTCTGAAGGGAGTACAAGGGTGAGAATGGTGCAGAATGAACACAAGTCCCTTTACACGAGAAAGGGTCCTGAAGGAACTGGAAGTAATAAGAGTTGACAAAGCAATGGGGCAGATGGGTGCACCCCAGGTCCTTAAAGAACTAAGAGAGGTGGTGGCTGAACTCTGGCTATCCTGTTCAGCCAATCACTGGAAACAGGGAGGTACCCAAAGACTGGAGGACAGCAGATGTAGTCCCCTTATACAAAAGTGGGAACAAAGAGGAAGCAGGGAACTACAGACCAGTCAGCCTCACCTCGGTAGTGGGAAAGATCATGGAAGCACTACTGAAGGAGAGATTGGTGGAACATCTGGTTGTCAATGGACTACAGGACCCAAGGCAGCATGAGTTTCACCAGGGGAGGTCATGTCAGACCAACCTCATTGAATTTTTGACTGGGTGACTAGGGGTGGATCAGGAGGGCAGTGGACATGGCCTATCTGGACTTCAGCAAGGCCTTTGACACTGTGCCACATAGAAGACTATTACACAAACTGGGGAAAATGGGTGTGGGCAGGACAGTAGTGTGGTGGGTAGGTAACTGGCTGGGTGGCAGGACACAGAGTGTGGTGGTAAATGGCTGTCACCCACAGAGGGAAGAGTGACCAGTGGGGTACCACAGGGATCAGTGCTGGGACCGGTCCTATTCAACATCTTCATCAGTGACATTGCACAGGATATAGAAGGCAGAATTTCACTGTTCGCTGATGACACAAAGCTCTGTAACAGAGTAGACACACCAGAGGGTGTAGACAGAATGAGAAGGGACCTGCAGAAACTTGAAGAATGGTCAAGGGTTTGGCAGTTGAAATTCAATGCAAAGAAGTGCAAGATAATGCATATGGGGCACAAAACCCTGGCACAATATATCAGTTGGGGGTGAGGATATAGCATGCACCAAGCAGGAAAGGGATCTTGGGTTGTCATCTCTGATGACCCTCAAGGTAGGGAAACAGTGTGACAAGGCATCAGGTAAAGCAAATAGGATGCTGGGATGTATAGGCAGGGGCATCACCAGCAGGAAAAGGGAGGTCATAATCTCTATACAAGACACTAGTGAGGCCCCACCTGGAGTACAGTGTACAGTTCTGGAGACCATACCTACGTAGGACATAGACAGGGTAGAGAAGGTTCAGAGGAGGGCAACAAAAATGGTGCATGGGTTGCATCACAAATCCTATGAAGACAGGTTGAAGGAACTGAACATGTACTCCTGGAGGAGAGGAGGAGAGAGGGATATGATAGAGACATACAAGTATCTTACAGGGAGGAACAGGGTGCAGGAAAACACTATTTTTAGCGAAAAAGATGTTTCAGGACTAGAGGGCATGGGATGAAGTTGGAGGAGGACGATTCAGAGGAAACATGAGAAAGAATTTCTTCACAGAACGGGTGGTGGACAAGTGGAACACCCTGCCAGAGGAAGTGGTGGGGGCTGAAACAATCACGGGATTTAAGAATGCATGGGATAGACATAAAGGAATTCTAGAGGTCAGGGGTAAGGGGAAATAGACTTCTAGGAAAACAAACTGAACTTACAAGCTCAAATGGGCAGACTAGGTGGGCCATAGGCCCTTATCTGCTGACACTGTCTATGTATCTATGTATCTATGTATGACACTTTGAAAAAGGGAAACTGGACAGAAATCTTAGTTGAGGCTCACATGAAAGAGCCTGTGCCAAACAGATTTGTAGCTGAGGAGCAAATAATGCTAAGTTTTTAACATGAAATCAGCAAAATTACTTCTTCAGCTATAGCTGGTAAAACAGTTAAGGTGCCAGGATATCATACAGGTGTGGTGGGGGGGGGGGCAGTGAAAGAGTTCAGTTTAGATTCAAATATTCCAAATACAAGCAGAAGGGGGTTGACACATGATATCATTTTCCTTGCCTGCACTTTTGCACTGGTAGCTACGTTTTAGCTCATTCTGGGATGGGTGAACACAATGGTAAATATGTATACATCATGAACTGACTAAAATTACCTTAATTAATAAAATGTAAGATGGAACAAATTTCTCGAAAAAGGTGATATGGCAGATTTTGTACGTCTTTTCCCAATGCATGGAACTTAAACATTTATTTATTTAGCCATTCAGAAAACACATTTGAGCACATGTGTTCATTTACAAAGGTTCCACGTCAAGGAAAAGAAAAAGGATTACTACAGAACTTAAATTATATAAAAAACAAAACCTGCAGCTCCATAGCAGCATAGTCAGCATAGACAATATAAATATATTGGTAAAAGCATAGACAAGTACCTGTGGCTCCACAGAGCCTAGTCAACAATAAGGAATGAAAGCATTAGGCACTGGCATGGCACAGTGTAAGCTTTATAGCAAATGAATGAGAGGAGTATATTAGCAGACAGTATTCTTGTAACAGGAGCATTTGGAACTAGCAGCAAGTTCTTTTCTCAATGCTTTCTTGAAATGAACAATTTTGTGGAGTCCTACTGTACCAGGGTTCTAGGAAATTTGTTCAACCAGTGAGATGCTCTTACTGCAAAGGAATGCTTGCCCAGACTTTTTTTTTAGGGAAGGCTATTTCTAGAAGATTCCTAGGCATACTTCTAGTAGTGTATATGTTGTTAATTGGGCAGAACAGGTAACGAATACCCAGAGGGATTAGCCTAATAGTGCTTTTTCATGAGCAGACAGGTCTGGTACCTTATTCTGTCCAGTAGGGTAAGCCAGTTGGTTCAGCTGTAAAGGGAGCAGCTATGTGCAAGCTTGTCCACCCCAAGATCAAAGTGACAGGCTTGCTGAACACCAGTCTAACTCTGTTGAGTACAGAGTCACTTACCACTGCATAAACTGGGAAGCCAGTGTCTAGTATAGGAAGGACTGAGCTGGACATTACAAGATGCCTGGCTTCAGTAGTAAGGTTCAGGTGATTCCTGAACAGTGCTCCTAACTTTTGGTTTGCAAGACTAACACTGTTATCCACATGCTGGGTGAAAGATAAAGTGTCATCCAGGATGACACCTAGGTAGTTGAAAGAGTCAACCTGTTCCCAACAAACTCCTTTTCCATTAAGGAAGGCATGGGCAGGAACCTTTCTTTTCAGTTTCAGGCCTAAGAATCACATGTTTTTTTTTTTTAATTTTTTATTTTTGTAGTTTAAGACCAGTTTGTTCAATGTGAACCATTTCTCCAGTGACTTAAAGTTGTCTTGGAGGACAGTGCATAGTTTTGCATGATGTGGACAACTAGTGTACAGTACATAACAGCATCATCAGCATACAAGAACATCTTGGATGTCTGGCAGTCTTATGGTAGGTTGTTTATGAACAGGTTAAAAATGATGTATATAACTGCATACCTAACCAGTACTATTATGCATGCACCAAAAACAATTTAATTTCTGTCCCTGGTGATGGGTGAAGGGAGAAAAACTGCAGGCAGACATACTGAAACATTACTAGCATATGTTAAGCACCAATATGAGTGTGCCACAGAAAGGACACATGGCTCATAGCAGTGTCAGTGGTTCAAAAGCCAGCATGTTGGCCTCTGGGGCCAGATGATGAGATGGTCAGAGGTTCTAGGCACAGACCTGGTACTTGGGATAATACCCATAACTGACAAAGTAGTGCAGTAAGTATGGAGGAGTGCTACATTGTTTTGGTTCCGTCCTTTGGATGAGATGTTTATTTTATTTATTTGTTAACTGTGTGGGTGCACTGGTATCAGAGAACATTATCAGGCATGGCCCAGGCCATCACGATGGTAGAAAATAAGGAACAGTAAAGCACATATAGGTCAAGAATAATAAGCGTGCAATGATACAGTCAATTAGACCAAACAAGGAGTATGCAAATCTTCAACCCATACATACAAAGTACACAAGTCATCAACCAATACATACAGAAGTACCAGTATAAAGATGCAAATTGTACCTCAAGGTTGTGAGAGGGAACACAACAATAAATCATGACAATGTACACAATTTACAGTATATGCAACTGCAGTACAAAGGTACTGCACTAGGAAGGAAAAAAGACCAGTAGGACTTGTGAAAACCAGAATATAACTTTCCTTGAAACTCCATATCAGGGAGGCACTTGCTGGTACAGGAAGCTGTGAGGACAATTCTGTACTGTGATTTGAAAAAGGGGATTAAGAAAAGAGACTGGAGGGAACTAGACAAGCTGTTCCAGTGTCTATGGGCAGCAATGGAGAAGGACTTTGACCCATCAGGCGGCGGCCTTGAGATACTCTGGCAGAAGATGTGAGGAGGACATGAGGATATGGGGATCATGTTTGAGTTTCAGTAAGAATGATAATGGAGAGGACTCATTCTCCTGAAGCGATTTATCATCAAGGCTACCCAGTAGACACTCATGGTGGGCCTGGGAGCAGCCAGTTAAGAGACTGACAGAGCTGTAATGACAAGTGGAAGAAGGGGCCAAAAAAAAGAACTGCAGATGCTGTTGTAAGTTGTGTTGAATCTTGATGTGTTGGAAGATGAGGTTCGGGTATACACCAGGGAGCAGTAGTGCAGAAGGGGGAGTAGGGTACCCTGAGGAATGGCCAACTGCACTTCCAGGGTCATAATGTCCTGTAGTGGAAAGGGAACCTCAGAATCCTCCCTAGGCAGAAAAGAAACTCAAATGAGGGAGTAGTTAGTTCCCATATAACCCATATGACAAGTCAAGGAATTTACAGGAATTGATGACCACTCACCAAGTGATTAAAGTTTAAAAAATATTTTCTTTGTATTGTGTGCACCACAGAAAACACCCTAACCCACCAACATTTCAGGGTGTCTATATATCCTTTCCTCATGGTGGAGAATGTATCTACTGGTTAACTCTATGTACACACTTCAGTTCATTTTCTTTGAGATGACTGCATGTGTGCCACCTTAAAGTAAAAAGTGCTTCATCTTCTCTTATTTTCTTTATTAGTTTGCTATCTTCATTAAGTTTTGTGTTCCTTTCTGGTTTTTTCTCAATAGTGTAGTGTCCTTTAGGCAGAAAGAGACACCGGTTTCTTATTCACATGTCTGACCATGAGCCCAATGTGGTCTGTAAGGTCAGGGATGGGTCAAGTGTGACCCCTAGGTATTAGAAGGCAGTTACTTGTTCCAGGAGGGCCTCATCTGGTGACAAGCTGTTCAAGGGGTTATAGCCCCTCAGCCAGTTGGAAAGCTAGGGTTTGGAGCCAAACGGCATGGCCATAGTCTTCTTTGCATTGACATGGAGCCTATTTGAGTGGAACCACCTCTAAGCAGCATTAAGCAAGCAATAACACCCAACAAAATTGGTGGTATTGGGCAATACTGGATCTTCCAGGAGCATAATGAGGCCCAACACCTCAGGCAGAGGGCCTTAGAGCCCATGGAAGGTCCAGTATTGCCAAATGCCACCCAACCTGGAGGGTATTATTGCACTTAGAGAATGGGCTATCGGTAACAGTTTTATTTAATATTGAAAAATTAAAAATAAATAAATAAAACTCAAAAAGCACTGAAAAGTTATTCTGTACAGTAATTCCTCTACTAGTATGTTCAGAATAACCAGTAGAGGGCACTGATGCTTTTCAGAGTCAAGTTGTTTTTTTTGTCTGTCCCTATACCCCAGCCCTAACCCTTGTAGCAGTTGTTTGGGGAAGTGGTTCAGTTTGTATGTTGATGGCCGGCTGATCGTTGTGGAATTTTGTATTTATTGTGGTGAGAATGTATGGCTGAGCAGAGCTTGAGGGATGTTAGAATTAGCGTGACCATCCCAGTGCCGTTAATGTAAGGTAAGCACTGGCAGTAGCTGTGTTGTGATTTTTTCTCACAATAAGATTCAGAAACGAAAAACAGCAGCAGGCGAGAATACTTTGCTGTCAGCTTTCTTCTTCCTCCCTAAACCAGAGTTGCTGTCAGTGTTTCATATATTTCAGTCAGTACATGAATTGTGAGTCTGATCCCAAAAGAAGCAACATTTTGAAAAGCAGCTGCTGCCTGCTTTCAAGTGACCAGTGCTAAGGTATGAAAATAACTTTTTTTTGTGGTTGGTGTTCTGAGAGGAGAAGTCTTAAAGAAGAAGAAAGTCAGTTTGTGGTTCTGGCTTGCCCCCATCACTTTGTAGTTGCCATTAAGGTACTGTGGAGCTTAAGTCTTTTCTCTCACTAAGCAAGCGGGGAAAAATGGTGGCTACTCAATTTTCAAATTGAAACTGGCACAGGGATACCACTTTGCATTACAGGCTGGTACTTGTTATCTTCTGGGCTCTACTGGTAGTTATTGTATCCCTCTGATATGGCTCTCAATGAATCAGAGAGCTTCAGCCCATTTTCTAAGCTTCTCTGTGAGCATAGAGGATATTTCAGCTGTGATCCTTGTACTAGTTAAAAGAATAAAATCATCTGCAAAATGAAGTGTGTGGCAACCATTGTGCTCCTCACGAGGGAGTTTACAAATGGGGGAACAAAATTGGTTCAAGTATTGATCCTTGAGGAAGCCCACTTTTGACACCCATTGAGTTGGAGGTTGCCCCACCCATACAGATTACCTGGGATGTTGAATCCAGGTCCCTGCTCATCTCCGGTTGCTATCCAGATCGAAATAAAAGATACTATGGCACTTATCCAAGAAAAGTGAGGGAATGTTTATTAAAACAAATAAAATAACATGTATAAACCTGTGTGGTATTCCAAATGAAATACACATGTTGAACTTCAAAATAACAAAAAGGAAATGAAAGCAAACAAAACAAAAGGAAAACAGCAAAGAAAGGAAACTAAAAGCAACCTAACCAAAAGGCTACATCCCCATATGAAACTATGTGTTATCACTGGAATTAGTGATGTGAGAAATCACCTTGTGATGATCCAAGGCATATTCTTCCACTGGGCCTGCCACCTGTGACTCTGGGAGCCCCTACACAGCTGTTTATATACTCATATTAGAGACCATCTAATTTGGGTTTCTGATTCATCTTCTGAAACCCATCATTTAGAAGTACTAAGTGATATTTGATTTGCCAAAAAAAAAATTGATTATAGTCATCCAAACAGTTAAGCTACTCTTCTCATATTTTTGCTAGTGGAAACTAAAACTCCCCCAAATTAGTTCCTCATATAAAGTAGACAAAAACAATGGTTTGTGCCATTTCTGTGCTAATAAATTCCAAAACCAACAGATAAACGGGCTGTTCAGAAAAATTTGTTCTTAATTTCTGTTTCACACCCACCCCAAGGCAATAGTTATCTGTCAACTTTTTATGTTGATTATTATTTCTAACCTTTAGATGCTCATGACATGACAACCTCAATAAATCCAACATTCATAGGTAGATCTGATCTTCCTGTGACAGGGCACCATTCAAATACAGTCCCTGTTAGAAAGACTTCCCTTAAAAAAATTAACACGTTACATCTTTTTAGATCCCTAACCAAGGGAAAGTCAGTGCTCTGTTTCTTTATTCTGCACATGATTTCTTAAACATAATTAAGGGCCTGAAAAATCCCATATGCTTCTATGGTTCATTTGTGTTTCCTTTCTTCCAAGGCTGGGAGAAAGGAGACAAACCAATACCCTAAACCACTCTCCCTATTGAGCCACTGTATTTTGCAATAGTGAACCTATTGTACATTACTTGGAACAAATAAGGTAAACAGAAAAGGCATATATTTCAGAAGAATAACATTTACGAGAGTCCTTGAGTAAAGTTCTAGCTACATATGAACAGTTAGGAAGAATATCCAAACTTCCTTTATACCACAGTCTGATTGTGTTTCTTTATTTCCCCTGGTTCAAATCTGTTAGTGATCAGATCTGCCATACAAAACCTCAGAGGACCCCCTTGATTGTCCCCATCTGCCCCCCATACAGAACTAGAGGGTCCATCCACCTGAGTTGCAGACTTTCCTTGTTCCTTCTCATGTCCAGTTTAATGGCTACCAGGTCCCTTCTGTTTTCCAGCATTAGGCTGGCCATCTACATTGTTCTCTGATTCCTCTTTCTCAGGATATATGACTTAATCCTGAGATACATGTCTCATGGGTTAAAGAAATTCATCTAAATTGTTAGATGCTGTTCCCTGGGCTGCTACTGTAGTGTCCAAAGCTGCAGCACTTGAGTGTCACATGGTAGCCTTTGCAGCAGTGTTACTTCTTCACACAGGTATTCAGGCTGTTCCAAGACAGCATCCTCCTGATTACATTTTTTTTTGCATTATTTAAATTATTTGCCAAATAGTCTGTTTGTAGAGTTGGTCTAGAAGTCTCTGGAGTACTCAAATATGCACCCCCTCCCAAATAACAGATGAAACAGCTTACTTTCCAATGCAGAGGCCACTTAATTGATGTCAAGTACATTTGGTGATTCTGCTGGAAGAGAAATTCACTGGTGAACAGGGATGGTATATTTGCTCACTAGCCAGTATGAGCCATCTGAACTTTTACTCCAACTGGCCCTTAGAAAGGCATCTTCAACTGATAAGACAGACATTGTGGAATTAACTTTGCTAGCTGATGAAGGCTGTGTTGAGGGCTTAGGTGCTGCTGTAGTGGGGTCTGTAGAGCAGTACTGACATTTCTTAGCACAAAGCTTGACACTAACAGTTTTTCATTGCCAGATGCCATATTCTCAGGCACGACTTCTCATGTAGCAACCATGGACTGTGCTGACCTTTTCACAGTTTCTGGAATCATTTCAGTCCTCTGATGGGTGAGCAAAAGCATTTTTCTTTCAAATTTTTTTTTCTTAAACTGCTAACTGGGATAACAACTGAACTTTCTTAGCAGCCAGCTCAGCTTCAAGCTTATGTTTCACCTACTGTAAGTCCCATCACAATCCAGTTGCTCCCTATTTTCAGACCCTAAATTCTGGCTGGTCTGAATAACATCATTAATATCCATGTCCATATCTGATTCACCAAAATCCTCCTTAGTAGAAACACAGCCAAGGAGGAAGAAAAACTCCCCTAATTGTGAAGCACCATTCTCACTTTCTTCTTTTGAGCCCTCCATTTCCCTACCTGACAGGATGCCAGCAGCATTGCAGCCCTCCAGTAGAGTGGTAGCATTGTCACTTGTAGCACCCATGCCTTGAGAGTGAATTCAGAACAATCTGATGGTCAGCTGGGGAAGAGAACTGAACATCTAAAGGACTGTTTTGCTCCTCTGGGGAGGGTATGCAGAGCCTGGCATTTGCCTGGCCACTGACGGAAGATAGGGGAAAGGCAGAAATGACTTCCAGAGCAAGGGGAGTGTTACAGATGTTGACACATCATGGCAACTTTGTACACCATGCCCCTCAGGGGTACTAACAATGGAAAACATCCTGGCTGGCAGGATGACCCCTGACTCCTTGCAGGACAAGCACCAGTGACCTGGTGCTGCCTGAACTGGATCCATGTTGGGTGAGCTGAGGAGCACTCCTCACCACTGCACCATGGGGGAAAGCCATGGTGGTATTGGGTAGATATGTCTGGTAGAAAACAGCTGATAATGCTGGGGGTGTCAGTGAGAATGGGGACAGCTAGAGGAGGGAAAAAGAATATGAAAAAAAGTCAACAGCATCCCCTTGTCAAAGTGTAGGGGAGGTTCTCCAGTGTCATGGCCAACATTCCATTTGTTAATAAAACTGGTTCATATAACCCAACCCCCAGGATGCACCTGGAAACAAACTGTCACAACTTACTGTGCCTTTCATGATCACATATTTTAAATAAATAAATAAAGGACTGCAGAAATAGTCAGATTTGCACTCACAGCAAAACTGTAATATTTGCATGGAACAGGACACATGGAATTGCTACTCTGGTTATACATACTAGCATGACTTTCTAAAAATAGATCTGTACAGTACTATAATGATGCAAAATCCATTTTTACCTTTGCTATTCTCTTCAAAGTACAGCATTTTAACTTCCAGAAAAAGTAGGGGAAAAGAAGCAAACTACATTGTTTGTACTAATTTAAGTAATGAAACATATCTCTATTTGTTATAGTCTCTTTTTAAATTGTAAATATTAAACAAAGATGAGGCAGTAGATACATGCAATATATTCATAATGAATGAGAATGACATACTGTATGAAGTGTATTCTTTGTAAGCAGACATGTTGCTTCCCCAAAAGCCTCTACACTTTTCTAAGATTTTTTTACTATGCAATGTCACTAACTGCCCACTAAATTGTGAAGAAAAGACAAACAAACCAAAAAACATGATTTTGCACAAAGCACAACAAATAAAACTATGATCAATCGCAGAAGGCCAA
Organism: Neoceratodus forsteri; assembly: GCA_016271365.2. Lineage (NCBI taxonomy): Eukaryota > Metazoa > Chordata > Ceratodontiformes > Ceratodontidae > Neoceratodus > Neoceratodus forsteri. Next base: position 1,299,921,856 of record CM028130.1, on the reverse strand, counting down.
CAAAACTTGCCCTAGATGACATCCAACTTGTCAGACTACTTCAGGTAGGCAAAGATATGGAAACACTAAACCTGAAATGAATCAGGCCACTTTAATCAAGTGTTGCACAGTACAGCAAAGGATAATGTATTGAACTGAACAACTAATTTGTTTTATTTTCAGTTATATTCAACCAGAGGCCATTGTGCCTATTACTCTGGAGATAATGCCTGATTATCTCCAGCCCACATCCCTCTCCCTTCCCCCAATTTACCTGTAATTATCTTGAAAGAATATGTACTCAAATATTGTGACAATGCCTGATCACAAGGCAGCTATTAATTATGTCTCATACTTGTAATGTGTAACTGTCTGAAATTTAAACTTCTTGCAACTGTTTTGAGTCCTGTTTGATTTCCCATGTTAGATAGTAATATTTTCTGTCAATGTTAAAATGTGCCATTGCATCTGTTTTATTTGTCTCTGGATGTGGAACCTTTGTAAAAGAGCTCTTAGCTCAAAGGTTTATTTACTCAAACATGAAAGAAAGAAAGAAAGAAAGAAAGAAAGAAAGAAAGAAAGAAAGAAAGAAAGAAAGAAAGAAAGAAAGAAAGAAAGAAAGAAAGAAAGAAAGAAAGAAAGTAATGCTCTACATAATGCAGGATATTCATGCTTGCTCATTGTGAAACATGCAGTGTCACTGTACAAGCATAATGCCATTGGGGTAGCTCAGCAAGAACCTTGAAGGTTTCAGTAGGTCTCATGGATGGTTTGTCCTGTCCCATGTATCCTTTTTGTGATGTAACCCATTATTAGGCCTTACACTCGTACAATGCTCTTTAGTTGTTTTTGATACACTAGGTTGTCCTCATAACACAGTGCTCATTGAAATGCATGGTGATTTCCTTGAGGGACCTTTTATTGTTCTAAGTCAAATTTGCACCTAATTACCTAATTAATTTTGCCTTAAATTAGAACTTTCCAGAGCAATGGTTAATGTGTTTCTGCAAAAAAGCAAGCTATGCTTGAGCAATTACTAGCCAAATATGGAACATGAGTCATTAACAGAGTGTATTAGTTTCACAAATGCATCTGCCTACTGTAGAAACACTTCAAATAGTGTTCTGTATTCTTTATTTAAGACAACTTGTTAATCCTTCTAACTTTTCATTATGTAATTGTGTTAAAAATGAAAAGGTAGTATATAACTTTAATAGGGGTCTGTCAAATTAGAACTATCAGGGCTGGAACATTTTCTCTCCACTGTACTAAATCATATAGGTTTTTGAGGGGCAAAACTCCCCCTTCCCTGCCCATGCCTTCATTGCACATTCCTTTAGCCTTTGTTCTTGTGTTATCACAATTGCTCTTCCTTTCTTTCACAAATTACTTAGCACTTTAACAACAAAACAATTTCTGACACAATCCATGTGTCTGTCGGAGTTCTATATTTTATGGTTTGGACACTGACATTTTGTCAATCTATTATGTAACCTTCAGATTTTCCACAAAACAAATACCATCAGCCAGTCCTTGTTGCCTTATGTCATGTTAGAACTTGACACTCCTCACAAAAACATTAAATATAGAAACAGATATAAAATAAAATGGAGATTACCATTCTCTTAAAAGCTGCTTGATAAAATAATATCTTGCTATCTGCTGAGAGTATGTAGCAGCTAATGCATACATACAGTAAATCTGTTGAGCCACATATAGTTTATTTTTATAAGCAACTGTTATGACACAAGGACAAATATGTTGCATTTGAGTTGGCTTATAACTCCATTTCTGAGCATGGGTGCCCTTTGTGACACTAGCCTCAGCATGGGAAAGAGTACCATCTGGTCCCCAAGTGTAATAGCTTACAGATCTAGGATGAGCAATAGAGGAGAAAATATTTTTGCAAATGAATACAGTATCTAATGAAATCAGCACATGATAGGAATCTATTATCAAGAGTAGAAATATCAGGAAATAAGTAATTTGATGAGTTCCCACCATTTCATGAAGCTCTCTTCTCTATTGTTTTGAATTTCCATAGTGCACCTTTGTCCCTTGTTATGTTTCTGTTCTGAATATAACTGCAGCAGCATAAATATTTTTAGTGGTCTCATGTATACAATATACAAGGCATCTCAATCAGAACAGGGATTGTAAATGCATCTAGAACAACCTCTGTTGTGATGTTGTATTAAAATGTTGTGCAGAATTTAACTTACAGTGCAATGAGGTTGGGGATATGCTTGTGCAAACAGAAACACACACTCTCTGAATCATATGCAGTTAGATAGCTCTGGTACACATGGAACAGATGTTCCATGTTTACTAAGCCAGATTGGACTTACTGATGGTCAAACCCACCATGGGAAGACAGCCAAAACTGTATTCCCATTTCTGCAATTATAGTTGTTATGTTTTTAAATATAAATTTAAATTAATCTGCTTTTGCAATACCCAATTCTGATACAAAATAAACAACATATTTATCTTGCTCCTCTGAATTACCTTTAAGTCAATCTTAATAAAAAAATTAGAGAAACATTTATTATGGTACTCATGTTTCTGTATTGTGGAGAATTTCCTGCCTCAAAATAAATATGTTCACAGTCTTAGCAAAGCATTATAAATTATTTATAACTTACAGTACTGTGCAAACAATGTGTGTCTATTGAATAATGTATACTGTGGTATATAATACAGTTATGTGCACTGCCATAAATTCTTATTAAAATCATTCTACCTTTGAATGAAATTGCTGCTGCTTACTTTACCTATTATTATATAGTTTATAAAGTTAATTTTGAGTGTGAAGTCCTACTGCACAATAAGATCTTAATTAATTATAATGAAGAGGTCTCAAGTCTGTTTATCGAGTATCCTTTTAAGATTTTACTTAATTAGTACAAACATTTTTGGCCTGATGTTAAAAAAAAAGTTGTGTTCACCCATTTTGGGTCATACTAAGACATAATAAACTTAGAATGTTACCGGTACTGTAGTACCATGGTACACACAGTCCCAGACACTACACTGACAGACATACTGTAGCATCAGGGGAGGTGAAGCACTGTGGTCTGGATGTCATCTTACAGGACTGTGCCCAAAGAGATCCAATATTGGCATCCCAACACAGTCATGTACTTGGAGGATGAAAATAAAAAAGTCAATTGATCTCATTGTGCTTCATTTTTATTTATTAGATTTTCCAGGAAGGTGGACTCTATCAATGACCCATTTTTCAGCCATGTCTGGGGGAAGGTAATACAATTGGAGTACAAGACAAATATCTAATGTATAACAAATCAATAAAAATATTTAACAATGCCATTTTGACTCAAACAAGTATGTACACTATATACAATACATAATCTGTCTATAGTCCTCTTAACTGCTAATTAGAGAAAACCAGGATCCCAATAAAATTAGACATTGCATTTTTAATCCATCTATTGAGGTTAACGTTTAGAAAATTTAACACATTATGTCTGGTTTACTGTTGTACTTTAGGGGTTGTAGTATAGATTTATGTTGAATTCCCTGATTTTGGCCCTGCACCTATGCAATAAACTTGTGGTGGTTATGTCCTGCAATGTGATTGTATTTTTGCTCTTGCAAGAAGTGTTCCTGTAATTGATCTTTCACTGTTGGTAAAATTCTTATACAGAGATGAAAGTATAAGTGATTTCTACAAATAAGTACCTACCTACATACATACATACCTAAATACATACATATATACATACATACATACATACAAAACAAGTTATGCAATGGCCAGCCATTCCAGCATAAGATTTCATATAGAAGGGGTAGCACAACTCCGCTTAGTAAAATCAGTAGGGTATTTGCCCACAAGATTGTAAGAACATGTTTATATGTTCAGTTCTTTTACTAATGTGTCTTTATTAATTCATCAATGATCTGATGCATTAACAGAAAAACATAGGAAGATTAGGATTAGTAAGAGAAGTAGTGAGATATGTGTTACACTTTTAGACATATTAGATGTGGCTGTATGTGCTTAAAAATGTTATAGAACATCATTAAATAGGTAGCAGTAGAAGCAAAAATCAGAAACAAACTAGGTGCTTTTTTTAAAATGTCATGCATTTCATATATTTTATAAATATATTTTATAGTAGTAATAGATGTAGCTGTTCCAGTGTAACAACTTGATGTTGTCCTAACTTCATTTTTCACTTACAACATGATGACCCATGCCATTCCAATGCTAAAATTATCACTTTTCAACAACATTATATTTAGAAAAAGCTACCATTAGAACCATTTGGGATAATAGCTTTTTTTTATTGTAAATGAAAGCTTGGGTTCAGGATAGTATAACTATATTACCCTGGTGCACTTTTCACAGGCCACTATTTAAGAATTGATTTGAGTTTTGCAAACTGTAATATATGAATGTGTTGATAATCATTATTTTATTTATTTATTTATTTTTATTTCAATTCTCGGATTAAACCATTTGAGCTCAGAGCTCTTTACATAGGTTCCATGTCAGGACAATTCAACACAGCAGACAAGTGAAGTTATACAAAGGATTGAAAAATACAAGGTAAACAAACAGGATTATATATCAAACACAATACAAGTCACGAAAAGGAAGAAGGGGCTTCATCAAACAGACAATTTACATTGCCTAACAGTAATACCTGTCAGTTGTCAGCAAAAAAGAAGGTGTTTAGAACATTGCTAAGTGATAAAGGAAAAAGGGGGAGGAATCCCAAGTGCAATGTGCAAAAAGAGAGCTTGATATCAGTTCAGCAGTAGGGGTTGGAGAGAGAGGACTAGAGTGGAGGCAGAGAGTGAGGGTGCCAGGTGTGTGGGAAGAGAGAGGGCCTACCCAGGAGAGAGAGTGTAAGGATTGCGGGGACAGGGGATGGAAGTAAAGAGGGGGGTGCAAAGGTGGTGCTAGCAATGGCAGTCACATCGGGATTCACGTATCATAAGGTTCTTGAGATTCACTTGGAAAGTACCCAGCGTGGGCTGGCTCACAATCTTCTTCTGTAGGGAGCTGAACCATAGTGGAGCACAGTGTGCAAAGTACATTTGTCCTTGAGATGTTCAACATTTTGGAGTTAGGAAGAACTGGTGCTCGGAGTTTCAGGTGTGCCGTGGATTAATGCAGGGAACCAGAAGTTGTTGGACCCCTGGTGGTAGTTGACCAAGGAAGATCTTTTTGGCCAGAAGGCAGGATTGATATTTTAATTGGCCTTTGACCATGAGCCAGTGTGCCCTGGCATAGAAATCACAGGTGTGAGTCAGCCGGTGCTCACCTAAGATGAGCTGGTAGGCTTTGTTGAGTGCAATTTTTATGTGCAAGAGGGCAGTATCTGTGGCAGAGCCATATATAGGCAGACCGTAGTCCACTATGGAACCCACATAACTGTGAACAGCTATGCTAAGGGATTCAGGGGTCAGGCTATGCTTGTGATGATAAACTAACCCTAAGCATTTGTTTATAGATTTGGCTGTGTTTTCAATGTGACAGGGTAGGAGAGCAAGTTGTCAGTAGTGATACCGAGGTATTTATTGATCAATCTTTCCAATATTAATCTACTATAGTTACACTATGCATTAGTAACATACTGATATTGCCCTAACTTCAAGATTTCATTTAAACTAATAAGTTCCTAAACCTATGGTTTCAAAGTTATCTCTTTTTCAAAATTATTATCTTTAGAATTGGCTAATTTTGGACTGTTAAGGATGGGAAATTTTTAATGAAAGCTTGGAGTCAGAGCAATAGATGTGTTACTCTTGTACAGTTTTCATTCATCTATATGTCGAAGCCTTAGCTATAAAGGTAAAACATGTAACAATGTATTAATAAACTTTGTTGATAAAACTTTAAAGCAACAATATATGTAACATGTTCAAGGGAACATACTGATATTGCCCTAATTCAAAGTTTTCATTTAAAAATTAAGTTCCTAGTCACTCCAGTACAAAAGTCATATTGTTTCAAAGAAAGTACTGAAGGATCTTATCCTCAATATCTTACAACTTGAAAGAGTGATTTTTACCCTCAGAGACAGAGACAACATTTTTAAAAGGGTTTGGGTTCCTTACTTGGTCTCAATTCCACCTCAGTGTGCAGCCTTGATTCACACAGGTATTGGTTAAACAGAGTCTCTTGACTTTCCCTCCTTAGGACACTGTAATATTTTATATTACCTGCTACAAAGTCAGTATATTATAAATGACATTTTCCTATTTGACTCTCAGTAACAAAGGAATTCATTCTGTGTGATATCATTGTAACATCTTTGGATCAATGTGTATTATTACTTTGGGCAGCGTATTTCCTGCGTTTCCTCTTGTATGTCTTAATGAGTCTGCATTTGTGTTTTTAATTTGTAACATGCATTCATGCGGAACCAGTTGTCCATGTGTAGGCAGAGATGTATGTGAGTTTCATACTGTAAGTCTGCAATCCAATGTTGTATAGTATTTATGTATGTTTCTTTTCTATGCTAAAAACCCAATAGACATACTTTTGAGCCATTATTGATATGAAATTAAATCTTATTAAATGAAAGCTTGGCATCAGGGGGTAAATAGATGATACAGGTAATGTTCCATAAATGAGAACACACCATTTTCTAGTTCATTTGATTAGATATTTAGAAAGTGTAACTCCCTGAGCATACAAACAATATACTTTTTGAGATGCAAAAGGTTTTGTATACATTTTGATACCTAACAGAAATTAATTAGGCACACAGTCAGTGAACATATTTTTAGATAAAAGGTGGCTTACTAATTAATGAGCAAGCCCTGTTGTCAGGGCTTATATCAGTACTTGCTGGGTGAATCCTATAAATCCAAATGGACTGAGCCACTTTGACTGAGAACGGTTGTTGCTCAACTGTTAAAATTAAAGCATAAAACTAGAACTGTGCTGGGTTGCTGTTGCAAACAAAAATCAACTTGCGTGAACTGTGTTCTTATTGTTACTAATCACTGCTCACTGATGGAAAGTTTAAGAAGGGAATTTTTAACCACAGACTGAGATTGTTACAAAAAAAAGTTTTCCTGTTACCAGGTTTACTAGCGCTTAGGGCTGTATATCCAAATAAAAAAAAAAAGACAGTTATGGGGCAAGTTATTTAAGTTAAGTAACTGAGTGCTGACTCCAACTATGAATATCATAGACACAAGAAAAGCATTGCACCTGGGTCACAAAATAAAACAAAAGTAAACCAACCAAAACAGCAAGGAACATGTCTGGCTGGATTTGGGTACAGAGGTGCACATCCAAACAAAAACTAAAAAAGAAAAACAAAATGATAATAACAAAAAGTAATCAAAAATGCTATCTGTGCTAAAATCATCTTGTGGGTTATCAATTTTATAGACATTTTATGCATGATAAATGTTCTAAATGATAGTAAGATAAGGGGAAACCTAACAATTTTGATGTATGTTGTAGCCATCTTGCAGACATTCAGTTGGGGCCAGAGATCTTAGGAGCATAACATGCTATATATTAAATAAGGGGAAATAAAACACTTGGATGCTTGATGAGTTACAGATGGTGGCAAGAGAAGGTGGCAGCAGAGCTGGGACAAGCAGCAGTGCAGAGGTGATGCAGCAAGCGATGGACATTATGCAGAAGCTGCATTCCATGGTGAACACTGCTCAGCAGGTGGAAGAGACAGAGAAGGTGAACCAAGGAAAACAGAAGGGGCTGGAAGAAAGGACTGGTGGAGATGAAGAACAGCCTAAAAAACATGGCAAAAGTGCCAGGGGGAGGTGTAAGACAAATGTGGTTGGTCTTGCTAGTACGGAGAACCTATAAGAGTTTATTGAGGGGGTTATTGAGGAATTGGGGGACAGGGAGATAGAGAGGATAGAGCAAGTGCTGAAAGAAAATAAGGGTATTGATGGGAAAGGGCAGAGGGAAGGGGTGGGAGGGGGACGATGCCCCAATCATACAGAACAGGACACCGGGGTCAAAGTAGGGAACCATATTCTCAGTCATTAATAGAAAAGATATAGAGGAAGGAATATGTTGACATTTTTGCACTAGTGGACAAGGATATGGTAAAGAAATATGAAGAAAAGGAGAGGATAGGCAAGACCAAGATGGTGGCAGTGCTAGCTCTGTTAGGGAAGGTATAGGAGGAAAACTCTTACAAAGGGAAGACAGTAAAGAACTGGATTTTGGGCTTTACATACTTTAGTGCTATTATTTTGCAGAAGCAGCCAGAGCTGGCCATATCCCTGTTGGCATATTCCCAGATTGTGCATACTGCTCATAAGGTGTACAATGAAAAATTCAGGCAGAGAATGTCATCACATGAGATGTCAGGTGGGACACCAGTCACGCAGACATATGGTTTGAAATCATGATGGTGCAAACGGGTCTTAGGGGTGAAGGGAAGAGATTCAAGGCAAGCAGTCAGCAAAAATTATATTGGAGCTATAATAAAACCCAATGAACATGGGCAGGATGTAAATTTTGGCATGGCTGCTCCAAGTTTGGTGGACCCCACCCACCGGTACTCTGTAGGAGTTGGGGTGAAAAGTTTGGGGGACAGAACATGGGGCTAGCCCTTTTGGGGGTTCTGTGGAAGCAAGGGAGGAAGGCCTGGGCAGAGAGGGAATGGCACAAGCTATGGGGGGTTTGAGATAAACAACACAGACTGATATGGATGAGGCAGCATGAGAAAGGGGGAAGGGGGCTTAATAATAGCTAATACACCAGTAAGGGTAGAGGTACTCAGGGAGTGGTTGTGCAGACACCAGGATACAAAATCAAGGGAGATGTTGTGGGATGGTTTAATGTCTGGCTTTAACCTGCAGTACGAGAGGCAGTGGAAAGCAATGGGGGTGAAGAATCTCCAGTCAGTACCTGGAAAAAAAGACATTGTAGTGAAGAAGATACAAAAAGAGATAAAAGCAGGAAGAGTGGAGGGCCCATTCACTGAACTCCTGTTTGAGAGGCTGTGGGATCGCCACTGGGGATAGTACCTAAAAAGCAGAAAGGGGAGTATTGGTTGATTCATAATCTGTCATACCCAGCTGGGGAATCAGTTAATGATTTCATAGGGGAAGAGGAGTGGACAGTATCATATACAATGTTAGACGATGCCATGGAAATGATTAAGGTGATAGATGGGGCATGGTTAGCAAAGACTGATACTGAGATGGCATTCTGTTTGCTACTGGTGTGAGCCAAGGACTGGGAGTTGTTGGGGTTTAAGTTCCAGGATCAGTAATATTTTGACAAGGCAATGCCCATGGGTTGTTCCATGACATCCGCAGTGTTTGAGAAATTTAGTATATGGTTGCAGTGGGGTTTTTGGGTACTATATGGGTACAAGGCAGTGGCGCATTACTTGGAACATTACTTGGATGCTTTCTTACTGATAGGAAAAGGGGAAGGGGGAGCAGCTAGAATGCTACAGGACTTTCAGGAGATGTGCAACAGGTTGAGGGTCCCGTTAGCAGGGGAGAAGACGGAAGGCCAGGACTGGAATTTCTGGGGATAGAGTTGATTGATATATATATATATATATATATATATATATATATATATAGATAGATAGATAGATAGATATATATATATATATATATATATATATATATATATATATAGACAGATAGATAGATAGATAGATCTTATCTATCTATCTATCTATCTATCTATCTATATATTATATATATATATATATATATATATCTATATATATGGATATATATATATATATATATATCTGCAGGGGCCTTCAGGTTACCAAAGAACAAGGCGGAAAAATTGAAGGAGCTGATAGGGACGGTGAAAGGGAAACACAGGGTACCCCTGGAAGTAGTGCAGCAATTTTGAGGGCATTTGAATTTTGCCTGCACAGTGGTGACACCAGGGCAAGCTTTTACCAGGTAATTGGCTCAGGCTACAAGAAGGGCCAGGCTGCCCCACCACTGAGTGAATATAGCCAAAGGGGTGAGGCAGAATTTGGCAGTGTGGGAGCAATTTTTAGGGAAGTACAATGGGGTTACATTTTGGCAGGAAGATTGGATGTTTAACACAGGTTTGGAACTATACGGAGATGTAGCAGGAGCTTGGGTTATGGGAATATACTTTAAAGGGGAGTGAATATTGGAAGCATGGCCAAGGAAATGGGGGACTAGGGGCTGACAAGGGATTTTACACTCTTGAAAATGTTTCCCATATGGGTAGCAATGAGGATTTAGGGGGAGATGCTGAGGATTAGGAAGGTCACATTTTGTTGTGATAACAAGGTGGTGGTGGAAGTACTGAATAGACAAACAGCAATGACTGAGTCAGTACCGTGGGTACTAAGACAGCTAGTATTGGAAGGATTGCAACTGAATCTGTCATTTAAGGCTAGACACATAGAGGAGTCAGGAATGTGGTAGCTGACAGCCTTTCCCATCTTCAGTTGGACAAGTTCAGGCATCTGGGGCCTGGGGCAGCATACAAGAGAATAGAGGTATCACCCCAGTTATGGGAGATTGAATGGGAAGAGCCCAGCTGTTGTACAGGAGCTCTTGGGTGCCAAGGAGATTATTCAAAGACTTTTGAGCATGGGCTGGAATGGATATAAGTTGGCCAGTAATGGAAGAGCAGGTGATGCAGTTTATGTTAAGGAAGTGGACTGAAGGGACATCCCACTCCATTATGGGAATTCATTTAGCTGGGATAGGCTTGGTATGCAGCCAAAAAGGGTGGGATGAGCTGTGTAGGGCCCCGGTCATCAGGAGGATACTGCAAGGGTGGCAGAGATTGAAAGGGAAAATGGTTGACTGGAGATGTCCATTTTCAGCAGCGCTGTTGAGCAGGTTATTAAGGGCATTGAGGAACATCTGTAACACACTATGAGACAACATTGTTCACCATCATCTTTTTAATCATGTTCAAGGGGGCCTTTCAGGTGAGTGAGGTGGTAGCACAGAGTAAGTAGGATACCTCAGGGGGTTAAGATGGGAGAATGTGTGCTAGGGTAAAGAAAAAATTGAGATCTGGCTAGGGTGATCAGAGATGGACCAGACAGGGCAAGGAACTTGAGTAAGGATAGAAAAAAGGCGGAGAGATGGGATATGCAAAGTTCAAGCCATGTGGGAGTACAGTGAGGTCATGAGAATGAGGAGAGGGGGGTTGTTTATTCATGGGAATGGAGAACTGGCATCAGCATTCCAAGTGGCAGCCATGTTTAAGAAAGGGATGAGGTTCTTGGGGGGGATCCAGACTGGTTCTTTTCACATTCATTTTGGAATGAGGCAGCCTCTGAGTAGGATGCAAAGGGGCAGTCAGTGGAAGCATAGAAACACAGACTTTGACAGCAGATGATGACTGCTTGGCCCACCTAATCTGCCCATTTCCCTACCTACTGGATAAACTGTAGATCCTAGTCAACCAGCAGCCTACTTCCTCCTTACTCACCTCCTACCCACCCACTATAATTGACTTATATCAGTCCCATGCATTCTTGAATTCCCCCACTGTTTTTGACCCCACAACCTCTTCAGAAAGGCTGCTCCATGCATTCACCACCCTCTCCATGAAAAAACATCCTCATGTTGCCCCTGAGTCATCCCCCCTCTATCTTCAAATTGTGCCCCCGTGTTCTTGCTCATCTCTTTTTCTGAAATATGCTACCTTCTTGGACTTCGTTGATTCCTTTGAAGTACTCAAAGGATTCAATCATGTCCTCCCTCTCCCTCCTTTCCTCAAGGGTATACATATTAAGCTCTTTTAGTCTCTCTTTGTATGGCTTCTGGTGCAGACCCTGCACCATTTTGGTTGCCTCTTCTGGACTGCCTCCATCCTGTCTATATCCTTGTGGAGATGGGGTATCCAGAACTTCATGCAGCACTCCATATGTGATCTCACCAACTGTCTGTACAGAGGGATAACAACTTCCTGCTTTCTACTGGTGATGCCTGTCCCTATGCATCCCAGAATCCTCCAGCCCTCCTTACTGCCTTCTCACATTGCTTGCCCACCTTAAGGTCATCTGATATGAGTACCCCCAGGTCTCTTTCTATTTTTTTTTGTTGTTAGTAGCTCCCCCACATTGTGTACTCTTCCCCTGGGTTTTTGTTTCCCAAGTGCATAACTCTGCACTTCTTTGCACTGAAACTAAGCTGCCATACTCTTGATCATTGCTACAACATTACCAAGCCCCTTTCATCCTTCCCACCCCTACTTGGGTATCAACCCTGTTGCAGATCTTTGTGTCATCTGCAAAGAGGCATACTTTCCCTTCCAGTCCCTCTGCAATGTCACCTATAAAGACATTAAAGAGTACCAGACCCAGTACTGAACACTGTGGTATCCGACTAGTAACTGCCCTTTCTCCAGAGTGTGTTCCGTTTACTATTACACTTTGCGTCCTGTTGTCCAGCCAGTTTGTTACCCAGGTTACCACCCTGGGACCCACTCCCAGGCTGGAAAACTTGTTTATTAATCTTTTGTGTGGTACTGTGTCAAATGCATTGCTAAAGTTTAAGTAGGCCATATTTACAGCCCCTCCCTGGCCTACTACTTTGGTCACCCGGTCAAAGAAATCTATTAGATTCATCTGACGTGAACTTCCCACTGTGAATCCTTACTGCCTTGGGTCCTGTGCACCACTGGACTCTAGGTACTTAGCAATTCTTCCTTTCAGAAGTGATTCCATGATTTTCCCTACCACTGAGGTCAAACTAACAGGTCTGTAGTTTTCTGTCTCTGCCTTGCACCCACTCTCGTGAAGGGGGATCACATCCGCATTCCTCCAGTCCTCCAGAACCACACCACCCTCCCATGAGTTATTAAAAAGGGTAGTCAGTGGTGTCACTAGGTCTCCCATTAGTTCTTTTAGAATTCTGGGGTGAATCCCATCAGGTCATATTGCTTTGTCCACCTTGAGTTTTAAGAGTTCTTTCAGCACCATTTCAACTGTGAATGGACTGGTATTAACCCTCCTGCCCAGAGTTTTCTATTGTATGATTTAGCTACCTTCTAGAGCTATGTAGAATATAGAATTCCACCCATGGAGTGCTCATGAAATGACCATTCCAATTCCATGGAATTACATATAATTTCCATGAAAATTCTATGGAATTTCACAAGATTTTAAATTTCAGTTATTTCAGTATAATTTTAAAATTTTGCATCCAAATAACACTAACTTTATAATATTAGCAGTATCCTGTAGATTACAGATGTGTACCAAATGGCAGACTTGTAGACTGAAAGGAGGCAGAGGTATGGGTGGCCAAACATTTAATCAAAATTTAATTTTCAGTTATTTTGATATCATTTTAAAATTTCTTATCCAAATTTCTCCAGAATATCAGGATTTTGAGAAGCATGTAGAATGTATATAAGCACCATGTTTTAAGTCTCAAGCTTTAATGGGAGCTGAGTTATATATGTACCCAAATAGTTTGCCAACATTTGGATTTCTGTAATTTTAGTATAACTATAATAGTATTCACTGAAATATTACAAAAATTGCCAGGTATACAGGATATCACTACATTTGTATATATAAACATAGTTTCAGATTATTAGCTTTAACTCTTATGCTGCTGACAGAATTAGAATGTATAGGAATTTTGGACTGATATATCAGTCCGTGGCCCTCCAACGGTTAATTGGGACTACTTTATAGCCTGCCAAAGATGTTTCCAAAATTTAAGTTTCAGTTAGTTCCCCCTAATTTTAAAACTACATTTCCAAATTTAACTAGAGTTTAAACATTTAAACTGCTATACCACATGGTCATTTCTGAAAAAGTTCATATTTTCAGCTCTGAATGGGGTTGAATTAAAAGTAGTCAAACGTTCACATTTTAAAAATGTAATTTAGCAAAACTGTAAACTACAAATTTATAAACCACTGAAACTTTAAATCTAGAGAATACAATACCATTAAATATGGCATATTCTTAGACTTTACAAGGAGGCTATGTGTGCCAATTTTATTAATTGCTGCCTGCAAGAAATTGCAAAATAACATACGTACTTAAAGTCAAAGCCCATGAGTCTTTGTGAAAATTGCAGAATTTCATGAAAAATTACATAAAACTGGAATTTTCTAATTTCACTCAGCCTTATCTGAGGGGTTCTAATTAAAAGATAGGGGTATAAGAGTCAGGTACCGCAGGGGATCACCATATTCTGGAGTTAGATGCACAGTTTCACCAAGAAATTGACAGCTGAGCTGGGTAGCACAACAATGGTAGACCCCCAGGTTGGAGCAAGAAAGCACAGTGTGTCAACAATTCCAACCTGAATACAGGATATTTAAGGATCACATTCAGTAAATTTAAATGATCCAGGGAACCTGGTGTACATGCATGTCTAGGACTTAGAGGTATACAAAAAGATGTAGAGGGGGAAGACAATGTCTTGGGCAACAGGAAGAATGAACCCAACAGGGCAGATTGATAGGAAAAGGAGTAGGTGACACATTTATAGGGAGTTTGTCACTGTAAAGAACAAAGAGGATATCAGTGAGATCAATAGTTCTACTGAGTCCATCTGACTATGCCAGAAGAGAAGTGGGGGACAATAGTCATCCAGTGAGGAACAGCAGGACTGCAAAAAGCTCAGCCCAGCCCAGCTTATCAAATGAAGTAGTGATATGTGTATTGTTACTGTTAAATTCCACACACAAAATCATTCTGGATGTTTCATCTACAGAATATGCTATGATTAAATATGTGAGAAAATGTTACTAATCATTTTTTTCTTCTGCAAAATTAAAACTGCTTAATCACTTTATCCAGTTATGTTAGACACCAGGATACATGGACTATGGATATACATGTCAAATGTTAACTCTATGCATGTAAGAGCAGAGAAGTTACAAACATCCACATTTTTGATAGTTTTCACAAAGGTTTGCAAATATTTACATAGTAAAGTTTTGAACCCCTGTAACTTAAAAATCTGTTATCTAATTCTCTCCATATTTAGATAGCTCTATAAACATTACAAAAAAGTTATCCATACTAATTTACACATCTCACTCCAAAGGTGCCCGAGTTATATGCAGATGAAATTTGTTCATAAAATTTCCGGAAAAAAATTAAATGACAGATTTTGAGCACGCATAATTTTGAGATGATGTTTCACATTGTCTTGAAATCTGGTACATTGTTAGAACACCTATCATCAAGAAATCACACCCAATTTAAGATCCCTGACCCAATAGACAGTTAAGGTTTATGCAGATAAATAATGTTTATTAAATTTTGCACAAACAATAAAATGACAAAATTTGAGCATCTATAATTTTGGAACTGTTATACCAAATTATATGATATTTGGCACGTGTGTGGCCATTGACCAGCAGAGTATATATTTCAAATCTCAGAGCTCTAGCTTGAATGGTTGTTAGTTATAATCACATTAATAAATTGCAAAAATTCCATAAAATTCCGACAAAAGTCCATAAAATTTCATTGAATTTTGTAAAATGTCATCAAAATTCCACAGATTTGGAATTTTCCCATTCCACACAGCTCAAGTACCTCCCCTTTTTCTTCTTTTGTGAATACTGAGCGAAAATATTCATTCAGTATCTCTGCCTTTTCACTGTCACTCTCTGCCCACCTCCCTTCCCCTATATTAAGCCTTACTATCCCTCCCCTGGTCTTTCTGCTCTCGCTAATGTATCTGTAAATGGCTTTATCTCCCTTCTTAACTGAGCTGGCTATCTTTTCCTCAGTTTTGGCCTTTGCTATCCTGACTGGCTTTCCCGCTTACCTCTGCTTTAACTGATACAGTTCTCTGTCCTGCTCCTTCTGTGATTCCTTATACTTCCTGAAGGCTATCTTTTTCTTCCTAACCTTCCTTGCCACCTCTTATGAGAACCACAGTGATTCTTTACTTTGTTTTGTTTTCTTTATTCACTTCACACAAGGGCTTGTTGCCTCTGTGATGGCAGTTTTGATTTTTCCCCATTGCTCTTCCACCACTCCTTCCTGCTCATTTGATAGTGCATTCCTTAGGCATTCCCCTATTTTGCTAAAGTCAGCCCTTCTGAAGTCCAGTACCCTCACTTTTGTATGGTTTGACTCCATGGTTGTGTTTATCGTGAACCACACTGTGTGGTGGTCACTTGTTCCCAGATGGCTACCCACTTCTAAATCTATGATCCTCGCTCCATCCTAGTTTGAGAGTACCAGGTCCATGATTGCTCCCTCCCTCCCAAGTGGGTTCCAACACTGGCTATCTCAGGCATGCCCCTTGTAGGGCATCAAGAAAGACCATACTCTTGGATGTGGCTGCAGTAACTGTGCTCCAGTAAACATATGGCATATTGAGGTCCCCCATCAACAATATCTCCACTTTTTCTGCCATTCTGAGGATGCCTTCTATCATTTCCTTGTCCTTTTTCTACCCCTGAAATGGGGGTCTGTATACAACCCCTGTGCAGATTGTGGTGCCACTACCTGCCCTCAAGGTGACCCATAGTGCCTCCTCTCCTCCCTGTTTACTCTTCAGTTCTGTTGCTTTGATCCTAGCCTTTACGTAAAGAGTGACTCCGCCTCCTCTTTTACCCTCCCTGTCCCTCCTGTAGATCATGTACCTTGGTATGTTGACATCCCAGTCATGGTTCTCCATGTATCATGTTTCTGTGACTGCCACAATATCCAGGTGTCCCTCTTCCATCAAGGCCATTAGCACAGGAACTTGTTGCCCAGACTATGGGCTTTTGTACTCATTGCCCTCCATTTTATGATGGCCTTACCCTTTTTTGCCACATCTCTGCCCTTACTGCCTTTGCCTTTTTCTCCATTTACCCCTGTCCTGCTCCCATCAACCATCAAAATAGTAGGCTGGTGGAAATCTGATTGCTACAAACAATATGTGAGATACCTGTTGCAACAACATGTTTTGTATTTGTCTTCTCATAGAAACTGGCAGAAAAGGATGAGTATGGATTATTAGTCATTCATTTATTTACTGGGCAGAGAGGAGAGCAACAGTCAGACCAGGGGTGGGGTGGGGACAATTATGGATGGAAGAGAACGACAAGAGTACATTGGAAAGGCTTACGGGGGATGAGAAGGGCCCAGCTGCTGCTGCTACTGGAAGAAATGAGGACAAAACTTCCAAAATCGGACTTTCTCATCATGCATTTGGTAGGGGGGGGGATGATTTAGGTACAAAACTGTTGTTTGATCTATGGAATTATATCAGACAGGATGTAGATACGGTTAAGGGGTGGTGGCTGTAAGTGGTGTTGGCACAGTCAGAGATGGTCCCAAGAAGGGTTTGGTGGTATGTATGGGATATCAGAGCAATAGAAGGGGGTCAGGAAAAAGTTGAATAGCAGGGTAGCAAGGCTGGTAATAGAAATAGGAGGGATCGGTATAATTCAATAGGGAAATTTCCTACAAATTGGCAGGCTTGTACAGTCAAGACAGGGTACACCTCAGTGGCATATGCCTCAACACATTCAATTTACAATTGGAGGGGGAATTAGAGGAATGAGGTGCTAGGAGGGACACCTAAATAGGGAAACCCATCATCTGGTGCAGAAGCTGAAGAAGGGCTAGTGGAAGGAAGGGAAGAAAAAGAGGAGCAGGGGGGCAGGAGGGGGTAATAGGAGGCATAGAAATAGGATGTTAGGGGCCCAGGTGGAACTGGGCCAGGAAACCAGGACACGTGCTGGGTTTATACCCAGATGTACCTGGGAACCTCATGGGGCTTGGCACATCAGAGGACAAAGAGGGTGTGTGTCGGGTTTTCACCTGAGCCTGGGTGTCAGGATTTCACCTGAACCCGAAAAGGAAAGAGAAAGAGAGAAGAAAGTATTAAATGGAATGATGGGAATATGCAATTTGACAAATGGATGTATGTATGAATGTATATATGGAAAAATATGTAAATATGAAGTGACTTTATTAATATGTAACAAAGATGGAAGAAGGGTGATCTAAATAAACGGAAGCCAAGTGAGCACCCAATAAAGGTGTGATGTGATTTATTTTGGGGAGAGGTCCCCTGATAAGGTGGCTTGCTAATTAAAGAGCAAGCCAATTGTCAGGTGGTGCCCAGTCAAAATAGCAGGGGTGGCTAGTTGGCTAGCTGGGTGGGAAGATGAAGGCTAGGATAAAGAAGGGGATTATGGAAAACACATCTGGGAACCAGGGAAATGATGGATTGCAGGAAAGGAGCTAGGGAAGGAAGGTCAAGATTGGTTGAAAGGATGATAAGGAGGGGCATTTGGGGGGATAGGAGGCTACATAAGTGAGGGCAGAGTTTGGGTCCCTCTTCTTCATCTGCAAAAGAACCAGTTTTCCCATCCATCCAATTATACAGTGGGGAAGGGGGTCTAGTGAAGAAAGGAAAGGGGTGGCGGCTGTTGTTGGTGAGCAGGGGGTTGAGATACATTATATCAATACAGGTGGTCATTGTGACTGACAGAAGTGGGGCAGCAGTCCTTGGGCCTGGGCTGCTGGGAGGGGCAGCTGGGACAGATTTGGAAGATGGGGCCGCAAGGGCTGGTGCATATGGACAGGAGTTGATTGGCTGGGACTGTGGATATTGGACAGCAGACAGTAGACTAAGTAAGGAGCCATAAGCGACTGCTGAGTAAGCAGCAGTAGGGTGGCTTGAGGTAATGTCCAAGGGAGAGTGGGGGGGAAGGGGAGGTAGGACGGAAGGGAAGAAAAGGGGGAGCAAGGGGGAGGTGGGATAGGAGGCATAGGAATAGGATATTAGGGGCCATAGGGGTACTGGGCCAGGAAACCAAGACACAGGCTGGGTTTACACCCAGACATGCCTGGGAACCTCGTGAGACTTGGCACCTCAAAGGGCAAAGATGGAGTGCTGGGTTTTCACCAAAACCCAGAAAAGGAAAGTGAAAGAGAGAAGAAAGTATTACATGGAATGAATGGAATATGCAATGGGGCAAATGTATGTAGATATGGAGGTATATATGGAAAGATATGTAAATATGAACTGAAGTGTATTAATATGTAATAAAGATGGAAGGAGGGTGATCTCAATAAATGGAAGCCAAATGAGCACCCAATAAGGTGTGATATGATTTATTTTTTGGGATCCCCCAACAATGTACAGTACATTAGACCAACAGTTCTCAAACCTGTGAGCCTCCCCTAAGCTATGGAAAAGATCTTGAGCCTCCCCCAAAATACTGAAATATTTTTGGGTCTCCCCATAGAAAAATAGTCTACTTTTCACAGTACACCTGGAATAAATTGAAACCTCTTTGCATAGCTGGCTCTCATGTTATTAAGCTTATCATAGCTCCCCCAACAGGACAACCTACTTGCTCCAAAATTTTGACTCTCAAACCGTAGTTACCCCTTACTGCCATACCTTCATGGGTCAGACTGCTTTTTCTGTTTCCCCTCTAACTGGAATAACCTTCCTGCCGACCTCTGCTTCTCCCCCCCCTGCTCTTAAGCAACTTCTCAGGGGCCATTTTGCTCTCTCCTGCTCTTATTCCTAGTACCTGTATGGTTGACTCTTGTATTTGGACAGTTCTGCTGCCAGTCGAATTGATCAATTGTTCCTCGCATCGTTAGTTTATTGTTTTTAATTTGTTTGCACTTTTATTCATTTTGTATTGCTTGAGTGTTTTGCAGTTACATCTTGAATTGTATTCTCTCACTATCCTTCCCTGGGTACACCTGAAATAAGCCATGTCTCAGTGTACAGTACCTTCCCTGGTCCCAGACTTCTGAATAAATACATAAATTCACCTACTGTTATCCTCTTTCAGTTTGCCTTATCTCTTCGCACAAAATCTATAAAGTTCAAAACTGAAATATAATACTTTTTCAAGTATTGCTTGAGCCTCCCTTGGAACAGGTTGGGGCCTCCCAAGGGAGGCTGGCCTCACCATTTGAGAACCCCTGCATTAGACAATTAAGGAAGATATCAGTACAGAATATGGAAAATGAGTAAAACATTTTCCTTTCAGTTATGTTAACCTGCAGGGCATTTAAATATTCAGAAAACAAGAAGAAACATTTTACCAAAGAATCACATAATGAACCAAATTTTCATTAACCAAGAAAATCCTACAGGCTGCAGCTTTTGGGCAGTAAACCTCATTGTTTGGCACATGCATCTGAGTTTGATTGAACTGTCCTATTTTTGTCAGTTCAATGATCTGTTGCACTGATGCAGGCCTTATTTCATTATGTTTACCATCAGAAAGTGCCACAATCCATAAAACAGCACAGCTGTTGCAAGCAGTAGCTATGACCAGTCTTTGACACAGTTCCAGTTTGTACTAGAAATGAATCTATGAAAGCCCAGGTCTAGGGTGTTTGTGTGATATTCTACAGCATGTATTTTTTGTTATCAATCCCTGAGAATAGTATATGCATGCATACTACCTATGGATCAAACAGTCCTCTAGGCTGTGTTACCTGTATTACTTACAGTGTCCCAGACAAAACCAAAATATATTATATATCATTATTTCGACAAGGATTGGGTTGGGAGGGGGACCCTAGTGATTTTTGTATTACACTAGTACTGTACATATTGCACTATGCTGTTCTATTCCTATTGGGTACTAATTTTGTATAATAAGTGAAAATGCAAATATGAAATTGCAGCATATTTGCTCAGATGGTCATTGACTGTGGAGATGCTAAATATTTGGTCTTGGTAGATATGCAAGAAAGGGAAGACTGCTTGTCAGATACAACAATGTTCTCCTTGGTGGGGCTTCTGCTCAAACATTAGATGAAAATGCAATACCGTTTGTACATTATATAAAAAAATACAGGTTTCAGGTGGAATAACCTCCATGATCCTGAAATGTCAGACTTAGCCTACAACGGGGTGTTATGACTGGGCATCCTTCCTCTGCTATGGTACATTTTTTTGCGCCCTTGGATTGTGGTCAGGTCTGAGTCTGATGGAGTTGGGTGTCTACACTGGCAGTACCTCCCTTCATATGGGGATCTATGTCCTGGAGGTGTTTTCTGCTTATGGGACCCTGTGTGCTATACGATGCCAGTTCTACAACACTTTTGGTGACTGGCATCACATCGACAAGATTTATGTCAATCTCAATTTGCAGTTGACATAAATCCCATTTGTCTCCTGGTCTTATTTTTTCATCATGGGGCTTTGCCCCGGTATCCCCCATAAGAGGGGCTCTGCCCCCCCACACCCCCATACTTAGAGTTATCAACTCCAGTTTGAGTTGAGTCAAGGAGGGATGCAGGACCAGGAGACAGTGTGCCTCTGTGTCAGGAGCACCAACACATTAACCTGTTGGTAACCTGTTGATTTTGTCAATGGTTTGGTAGGTCATTGTGTTTGTGTCGCTGACAGGGGGGCATACTGACCCGGTGATATCCCTGGATCCCATGCACATGCATTAATCATATGCCCTGTGGAATGGAAATGGATCCCCTCCCACCAGTAGCCCAAACAGAGGGCTGACTTTATGAATATCTAGACCATTACATGCTTTAGTATGCCACCTCACCATGCCCATGCGATAGTTTGGGTATCTGTGACACTATTCTGTTTAACAATATCTGTATCCCTGCTTGCTGATTAAGTGTGAAATATGAATTCAGGTAATGCTGAGTTTGGTATTGTGATATACCACCATTTCTTCTCTGTATACTGGCCTTGTGTACTTCATGTAACAACTATTTGTTTATATTGCTTGTACTGTTCTGAAAATATTTCAATAAAAAAATCTAACAACAAAAACATTATGTAACACATACAAGGTTTCACCATTTTTACACTGCTTGTGCTTGCACAAAAAATGTTTTGCTACAGAGAATGGTATTTCAGACGTGTGTCACTGACTAGCCCAATGCAGATCCAGCTGCATTAGGTTCCTCCTTGACATACCAAAGATCATGCAAGCTAAGTACTACAGTGGTTCACCGTTTGTGGGTGGAAATTTTGTGTAGCTGAAATGAATGAAGTGCTCCAATAAGAGAGCATTTCATCCATTTCATTTGCATAACACCATCCCCCTTCCATCCGTCAGTCCATTTTCCTTGCTGTCTCTACCTCTCCACACAAACAGACACACACACACACACACACACACACACACACACACACACACACACACACACACACAAAAGATCCAAGATCTACTACTTCACTTCCCTGTACCTCATGTACTTTTGGAATGTCCTGCCATGCCATTTAAAACCATAATGTCCCCACCCTCCATTCCTGTCCCAGTAGTCTGAAAAAAAAAAAAAACTCCTGCTACTACCTACTGTGCGCTGTACCTCCCCACCCCTCCGTTCTCATCCTGGTAGTACAAAAAAAAACATCCCACTACCACCCATGGTGTGCAGTACAGCCCCCATGCCTCCATTTCCATCCCAGCAGTACAAAAAAAAACCTCCCACTACCACCCACTGTGTGCTGTACCACCCCCATCCTTCTGTTCCAAACCCAGAAGTATGAAAAAAAAACTTCCTGCTACCACTCACTGTGCACTGTACCATCCCCACCCCTTCATTCCCATTCCAGTACACCGAGGCAGGGACATTGCAGTGTCATGTAGTAGTTTCTCATGAGACAAAGCATGGAAAGCCATACCAGTCATAGGAGTTGACTTTTGTGGAACTTTCTCGGGGGCACTTGAGGATGTTCTTTGACTGCTGTACTTCTTCAGCACATACACACCACCCGGGAACCTGAGATTGTTGTGATCCTGGACAGAGGGTCCTTATGGCAGTACCCTGACACATCATCTCTGTATTTGTAAGGCAACTTTGATTTTGAGAAATCACAGAAACACACACATTAAGGACAGCTAATGGACTGCATTAACAGCTTATGTTTGTGAGACAGACAAACATGGACTTTGCGTGGAGCAGACAGGCAGAAAGGGAGCCACTGCTACCTTCCTTAAGCCAGAGGAGATTTGTGTAGCTGCCAATGTTGCAACACCACCAGCTGGCCGGAGCTCAGCACAGCACTGAGTGTATGACTGTAGGTAGCTGATGCTGGCTAACTTCTCCCTCTTCGGATTCATGCAGGGCATGGTGAGTAATATGTGGGGTCCCATTCAGAACTCGGCTAAGCAGTCATATGGATTTTCCAACTTTGACATAGCCATGCTGGTACTGTCAAGGCCTGTCAGGGCCCCTGGGCTTTCTGCTCTGCTTCTTTTTCAAGTGGCTGCTGGACAAAAAGGTGGAAAACATCACTTCCTTTCTTTGTTCTCTTTTAGTTTTAAATCTTTAGTCAATCAGTCAAATATTTATTTATAAAAAGCACAATTCCATAAATGATCAAAGCACTTGTACAATAAAATAATAATAAGATAATGAATAATATATACAAAAACCAGATAAATCAGCCAAGCAGATTCAATGTACAAAGAATATATGCATATTAATCAAATTCTGTAAAAGCCAACTTAAAAAGATAGGTCTTAAGGACAGATTTAAAGCTCTCAGCTCATTCCTCCCATTTCTGACCCTGTTGTCATTTTGCTAAAGAGAATGGCATTTCACAGCTGTGTCATTGATTATCCCAATGCAGGTCAAGCTGCACTGGGCTCATCCTTGATAGACCAAAGATCATGCAAGCTAAGTATGACAGTGGTTCACAGTTTACTAGTGGAAACTTTGTGTAGTTGAAATGAATGAAGAGCTCCAATGAGAGAGCATTTTGTCCATTGTATTTGCATAACACCATCCCACTAGCATCCATTGCTCCACTTTCCTTGCTATCTCTCCCCCTCCCCACACACACACACACACACACACACACATTTCACACCTTTTATCTACTCCTGGGTCCTATTGCAAAATCCAAGATCTTCTATTTTGCTTCCCTGTACCTCATGTACTTTCAGAATACTCTGCCATGCCATTAAAACCCTAACGCCCCCACCCTCCATTCCCATCCCAGTAGTTTGAAAAACAACTCCCTCTACCACCCACTGTGCATTGTACTGCCCACACCCCTCCGATCCTGACCCAGTAGTAAACAAAAAAACTCCCAATACCACCCACTGTGCACTGTACCACCCCCACCCCGTGTTCCTGTCCCAGTACAAGAAAAGAAAACCCCTCCCACTATCACCCACTGTGCACTGTACTGCACCCACCCCTCCATTCTCATCTCAGTAGTAAAATAAATCTCTCCTACTAATGCCCACGATGTGCTGTAACACTCCCAAGCCTCTATTCCCATCCCAGTAGTACAAAAAATAACCTCCCCCTACCACCCAATGTGCACTGTACCACCCCCACCTCTCTGTTCCCAACCTGGTAGTAGAAAAATTAAAAACTCCTGCTACTGCCCACTGTGCACTGTACTGCCCCATCCCTCCATTCCCATCCTGGTACACTGAGATTTGATGTGCCTGGTGTGTTGTCCTATATTCAGAGACATCGCAGTGTCATGTAACGGTTTCTCATGAGACAAAACATGGAAATCCACACCAAACAGTCATAGGAGATGACTTTTGTGGAACTTTCTTGGGGGTACGTGAGGACGTTCTTTGACCGCTGTACTTCCTCACTGCATACACTCTACCCCGGGAACCTGAGATTGTTGTGATTCTAGACAGGGGGTCCTTAAGGCAGTAAGTACCCTGACACATCCTCTCTGTATTTGTAAAGTGACTTTGATTTTGAGAAATCACAGGAACGCTCATTTAGGACATCTAACAGACTGCATGAAAGGCTTGTGTTTGTGAGACAGACAGGCAGACATGGAATCTGCATGGAGCAGGCAGGCAAAAAGGGAGCCACGGCTACCTTCCCTAAGCCAGTGGAGGTTTGTGCAGCTGCCAATATCACATCATCACTAGCTGGCCAGAGATCAGAGCAGCTTTAGGTGTACAGAATGACCGCAAATGTCTGGTGCTGGCTATCTTCTCCCTCTTCGGGTTCATGCAGGGCATGGTGAGTAATAAGTGGGGTCCAATCCAGAACTTGGAAAAGCAGTCATATGAGTTTTCCAGTTTTGACATAGCCATGCTGGTACTGAGGGGGCCCCTAGGCTTTCTGCTCTGCTTCTCTTTCATGTGGCTACTGGACAAAAAAGGTAGGAAAACATCACTTTCTTTCTCTGTTCTGTTTTAGTTTTAAATTTTTAATCAATCAATAAATATTTATTTATGAAACGCACAATTCCATGACTGATCAAAGCACTTGTACAATAAAATAATAAGATAATAAATAAAATATATAAAAACAGATAAATTAGCCAAACAGATTCAATGTACAAAGCATGTATACATATTAATCAAATTCTGTAGTAGCCAAGTTAAAAAAGATAGGTCTTATGGGCAGATTTGAAGCTCTCTGCTTATTCCTCTCATTTCGGACCATGTTGTCATTTTGCTATAGAGAACGGCATTTCACAGGTGTGTCACTGACTAGCTCAATGCAGGTCAAGCTGCACTGAGCTCATCCTTGACAGACCAATGATCATGCAAGCTAATTATGACAGTGGTTCACAGTTTATGGGTGGAAACTTTGTGTAGTTGAAATGAATGAAGCACTCCAATGGCAGACCACTTCATCCATTTCATTTGCATAACACTATCCCTCCTCCACTTCGTCACTCCATTTTCCTTGCTGTCTCTACCCCCAACACACACACCTTTTGTCAACCCCATTACAAAATCCAAGATCTACTACTTCACTTCCCTGTACCTCATGCACTATTGAAATACCCTGCCATGCCATTAAAAACCGTACCACCCCCACCCTTAGTTCCCATCCCGATAGTACAAAAAACCCTCCTACTGCCACCCTCTGTGTACTGTACCACCCCCACCCCGCTGTTCCCATTCTTGTAGTACAAATAAAAATCCTGCTACTGCCCACTGTGCACTGTGCCACCCCCAGCCCTCTGTTCCCATCCTGGTAGTGCAAACAAACCCTCCTGTTACCTCCCACTGTGTGCTGTACCACCCCCACCCCTCCATTCCCATTCCAGTAGTACAACCCCCATGCTACCAGCCACTGTGCACTACATCACTCCCACCCCCCGTTCCCATCCCGTTAGTACAAAAAAAAATGGCATGGGTACTGAATTGTCTGACCATAATTTCTCTGCTCCATAATGCTTTACTATTTACTTAGTAGATTGTTTTCTCGTCACCTTTTCCTTTATTACTTTTCACCTCTATTACATTGTAAAACAGTGAACTCTCACCAATCATTAACAATTACCCATGAAATGGGACTAAGTCTAGTGATTGCACTCTTCACAAATCCTCAAGAGTACTCTCAGTTCAAGTGCTGTTCTGACTCACTGGCCATGACATGTCTCTTTATTGCATGCTGAAATAAAAGAAAACAGAGTGAAGTACTGTGAGAACAATTCTCCCTCTTTGTTCAAGCACATCACATTTTCACAGTCACTTAGTAAAATATTAACATCTTCATATATTTAGTCTCAATTAAAGCTAAACTTATGGCCCTCTCAAATTACACTGTGCAGCTCACAGAGAATTTAAAACAGTCTTCCATTATCGGGTTTATCATAGATTTCTCAAAGGTTTCATAGAGTTAAATTTCTACTCTGTTTACAGACCTGTTTGTTACAATAATGATTGCAACTTCAAATGATTCTACTTGTGGAAAGTTTTCAGGGCAAGTATCTACAAGAATAAAACATGTATTACCCTTATGTTTACAGTAGTTGCACTTAGCTCAAATATTTTCTAGTATTTCAGTTTGTCCTGCTCTAAATATTTAAAAAAAAATTGCTGTGAGCTGTTATGTCTTCATCTCTGTGTCTCCAAAACATCATGGTGTCAGAAACTGACCTTATTGTTGCTGTTTTGAAATTCATAATCTATTGTCATGGAAAACAATGTAGTAGCATAAATAAGTGTTCTATGAATCATGTGCCTATTTAGCATTTCAGTCAGATTTCATGAACATATTCCTAAATATGGACTGTGCAGAAAGGAAGATAAACTGTGTGTTCTTTAGAAAATTGTACAGAGGATAGTCCTTACAATTTACAAGAATGTGCACTGCCAGGTTATCTCTTTACTCTTAAAAATGAAAGATGGGGCCAAGTGGGAGCAACAGGCAGGGAGTTCTTCAATTTTTCAACACTTATTTGATGTGTGGCAGTGTTGATTTTATAGTGGGTCATGCCTGAGTTTTTTGGTTGGAATGTTGAAACTAACTCTGGTTCCTCTCCTCCTGCTCCTTGCCCTCCCTGTACTCCCAAAGGCCTTAACATTTTTCATCTCAGTGCTAGGAGCCTTCTCCCTAAAATGTACATTCTCAATGTCTGGGTTACATACCACGGCATCTGCTAGTATTTACCTGGCATGTTAGCATCTGGATCAGTCATTTGCATTTGCCACATTTGGTGAGAGGACTTCTTCTGTGGGAGTCTTACCTTCAGTATAACACTTCCAGGAAGAGGTACAATTAAAAGGGAACTCTCATCTTCAGGATTTCTTAGTGTTTGAAAGCCCATAAAAAGCGAATTGTAGTCCACTAGTGTGCTTACCTGTAGTTCTTAGCTATCCAGAGTTATTTATATGTAAATCAGCTTGTAATTAAAGGCTGGGGGCAGCCATGTGCATTAGGCTTTTGATATGCAAGGATGTCACCACAGTTTTTGACCTGCTTTGACTGCAGATCATCCAATAAGTTAAATAAGAAGTTGTATATTTTGTTAAGTGTGTTTTAAGATGTTATTACAATACTTCCTACATTTATAATAATTGCTTTGCATGTGCATTGAAACTAGAGAGTTATCACCTTTACATTTTAAACTCTTAGTAAAAAATAATCCTATAGAATTCTGGTGTATGTTAGAAAATCCCATTCAGTCCAAAGCATTTTAGTAAAAAACTGTTGTACTACTAATTTAATCAAAAGAAATAAAATACTCTTTTAATAACACATTTCAAGTTATGCATGTTTTAACATTGCTGTCCATCTATGTGTTTTTGCAATTAATAAACTAGTAATTGTGCCCTATTTTGTTTTACGAGTCAAATGTGGATTAAAAGAGAATAATATTTGCAGAATCATAACAAATGTTTAGATGTGTTTTTACTGCCTGTGTCCAGGAAAGGCACACTAAGCTAAAGCTTGTTTCAGGTGTGTTTTTGGAGCACATGGAGGTTAAGTGACTTGCTCTGGGTCACAATATGTGCAAGTAGAGCATGTTGGAATCAAAACCCATTCTGTTGGATGAACCAAGCTTGTTCTCAGCTCTTTGCTTTAACTTCTAGGCTATACTGCCAACTGATCATCAAAAACTATACATTTCAAGACTGGCCCCATGGTACCAGGCCAGTAGGTACAGAGCCACGTTTGCATCTTGTAGACCTAAGTTCACATGCAAAACCCATGACTGTAGGAGAAGAGCCTGTAAGAGAGGGAATGGAAAAAAAAAGTTAGAAGGTAGTGCTATGGCAGCAAGAAATTTGTATTGACTTGGACACAGCCAGGGTCTAGAAATCCTAATATTGGGCCCCATACATACTGATTCCATAGATCCAGCCTTGAAATGTGTTGTTTTTGATGATCAGCTGACAGTAGAGCCTGCAGGTTAGAGCAATGAGCTGTGAGAAAGGTTAGTTTATCCAGCAGAACTTATTTTGATTCCAACATGCTCTGCTTGCCTATTGTGTGACCCTATGCAAACCACTGAACCTTGCTTTGCTCCCAAAACACTCCCACAAACACTTTTC
This sequence comes from Neoceratodus forsteri, assembly GCA_016271365.2. Classification (NCBI taxonomy): domain Eukaryota; kingdom Metazoa; phylum Chordata; order Ceratodontiformes; family Ceratodontidae; genus Neoceratodus; species Neoceratodus forsteri. Next base: position 1,299,893,208 of record CM028130.1, on the reverse strand, counting down.
AGCTCAGTGTTCCCTTTCTGGGCAAAGATTGAAAAAAAAATCTGTAAACATTTGTTATGATTCTGCAAATATTATTCTCTTTCCATCTGGATTTGACTTGGAAAGAAAAACATAGGACACAATTATTTGTGCATTAAAAACAGAGAAATGGACAACAGTGTTAAAACATGCATAACTTGAAATGTGTTATTAAAAGACTACATTATTTTTTTTGATACAGTTAAAAGTATGATAGACTCTTACTAAAATATTCTGGACTGAATAGTCATCGTATTTTCTAACATAACAATATCAGAATTCTCTTGGATTATTTTTACTAGCAGTTTGAAATGTAAAGGTGATAACTGACTAGTTTCATTGCATATAAAAAACAATTATTAAAAATGTAGAAAGAGTTGCAAGAACACCTTAAAACACACTTAGCAAAATAGCCAACTTCTTATTTAACCTATTGAATTATCTGCAGTCAAAGCAGGGCCAAGTCTGCAATGACATCATTACCTGTCAGAAGCTTATAACACATAGCTGTCCCCAGCCCTTAATTACAGGCTTATTTACATATGAATAACTCTGGACTGCTAAGACAAGGCAAGCACAATAGCTCACTCAAAGATGCTTTTAATGGGCTTTCAGACATTACGAAATCCTGAAGATGAGAGTTTCCCTTTAATTGTACCACTTCCTGGAAGTGTTATACTAAAAGTACGACTCACACTGAAGAAGTTCCCTCTACAAATGTGGTACATGCAAATGACTGATCCAGATGCTAAAATGCCTGGTAACTACGAGCAGATGCCAATGGTATGTGGTGACCATTTGTGACCTGTGCCCAGTATATGACATACCACTGCTAGAGTTTCTTAAATAGTGCCTTTTTCACACCATGCATGCTCCCATTGCATCTTTGGTTATCATAGGCTAACCTTATTTGGGGTACATCTGCTCTAGGTAAAAATGTTAGGACACTTGTTCCTCATATGCAGGATTGCTGTTTTAGAGTAATGACATGGATATTAGGTCATGTATTGATGCTAGTGTGCTGATTTCATACCTTTTCTGCCACTTACTCCACTTTCCACACCACATTCATTTTCAGGGCAAGAGCGTGCTCATGGATGCGTGGTATGCCACCCATCCCCCAGTCTGTTCTGTGCCTGTCCCTCTGCTCTCTCCCACTTTTGGAATCCAGTTCTTTGTCCCAATGTAAATGTGTTTAGGTGACATGTACTGTATCCTCCTGTCCCCTAGGCTGCAGGCTCCAGCAGAGTAGTCCCACACTTGCTTCCCACCCATCAAGACCCAAGGAGATGCAGCGTGAAAATGTCAGGTATAGTCCCTGGAAAGAGCGCCATTTGTGACCTGTTGTAGCCTGTCAATGCTTTGCATTGACTGCCCCATGCACCCTTCCATCCACCCACCCTGTGCTGTGCCTTCCTTTATAAGTAGGTGCAATCACATGACCTTGGTCACATGGTTAGTTGCATCCACCGAAATTTTACTAAGTCCTCATTTTCCCATTTCCAGGTTATACTACTTCACCACTAGAAGTCACCAGGGTACCAACCTTACTAATAGATCTGTTCATTTCCATCCACTAAACAATACCAATTAGCAACTTGCCTGTTATTCACTGGAATAGGCATATTTTGCCTCTCTCCCACTCTGCCCTGTAGTGAGATTTGAAACCCCAGCCTCTAATACTAAAGACGAGGCCCCTACCATTGCTCTATTCTGGCAACTCCTCACACTAGCTTTGTTCCCCCCTCCTTATCTTATGTTTTACACTGACTCACTAGCTAGCTAGGTCTCACAACCCCCCCCTTTCAACTTTGAACTGGCTCTGTCTGCCGAACACAAGTCCTGCACCCACCTCTTCCCCCTTGGCGCAGTCTACCTCCACCCCAGAGGCTACTGCCAGTGACATCTCTAGCACCATTTCTGGAGCAGTAGATTATGGTACCAAGTCTACTCATTTAACCCTCTAGAATGGGTACTCTCATATCCGGCTTCTGATATTGCTGTTATCCATTATCCCTCCACTCCTGGACACCGCTACCCTCACAAAGGTGGCTGCCCCTTCTGTTTCGCTGCCTGTTCCTTTGCAATACAATAAAATTACTTCCACCCTTGGAATTCTATCAACTGGCCCTGCTCCACCCTATAATTTGTGACTATCAGCGCCCAGCCACTCCACTGCTTCTGTTCTCCCCTCTGCACTACACACTGCCACATTACTCAGCAAAGGTAGAAAAGCTAGTTCCACAATCCATAACCATGAGCAGTTGCTAAAACTCCTAAAATGGTGGCAATAAGGATGGTCTAGCTATTCCTACTACTTTCAGGCAACATTCATCCCAACCCTGGCCCCTCGCCACCTACATTGGACCCCTTAAAGAAATCAGGTGGCCTCACAATAGCCCCAATCAACATCTACAGTCTTCTGGCCAAATCTGACTCATTACAGGTATGGGTATTACAACGCAACCCTGAAGTGCTCTTCATTTTAGAAACGTGTCTCACATCAAGAACCCCAGACATGGCAATCCAGCTGGGGGGGTATACCTCCCTCAGGTAGGGCAGGATCGGGAAGTGGGGAGGTGGTTGTGTCATAAATAGTAAGGACACTATCCAATGGCGTGTCCAGACTTGCCCTGCCACCAGCAGAAATTTTCAAATGCTGGCTATTAAATTCTTGCTTGGTGCTCACAGCAAAGTCATAACATGTATTACTGTCTACATACCCCTGAAGAACAATCATCAGACTTCACTGATCTCTTCAACTACCTCGCCAAACTCAACCATAATGCTGAGGTTCTAGTCCTCATTTACTTTAATATAAATTGGCAGTCGCCTGAGGCAGCATCTTACAAAGATGCCATCTCCTCCCTACACATGTCACAATTAGTTTACTCCCCCACACATAGGAACTATCGTACCAGGTCCGGCATACTGACAGACTGGCTAATTACAAACTGGCCAGAGAGAGTTACCCATCCACTTGTCCTCCCTGTCTATTAGTGATCATTCACCAATAATTTGTACCTGGTCAAATAAGTCCCCCAGAACTGTGGCAAAAACGCTCAAGAAAGAACAACTGGTCGCTTTCAGGGCACACTTTCTACAGCTGGACTGGTTGGATATCTACACAACAAACAATGCTGACACCAAACTCAGTCACTTCATCCAGACCTTCAATACAGTCTGCAATATTTATGCTCTTCCCATCAAGCAAAAAGCCAAGGGGTGCAGTAAGTCCTGGATCACCCCACCCCTACTCATGCAAATGAAACACCAGGACAACCTCTGGCACAAAGTCAGAAGTACTGGCTCCCAAATAGACTTCCAGAACTATAAAAGCAAGTGCAATAACAGCACCAGGGCTATCTGCTTGGTGAAAAGCCACTACTTTAAGGATGAGTTATTGAACTCCTGGGGTGATAGCCACAATTTCTGGGATAACCTGAAGTTTCTAACTAGCAAACCCAAAACATCTTCCCCAAACCTACTCAACCTAAATGGCACAACTATCCAGGACCCCACTACAATAGCCAACACCTTTAACAGGGCCTTACAGGCCTAAGTAGTGTACTCCCCCTGACTTCATTCTTCCTCCAGAAGACTCTTACCCCTACAACCCATCGGTCTCCTCTTCTGGCCCCATCCCACCTTTCTGCTTTAAAATTATCTCCCATGCCAAATCAAAAAGGTATCTCTTACAAGTCTTCGGCAAAACCAGACTGGATAGTGATGCACTTGACATGAAGCTCATTGCCTTAACTCTAGATGAATTATTACTACCCCTCACCAGAATCCTCAATTTCTCACTCACAACCAGCAAATTCCCCCAGGCTTCGAAGTCAGCTGTGGTCACCACATCTTCAAAAGCAGAGACAGAGCAAGTCACAGCAATTATAGGCTAATCTGTATTCTCCCCCCCCAAAGCCCTAGAGCGAATTGTCTATGACCAGTTCATTGAACACCTCGACAAATACCAGTTGCAATGCCCAAAGCAGCACAGCTTCCATAAACAACATAGCACCACCACTGCCTTGGTAGAGTTCGCAGATTACATCCATGAAGCTCTTGGCCATGGCCAACTAGTAGGAGCAACATATATTGACCTCACCAAAGCCTTCGATGTGGTTAACCATGAACTCCTGCTTAGCTGGCTAGCCGAGTTGGGACTCTCTCCTGAAACCATGGAATGCTTTAGAAGCTACCTCTCCAGGAGAACTCAGCAAGTCAACATTGCTGACCTCCTCTCCAAGAGCCAGGCAGTAGGTACAGGGGTACCTCAAGGGTCAATCTTGGGTCCCCTGCTTTTCAGTCTGTTCATGAACAACCTCCCCCAGGCATGTCAGGATAAGGTCCTGCTCTATGCTGATGATGTGGTGCTCTTTTTCAGCCACTCAGACCCAGCTATGCTACAACAAAGGATACAATGCAACTTCACTGCTGTTGACATCTGGTTCACCAACTCTAAGCTCCTATTAAACTACAAAAATAAAAAAATATGCTGTTTGCCTCCTCCCCATAACCAGCATAAATCACATCAATTAAGCATAGTTAAGTCTCAAAGTGCCCCCTAAAAATGGTTCACAGTTTTAAATAAGTCAGGGTAGCCCTGAATAGCTACATTTCTTTTGCCCATCACATTGACTTAGTTGCTAAAGTCACTAATGCTAGGATAGGACAATTATTTAGGCATGAGCACTGCCTAACAGATGGTGTCCTACACCTAGATGTCACAAGCTCTGTCCTATCTATAATTGACTATGGGCTTGTGGTATATGGTCCAGCCACTAACACAGCCCTCAAGAGGGTAAAGGTGGCCTCAACAAAGCCTACCAACTTATCCTAGATGCTCCCCTCCTAACACATACTGTACTTGCGACCTCTACTCCCAGTTAGAGTGGCTAAACCTGGACTGTAGGATTCAGTACCAGGTATGCCTGCTAGTTAAAAAGTCCATATTAGGCCTTACACCACCTGGTGTACACAGCCTCCTCTCCTCTACCGCAATACTCGCACTACTAGAGGGTCCAAATCCCTGACCTTAAAAGTCCCCTTCTGCCATACCTTCCAGGGCCAATGCTCTTTCAAATATCATGCCCCATTTTGGCTTAACTCTCTCAATGAAGACATGCTTTCCTCAACTAAGCTACCCTTTCAAAACTAAGCTTTATGAATATCTTGCAACCTTAAGCAACTGTGACTGCCACACATAACCTGCTCTGGTCGCTTTCATCCCTTCTACCTTCCCCCTCTACATTCCCCCTTTTTTGCCTCATATCTCTCTTAGTGTTCTCGCTCTGCTCTCCAGCCTTGCCCATCCACCACTCCCATTACCCCTGGACCCAGACCTGCATGATCCACCCCTCCCTATCCTCTCTCACTCCTCCCCACTACCCTCCCATCTCCCCGTAACTGAGGTTAAAGCCTATTAGTCTGCTACAGTCACCTGCTTATTCCCTCTTCATCTCTAACCTTTCACCTCCCTACTCTTTCTACTCCCATCTCCTTTCACCCTGCATGCCCCCCTCTATGCTCCTGGCTAGCATTCCTTAAGCACTTATGTTCACTTTGGTTTGGATGCTGCTTACTATTGTATCATTTACATCTGTACTTCAGTTTTTAAAGTCTGTAACATTCTCTGCTACCAATACTTGTCTTTGCCAAATTTTGTATATTGTGTCGCTGTACAATCATGACGTGGAACCTTTGTAAATTAGCTCTTGGCTCAAAGGTTGTAATCTGAGACTTAAATAAATAAATAAAATAAAAAAAATGTGAGGTTTATTATCTGTTATCCTGGTTATTGGGTGCTAGGGGCCCTGTGCTGGGAGAACAGACATGGAGGACAGAAAAGAGCAGCAATCCTACACCAGATCATGCAATTTATTTAACTTAATACTTAAAGTGTGAGTGAGTAGGAAGAAATATATGCTTTGGGTCAGTGTTTGGGCTGTTTTTTAAAGTTATGTCATGCCTTGTAGCCAGGGAGGAGGGACTAGCTGGGAGAATATTTCAGTTTCTTGTGGGCTGAAAGGTTCATTATGACCTGTTTAGAAAGCATCTGATTGCGGATGAAGCTGCAGCAGTCATAGAGGAGACAGGAGATTCAAAGGGGCAATTAGTTAGGGAACCTGCGCTGGGAGAGCTGAGAGGAAGAAAAGAAAGGAGCAGCTAGCATAAAACAGCAAAGGTAATTTATTTCATTTAATACTTAAAGTGACAGGGTGGTCAACTTAGAAACAGATACAGAACTTGTTGGCAGATAAGGACTGCTTGACCCACCTAGTCTATCCATTTTCCCTGGCTATACTGTCACTGTTGGTCCTACCTGATCTCCTTCTATTACCCCTCACTTTCCTGCAGATTTCTTTATGCCTATCCTATGCATGCTTGAAGCCCACCACTGATTTCACCCCCCCACCACCACCTCTGCTGGAAACCTGGTCCAGAATCCACTACTTCTTCAGTGAAGGAGTAGTTCCTAGTTACCTAGTTATGGGGGGATAACAAGGATACATGGTGAAGGGGGATCTGTGAGGAGGAGGACCAAGGAAAGGTGGGCATATTGAACAGATACTTTTGTTCAGTATTTACAATAGAAAGGATAGTTGTGGGCCAAAGATAATGAACAGGGGCACAATAGGTAGGGAGGTGGACACTAGTCCTTTCACAGAAGACTGAGTCCTCAGAGTACTAGCAAAATCAAAAGTTGACAAGGCAATGGGACTGGAAGGAGTCTGAAGGAGTTCAGAAAGATGCTGGCGGCACCACTGGTAGTTTTGTTTAACTTATCACTGGATACAGGGGTGGTTCCAATGAACTGGAGAAGGGAGGATGTGGTCCCATTTCACAAAAGGGGGAAGAGGCCTGACTTCAGTAGTGGGCAAGGTTATGGAATCACTATTGAAGGAAATGATAGTGGAATACCTTGAAACAAGTGTATTGCAGGACAAAGGCAACATGGTTTCACAGTGGGGAGGTCTTGCCTGGCAAACCTGATCAAGTTCTTTGACTGAATGACAAGGGAAGTGGATCAGGGTGGAGCAGTAGGTGTGACATACCTGGATTTCAAGAAGGCCTTCAACACCATTCCACATAGAAGACTGGTGAACAAGCTGGCCTGTCTAGGAGTGGGATAGAAATGAATAAACTGGGTAAGAAGTTGGCTGAGCAGCAGAAATTAGAAGGTGAGGTGATGGTAAATGGAGTGTACTTGGAAGAAGGCAGAGTGACAAGTGGTGTGCCTCTGGGGTCAGTACTAGGCGGCCTGGTCCTCTTCAATGTCTTGCTAAAAGGGAAAATCCTCCTGTTCGCAGATGACTCAAAAATCTACAAGAGGGTGGACATACCGGGGATGATTTACAGAAGTTAGAAGAATGATCATGTGTTTGGTAGCTGCATTTCAATGCTAAAAAGTGCAAAATCATGTACTTGAGGCACAGAAACCAGGGGACTATGTACCAATTGGCAAGGGAGGTACTGGCAACCATCAAACAGGAAAAGGACCTGGAGTTAATCATTTCTGATGACCAGAAGGTAGCCAAGCAGCATGAAAAGTCAGTGGGAAAGGCTAGTAGAATGCTGGGGTGCATAAGGAGGGTATCATCAGTAAGAAGAAGAAAGTAGTGTTGCCCCTGTACAGGTCACTGTTAAGACCACACCTCGAATATTGTGTCCAGTACTGGAGGCCCCAACTTTGGAAGGACAGGGATAGAGTAGAGACAGTACAGAGGTGGGCAACCAAAATGGTGCAGGGACTGCATCAAAAGCCCTATGAGAAGAGACTAAGAGAATTGAATATGTAATCACTGGAGGAAAGAAGGGAAAGGGAGGCCATAATAGAAACATTCAAATACATAACAGGTATTAATAAGATACAGGAAGATAGCATTTTCCATAGAAAGACAGAATCAAGGACAAGGGGTCACACTATGAAACTGGAGGGGGGGTGAGGTTCAGTGGGGATGTGTGGAAATATTTCTTCACAGAGAGGGTGGTGGAAGCCTCTAACAGCCTCCCAGCAGAGGTGGTAGCTGCCAAAACAGTCTGCAGGATTTAACCATGAGAGGGACAGATACGGTGGGGGGGGACCTTGGAAGGAACACAAGGGGTGGGGATGACCGGAGATTGTACAAGGGTTATGGTGGCACAGTAGGCAGGGAAAGTGGGCAGACTGGATGGGCCAATGGGATCTTTATCTGCAGTTAATTTCTATGTTTCTAGTTTCTCACATTCCCCCTAAATATCCCCCCCTTCCAGCTGCGTTGCATTCTCCATTGTTCTTGTAAACCTTCTCTGAAAAACACTCACAGCCTGTAGCTTATTCACCCTTGTGAGGTATGAATAGGCCTCTACCCCCCACTTCTTGGGTGAACCTACTGAGGTCCCTCAGTCTCTCCTCATAGAGCTTTTGATGCATCCCCTGCACCATTTCAGACACCCTCCTCTGGACAGCGCATACTCTGTCTATGTCCTTCCTGAGATGTAGTCTTCAGAACTGGACACAGTACTCCAGGTGGAGTTTCACCAACAATCTATACAGTGGTGACACCACCTCTCTCCTTCTGCAGGTGATGCCCTTCCTATACACACCAGCATCCTGCTGGCCCTACCTACTGCCTTGTCACATTCCCTCACCACTTTGAGGTAATCAGATATGATTACCCCAAGGTCCCGTTCTTGTTTAGTTACTATTAATACCTAACCTCCAATTTTATACTCCACCTCTGGGTTTCTGTGTCCTACAGTAGGTGCAGGATTTTTCACTTTTTCTCACTGAAACCCAGTTGCCATACCCTTGACCACTCCTCAAGTTTTCCCAAGTCTCTACATACTCTCTTACTCCTCCTCCAGAGTGTCTACCCTATTGCAGATATTGGTGTCATCTGCAAAGAGGCACACTTTTCCTTACAGCTCTTCTGCAATATTACTTAAGATATTAAAGAGGACTGGTCCCAGTACTAAGCCCTACAGTATCACACTTGTCACTCTCCACTCCAAAGAGTGAGTGTCACTTACCACCACCCTCTGTTGCATATCCATCAACCAATTTTGTACTCAGCTTGTCACTTTGGGACCCACCCCCAAACTTTCCAGTTTCCTTATGAGCCTCCTATGTGGTATGCTGTTGAAAGTCTTGTTGAAGTCTAAGTAGGCCACATCCACCACCCCCACCCTGATCTATTTCCCTGGTTACCCAGCCGAAGAAATCAATCAAGTTTGTCTGACATGACCTCCCTTATCTCCGTGAATCTGTGCTGACTTGGGTCTTTTAACAGCTACACTCCAGATACACCACTAGCCTTTCTTTTAGAAGTGTCTCCATTAACTTTCCCACCACTGACATTAGACTGACTGGCCTATTGTTGTCAGAAACATAGAAACATAGAATTTGATGGCAGATAAGGACCACTTGGCCCACGCAGTCTGCCCATTTCCCTACCTAATGGATAAGCTGCAGATCCTAGTTAACCAGCAGCCTACTTCTTCCTACCCCAACCCCCTAGAATTACCTTATGACTGTCCCATGCATGCTTGAATTCCACCACTGTTTTTGACTCCACAACCTCCTCCGGAAGGCCGTTCCATGCATCCACAATCCTCTCTGTGAAAAATACTTCCTTAAATTACCTCTTGAGCCGCCCCCCATCTTCAAATTGTGCCTTCATGTTCTTGCACCTCTTTTTTGAAAGATGCTACCCTCTTGGACTTTGTTGATTCCTTGAGGTACTTGAAAGTTTCTATCATGTCCCCTCTCCTCCTTTCCTCGAGGCTATACATATTCAGCTCCTTAAGTCTCTCTTCATATGCCTTCAGGTGCAGACCCTGCACCATTTTAGTTGCCCTCCTCTGGACAGCTTCCATCCTGTCTATATCTTTGCGGAGATTGGGTCTCCAGAACTGCACGCAGTACTCCAGATGGGGTTGCACCAGCTGTCTGTACAGATGGATAACAACTTCCTGTTTTCTACTGGTGATGCCTCTCCCTATGCATCCCAGTATCCCCAACCCTCCTTGCTGCCCTCTCATATTTAGCACTTACCTTTAGGTCATCCGATATGACTACCCCAGGTCCCTTTCTATTTTTTGTTGTTGTTAGTATCTCACCCCCATTGTGTGCTCTTCCCTGGTTTTGTTTCCAGGTGCATTACCTTGCATCTTAGCATTGAATCTAAGCTGCCATACATTTGACCATTCCTCTAACCTTGCCAAGTCCTTCTCATCCTTTCCACCCCACCTTGTGCATCAACTCTGTTGCAGATCTTTATGTCATCTGCAAAGAGACATACTTTTCCTTCCAGTCCCTCTGCAATGTAAACATAAAGACATTGAGGACGATCTAATACTGAACCTCGGTACCCCACTAGTAACCCCCCTTTCTTCAGGTGGACTGCATTTACTATTACTCTCTGTGTTCTATTCTCCAGCCAGTTCTTTACCCAGGCTGTCATCTTGGGACCCACTCCCAGGCTGGCTAACTTATATTAATCTTTTGTGTGGGACTGTGTCAAATGCCTTGCTAAAGTCTAGGTAGGCCATGTCCACAGCCCTTCCTGATCTACTACTTTGGTCACCCAGTCAAAGAAATCTATTAGATTTGTCTGGCATGACATTCCGCTGTGAATCCATGCTGCCTTGGGTCCTGTGCCCCTCTGGCCTCTAGATACTCGACAATTCTTTCCTTCAAGTGATTCCATCATTTTCCCTACCACTGAGGTTAAACTAACAGGTCTGTAGTTTCCTGCTTCTGCCTTGCTCCCACTTTGTGAAGGGAATCACATCTGCCCTCCTCCAGTCCTCGGGTACCACCCCATCCTCCCATGATTTGTTAAAGAGGTAGTCAGTGGTGTCACTAGTTCTACCCTTAGTTCTTTTAGAATTCTGGGATGAATCCCATCAGGCCCCATTGCTTTGTCCACCTTCAGTTTTAAGAGTTCTTTCAGAACCCTTTCTTCTGTAAATAGGCTGGTATCAACTTTTGTATCCAGAGTGTTTCTACTGTTTGTTTTAGATACCTTTCCTCTTCCTTTGTAAATACTGAGCAAAATATTTGTTTAGTATTTCTGCCTTTCTCACAGTCACCTCTGCCCACCCGCCCTCCCTTTATTAAGCCTCACTATCCCTCCCTTGGTCTTCCTTCGCTCCTGATGTACCTTTAAAAGGTTTATCCCCTTCTTAACTGAGTTGGCTATCTTTTCCTCAGTTTTGGCCTTTGCTGTTCTGACTGCCTTCCCAGCTTCCTTTTGCTTTAACTGATACAGTTCTCTGTCCTGCTCCTTCTGTGATTTCTTGTACTTCCTGAATGCTTTCTTTTCTCTTGAACCTTCACTGCCACTTCCTTTGAGAACCATAGTGGTTTCTTACATCGTTTCATTTTGTTTATTTGCTTCACACAAAGGCTCATTACCTCTGTGATGGCAGTTTTATTATTCCCCATTGTTCTTCCACCCCTCCTTCCTGCCCATTTGCTACTGCATTCATGAGCACTCACCCATTTTGGCAAAGTCAGCCCTCCTAAAGTCCAGTACTTTTGCCTTTGTGTGGCTTGACTCTATTGCTGTGTTTATTGTGAACCATACTGTTGATGGTCGCTAGTTCCCAGATTGCTACCCACTTCTACATCTGTGATCCTCTCTCCATCTCCATTTGAGAGAACCAGGTCTAAGATTGCTCCCTCTCGAGTGGGCTCCAACACTAGTTGTCTAAGGCATGCCCCCTGTAGGGCATCTAGAATAACCCCACTCTTCGAAGTGGCTGCTGCAACTGCACTCTAGTTAACATCTGGCATATTCAGATCACCCATCCCTGCTGTCAGCCTCCTTCCTGCTGCGGCTTTCATGAACTGGGACTACATGTGCCTTCATGAAGTCCTTTTGGAACCACTTTCGTTTCTAGTGACTTGTTGTAAAGGGCTCTCAGAGGTGCAGCCAGTACCTTTGAGTTCCCAGAGCACTCTTGGGTCTACCCTTGGGTCATGTAACCAGCTGGATTCAATGTACACCATAGCCTTTCCTTTAGAAGTGCCTCCATTATCTTTCCCAACACTGACAATAGACTGACCTGCATATAGCTGCCATCCTCTTCCCTGCTGCCACGTTCATGAAGAGGGACAACCTATGCCTTCCTCCACTCCTTTGGAACCACTCTTGTTTCTAGTGAGTTATTGCACAGTGCTGTCATACGTGCAGACAGTGAATTCGTAAGTTCCCTGAGTGCCCCTGGGTGTACCCTGTCCAGTCCCATGACTTTATCCACTTTTTGATTCTCAAGTCCTCTTAGGACTCTCTCCTCTGTGAATGGACTTGTGGCTTCCCTCCTCTCAGTGTTCCTGTTGCTTTTATGAGATCCATCCCTCTCCCCTTTCCCGGCCCTCCTCTGCACAGTCACCATCTGCTCTTCTTAACTTCAAAATCCCTCTCCTTTTCTTCCTCTTGTGCTTGTCTGTGTCTGTAGGTTAGCTTTTGTTCATTTACATGTTTTTCTGTTTGGAATACACTCTGCCATTCTTGCATACAACATCGGTTAAAGTCTCCTCGACTGAATTTCTGCAAAACATCATCACCAGGTATCAGCTTTTTAATTTTAAATCAACTTTCTGGAAGCCTCCCCAAGCAAGCATATGTCTTGCAACTAGTCTTACAAACATGGTGATTCTGGGTCCTGCAACTAAATCAACATTTTCAACATTTTCATCTGACCACTCCTAAAGCAGCTGCACTTGTGGACTTTAAAGAACAAAGGAATTTAAACACATTTTGTGACTGAATCAACAATTTTGTCTGACCTGCTCCCAAGGTATTGTACTTGTCTCTGAGGACTTTGAAGATCAAAGGAAACATACACAAAAGGATTTCACACATTGTATATGTCCAGGCCACAGTTTATCACCTTTCAGGAATTTTAACATATTATGTCACCCTGGATCTCAACAGTTCATCATTTCCTCTGGATGTAATTAGCCATCAGCATTTTTCTTTTGCCATCTCCTCCTGGTGTGCTTGTTAGACCACCCAAGTGCCACCATCTCTGCTTTACAATGGATTACAACATCCTCCTAGTTCTTCTATTCACTGTGGGTGCTAGAGGCCCAAGATGCCAAGCTGGACCACTACCACCACTGCGAGAACCTACTCTTGACAAAAATGGACTCTATGGCACAATGCCAACTGTGTCGAGGGTGCTCCAGCTTTCCACCACCTGCATCCCGCCTGCTAGCCCGGCCCCCGATACCTGCCACGGTTATCAACATTACAATTTTCACACCCACAAAGATCACCCTGGTGAATGCTCGCCTCCCCATTGCAAGAGCAGGAGGCGCAAGATATGCTTCACCATTAGCATAAACCTCTCAGCCAGAAAAATAATATTCATGCTTCTTCTTCTATCAGCTAATGTCCATGCCAATCCGGGCTGGCCACCAGTGCCAAATGCAGGGGGAAACATGAGTAAATGCATGAAAGTAGCTGCACTGAACATCTGCAGCCTCACAGCAAAATTTCACTTACTGCAAGTGTGGATGTCCCACCATGTACCTACTCCCATAAATATTTTAAAACATAACTTCCCACTTGTCCAGTCAGTCCCTTAATTAGTTTATTTTTTTCTTTTTACTTTCAGTCACCGGATACTTTAGGTACCTTTACAAAATGATAGCCTGAATATTAACATGCAGAGCTGCTTTACTTGAGTACAGACAGTACTGAGATTCTGTTTAACCTGCATATTTTGGCTTATTGTGCAGTACATCGACCTGTGCCTGCCACTCATTTTATCCTTAAGTGCCCCTATATTTTTGCATGGGATCTAAGAAAGGACATTAAGCTAGGTATTGTGTGGCCAGGTCCCAATTTACACTGCTATAGTGACACCTGATTGACACTGGCAACTGTGATCTTTTTCCCCTAGTCTTCCACTAGGACATGGCTGATGGCCAGGGAAAACAGCCACTAATATAAAACAAGGGGATTCTCCCACAGGCACCTAGCCCAAATTTCCAACTTAATAACTGATTCCACCAGGAGATATAATGGTCTTCCAACATGGCCCCAGAATACTCTTTATGCAACTATGGCACCACTTGCCTTATGTCCTGCTGGACTAGTAACTCTACGGCCTCTCTCCCAAATAGGGGCGTACTCCTGGCCCTCGTATACATACTGTCTCACCTCTGGGTGGACATGTGCTTAGGGGAAGGACTTCTTGACCCCATGAGGCAAAATCTCAGCAACCCTGAGCCTTGTGGCCATTACTACTTGACCTCTCCCACAACTAAAAATGGAAGCCTCATAGCACATGAGTTGGTAAAGCATGGTTCCTATTTTGTGGTGATCTACGATGCATGCAGAAGGCTCCACAGCCTCTCAAAACCTTCAATTAGGCAAGTGTTAGTTTGACTACTTGCTCTTCTTCTGCTCTGTGGAGCAGACATTCAGCCTAACCTGGGGCCCCCTCTAGACAATTTCCTTGCATCCACTCCCCAGGATCCTCACTGGGCATCATCAAAAGGCTTAAGGATAGTGCACATGAATGTATGCAGCCTTAGACCTAAAATCCATGAGGTCCAAGCCTGGCTTAACCTCTACAAGCCAGATGTCCTTGCAATCTCAGAGACCTGGCTCAAGGCCCATATTCACGACCATGTGATCATGATCCTTGGGTACAATACCTTCAGACAGGACAGGGCAGGAAAGAGATGGGGAGGGGTCGTAATCTATATGAAAGACACTCTAAATATGAGTCTACTAAAGCCCAAGCTTGGTGGCTGTCAGGACGGGGAGTCTGTCTTCATCTTTCTAACCCTTGGTAATGCTAAGCATCTCACCATCGGCTGTGTCTATAACCCTCCTAAGAATGCCCAACTTGCTCTTGAGGGCATCACCAAATTGGTTGGCAGCAAATTAACCAATGAACTCCTAATAATGGGAGATTTCAACCTGAACTGGGCCACTGGCTCCAACAAGGTCCTCAGGGGTGCGATCCAAGATGTAAACCTGGAACAGGTCATCTCTCTACCTACCAGGCTTAATTATAAAATGGGGAACCATTCTACTCTTGACTGGACTCTGGTATCTAACTCCCTCAACATACAGAAAGCAGGTATATTGGCTGATACCATTAGTGATTACTCCCCAATATTATGTATTTGGAAGAACAGAGCACCAAAGATTCCCCCCAGGATACTCACAGTACGTGACTTCTCCAATTTCTTGCCAGCAAAATTTAATGACTACTGAAGTAGCCTGGACTGGAGCCCAATTAGGCTCCTCCTGACATTGGACGAGGCCTTTGCCTACTTCCAAAACTCACTCCTCAATGCGGCATTTCTCTTTGCCCCCTTCAAAAAACTTTGTACAAAAGGAGGCTGCCATAAATGGATCTCCCACTCTGTGAAATCTCGGATGAACTTACAAGCTCAAATGGGCAGACTGGGTGGGCCATAGGCCCTTATCTGCCGACACTGTCTATGTATCTATGTATCTAAAAGAAGGGACAAGGCTTGGAAGAAATTCTGGCTCTCCCACCTTCCTGCAGACCTGGTTATTTACAAAACCCTAAGAAATAAATGTAAGCTAGACATCAAACTTGCCAAAAAGGAGTATGTAACCCACCTTCAACAGTCCACACTGGGGAACCCTAAGCTTTTCTGGGCACAAATCAACGAACTGCTTAAGGGCAACTCCAAGGAGGCACAAGGTCAAATTAAGGTACAAGGACAGTGTATCAGTGATTGTCAGCTTATAGCTTCAGCAATTAACCATCACTTCACCAACCTTGATGAATACAAGTTAGGGCTACCAACAGCCATGCCTGTACAGACCTTTGATGAATCCCCCTGTCTGAACAGACCCCAATTTCACCTGAGAATGGTCAAGGTGAGCGAGGTCTGTAAACTTCTGATAGCCCTCAAACACAAAGACTCTGGTGGCCCAGATGGAATCAGCCGGAGGCTACTCCAGGAAGGTGCACTGTCCCTGGCCAAACCTCTGACCTGGATCATCAGCAGGTCTTTACTTGAAGGGTATGTTCAATATCAGTGGAAGGTTGCCAACATGGTCCCCATTTACCAGGGTGTCTCTTGTGAACAAACTGGCAATTGCAGGCCCATCTCCCTGCTGTGTACCCTGGCCAAATTGCAAGAAAGGCTAGTTTATGGGCAACTGAGAGACTGCCTGGAGCTCCACCAAATCCTAGCCCCTTCACAGCATGGCTTTCGGTCAAACCATGGAACAGACACAGCACTCATCAAACTCACAGTGGACCTATTCAGGGCAATGGATGTGGGCATGTCGACGGGTGCTATCTTCATAGACCTGTCAACGGCATTTGACCTTGTGAACCACAACCTTCTTCTTACTAAGCTCCAAGGCATTGGGCTTGATGCCCAGTCCCTAAACTGGTTCAAGAGCTACCTCTCAGGCCGCTCCCAGAGGGTCAGTTGGAAGGGAGAGCTTTCCACTCCTTTACCCATCAAGGAGGGTGTGCCTCAGGGCTCAATTCTTGGCCCCCTTCTGTTCTTTCTCTTCACAAATGACCTAAACCAGCACTGTGGGGATAGCTCAGTAATTCAATACACAGACGCTACTGTCCTCTTCCAAGCCAGGTCCACACCACATGATCTGGGCCCTCTCCTACAAGGGGACCTAAACACATTCAAGGCCTGGCTCACATCAAACAGAATGATCCTCAATGCAGCAAAAACAAAAGCCATGCTGCTTGGTCCTAGATCCCTTGGCCAGGATCAGACCAATTCCCTAAAACGTACTACCCTTGGGGATAAACGAATAGACACAGTTGACAACATAAAATACCTAGGGCTAAATATTGACCAGGGTCTTACCTTTAAGCCCCACGCTGACCAGGTAACAAGGTCTATCCACATCAAACTTGGCACCATGTACAGGCTAAAAAAACAACTTATCCCAGAGGTTAGACGAGCAATCGCCTCCAGTGTCCTCCTAGCCACATTAACCTATGTTGTCCTGGTAATCCCGGGCATGGCAAAGGGTGAGGTTAGCAGGCTTCAGGTCCTGTACAACAAGATCACGAGGTTTGTGACAATGTGTCAACCAAGAAGCCACCCCTGCATCTCACTAGCCCAGCTGCAATGGCCTTCTTTCGAGGCTCATCTACAGTATCCCCTGCTCTGCCATGCATACAAATTGCAGAGCCCAGCGGCTCCAACAAGCCTAACAGGAATAATCATGGCTAAGCCTAACCCTCGAATGCTCAAGACCTCGTGTCAGTCCCTACTGGCAATCCCCAGAATCAAGGCTTACAAGGGAGGCAATTCCTTCACTCTCAGAGCCCCTAAACTGTGGAACACTCTCCCACCTCTAGTACAGGAAGCCTCCTCACTACCAATCTTTTGCACTAGGCTTAAGTCCCATTTACTTGGAACAAGCTCATGCCACTGTGAGGGTATAGGATAATCACCCCCGATCCTAATCACAACACCTATCCCCCCCTTCTCACCATAACCTACATTAAATCATGCCTTAAATCCTTAAATCTTTTAAGTGTTGCACTGATGGTCTACAATTTGAATAATTGTCTGTACTGTTATCATCATCATCTTGTCTACTTCTTGTAACCCTGTATCACCTGACTGTATGTATTGTATTGCTCCTGGATCACTTGATTGTATGTATTGTATTGCTTCTGTTCCTCGGATCTCCCCTGAAAAAGGGACCTTCGTGGGCCCAGTGGGCCAACCTGGTTATCAAAATTCAATAAATAAATACATGTACCTGACATTCTCTGTCCAACAGAGACCTGGCTGTCAAGCAAGATAAAAGACAATGAAGTGATGCTCCCGGGATATCAAATATTCAGGAAAGACAGGTGTGGCAAGAGAGGCAGAGGAGTCCTTATCTGTGCCAGAGAAACCCTATTCTGCTTGGACCTCCCTGTTACCAGGGTTGAGGATGATCATGAACTACTAGCAAGAAAAGCATAGGTCAGATGGCATGGCAAATCTCTAATCTTAGCCTCGGTTTATCTTCCCACTCACTAAAGCCAGGGATGGCCTCCAAAAATACTGGATACAATTGCTACCCTTCCTAAGGGCACATAGCTTCTCATAACAGGTGACTTTAACATCTACTGGGAGGGCAGAGAATTCATGCCTTTCAAGGACATGGTCACTACTTCCAACCTGACCCAACTCTTAGACAGCCCAACAAGGCGGAACCACAAAACAGAAAAAGACATCCTCCTCGATTGGCTCCTCTCGAGTTCCCCACCTCGGATCTCTGATCTTAAAGTCCTGCCTGACACCTTAAGTGATCACTCCCCAGTCACTTTCACATGGTCAAACAAATTGAGCAAGCCCCCACCTATCATAATTAATAGTAGAGTCTTGGGGAAGGGCAAGCTTGGGACCCTCTCCCTCTGCCCTCTCCCAGCATGACTGGTCCTCCATCGATCATGTGCCTAATATTGACCAGGCCCTAAGTTTCTTTATAGTGGGCTTCAGCAACACTTGCAATATCTTTTCACCACTGAGGAAAATAAAAATTTGGGATCAAGTTAATGGCTGGATCACAGGGGATCTCCTTGACCAGATGAAGGAAAGGGACAACCTCTGGGAAAAAGCCACATCTTCTCACAGCAAACACAACTTCCAATGCTAGAGAGCTGCAAGAAACCACTGCACCAACCTTATCCACCAAGCAAAGGCCAACTTCCACAAGGAGCAGCTTAATAGAACTTGGGGCAATGGGAAGAGTTTTTGGGAGAACATCAAAAACCTTCTTGGGAAGGATGAGAAGAAAATCCCCTGCTCGCTCAACATCAACAACGCCACGATTACTGACCCTCAACACATCACAGATTCTCTCAACACAGCATTTACTGACCTGACTGGAGTGCTACCCCCATTACCTGCACCCTGCTGGGGAACAAACAAACTGCATGCCTCAAGGGGGCTCAATCCCTGTCTTCTGCTTCAAAAAAGTGTCAGTGAAGGAGGCTTACAAACACATAAAAAAATACTAGGCAAGACCAGAATGGGGAGTGATGGAGTTGATATGAAACTCCTATCCCTAACACTGGATGCCATCATCTTGCCAGTTACAAAACTATTTAGCAAATCACTCACTCTTGCACAATTCCCCGGGATCTAGAAACAGGTTCTCATAACGCCAATGCACAAGAATGGTGATATGAAATGCACTGCTAATTATAGCCAATATCCATCCTCTCTCCTTTATCTAAAGCCCTGGAAAAGATTGTGGCCACCCAACTCACAGATTACCTCAACAAATACAACTTGCTATATCCCAACCAACATGGCTTCAGGCAGAATCATAATACCTCCACTGCCTTTCTGGACTACACTGACTACTTGCTCAAGGCACTAGACAAAGGAAAACTGGTGGGATCAGTCTTCACAGACCTCACCAAAGCCTTTAACACTGTCAATCACTCTCTCCTCCTGACTCAACTACAGAACCTGGGGGTTGCAACCACTTCTGTCTGCTGGTTCAAGGACTACCTAACACACAGAAGCCAACATGTAAAAATTGGGCACACAGTATCTAGCTCCAACGAGATATCTTTAGGGGTCCCACAGGGGTCAATACTGGGGCCCTTACTATTCAGCTTCTTCCTAAATAATCTTCCTGAAGCCTGTGATACTAAATTGATACTTTACGCAGACGATGCTGTACTTCTCACCAGCTGTTCATCAATAGTCACCCTCCACTCCGAGCTGCAGGCATCCTTCTACAAGTTGGAAGACTGGTTCTGTAGCCATATACTTCTATTAAACTACAAAAGACCAAGGTGATGCTCACAGCCAGACCACAGCACAAAAAGAAGCTCCCTCCCCTCACCATTTCCAATAAAGTCAGTGAGCCACTAGAACAAGTTCACTCCTTCAAGTACCTGGGGGTCACCATTGATGACTCCCTTACCTTCACCCAACACATAAACACAGTGGTAAAGGCAGTGAACACCAAGCTGGGTGTACTCTATAGGTGTAAAAAGTATCTCGCTCCAGATGTCCTGCATCTCTCAGTCTCCAGCTCCATCCTTTCTACCATCGACTATGGATTGGTGGTCTACGGCACAGCAACAGACACTGCACTAAAAAGGATTCACATTGCCCTCAACAAGGCATGTAGGCTCACAATGGCTGCAGATCGAAATTCCTACACCTACAACTTATACAAGGAGACCAATTGGCTACCACTAAAGAACAGGATTATATTCCAAACATGTCTCCTTGGAAAAAAGGCGCTAATCGGTAAACCCCCCCATACATGTCTAGCATCCTAACACCAAGTGCTATGAGCTATACCACCAGAGGCAGGATGAGGGGAGCCTTATCAACACCTTTCCATTGAAATGTTTAGGGACAGTGTGCTTTCAGCTATAGGGCCCCCCAATGGCTCAATGAAATCCCAGTGCACATTCTAAATTACCAATGCATCTCACAATTCAAAAATGGCCTTAGGCGACACCTTCTTACTAGGACAGTTTGTGACTGCTACTAGGACTCTAACACCCATAATGCCCACTCACCCACACTCTCCTTCTCCTTCCTTTTATCCCCACTCTTCCCCCTTGCCCTATCCCTCTGTTTTCCTCTCCCCCTGTGCCTCTTCCCACAATGGATCAACCTTATAACCAACCTACTACCACTACCTTCCAACCTCCTAGACAAAGCCACTTCTTTTGTCCGCCAACTCCCCCCCAGTGTCCCTTCCCCCTCAGATTGACTCCTCCTCAGACTCTCACACTAGGTGTCACACCTCTTTATCTCCTTGGCTACATATAAACACTGTCCTTTACCCTAGTTGAATGCTCTTGATGCTGTACTATCACCATTGGTACTGTGAAAGACATTGTAACCTTATTGTATACTAGCTACCTACTGTTCGAGTATTGTATATAAACTGTTTGTTATTGTTGTCATTGTCACTGTTTGACGTGGAACCTTTGTAAAAGAGCTTTGAGCTCAAAGGTATGATACAAATCCCTAAATAATTAAAATAAATAAATAAATAATCACTTACAGTATGTACCTAAAAAAGGTTTTGTCCCCCTTAGTTACCCCTTTGACTATCCTTTCCTCAGTTTGCTTCTTTATGCCCCTACCACCTTCCATGCTTCTCTCTGCTTTTCCTTGTACACCTCCCTATCCTCTTCCCTCTTAGTCTCTGTGTACCTCTGGAATGCTACCCTTTTAGCCATTCCCTTGAGAACCATAGTGGTCTTTTTTTCTCCTCTTCTTGCCCCAGTCTTTCATACAAAGGTTTGTTGCCTTCACTATGCCATCCCATAATTTTCCACACTGTTCCTCCACCCCATCCAGGCATTTCCCCACTCCTATGCCATCTCTGAGGAATTCACACATTTTGTTTTTAAATCTGGCCTCCTGAAATCAAGGACCTTGCCCTTGTGTGGTTTGTCTCTGCTGTTGTCCTTTTGTTTAACAATGTAGTTTGGTGATTGCTGGTCCCCAGCTGGCATGCCACCTTGACATCTGAAATACTGTCCCTGTTTGTGAGCACCAGGTCCAGTATTGCCACATCATAAGTTGGGTCCTTGACTAGTTGCCTGAGAAATGACCCCTACAGGGAGTCTTGGATGTCCCTGCTTCTAGTGGAGGCTTCACCTGGGAGGCTCCAATCTACATAAAGCAGATTGAAGCCCCCCACCAGCAGCATCTCCTCTTTTTCTGCCATTGTGCTGATGGCATCCCCATTACCTTACCCAGTTACAACCCTGTGTTGGAGCTCAGTATATCACTCTAGTGCACATGGTGGCTCTGGCTCATCTCTCTCCATGGTGACCCCCAGTACCTCCAGCCCCTCCTTTTCCTTCTGGTTCCCTTGCTTTTCTGTTGCCTTTATACCCTCCGTTACATACAGCAAAACTCCTCCTCCCTTTCCTTCCTGAACTGAGTGTTGCTTGGTATAGCCATATCCCAGTTGTCACCTTGGTAGGTACCCTTACATAAAGCACAACCCCGCCTCCCTTTCTCCTGTCACTATCCTTCCCATACTGATTGTTTCCTGGTATACCCACATCACAGTCATGGCTACCTATGCACCATGATTCAGTAATGGCCCCAATATCCAGGTCCACCTCTGCCATGGTGGCATCTAGGTCTGGAATGTCATTTCAAAAACTCCTTGCATTTACACATGACTCTGCTCACATTTGCCCAATCTGCCTGCAACTCCACTTCCTCTCCTTGTTCACTGCCTCATTTTCTCTTCTCGTTTTACAACTTTTGTTCCCATCCCCCTTGTCCTCTACTTCTCTGCTGTTCATCAAATTACCATTAGGACCATCCACTAAGTACTACAGTTCCCCTCTGAGATAGATGCAGGCCATCACCTGTGAATAGGCTCTCATGCTTCCAGTTTGGTCCACAGTCCCCACTGTACCTGAACCCCTCTTGTCTGCACCATTCCTTAACCACATGTTCCTACTCCCGGTGTGGCATACACTATCCTCGTCTCAGTCATAGACAAGCAGCACCACTGTGAAAGCCACCATGCATGTTACCTGCCTTAGACCCCTCCCTAGTTCCCTGAACTCTCCCTGCATAATACTAGCCTTGTCCCTTCCTAGGTCATTAGTCCCCAGGTGGAAAATGACACCCAGCTCCCACCAGCCCTGCCACTCCAGTGATCCTTAGGATCTGCTTCCCAGCCCTCAGAGCCATGGCACCTGGTAGGCACCTTACCTCCTTCTCACCCCCCCTTCCTGTTCCAAAATCTACCCTCTAACAATTGAGTCTTCCACCAGAAGCTACTTCTTCCTCTACTGGGGTCCTCTACCTCGGTTCCATGTCAGAACAGTGAAGGAGAAATGGCGAATGTTAAAACAGCCATGGCTCGAAAGCAAAACGGAAAGACAGAAACAGTTGTTTTTGCAGGGGCTTTGCCCCCCACACCCCCCATTCTAAATATACTAACTCTGATGTCATAGCACCTCGGGAAGGGGGGAGTGTGACTATTGCCATCTTTCTGGGAGCCAACAAGCTGAGGCTGTTCAAACATTTGCTGTTTTTGTGTCATCATTATCATGTGCTATCCCCTACCGCCCAACTTGGGGCCTCCCCTGCAGAGGACCACCATGTCCTCACTTGCCACTTCTTCAGGTGCCTCCTCCCAATAGTCCCAACTTGCCAAAATGACAAAGCAATTATCTAGTAGCAGAGGCTGAGGAATGTCCCCTAACCTGCCACCCCCACTCACCTGGAGCCCACCATGTTTCATATAGCCCTCCTTCTTCTAGGCAGCCTCTGGGGAATGGCAGTAGACTCTGTTGCCTCTGGGTGGGGGGAAGAGGTCCTTTGAATCATAACCACCCTGGCCCAAAGACAGTGCCCTCCTCCCGCAACCCAGAGATATGTGTGCAGTTTGGGGAGCACATCAGTCTCTAGAATGCCTGCCAGAAACCTGTGGTTCCACATTCATTTCACAGGCAGTGCTAAGTGCCTTTGAGTCTGTAGTTTGTGTTTTTTTTTATTAAATTTCATTAACTCTTAGAAGTCAGAGAGCTAAACTAGTTGGGAGAATATGGCATTCTGTTGTGGGTTGAGAAGTTAATTATGTCCCTTTGAACAGGTGTTTGATTGGGAGAGGAGATGCAGCAGGATTAGAGGAGACAGGAGATTTTGGCCTCGTGTATTCAGGCATCCCTATGCTTGGGTGCCCAAGAGTGTGAGTGCCACGAGTAGGTGTGTCATACAGTAGGAATATGGCATCTGTAAGAGTAACTGCAGGATGTCTGTAGGTTTGCATTGGACTGTGACAGTCTATGACGTGAAGTGGAGGCAACAGTAAGGTGAGACATAATACCAGAGGTTACATAAGCAAGGCAATAAAAGGTAAGACAATCAGAGTGGAGCAACAATCCAAGGTAATAAGGAGCTACACTATGAATTGTAGCAACAACCTAACTCAGGTATCTCCACATAAGTATCAGGCCATGGCGGTCTGACCAGTAGTAGGATGTATATGTACTGCAGCAGGAGATAAGAAATGAATTTTGTGAGCTTACGGTACATTTCTATCAAGGGTTCCCCCACAAAGGTATGCATTGGGGTAACTGTACTTACTTAAAGGGGTACAGCAGTGTAATTCTGTACACAGTTTCTAGTGTACACAAGCATGCGGGGAGGATACAGTAGTAGGAGGTTCAGAGGAGTACAGGAGATGCGGGACATTATGATCTGGAGGGTGCTCTTGGAATTCAGCCACTGCCTGGAGCGTTGGAGGTTCCAGGTCATGAGAGCAAAGCTGGTGATAGTAAAGGATGAAATATGCTATTTAATGACTGCAACCACAAGGCCACTTAGGATGGTGCTGCCTCGGACACCACAAAGTCACAGTCACATGATAGCTGGTGGCTGCATAGTAGTAAAGGGGAGGAAAGGTAAAAGGGGGGAAAGCCTTTTGGCCCTGTGCAAATCAGCAAGAGAGTGCTAACTTGTTTCATGAAGAGCCCTTTGGATCCTGTGCAAAGCAAGAAATGAGTCCAAAATATCTTAATATTTTATTTGTGTATGACTTTAATTGTAGTTCAAAATGTGTGTGATTTTCCCCTTATGTTCTCATCTATTTTATGTTTTGTACATTTTAACATTTTGTTTGCTTTGGAATTAAGAACACTTTAATGACTGCTTTTACAATTCCCACAGAAACACACAAATTAAAATAAAAAAATAAATAAAAGTGTTTATTTTTCGCCATGTTTGCTACTGCATTTCTATGATATTTTACTATATCTTTCAAAGTGCATGGACTGAGTTCATTGAAATCTCAACCATTTGTTGAGGTAATCATGAACATTTTTTTTTTCTAAACAAAATGCTATGTCTAATATGTATTTTTTTTAAAGTAAGCACAGACATTTTGTTAGCCTGCCCTATCATGACCCATACAATCAACCCATAAATTTAGGTAGGTGTTTTTAGTTTTTAAAGTTTTGGGAGGTTTTTGGCCAACATTAACTCAGAAAAAGGCTTAGCATTTTTTCCTCAACTTTTTTCAAGTGGTCCATGCACAAATTAGATCTTATAACTTTAAAACCATGTAATCTGTGGAAAAAAATATTTCACTTTCAAACCATGAAAGGCCCTATTCTGGGACAAGGTATAATGAACCTGTAAGTTTCATTCTTTAAACTGATGAAGTTTTTCTCACTGGCACTGAGAAAACAAGTCTTAATTTAGTTTTGTGAAAATATATTAATCCAGAGTTATCAGGATTTAAAGGTTATTTTTTGTCTGACCATGCTCAGTAGGGCTTTGAGTTAACTCTCTGATGTGAAACAAACATTTTCAGGTTGCAAGAGCATTTTTGATTTGCATCATTTAGGTGGCAGGAATGAAACAGTTCTCATAAACCACTTTTTATGTTTATTGCGTGCATGTGAAAGAAACATATTGTGGCAGCTTGCTGCAGAAGCAGGTCGTGGAGGTGCGGCACTGTTGTGGCCAAGGCCCCTACAGCTTTTGGAGGCTTGGTCCGCTGTTGCCAATGGCGTGGCATGCTGTTGCTGACACTAGCTTAGCCAGTGTGCCACAACCTTGTAAGGTTTCAGCCACTGCAATCAGGGGCCACCTCATCATTGCAGCGTAAGCCATTCTGCTGCAATGAGGGAGCGACCCGTTATTGCTGGGCGGAACCTTAGTACTGTGATATTGTTTGCAAACATGGTGGCAGCGTGCCGCCATGTTCACTAACAATATAATATACCCCCACTGCTGAGGGGGTGCCCAATCCTCCTCGGCAGCATTTGCCCCCCCACCACAGTTTTTGTTTGCCAACGGGGCCCCCAATCCCCATCCGCTTCAGTGCCCTGAGCTCATGTTGCCGACGGGGGACCCCACTCCCCCTCAGCATTATTTCCCCCTTCACAGTTTAATTTGCCAAAGGGGAAGTCCACTCCCCATTAGCATAATTCCCCCCCAACACCCAGTGCAGTTGTGCCAATGGGATGCCCAATACCCCTTGGCTCTTGCCCCCTCTTTTGTGCCGATGAGGGTGCCCAATCCCTCGTCGGCTAGAGCTGCCCCCCTAAAAGAAACACTTTGCAGGCATGCTGGGAGCCCATCCCAGCATGCCAAATAGCCCTGTAAAAAAAAGAAAACCATCCTGCAATTTTTTTTTTAACCTGTAGAGAAAGAAAATGGTCTCTCACCATGTCCCTACCCCTCCCACAACCTGCACCCACCATCTGTGCACCCTGCCTCCCCACACCCCCCTCACCCCATATGTACCTGCAGAGCCCAGCGCCTATGATCTCTGGTGGACCGGGAACATGTCTGCACTTTTCAAAGCTGACTGCGAACTGAGGAAATGCTGATAAGCTGTATAATGGCATAAATAGGTTTTTTTTTCAACTTTGATGCATATCTCAGGCATTTTTTGGACTTTTGGCACCAAATTTTCAGCAAGGGGTTTTTGGGGCCCCTCCTCATTAATTCAGCCACTGTCATGGTGTTATTCGGCCCCAAAAGATGATTTTGCAGTCACTGCATGGAATTACCTTTCAGGCCCGATTAACAAAATGACAGTGCCAGTGTTCATGAGGTGGGCTCTCAAAAAGTCTATGTTGCAAATTTGGTGGAAAAAATTCCAAGAAATTACTGTTTTAAGAGTGTAAGTTGAGCAGTTGCTATGCATGCTCATAACTTCGCAAATTTGCAATATTTTCACTCCAGATTTTCAACATTGCCATTTTCCCACACCTCCTTATGAACAGTACAGCTGTCATTTTCCACATCATGTCACGAAATGTGTTTTTGCACTTCCAGCACAGAATAGCGTGGTTGCTGTGGGAAATTAGTCTTTGGGACACATTCCAAAAATCACAGTGACACTGCTCATTAGCAGAGGTCCTAAAATGCCTATGTTGAAAATTTGGTGATGAACATCCATAAAATGACTGTGTTACAAGCGTGAGTTGCGCAGTTTCCATGCTCACTCATAACTTCAACAATTTGCAATATTTTCACTCCAGATTTTCAACATTGCCATTGTTCCTCACCTCCTTATGAACAGTACAGCTGTAATTTTTCACATCCTGGCCGAAATGTGTTTTTGCACTTCCGGCGCAGAATAGCATGGGCGCTGTGGGAAATCAGTGTTTGGGATGCATTACAAAAATCACAGTGACACTGTTCAGGAGCAGAGGTCCTAAAATGCCTATGTTTAAAATTTTGTGATGAAACTACATAAAATGACTATGTTACGAGTGTGCATTGTGCAGTTTCCACTCACCCTTGTAACTTCGCAAATTAGTAATATTTTCATGCCAGATTTTCAACACTGGCATTTTTTTCACACCTCCTTATGAACGGTACAGCTGTCATTTTTCAAATCCTGGCCAAAATGTGTCACTTTTGAAATCAGTGTTTGGGACAGATTAGGATCAAGCGAGTGAGAGAGGGTGAGTGACCAAGCTCAACTGAGCTCTGTTGGGACTGCTGCGGATTTCTTTCTGGGCAGAAAAAGGCACCAATGCAGGCAGGAGCCCAGTACAAGAGGGCAGCCTGCAGTGCCGGGACAAACAGAACGAGGTGAGGGAAGGGGACTGAGCAAGCTCAACGTAGCAAAACAGTCAACATTTGGCATTGACAAATGCTTGTTTTGTGAGGGGTTGAGATAGCCGCTATCGTGTTTTTATTTCAATTAGAAAATGTGGAAAGCACCTAAAAATGATCTGTTTCAAAAACAGACACCTGACCCTAGCTAAACCGAACCCATTTAGCTAGATTCTGGAGTTTGTTTTTTGAATCATGCCCAGATATACCTTTTCTGGCCAACACAAAGGCAACCATAGCTTGCAGTGAGGGAACCATGTTCTCTATATGAGAACAGTGGAACTTTTCTTGCTGTTACTGCCACAGATGGAGATGTGCTGCTGGCTTGAGTGCCTGCACTGAGCCGGCAGTCTCCATCATACATCCTATTTATCTACATGTGTATATAAATGGTAAAAAACTTAATTAATGCTGTAGTTAGGGTTAAAGGGACACAAATAGGGAAATGTGGCATTAGGGTTTCCAACCATAACACCCCACCCCCACACTACACACACCAACAGGCATCAGGGGTGTACCGTGGGGTTTTCAGCCCTAATGATCACCACATTCCATAAGTAAACAAGATGAGATGGGTACACTATAGGAGAATGGGGTTAGTGTTATAGCTGACTATCCAAGGCACACCCGATGCTTGTTGGTGTGTGCAGGGTGGGGGTGGGGTGTTCGGGTAAGAAACCCTAATGCCACATTTCCCTACTTTTGTTACTTTAACCTTAATGAGCAATAATGAAGGTTTTTGCAATTTACTTCCTTACTTTTTGAGATAGTATAATTGTATACTTATTTGCCTGTGGGAGCACATGGCCCTCTGGACACCAGGCCCTGCATCCCCATCCCTACAGAGGGCCCTGTGCTTCCATTTATATAACAACAGTGACCAAATTGTCAGCATAGCAATTTTATTACCCCACCTCATGTACCTGGTACAGAAAATTTTTGAATCCCTGCCAAAACTTAATTCTGCACAACTGTAATGCCATTCCATGCCACATGTGTGAAAACAAATTATGGCCAGTATTTGAAGAATACCTGTGACATACATGAGGTGGGGTAATAAGAAGGCTATGTTGAAAATCTGCTGTCAAAAAATGTAACATTTCAAAAGTTACAAGTGTGCATAGTGAAATTGCAAAGAATTGTCAGAACTTTGCCATTTTTACATATTTTGAACCCACATTTTCAACGTAGACTACTTATGACACCACCTCATGAACAAGGGCAGGAAACATGTTCAAATCCTGCCTGAAAGATGAATTCTCCAAGTGACTACAAAATCATGTTTTGAGAGAGACTTGCATAATGAATGTCATATTGTTCATGAGGTGGTATCCCCAAAAGGCCATGTTAAAAATATTAGGTCAAAATGTTGAACAATGGCTTAGTTATGCATATATGTTGAAACTCCAATTAAAATACACTGAACAGCATTCAGCTTAGTTTCTCATATTGCAATCACTGGTTCCAGCAGCAAGATGTGTCTTAGACTGGAGACTGGGTCTTGAACCTGGTATCTGTTTAGGTGAGTGAGGCTGTGTGGGGATGTACTGTGGGGTGTGAGGTGGTGGGTGCTGAGTTGGAGGTGGTGGGGGGGGTTGATATTCAAGGGAATGTTTTCTTTATTTACAGGTTTAACAAAAAAACATTGAGGGACCATTTTCTTCATTTCAGGTTGTGCCTGAAATGGGAGGGTGGAGGGTGCCACTAAACACCAGGGAATATATACTTTCATAACAGGGATAGTGATTGGTGGGTGGGGGGTTCCAATACACATCAGGGAAATCAGGAACTGTGATCGGTGTCTGGGGGGTGCCATTAGACATCAGAGAATTTGGGAACAGTGATCTGCATGTGGGGGGTGCCACTGGACACCAGGAAAATATTTTAATTGGAGGACAATGATCAGTGGGTTGGGGTGCCACGAGACACCAGGGAAAGTTTGTAGTATTAAGGGGACAGTGATTGGAAGGGTGGGGTGCTGCTAGACACCAGGGCAACATCACACATTGCCAGGGATGGCAATGGACTGTGGAGGGTGTCACCACACATCAGGGAAAAGACAGCTCACTGCTCACACTGTAGCTGGCAGCACAAGTTCAACTGAGTCAGCAGAAGTCAAGTAATTCCCGCTGTTCTCATACAGAGAACCTGGGGGGAGTGCCCATCTCACTAAGTTGGGAACATATGATTTTGGGTTCCCAGAAAAGGTATTTGTGGCCATTATGTTAAGAAGTAAACATCAGAATCTATCTAAACTGGTCAGATTTAGCTAGGTTCTGATGTTTGTTTTTAAATCCCAGAATTTTCATGTATTTTCCACACTTGTTAGTTCATCAAAAAAATCAACAAGATGGCAGTTAGCATGTCACAAAAGGTGTTTGATGCCCTGCCAAGCAAGTGGCGCAAAATCAAACACACTCATTTGCAGCATCAAACTTTTACTTTTGCTGCAGAACATTATCTCAAAACCCCTACTGTGCATGTGCAGGTCCAAAGCTACTAAATTTAAAAGTCTTATAACTCTGGAACCCATTAATATTTTTTCACCAGACCTGTCAAAGGCACTACCTCAGGACAGGCCACATGTCCTCTGCAAGATTGGGATAAAAATTCCATTCCATGTAGGCTGTAGAAGAGAGCAAAAAAAAACATGTTAACCATAGAAAAAAGTTAGGCATTTACAAAAAATGACACATGTATCTACTGTATTTAGCTATCTATCCCCTCCCATCCCTCCAGAGAACCCACCCGCAGAGTTGTTGAAGTGTATCCTGACACAGGAGTGCCCAATCCCCAGTGTTGGCTATGGTCTGGCTGGCTAAAAAGAAAACCCTCATGGTTCTCTTTTATTTTTTTTTGTAAAAAGTCGGCAAGGAAGAAAATGTCCCTTTACTGATCTGATCTCCGTGACCCATTCACCCTACCCAACCCCCCACTCAGCAGCTATAATCTCACACACCCCAAATTCACTTACCTAAAATTGTCCCATAGCATAGATTCACTCTCCCGGCTGAAAAGATATATTGTCACTGGAACCAGCAACATCTACATGAGAAAATAAGGTAAGTCTGGTTTATGTATTTCAATGCATTTTGATTTTTTACTCATAACACTGTCAGTTTTAAATGTTTTTACACCAAGTGTTCATCATGGCCTTTTTGGGATCCCACCTCATGAACAAAATTAGTAGAAATGTCTCAAATATGTCCCATATGGTGATTTCATGATCATTCCATGAAATCAACTTTCTAGGTGATTTGAAAATGTTCACCTACTGGGATAATAGGTGGGGTCATAAGAAGACAATGTTGAAACTTTGGTGGAAAATATGATACAATGATCAAGTTATGAGAAATGTTTCAGTGGTCACTCATAACTTTGCTAATTTTCAATATTTTCAACAAAACTTTCAACATGGCCTCTTTGGAAAACTACCTCATGAACAAGGCAGATGACATTTTTGAAATCCTTGCTCAAAGATAATTTTCACAGTTGATCTGTGAAATCATGTTTCAGGAGGGGTTTCACATTTTCACCTACTGAGTTCTTACCATAGGATCAAAAGAACCCTATGTTCAAAAGTTTAGGTAAAAATACATCAGAATGACAAAGGTTTGTGTGAACATTGAAATATTTCAACATTTAACTTTGTTAATTATTTATATTTGAACTCCAAATGTTTATAACACAGCTATTTTTTCTCAACTTACACCTTAAACCTTAGGGGTGGCATTGGAGTTTTAGGGTTGGAAACCCTAAAGCCATATTTCCCTATCTTTGTGGCTTTAGCCTGAACCCTAAATGTTATATTGCAAAATATGTACATATATATATATATATATAGAGAGAGAGAGAGAGAGAGAGAAAGAGAGAGAGAGAGAGCAAGCAAAAAACTGCATTAATGCTCCAGTTAAGGTCAAAGCCACAAAAGTAGGGAAATGTGCTGTTAGGGTTTTCAAAGATAATACCCCACACCCAGCCTGCACACACCAACAGGCATTGGGGGGTGCCTTGGGGTAATCAACCCTAAAGCTCACCCCATTCCATAAGTAAATAAGCTGAGATGGGAACAGTATAGGAGAATGGGGTGAGCATCAGGGCCAATGACCCCAGGTACCCACCAGTGCCTTTTGGTGTGTGCAGGCTGGGTGTGGGATATTAGCTTTGAAAACCCTAGTGCCACATTTCCCTACTTTTGTGGCTTTGACCCTAACTAGAGAATTAACACAGGTTTTTTTTTTTTGCAGTTTATTTCCTTACTTTTAGTATAGCATGATAGTATCTTTCTTTACTGTGCTCTCCCATAAATCCACAATGGTATCCATATGTGCATGTGGGAGAACAGGACCCTGTGGGCCCTTTACTCCCTTGAATGCATATTGTAATCACCCCTCATTTGCATGTGGGAACAATGGGTCCTCCAGGTTCCCCCTCTTCCCAAATTGTACTAATAATTCCTTGCCATCCTTTGGCATCCTTTGCTCCTTTGTTCTAGTTCAAGCATTCTCTGGTGTCCAGTAGTATCTCCCTCTCACTTCCTATCCCCATTTAAGTATTTCCTGGTATCTAGTGACAGACCCTCATTCACCATTTTAGCTCAGGGAGTTGAAGAAGAAGGTTCAGAGGTTGGAGTGCTGCTGGAGGAAGACTGGGCTGGAGTAGGACAAACTAGTCCTGAGTGAGCATTAATGGGTGTACCAGAAGGCAATCAACCATAGCAAGGCAGAATTCCTGTCCATAGAGATTGCCGCTGGGTAGAACCAACCAGCTGCACTTTTTCAGACTGTGGACAGGCTACTTCACCTGGCCTGTCTCCAGCCGAAGAAGGTTTTTTCCAATGCTGAATGTGAAGAATTTGCTCAGTTCTTCTCGGACAGGGTGTCCGATATCCAGCAGGGAATTCTTTCGGTCAACCAGTCCAGAGCTGACAGTGATCACCCGAAGTGTCCTGAGTGCACTCCATCTAGTTAGGGAGAGTTTAGACTGGTGGAGGTAGATGAGGTCAATGAGGTAGCAACCAATCTGAAGTACACTTTTTGTTAACTGCACCTGGTGCAGACGCGTTTCTTGATGAGATGTGTCAATGCTGATGGCTCAATGTTTGCCTTGATAATCTGGTGTTCCTTGTCAGAGGGGGTCTTCCCCGATGCCTTGAAGGAGGCACTGGTGAGATTGCTCCTAAAGAAACCATCTTTGGACCCGGAGGTCAGGGCAAATTACCATCCTATCTCCAACCTTCCATTTTTAGCGAAGGTTGTAGAGGAGGTAGTGGCACTTCAGTTGGAGGAGCACCTTGTGACCCATGAGTTATATGAGCTCCTCCAGTCAAGGTTTTGGGCAAGACATAGTGCAGAAACTGCTCTTGTTCAAGTGCAAAATGATATTCTCAGGGCTAGAGATTGAGGGGAAGGGACAATTATTGTTCTCCTTGATCTCTCTTCAGCTTTTGACACTGTGGACCATTGTGTGTTGCTGGACCACCTTGGGGAATTCTGCAGACTCACTGGTACGGTCATCTGCTGGTTTGAGACATTCTTAATCAATAGAAGGCAAAGGATTGTGATGGGGAATTTCTCCTCCACCTCTAGTCCCCAGCTGTGCAGAGTTCTCTAGGGCTCAGTCCTGTCCCTAATGTTGTTTGCAGTGTACATGCTGCCCTTGGGGGGAATCATTAGGAAGTATCATCTGGAATTTCATTGCTATGCTGATGATACCCAGCTATACTTGTCCTTTGCCCCAGGAACATCCAACGCAGTAGATGTGCTAAACAGCTGCCTTGCCAAGATCAATGACTGGATGGCCTCTGGATAGATTTATTGGTGGTGGAGTCAAAAAGAGTGTGGGACAGGATGGCCTCTGGTGCAGAAACCGGACTTGTTCTGGGATTTGTCTACCTTGGGGTCACAGGAGGATCGCTGCACAGACTGTAGCTGGTGCATAATGCAGCTGCCAAGTTACTTACAGGGCACCCTAAATATTATCATATTACACAGGTACTGCAAGAGCTACCCTGGCTGCCAGTCAGGTGAAGGATCCTCTTTAAGGTGGGTTTTCTCAGCTATAAGGACCTACATGGCCAGGGCACTGGTTACCTGATGGACCTTCTTGCACCTGCTGTCTCAGTCCATCTCCTCCACTCCTCTGGTAGGGGCCTCCTGGCAATTCCCAGGACAAGATTAAAAATGGCCAGCAACAGGGCTTTTAGTGTCACCAGCCATATCCAGTGGAATTCGCTACCCTTTGGGGTTAGGGAGGTCCCTTCTTTGGAGGTATTCAAGGCCCACCTTAAGGCCCTCCTGTTCTCCCAGGCCTTCCCCGACCTAGCAGTCTAAGTGAGATCCATATGCAATGGTTTTCTGATTTCCTGATCTCAGTTCCCAGCCACCTGTGTTTTTATATTTCTTAGGAAATCTTATTTTTATTGCATAATTTATTGCTTGATGTTTATTGTTATTTATTCTGATTTGGTGTGTTTTTTATCTGTTTACTTTGTATGGTGCCCAGATAGGTGTGGGCGAAAGTTGTGAATTCCGCTTTCACGGAACTTCCGCAAAATTTCTGAAATTTCACAGAAATTGTGGAATTTTCACCATTGGTGAAAGTAGGATTTTCCATGGATTTTCACCGAGTTCTGCTGACTTTTTTTTGTGAACTGCAGAAAAATGCATTAAAACTGAGGAATTTATTCTTTCTACAGTTTAATGAACTGTCAGTGAATGAACGCCTGCTTGTACAACCATGCGGTTATTCACTGACAATTCAGTGGGCCACTGGTTGTGGAGGAGAGAGGAGTGCTACACTGGTGGACTGTTCAGGGCAGTGTGGGGAGGAGAGTTGGGTGGTGGCAGATGAACTATCAGGGTGGTGTTTGTGGGGGTCTAATAGACACCAGGGAATCGAGATTATTTTTTTTACAAGGGATCTGGGATGGGGAGGTCTACTAGACACCTGGGAATACTGAGAATATAGGGGGATGAGTTGGTGGACTGCCAGCTGTTTATTTGTGGACTA
This sequence comes from Neoceratodus forsteri, assembly GCA_016271365.2. Taxonomy (NCBI): domain Eukaryota; kingdom Metazoa; phylum Chordata; order Ceratodontiformes; family Ceratodontidae; genus Neoceratodus; species Neoceratodus forsteri. The sequence continues at coordinate 1,299,858,608 of CM028130.1, read as the reverse complement.
AGGAATCCAGGATAGGGAAGGGACCTGCTAGACATCAGGGAAATAAAATGTTTTGGGAGCCATGATCAGTGGGTGGGGAGGCACTAGAAACTATGAGGGTCCAAGGAAGGGACTGAAGGTATTTACTGGGACCCCGACCACTAGGGGGTGGATTAATGAGTTAACCTGCAGTTAAAAAAAAACCTCAGAAATTACCACTAGCAGTGATCCTTTCTGAGGATTTTTTTCCAGCAGTTTAATAAACTATCCCGCAGTTTTTTTTGGTTTTTTTTTGCAGTTTTAAGGAGGAATTTCCATGAAAGTTCCAAAAATGATTTCTGAACTTTCATGGAAGTGAAATTAACACTTTCAGCATAATTCCACTGGTGGAAATTAATTTTTGCACATCCTTATACCAAGATCCTCTGGTATTGGACATCCTCTTAAATGAAAATTGCCTTGCCTTGCCAATTTCTGATGGCCAGAGGTACCACTTCCCAAACCCCAGTCCCCATTTAAAGTGATTTTCCAATTTCTTGCAAAACACTGACAGCTAGCTTTTGCAGGACTCACACCTGCTGATGTCCCAAAACATTTAAATTTCAGGACATGCCATTATTTATTATTAAATACCTTGTCATGAAAACTGGTTCTAGCCTATATAGATTTAAATTGTCTTTACTACTTTTCCTGCCCTGAAGTCACAATACTCTTCATGTGACATCAGACTAATTTGCATGGCAACAGATAATAACTGAAAAGTAATAACAAGCAACATCAATGAAATGCAAGGGAAAGCAGATTCTATTTTAATAATGTCATCAGTAACAAGCATTTGTCAATGCTGAACATTGGCTGCTTATTAAACAATTTGTGTTTTTTCAATTCTGATCCCAAATTTTGAAGATACTTGTTATAATACTAAAGGATTATATGAAAAGAGATCACAGAGCTAGGAGGCAGGTCATGCCCAGAATTGCTCCAAAGAATCTATGTGAAGTAATAGTATTGCAAATTAGCCCCAGACAAAATAAATTTGTCCAGTTGATTCTTCAATTCTGTTTTAGTTTTGCTAATAATGATATTTTCTGGCATTTTAGTCCATGGACTGACCACTCTAAGAGAGAGACAATTATTTCCTTTTAACATGTTTGAAGCGTTTACCTGATATTTGTAATGGATGACCCCTAATATTGTATGTACTATACTTAAATTGCAAACCAGGTTCTGACATGATTGGAGGATCATGAATAATATCCAAAAGGAACAATACATCCACTCTTATATGGCATGTTTTGAAGGACATTAGATTTAAGTTTAGTAATCTGTTAGGGTAAGGAACATCATGCAATCCAAAAATATACTTCGTAAATTTATGTTAAACATTTTCTAGATTAACATAATTATATTTCTTATAGGGGCACCACAACTGTGAAGCGTATTTCAGGTGAGGTCTAACATAGGAATGAAACAAAGGCATTAAGACTTTAGCATTATGAGACTGGATGTTGCATTTGATGGTCCAAATGACTGTGTTTTGGTTTTTTTATGAATTCATTTATATGTTTATCATTTTTGAAATCATCCGATATTATAATTCCCAAGTCTTATTCATCAGTAGATGTTAAATGGTGACCTCCCAAAATGTAAGAGTGTTGAGGATTGTATTTACCTAAATCTATAATTTAGCCCTTATTTAGATTAAGTCACATGCCTCACTTTATTACCCAATCAAAGATCTTACCTAAGTCACATTGAAGGACTTTGGCATGTTTAGTATAATACAAGGACTGCCCAATTTAACATCATCAGCATATTTGACTGTATATGATAAAACATTGGCTGTTAAGTTTGAGATAAAATCTGATAAAGAGTGGGGCCCAAAATGGATCCCTGTGGCACATCATTAGTGATTTCATCTGGGGTAGACAAATAGCCTTTAATTAATACTTGTCGAGTGTGATATGACAGCCAACTATTAATCCAGTTTATAATTTTTTTATTAATGTTCAAATTGATAAGTTTTTCTAAAAGGGCTCTATGTGGCATAATATCAAATGTTTTACTAAAATCTATATATACTACATCACACAGAATGTTTTCATCTAATAAAGCACTGATATTTTCATAGAAACACAACAGGATATATAAACATCTGCAACCCTGTTTGAAGCCATGTTGTTCTTCATCAATGATGTTAAGATTTGGGGTGATGATGGGCAGGATTCATAAAGCGTAAATTTCCAAGTCCCACTCTGCAACTGCTGTTGTAGACTGTAATTGCCCACAGCTGCGGCAATATCGATTCACAGCCACAACAGTTGCAGAGGGTGTTACAGCTGCTTCCACCAGCCGTAGCCCATTCCTGCCGCTGCGGCCATCACCCTGGTGACACCAAGCAGGATTCACAAAGCTGTCATAAGACCCACAGCTGCTGGTAAACCGCTGTGCAAGTGGGCTGCCACTTGTGGAGCTGTAGGTTACCCACAGTGGTAGATATTCACGAAGGTGGAGTCAGATTACAACCGGCTCCATGGGTTATGGCTGCTTATGGGTGGTGTCACCAGTGCGATGGCTGTGAGAATGGGCTACAGCTGGTAGAAGCAGCCGTAACACCCTCTGCAACTGCTGTGGCTGTGAATCACTACCACTGCAGCTGCAGGCAATTATAGTCTGCAACAGCAGTTGTGGAGTGGGACTTGGAAATTTATGCTTCGTGACTCCTGCCCACCACCCATAAGTGACCGTAACCCATGGAGCCGGTCGTAATCTGGCTCCACCATTGTGAATACCTGCTGCTGCGGGTAACCTGCGGCTCTGCAAGTGGCAACCCATTTGCGCAGTGGTTTACCTGAAGCTGTGGGTCTTTTGACAGCTTCGTGAATCCTGCCCGATGTCTTTAACAAGACCTTCCATGATTTTACAAACAGGAGAGGTGAGGCAGATTGGCCAATAATTTTCCCAATCACTTTTTAGGCCTTTTTTATGAAGATGAATGACATAATCAGTCCTCTATTCAACACAGATGAAATTATGATTTAAACAGCCCTCAAAGATAAGTTTTAAAGGAAGGATTAGACTGTCTATAAGTAAGTACAGAATATGACTGGTAGGAATATCTGAACCTGAAGACATTTTCCCTTTTTGAGCCTTGAATGTAATAAATATTTCCTCAGTGGAAAATGTTGGAGAACCAATGTCATCCTCTACACTTAAAAAATGAGTATTAAAATTAGAAGTGAATATGTTGCAGAATTTTTCATTAAGTATATTTGCCATAGTCTGCAGATCCTGAATAATTCCACCATACATTGACAATGGCCCAACATGGCTGTCTTGTCACTTTACTGAATTTATGTAAGAATAAAATTGTTTACTGTTACTTTTATTTGCAAATACGGCTAATCAAAGTTCCCAATTTTGTTTGCCTTCCTAATTTTTGACCTGCATTTTTTCTGCATGTCAAGAAAAATATTCCAGTTAGTGACAGTTCTGTTTTTTAGGAAGTTTTGATATTTTTTATCCTTTAATTTCACAAGTTTTTTTATGGATTTATTGAACCATTTAGGGGACTTTTTTATTATTATCTTTTAATTTAGTAGGAATGTAAGTATTACATAAGCTAATAATTTTCTGTTTGAAGAAATGCCAACATTCCTTAATTGGCTGGTTATCAAATTCAAATTTCCAATCAATGTTAGCCAGATGATTGTTTATTTTTGTAATGTTGGCCTTATTGTAAAGAAAAATGTTAGTTATACCAATTTTTGGGAAGTAGTTTGTATTAATTTCAAATTCAATGGTGTTATGATTGCTTGTAGCTATGGGGGAGGAAGTAATGCAATTATTAATAGATAAATTTATTTATTTATTTATTTAGCTTTTGTTGACCGGGTAAGTGCACTAGACAATTCCTGACTATTTTCAGGCACGACCCGGGGGAGGGGGGATACAGATGAATGCCAACTGACCTTGAACCAGATTAAGCTGTTGGTGGTATTTTTAGTGAATGTTAAGTACCCATTTCAAGATCAAGGATATTATTGCCTCTAATAGTAGAAACAGATTATATAAGGTGCAATGACTACTTATAGATAGAATTTTTTTACTTATACTAGTATATGCTAAATAATTAACCCAGTCGATGTCATTTAGGTTAAAGTCTCCTTTGATAAGGAGAGTACCTAGAGCCCTTTCATTTTCAAATTCAAGAAGCACTGCTCCAAATATGTTGGAAGGACAATCAGGAGGATGATAGCAAGTACCAATTATCAGAAAACTGGTTGAGTTGATAGTTATCTTAACCCAAATTGATTCAGTATTTTGAGACTGTGTTTTAATACAATTTGTTATATGTGAGGAAGGGATGTCATTATTAATAATAATTGCTGCACCACCACCACCATGCCTGCTACTATTGCTCAATTTGTAAATAGTGTAACCTGGCAGACAAACGACCCAAGCAGGTTTCTCATCCCACGAGGTCTCATAATTTCTTTTAGAAAAATACTGATCTTAAGTTCATCTGATTTGTTATTAAGAGCTCTAGCATTAAATGAAAGGAATTTAATATTAGAAGCAGCATTAGAAATACTCATAGATATATTAGGTTTTAGAGAAATAGAAATGTCCCCTTCTCCCCCTGTACAGCTAGTGTAAATATGAATTGATGAAGATATTTAAATGCTGGCCGAGCATGGTACTGCCCCTGCAACTGAGATGCAAGCAATCCCAGCAAAACAGTTCTCGGTGGTTCACAAAGTTTTCCAGTGAGTAATGCATTTGAGATTTTGCTTGAGACACCACATATGTAACAAGTTGTTAATAATTTTAATTTTGTGGTTGATTAAGTAAGAAGCCCTTAGAATGAAGAATTTGAGAAAGGCAGATATCACAAGCAAGTTCAAGAAGTATATTGGTGAGAGCAACAAATTATTGTTTGATTGTGCCTACAGAACTATGACTGATATCACTAGTATCTATGTGTACTATAACCAAAGGACTTGTACCACTGTCATAAGGAAAGAGGGGATCTACTACTCTGCTACAACATTATGGGAGATGATTATTTATTAAATGAACTAAATCTCCAATTCAAAAATAAATAATAAAGGCACTGGGGGGACCCACTACAGTTAAGACACATTAAATATAACACTAAAAGAAGAATGGCCTTCTTCACGTAGAGTGTGGGGACCCCATGGAATGAGCTGCCTTTGCCACTTATCTGTTCTAAATCAAAGCACCAATTTAAAACCCAGCTTGACAAATGTGTAATGGAAAGGGGTAAAATTACCTATTAAGGGTAATGGAAGGGAGCAGCTATGGGCCATTTGGTTGTCTTGACTCCCATATACCTTTGTATGAACCTTTTGTAAGAATATCTTTGACCATGGATGTGATATCAGATATGGATGCTCCTCAAAAGCTAGAACATGTCCTTTTAGTTTTGTCAGCATTACATACTGCTCTGTTGATATGTTTGATTATAGAATCCCCTAAAATAAAAACTTCTTCCTGATTGTGAGCAGTGGGTGGGTCGATTTTCTTGTTGGAGTCTGATGACATAGTATTTGTATTAGAACGAGATAGAGACTCCAGCACTGGGACAGAGGCATTATTCAGTTCTGATGGAACAGAGACAGACCTAGAAATATTATTGTTTGTAGATGCATTATTAGAACTTGTGATAGGAGAGCTATTTATTAGTGTTGTAAAAAACAAAGAGTTAGCCACAGATACTAAATTACAAGTAGTAGAACCTGGATCTGGTAAACCATTAGTAAATGTGGATTCCTCAGGATGCACACAAGAGGTGTCTCGAGTTGGAGTAATGTTAGAAACAGACACCTCATGGCAAGTAGAAGGATCTTGTTTTGGGGCATTGGAGACAAACCTATTTGATAATTGAAGGGAACAATATTGATCTTCTCTACCTTTTTTAGCAACCATGGAATTTTTGACCAGTGACTAATCATGCTCAAAGACATTGGACAACTCATCATCCCAATATCTTTTCCTGCTAACTGTGTCTGCAGATGATATACAGGAAGAAGGAATATGTTCACTAGAGGATGGTAAAGACAATTTGGGTCCGGGGACTTCAGGAACGTTATCCTTAATACAAGCTGGCTTATAAGAGGTTGATGGAGTTTTTGTTTTAAGTTGTTCTGCCATTTCTTTTTCACAATTTTCTAAATTGATATGTGTTTCATTGAATGTAAATATTTCTGCTAACAAATCGTTATTAATTAAACATGTACTGTAGGTGTATTTATGCTTAGGGAAAAAAACAGAGGCTATACTGTACATATTGCACTCACAACATTTGACCCCAATTCTCCATCAAATGTCATTGTTGTATCATTCATTATGCTCAATAAACTTATCAATGAACAAAAAACTAGGAAGTAGTAGAAAAACCCCAAGCATATGATGCCAAACAGACAATTTTAAATATAGAACTAATCAGTGTAACAACACAGATAAAGTTTATGGAAACCTAAAAGAAATCTCTGGAGTATGCAGTAAGACACCCATAGTAGTTCAAGCTAATGCTATATGTGAGAGAGTATACAGATTAACAATCAAAGAATTAGAAGAGTGAACCACTACCTTGCATAGAGTGACCTGCCACTTGCCCATCTCCGTGCATGGCACACATGCACTTGCACTGCTCTCTCAAGGGCTCAGTTAAATACAGCAACACTAGGAAGTACCCCCTGTCATGTGACTAACCTAAACAAACTCTGGCCAGAGCCAATAAGGCTGCAGAAGAGGATTCTGGGTTTAAAATTATTTTTTAAAATATTTTTATACCAAATTTTCCACACAGCCTTGTGATGAACCTGCCTCATAAAGAAGGGCAGATAAAATGTTTAACTCCTGACCAAAAAGGTGATGTTGTGCAGGGACTGCAAAATCGGATTTTGGGCTATAAACACACATATTGGGCAGGAGCTGAAAAATGACAGCTGTCAAATTCATGAGTCACTGTTTCAAAATGGCTATGTTGAAATGTTGTGGTAAAAATATTGAATATTACAAAAGTTATGAGCCCGCATTTGCAAAATTCAACATAGCCTCATAAACTAATAGGTGAACATACTAGAATCTTAGAATACAAGAATGGTCAAAGTATAATTCCACCCCTTTTTACATATATTCAAAGCCATGTAATGCATTGCTAGTCTTTTTTGGCATTGAAAAAGTTTAATTTGGTCCATGGGGAGGAACTTTTGGAAACAGCTTGACTTAATCAAGCCCTAAATATCATGATATCAGGGCAGAAAGTGGGTCATGGTGCATTCAGATGAAAGTGAGGATAAGGTAAATAAAATGTATTGTGGTACTGTATTCTATAAAGACCCTACTGAAAGAATGCAGCATGAAGCTTAGCACAGATGCTAAATTCTTTGGTGTGGTCTTATAGAGCAGCAAGTTGGTGTTGGTATTCATTTCTGAGTGGGGGATTGTGAACAATGTCAAATAGTTGTCAATTCCAACCCACCTTTTTTCTTCTTTGATGACAAAATTGCTGCATTAAGAAAATGGGCTATGTAGATCATTATGAGCCATCATATTTTCAATAACCTCAACTTTTTACACCCTGTCGGTCACTGTCCCACATAGGAAAACTGTGATCTTCTCACTCATCTCTGAGTGCAAACCAAGACCCCTTTTTGTGTTGACAAATCCCCCCACCATCTGCCACTTACGTAGTGGCAATGAATTTATGTAGCATGTTTTAGTATTACATATTTATGCAGTTCCATACAGTAAAATGCCAACTGACACCCTTTGTAAGCTTCCCTCTGTCAGTTTCTTCATATTTCCTCCGTTGTTTACATATCCTGCAGCAGTAAAGAGAATGTGTTCAGTATTAAAAGGAAAAAGAAATGTGCTTGTGGGCTTTATGTTTGGATACCTTTAAGGGGGAGCTGCATTTTCAAAACAGGAATACCTGGAAGGGTCTAGCAGATAATATCCACATTTATGTTTACTAGTAGTTATTATTGTCCTCTCCATGTGGAACAAAGCAAAAATTGATCTGGAGCAGCAGAACAAGTAATATGGTGCTCAGCAATGAAAAAAGTGAAACAAGTAAAAAGATGAGGAGTACCCACATATGCAGAAAGCACTAGGATCACAAAAATATTCAGAGTTCTTCATTTAAGTAAAATGCATACTGCACCCACACATAGTAAGCATAGAAAAAGTGACAACTGAGCCACTCTGAAAGTAATGCTTCTCCTGGCCCCTGCCAGGCATCATCAGAGTGAATCACTCTGATGACACCTGGCGGGAGTCAGGAGAAATGATAGTTGCAGAAAGGGTTCATGCCCTTTTTTATGCTCACTGGTGTGAATTGCCTGCTCACTGGATAAATAAAGTACTCTGAATAATATTTATGGTCTGGTCTTTCTCTACATATAGTGGTAACTTCATCCTTTGCTTGTCCCTGTGGAACAGCAGACACTGAGATGGGGCATGAGCTCAATCTTCCCAATCTCAGGGATATGACAGGACTGAACATATGGACATGTTCTCCAGCAGGACACAGGGACATGCTCCGAAGGTAACAGATGGCAAGTTTAGGGGTAACATTAGGAAGCATATTTTGTTCCAGAAGGTGATGGCCTTCTAAAATGACCTGCCGAAAGAGCCAGTAGACATGAAGACAGTTGAGTGGTCCCCAGTGTTACCCATTCTTTAGCCTTTGCCAGCATTGAGCCAATACAGCTGTGGAGAGCTTTTAGGAGTGGCAAAAGTACTGAAAAGAATATGTCATGCTCTTGCAACACCAGAATCAGATGTAACTGATACTGCTGTGATTACAGAACTACACATGATTGATACTTGCACATGTGCAGTTTGCTCTGGAGTCAGCCATATCATGACAGCACTGACATGATTATATGTGGGCGATACTTACATAAGCATAGTTTAAGTTAGCACCGCCATGTTGAACACAGCAGCTATTAGTATCTCAGCAAATATGTCCTGTGTTAGTACATTGCATGCAGATGTAAACATGGGTAAAAGTAAGACCCAACTAAAAATGAGACACCTCATCTCAGCCAAGCTAAGCTGTATCAGTGCATTGTAAAAATGGGTACAATTAGGGCCACCTGAAAATGAGATACTGCATCTCAACAAACCTGACCTGTGTCAGTACTATGCCAGAATGGATAAAAGTATGAGTCCACTGAATATGACATACTGCATCTCAGCCAGGCTATCTTATATCAGGACATTGTAATAGGGCTAAAGAGTACATAACACAGCCTTAACATTTGTTACAGCAATTTTACTGACATGCATAATGAAGCTAGTTATATGCATGTATTGATTTGAGCATATGTGAAAATTTACAGTTTTGTCCCAGTTCTACATGGAAAACACAGGGAAAGTGAGGTTGCCCTACAGGGAAATGCTTTGTTCAGTATGGGAACACTGCAGCTGACACCTCTATGATTTCTTTGTAATCCCCTATGATGCCCCTTGAAACCTCTGAAATCCCCTAAAACATTAACTGCCTAGCCTAACCCTTCTTACAAACATAAAAATGTAAGAGTTCCAATGTCACTAATTAGCTATGTCCCTGAAAGGGTTAACATAAATCAACTCTTGAGAGGAAATACTATAAATCATTGCTACACACATACACACATTGGGAGAGATGGCCAAGGATATAATTTGGAACTGCTCTGCAGTTAGATGCTGTATCCTTTGTTGGAACTCAAACATGGGTAAAATTAAGACCCCACTGAAAATGAGATACTGCATCTTGGCCAGGCTAACCTGTATCAGTACATTGTAGAAATGGGTAAAACTAGCACCCCTCTGAAAATGAGAGCCTGCTTCTCATCAGTGCTATCCTGTGTCAGCTCATTGCCAAAATGGATAAAAATATGAGCCCACTGAAAATGACATACTGCCTTTCAACCAGGTTATCCAGCTGTGCCAGTGTATTGCAACAGTGCTATAATACCATCAAGATGTTCTGGAGATATAAGAACATTGGGAGCAAAGCCTGAGAGATTCCAACAGTTTTACATGGAAATTAGAGGGAAAAGAAGGTTGCCTTACAGGGAAATGCTTTGTTCAATCTGGGAGCACTTCATTTGACACCGCTATGATTCTTTGTAATTCCCTAGGATGCCCCTTGCAACCTCAGAAAACACCTAAAACATTAGCTGCCTAGCATTTATTTACCATTCCTACAAGTGCAAAACTATGAGAGTTCCAATGCCATTAATTACATAGGTTCTGAACAGGCTAATATAAATCAACTCTTCAATTCTTTTGGGTAAATATTGTGTGAATGATGATGTATTAGGACTCGTGTACATATATCTCATTCCTACTAGTTACCTTTCCCAGGGAAAGGGGGGAGGGGCTGGAGAATTTTATTCCTATGAGTTTTTATTTAGATTTCTTAGACTCATTCTGTACATGTTTGCTATACACTGATGCTGTATTGAAATCTGTACATATCAGGCTCATGGTCTTATTTTCTTGGGGTCTCTGACAAGTAGTTTTTTTTTATTTGACACTTATACTTACAATTGATATCGTGTATTAAATGTTGTTACAGCACTGAAGGCTTTAAACTGTATGTAGTGCATTAACTGGTTGAGAGTATAGTTGAGAAAATATCTCAAGCTAAGTTCTATATTATATGTTGTGTGAAACATTTGCTCACTTTGAGTAAACTTCACTTTAAACCCTCTGTGTGCCATATATGTATGTGTGTATATATGTTTGTGTGTGTATGTATATACATATATATATATATATATATAAAGATATAATCCACTACAAGGCATGTGGTTGTGCTCTGATATATGCACGCCTTGGTGTGCATTCTACCACCCAAGGTGTGCGTATAGCAGAGCACAACCGCAAGCCCTATAGTAGATTATCTGTCTTATAAAATGGTCACAAATATTGTTGGGGGGAGTAAAAGTAGTTCCTGCACAAATATTTAATATGATGTAGGTGATCTGGTTGCTGGAATAAATATTTCATTTACAGTAGGTGATGTGGTTATGGTGCCATAACTGCGATAGGTTTTGAACCTATCTGGTTGATCCTGCCTTGGTTTGTTTAGAAAATAATGATGTGTAATGTATCTGGTTGATCATTCCATTTTTGCCGTCTCGCCCATTTTTAAAAACTTTTACTTTCACATGTGTCCTGTAGCATGACCGAGTGGTATTTATTCTGAGAATGTACGTGGTAGCAGAGTTTAAAATATGGTATCTCTTCTCTAAAAAACAGGTAGGCTTGTATTTTAAACTAAAGGTTCTGTAGTTTCTTCTCAGTGACACCGCCGACTATAGCGGGAATGGAGCGAGTAAGTCAGTGGCTTGAGAAGGGAAGATGCAAGTGAAAGTGAGCTCATGCTTGCGTCTTCCCTTCTAAAGCCAGCAGCATTTCTGTGCCAGGTGTGGCGTGATCTCATTACTGGTGAGAAGGCTGTAAGGACTGGAAGGGGGCTTGAATGTAGTACAGGCACGTGGTCGTGCTTGGAGGCATGTGGTCATTGTGGAATAATGCATGGTCATGTGGCATGTTTTGGCCAATCAGGATACTAGATTGCCACAGATTTTTCATACTCATTTTATATATATATATATACAAAAGTGTGGAAATTCAGTGTTAGGGTTGAAAGCCCCTTGGACCCCACCACACCCCCAACCACCATCGGGGTGCATGTTGGGGTTGCTGGCCTACTCTAGCCCCATCAGATGTGTGAAGAAGCAGAAGTATAGAAGAATGGGGTGAGAGTTGGGACCGACAACCCCACTGAGCACCCCGATGCCGGTTGGAGGTGTGGGCTGGGGGGTTCCAAGGGGGGCTTTCAACCCTAACACTGAATTTCCTCTCTTTTATCACTGTGGAACAACCATAAGTAATGCATTAAACAGAGTTTTTTGCCTCTAATTTCCCTTGTTTTTGAGAATGATAATGAGAAATAGTGAATGTAATGCGGTGGCGGGAGCGTGGGGCCTGCCACATGATAACTTGTCACATAGTAACACGGTGCCCACAAACGCAAATGGTAATGCACATGGTGACGCAAAGCGAAACACAAAGATAAACAGTACTGTAGACACAATTGGTTAAAATAATGCAAATGCAAGCGCAAATGAAAACACAAAGGGTAACGCACATGGTGCTGTAGATGGGAACAGTAAGGGAAACGGGTACGGAACCGCAAGCAGAAGCGGTATGGGTAACAGTATTGTAAGTGCACAGGCTGGTTTTCCCCAAAAGCTGCATAGAGAAAGACAGTGAGTACAAAGAATGTATGCATAATAATGGGTCTCGGAGCAGAAAATGAGGAGTTTGAATACTAAATTGCTTATATCTCAGGAACTGTAGGACGTAGAAAAAAATGTAAAAGTCATATGATTTATGACTTTCCTGGCTAGTTTTGCACTTAGTTCCTATAAGGGGGCTAAGCATTTTTCCAATGAAAAGTCTGTATCTCGCACCGTTTCCGAGATACGGGTCCTGAAAGGTGCAGCGAATGCCATAATGTTATCCTATGGGGAAAAAAGAGAAATTCAGAGTACCATAATTTTGGCTGCCTGTAATATTTTTTCACCAAACCACTAAAAGGCACATCTGTGAGATGTTGGCTTTCTTCCCTCCAAATTTCAGCCCCAAAAAACAAACCGGTATTTTGCAGCAGGGTAGCAAAGGATTCCTGTAATGCGGCAGATGCCATAATGTTATCCTATGGGAAAAAGTGTCAACTTTGGAGTGCTGTAACTTTGCCGCCCTGTAATATGTTTTCACTGAAACACTGAAAGGCTCGTCTGTGAGATGTTGGCTGCGTTCCTTCCAAATTTTAGCCCAAAAGACCAAACTGTTCTTTTGCAGCAGGGTGCAAAATTGCTGTCATTTTCCACAGCCTGAAAAGTACTGTCGAACTTTTATGAAGCTACAACCATGACAGTGCTGGTAAATGCGAAAGTACTTTGAGAAAGTACTTTTTCCAGAAATTTGAAAAACATATTTCTGGGGTGTTTTACCCCAAAATAAAGACATGCCTAGCATCCTCAGGGTCCGACTAGGTGAATACAAAAAGAATTAGGTTGCTAGAGGGTCCCAATTTTAAATGCCAAGCATTTTTCTGATTGTTAACTGAAAACAAAATGGCAGATTTGAGACAGTAACAGGGACATTTGCGAAAGTAAAAACGTCATTTGCGACACTGTCGAACTTTATGTTAACTTTTCCCATTGACTTATAATGGGAACTTGTTTTTTGAATAACTTTTGAACCGTTTAATATTTTTTCATGAAATCTTCAAAAGGCACATCAGGGACCCCAGCCACACATTCCCTGAAGATTTTGGACTGGTCGCACAAACCGTGCAACCTGTAGAGACGAGCAAAGAATTCCAAAAAAACGTAAACGCGCGCGCAGATCATGCTTAATAACTCCACAGCCGTATATCTGAACAGTATGAAAGTTGGCAGTTCCTAAGATATATGGTTTTTGATCATGTATTCTAAATTTCAGGCAAATCCATTGAATGATTGCAAAGTTATTAAGGTGCAAAATTTTAGGTTTAACATGTAAATGGCTCCTCAACCCTAACTATGGTAGCACTACCGTGCTACCATAATACACACACACACACACATATATATATATATATATGTATCACTTTATTTTAATTTCAACTTGCAATTAAGCTTAATTTCAGCATTTTTCCTTTCATTGACTGTGCTCTTTAAAACACAAGGACACTTGCAATAAAAGTTGTACGCTCATCTTATATGTATTAGGGAGAATAGTATCCCAATGTTTTTCTATCAGTAGAATGCTTTTTTGAAACTTAATGAGTCAGTTTAAAATTTATGTGAGGAGAGATCTCTACTTGTTGATAATTCTTGATAAACTTTGCCCTTCAGGGGCTTCTCAGCTGAAAGCATACTGGTGTTAATTAGCTTCTCTGAAGTAATTTTCTGTTATGTTTCAAAAGTACTGTAAATCATTGCTGCACACACACAGACACACACACACACACACACACTTACATTAGGAGAGATGACCAGGCATGTTATTTGAGACTGATCTGCAGTTAGGTGCTGTTATCTGTCTTGCAGTAGCTCTACAAATGCTGCTTACCAAGATGGATTGAAAAGAAAAAGTGTTTCTTGAAGTTACCAGAATAACCAGAAGGCTCCCAAAAGTACCAGAATTAATTTATTTGACTGAGCTCTGCACATATGTTTAGTCTGCAGCACTGCAAGGGTTAAATTGAAGGGCTAAAAAGTAGTGGAAGGATCATTTGAAGTGTTCTGTGGCCTGAATCCTGTAGCTCACTTTTAAAGCTGAGACAATAGGGCTGCAGGTTCCGCCTACCTGCAGCCCTAAAAATGAACACTACAAATAAACTGCTAAAGAGCATTATATGAGGCTCAAAAGTCCTTAAAAGGACTCAAGCTAATGTTAACACTGTGCCCCATTCCAGGGAAAATAAAAAGAGTTCAATACAAACCTTTCCTTCCTGTATTGCAGTTCACACAGGCTATATCCTGAACTACAATACCCAGACTACTTCCTGCTCATTGTAAATGGTTAGGTATAAAGTAGTGGGTAATATCATATACAATTAAAACAGACAGTTGCTATGAATCAGCACAGTTTGCCAGACTTGCCTCACTGCATATAACAGTCCTGCAGTATGTGGACAAATGTATGTAATAGTTATAGGATTCTCCTTATAGACATACATGTGCCATTTATAGTGTACTGGCCAAAATGTCATTTCTCACCAGTGGTGCAAAAACACATCTTGTTCAGGATTTTAAAAATGACATGTCAGATTTACAAGGTAGCATGAAAAATGACTATGTTGACAAGCTGGAGTCAAATATTAATAAATTAGTGAAGTTATGAGTGAAAATTGAAATAGCATAATGTTCAGTAATAATCTGGGCATTTTAACATATTTGTTCACCAAATTTTTAACATAGCTTTCTTATAATAATAATATTTTTATTAATATTACCCCACCTAATGAATGTGATGGATGAAATTCTCAAATCCTCAGCAAAAGGTAATTCTGTAGCACTGGTACAAAAACATATTTTGGCCAGAATTTGAAAACTGACATCTGTCATTTTCATGAGGCGCTATGAAGAAATGACTATTTTGAAAATTGGGGATCAAAATATTGAAAATGACCAAAATTACAAGGCTGCATTGTTAAATTTCAATGTAGGCTCGTAACTTTGCTGTTTTTTTATATTTTTGTTTCAAATTTTCAACATAGCCTTCTTATGACCCCACTTCATGAACAAGTGCAGAGAAAATGTTGAACTTTTGCCCACAAGGTGATTTCACACAGTGACTGCAAATTTACTCTTTGGGACACAAAAACACATTTTGGCCAGGATTTAAAAAATGACAGCCATCACATTCATGAGGTGCTGTAATGAAATGGCTATGTTGAAAATTTGGGGTCAAAATACTGAAAATTATCGGGGCTACAATCCTGCATTTGCAAATTTCAACATAGGCTCATAACTTTGCTGTTTTTTAAAATTCTGACACCAGTTTTCAACAAAGCATTCTAATGACCCCACCTCATGAATAAGGGTAGAGAAAGTATTCAACTCCTGCCTGAAAGGTGATTTTGTGAAATGACCACAAAATCACCTTTCAGGACAGATTTGCCTAATGTCACTGTAAATGTTCACAAGGTGAGGTCCCAAAAAAGGTATGTTGGAAATTTGGGGCAAAAATATTCAACAATAACTAAGTTATACCAATAAGTTCAAAACCCCACTGAAATATATTGAAGTGCATACCTGATTTCTTCAGTTCATGGTCCAGCTATGAAGAGTGAAGACGTCTCTGTGATCCACAGAAGATTAGGGCATGGGACTCCTGATGGGTAGATAAGGGCATGGGGGGATTCTGAATGGGAGGGTCAGGTGGGAGTAACAATGGGGCAACAGACTATGATGGATGGTTTTCCTTTTACAGTGTTGAAAAAAACACAAAAAATCAAAATAATGAGATACAGTTTTCATACTTCAGGTGATGACACTGGGGGATTGAGCACCCCGAGTGTTAGTATTATGTTTATAGGTGGGGTGCTGAGATAGAGGGTCGGGTGGGGAGAACCAGTTACAGGGTGCCTGCAACAGACATCGATGAACATATTTTATTTTTTCAGCCAAATTTACATAAACAAAATAAAATTAAAAAAATGTAAGGGGGGCTAACTTATGCCAATAAGTTCAAAACCCTTTTGAAATACAATGAACCACGTTGTGTAGCATTCAATTAAAAATCCAAGTCTTTTCCTGCCTAAGCAATTACTGTACCAAGATGTGTCTCTCAAAATAGTCACATTTTGGATTCAGAGGAAAACTAGCTTGGAAAAAAAGTAATAAAAATTATAATAATGATAGACTGCTTCTTTTAAAATGATTGATCAAAATATTTGCACACTATTGGAATATAATATACTAAATCACTACATGTTAGTTGAGACTTGCCAGCCCAGATGCTGTTTAAATTTAAATTGTTTTGTTAGATAAAATAAAAGGATGTGTACATGATTTTAGTGTCTTATTGGAAGTTTCTAGTTGGCACTGGGAGGCAGTATAGTCTGATGATTAAAGCACCAGCTTGGGAACCCAGAAAGTGCAGGTTCAAACCCTGCTAGAGCCAAATAGTGCCAATGTTGTCTTGAGCAAGTCACATAACTGCCCAGTGTTCCAGTCTGCCCAGCTTTGGAATCCTGGGACTGCAGCAGAAACTGAATTGGCTTTTCGCTGTTTATCAGCTTCACAGATGGAGCACAATCAGTCCCTCCTCTCCCTGGGCTGCTGCTTTGTTTTTGAATGGAGCTCTGATGTATGCAGCATACAAAACAGTGCACAGGTATCAAACTCGCCAGTTGCCCATGACTACAAGTGCAAACAAAACAAAAACTTTTAAACAAGTAGAGTTTCACTCCTCTCCACCACAACCCTGTCATGAGTAATAGGGTCTCTCACTGAAGGAAAGCCCAGATTGCCCCCCCCCAAGATTGGTGGGGGCACAAATATTACAAATTCATTATCATGGACCCTGTTTTCATTTTGCATCATTCGTGTTAATGCAATACCGTAATTTTCAGCAGTCTTGCAATACAGATTTTAAACCAGTCGAGTGGTACAATTCCATTCCACTGGGGCTTTTGGGGGGGATTTTGAATACTTATTAATTTAGAAAACATTTATTTTCAAAAAGGCCAAAGGGGATCATGACTATGGGACAGCTGACACATTGTCCTCCAATGCATCATAAAGGGAGGCATGGAGCTGGCCTGTGATCTCCCCCCCAAAGAGAAGTTCTAATCGCATACCTGCTTTCCTCAGTCTGTGGTCCAGCTTTGAAGAGTGAAGATGTCTCTACAGTCCAGAGATTATGGTGTCAGGCTGCCAGTGGCTAAGTAAGGGTTTGGGGGTGTGCTTAGTGGGAAGATCAAGTTGGGGGGAACAATGGCACAACTGACAACGATAGATGGTTTTCTATTTTACAGGGTTAACTATAATAAAATAAAATAATTAAAAAAAAAATAAAACCGAGGGACAACACCGGGGGATTGGGCACCCCCAGTGTCAGTGTTATGTCTGTTGGGGATGGGTGCTCAGAGGGAGGGTCAGGTGGGGTAAAACAGTTACAGGGGCACCAGCTACAGAAATTGATGGACGGTTTTCAGCATTACAGGCAAAGATTGAAATAAAATTAAAAAAAACTATGAGGTGGCAACAATGGGGGAATAGGCACCCCCAGTGTCAGAGTTATGTTTGGGGTATGTGGGGTGGTGAGTACTGAGAAGGAGGGTCGGGTTGGGGGGACAGTTAGAAGGGGGCTGGCAACAGACATTGATGGAGGGCTTTCCTTTTTTACAGACTGACGGGCTGCTAAGGTTGAAAGCCACTCAGCTGTCTGAGTTGGGTGAAGGGAACTGCTATCTGTGTAGTTAGCTAGGTGAAGAAGAGAGCTGTGAATTAGGGGGATTGGCTTAGGCAGCAGGAAGCCAGGTGTTCAGATTTAAAACTGCCCTAGATAGCTTCTGGCAGAGAGCAGCAAGAGGAAGGAGGTGCTGTTAGAACTTCACTACTCTTCTACTGGGACTATATAGCCCTCCCTCTCTCACCACTGCCCCCCCCACCCTTAGCTAGTTCCACTTTTATAGGCACAGTATTTGACTGGCAACAGGAACTTACTGTTTGGGAGCAGGAATGGAGTAATCACAGAGGCACAAAAGACTCACCATCCTAGAAGGAAAAGAGTAGCTGCCCCCCAGCTGCTGGAGGTCTCACTCTGAGCAAGTAAGAAGGAGACAACTGAGAAATATAGGAACTTCCTGTCCCAGAACAGGAAGGGCAGGAACCATAAGGGCACAGAACTGGTAGGAGAGTAGGGAGAAAAAAAGAAAAGGAAAAAAGTAAACAGAGAGAGGAAAGAGTAAGCATGCAAAACAATAGTTGAGAGTCCACAAATAAGACATGATGGGAGTGGTGCAGTGTAGTGGCTATGGAGTGTCAGTCTTCCAGGAGACGTTCTGGAGGATGTGGTGTTGTCCCACCTGCAGGCATCTCTCTGGGTTGGGGGAGGAAGTTGCTAGTCTCCAGGCTGAGTTGGCCAGGATTTTGGGGACCTCCTCTCCCACCCAGGGACCACCAGACTCACTGCTGATGCTGCTTCAGAGGTTGCCAAGAAAGAGGATTGCTTAGACCACAGTGGGCTCAAGAAGGGTAAGGGTGGTGGAATGGAGGTGCATCCCTCCAGTTGTACCTTTCCACAATTTGTGCACTGTTCTGGCAGAGTGTAGTTCCTCTAAGGAGGCACCTGCAGTGGAGACCAAGGTGGATGCTGGGAACCTCCACAAAGGAGACCCACAGGAGGGTGGCATTGGACCCCACAGTGGAGGGAAACAACTCCTGGTGGGGGACTCAATTGTTAGGGGGTAGAACTGGGGGGGAGATGGAGGTAAGGTGCCTGCCTGGTGCCATGGCTTGGAGGAACAGGGAGCGAATCCTCAGGATTGTGGGAGGAGCTGCATGGGGAGGGAGCTGGACATCATTGTCCACCTAGGGACAAATGACCTGGCTGGGAAAGGGATCAGAGCAGTGCAGGAGGAGTTTGTGGAGTTGGGAAGGGGCCTTAGACAAGCAGCATGCACAGTAACATCTTGGAGGTGCTGCCTGTCTATAGCTTGGGTGAGGCTAGGATGCTCAGCACCATAGGATTCAATCAATGGTTGAAAAACTGGTGCAGAGCTCAGCATGTTGGCTTCATTGGGGACTGGAGGTCTACCTGGAGGGACACAGGTCTATACTGGCACAATGGTCTGCATCTGTCCAGGAGGGGAACCAGGATCCTAGTTGATAGGTTTGAATACTTCATTGGTAAGCATTTAAACTAGCCAAGGGGGGAGGCACTTAAAAGCAGCAGGGAAGTTCTAGCCCCCCCCAAAAAAACAAATCAGGGTAGTTAGTGAGGTAAACACCAAGATAGAGAAGTTGATAGGGAGAAGGGCAGGGGTAAATGGAGAAAAAGGCAAAGGCAGTAAGGACAGAGATGGGGCTAAAATGGGTAAGGCCATCAAAAAATGGAGGTCAATGAGTACCTACGCCCATAGTCTGGATAACAAGCTCCCTGAACTGGTGGTCTTGATGGAAGAGGGATGCCAGGTTATCATGGCAGTCACACAAACATGGTACACAGAGAACCATGACTGAGGTGTCAACATACCAGGGTACACAATCTACAGGAGGGACAGGGAGGGTAGAAGAGAAGGAGAAGTAACTCTGTATGTAAGGAAAGGGATCAAAGTAACAGAACTAAAGGGTAAACAGGGAGGAGAGGAGGTACTGTGGGTCTCCCTGGAGACCAGAAATGGCACCACAATCCACATGGGGGTTGAATACAGACCCCCATCTCAGTGGGAGGAAATGGACAAGGAAATGATAGATGGCATCCTTAGGATGGCAGAAAAAGGGGAGATATTGTTGATGGGGGACCCAAATATGCCAGATGTTAACTTGAGCACCTTTGCTGCAGCCACATCAAAGAGCAGGGTCATTTTTTATGCCCTACAAGGGGCAAGCCTCAGACAGCTAGTGTTGCAACCCACTCAGGAGGGAGTAATGTTAGACCTGGTACTCTCAATCGGGGATGTGGAGTGAGGATATCAGATCTAGAAATGGGTAGTCATCTGGGAACAAGTGACCACCAAACAGTGTGGGTCATGATAAACACAGCCACAGAGTCAAGCCATACAAAAATGAGGGTACTGGACTTCAGAAGGGCTGACTTTGTCAAAATGGGAGAGTGCCTCAGAAAAGCACTAGTAAACAGGCAAGAAGTGGGGTGGAAGAACAATAAGGAAACATCAAAAACACCATCAGAGAGGCAACAACTTTTGTGTGAAGCAAATAAATCAAAACAAAAGAAAAAAAACACTATGGTTCTCAAATGAGGTGGCGGGGAAGATTAGGGAGAAAAAAATAGCATTCAGGAAGTATAAGAAAACACAGAAGGAGCAGGACAGAGAACTGTACCAATTAAAGCAGAAGGAAGCGTGGGAGGCAGTCAGAATAGCAAAGGCCCAAATGGAGAAAAAGATAGCTAACTCAAGTTAAGAAGGGAGATAACACCTTTTATAGGTACATTAGGGAGTGAAGGAGGACCAAGGGAGGGATAGTGAGGCTTAATAAAGGGAAGGGTGGGTTGGCAGAGAGTGACAGTGTAAAAGCAGGGATACTGAATGAATACTTCTGCTCAGTATTCACAAAAGATGAAGAGGGAGAGGTACCTAATCCAATCAGTAGAAGCACTCTGGATAGGGGGTTTGATACTAGTCCTTTCATAGAAGAAAGGGTTCTGAAACTACTCCTAAAACTGAAGGTGGACAAAGCAATGAGGCCTGATGGGATTCACCCCAGAATTCTTAAAGAACTAAGGGGAGAACTAGTGACATCACTGACTACCCTTTTTAACAAATCATTAGGGGATGGTGTGGTACCTAAGGACCGGAGGAGGGTGGATGTGATTCCCCTTCACAAAAGTGGGAGTAAAACAGAGCCAGGAAACTACAGACCTGTTAGCTTGACCTCAGTGGTAAGGAAAATGAAGAAATCACTTCTCAAAGAAAGAATTGTTGAGTACCTAGAGGCCAGCGGGGCACAGGACCAAAGGCAGCATGGATTCACAGTGGGAAGAACATGGCAGATGAATCTAATAGATTTGACTGGGTGACCAAAGTAGTGGAGGGGCTGTGGACATGTCCTACCTAGACTTTAGCAAGGCATTTGACACAGTCCCACACAAAAGATTAATAAACAAGTTATCCAGCCTGGAAGTGGGTCCCAGGGTGGTAGCCTGGTTAAAAAATGGGATGGACAACAGGACATAGAGGGTAATATTAAATGGAGTCCACTCTGAAGAAAGGGAGGTTACTAGTAGGGTACCACAGCATTCAGTACTGGGTCCGGTCCTTTTTAATATCTTTATATGTGACATTGCGAAGGGACTGGAAAGAAAAGGATGCCTCTTTGCAGATGACACAAAGATCTGCAACACAGATGATACACAAGGAGGGGTGGAAAGGATGAGAAGGAACTTGGCAAGATTGGAGGAATGGTCAAAATTATGGCAGCTTAGATTCAATGCAAAGAAGTGCAAAGTAATGCAACTGGGAAACAAAAATCCAGGGGTAGAGTACCCAAAGGGATGGATATTAACAACAACAAAAAAAATGGAAGGGGACCTGGGGTAGTCATATCAGATGACCTAAAGGTAAGCAAGCAATGTTAGATTGCAGTAAGGAGGGGCTGGGGGATTCTGGTATGTATAGGGAGAGGCATCATCAATAGAAAACAGGAAGTTGTTATCCCTCTGTACAGACAGTTGGTAAGACCCCATCTGGAGCACTGCATTCAGTTCTGGAGACCCCATCTCCATAAGGACACAGACAGGATGGAG
Organism: Neoceratodus forsteri; assembly: GCA_016271365.2. NCBI lineage: Eukaryota > Metazoa > Chordata > Ceratodontiformes > Ceratodontidae > Neoceratodus > Neoceratodus forsteri. The sequence continues at coordinate 1,299,836,606 of CM028130.1, read as the reverse complement.
GCAGTCCAGAGAAGGGCAACTAAAATGTTGCAGGGTCTGCAAGAGAAGTCACAAGAAGAGAGACTAAATGAGCTTAATATGTATATCCTCAAGGAAAGGTGGGAGAGGGGGGACATGATAGAAACTTTTATGTACCTCAAGGGAATCAACAAAGTCCAAGAGGGTAGCATCTTTCAGAAAAAGAGACATGCAAGAATAAGGGGGCACAATTTGAAGATAGAGGGGGGAACAGCTCAAGGGGCAATGTGAGGAAGTATTTTTTCATAGAGAGGGTGGTGGACACATGGAATGGCCTTCCTGAGGAGGTTGTGTGGTCAAAATGGAGGGGGAATCCAAGAATGCATGGGACAGACATAAGGCAATTCTGTTGGGGGGTTAGGAAGAAGAAGGAGGCTGTTGGTTAACTAGGATCTGCAGCTTATCCAATAGGTAGGGAAATGGGCAGACTAGGTGGGCCAAGTGGTACTCATCTGCTGTCAGTCTATTATTCTATATGACTAGACTATATTCTGTGTATGCGCTGATAGAGTGTCAGAAAATGTAAGACAAAAACAGTAATAGAACCATGGCTTGTAAACAATATGAAAAATACTACTAAGCCAAAAAGATAGAAGCTTTCTTAGCATTTAAATAAGTTGAAAAAATGTTTAACTGTTAAGTCATTATCCACGGAGATAAAATTAGTGGTATTTAGATGCACCTTTCTAGTCCGTATGGAACTTGTAAGCTTACTGAACTCCTGTATTTATTTAAGAGACTAAAAATGAAAAACAGTAACCTAATAACATAATTGGAAAGGCTTTTGCCTGAAGTTCAGTGGCCAAGCATCCAGCCACTCCCACTTCCTGAGCTATATAAACAGTTCCTCTCAGCCTCATTGTGAAGCATTTTTTCTTTGCAGCCAGAGGCTCTTTTGGTCTGTCCTCTGAGCTGGCTGGGGCCTACCCCCCCCACCTGCTGTTTCTGTGTGTCTCTGTTGGACTTCGGTGTTTGTTTTCCTGCTTCTGGTTTGTATCTTTCCTCCGGCTGTGTGCTTCCTTGTGTTTTGTGTGTCTTGTTTTGGTTTTTGGGCCTTGTTCCCTGTTTTCTGTGTTGCTATGTTTTGGTTTTGTCTTTTCGGGCTTTGTTTCTAAGCTCCTAGCATACTGCTACTCAGAGCTGTGTCTCTATGTTTTATTGCAGTTTTGCAACTCAGTGTACTCCATACAAAGTGTTGCTTCTATGTTTATTCAACCTAAGTTCCTGGCATACTGCTGCTCCAGGGCTCATACTACTTGCTTTCAGTTACTCATAACTTGAATTGCTTTCCCTTACAACACTCAAATGCCTTGCAATGTAAATGCAAACATTATCTGTGTGTTCAGCTCAGCCATAGCTGTTTTCCATGTTGCATACTTAATTGCTTTCACCTGATTCTGGCTCACACTGAACCCTGGCTGTACAGCTGAATCATGCTCAACTCATTCTACTTGCCTCATTACTGCAGTTCATTGTACTGCCTGTGACAGCTTCTTTCAGAGTAGTGTGCCTCCTTTGTTCTATGTTGATTGCAGTTTGCAACTTAGTGTACTCAATACAGATGCTGTTTCTATGTTTGTACACCTGCATCAAGCTCTGAACCCTGCTATGCAGTTCAATCCTGTTATTCCTGTTGTACTCTGCTGTTCTACTCTGAGGTTGGCTAAAGCTCCTGCTGAGGCTATTAAAATTGCTTTAATATCATCATGTGGTTCTTGACCCTTCCATTGCTTCCTTGTTTGTCCTACGGTGGGGACTGGAGGTGTTTGGGGGTCGAACCAATGTGGCTAATTATTTCTGTTCTAAATCCTGTCTTCACTGCTGAAAATCCTCGAATGTGTCACTTTGATTTGGCTTTGGAAATGCCTGGCTGATATGCCCCACTATTCAGTGCTGTTTCATTGCCTATGTTATGCAGACCTACGACAGGTCCACTTATTACTACTGTTTACTGACATATGTGCAGGTCCACACTTGCTTATGCAATCATTGCTCCTTGCTTACACAAACCATTGCTTCATTCCTACTGCCATCCCCTTGGCTTCAGCCTCTGGGATTCTGCTGCACTCAATTCTGCATTCGACCTTGCAAGGTCTCAGCACTCAATGCTCATTACGATCTCAGCAGAACGTGCTCATTCAGCTCAACAGCTTTTCAGCTCTCAATCAATTTCTGGGGCATGCCAGCCATTCTGTTCTAGTGTAGGGTTCCTGCAGCCGACAGTCTCATTCTGCATTTAGTCCGCATCTCGAGCATGTCCAACTTGGGGTGGGATCCTTCTCACCTGGCCCATAGCTGGGAATGTCCTTGCCCCAGGCTTGGCTTTAGCTGCCTGCTACATGACAGCAGTTCCTGGTGTAGAATTTAAGACTAGCAGTGAAGGGTGGAAAAAATTACCTCCTTTGGCTCTAGTGTTCCACTATAATGGTTAACCATTGACTTTAGTGGTTTCCCTAGCAAGGCACCTTCACCGCATTCTCTGGATGACTACTTCTGGTTCACCTGGTTTGATTTAGGGGAGCTAGGCCAGGTGAGTGTCTCAGCAGTCATTGCTCTCCTCCTGCGCCTTGGTTGCACATATTGTTGTACAGTTTTCCCGCAACCTTCCACGGAGCTCCCACTAGAGGGTTTGAGGAGAGCTTCCTCCAAATTGGAATATTTTCCACCTCCCTTTAATTGGGTTTTCCAAATTGCAGCTACAGAGCTGTCACTAAATAAACTATCCCAAGCCTGGAGGGAAGGCGACCCTAGGCCTTGGATCCCCAGAGATTTCCTCCTTATATGAGTTTTTCTCTCTCCTCCATTGCCTCAGGTCATAACTCTTAGTTAGCATAGTAGTGTCCCCTAGTTTCTTTAGGTAAGTTCTGCTGTTGGATGGAGGCAGAGGATGTCCTGCCATGCCCTCTCTCCTTAGGGGATCCCTTAATTTCAACACAAACCATTAGTATCATGGTACACAAACCTGGGCATTTCATTACATTATCAAACTGAGCATCTCATTCCATTATCAAACTGTCTATGCTTCTCTACTCCTACATCACAGTTACTGCTACTCCATCACAGTTACTGCTTGCTCATATGCTTCGTGTTGCCTCCTTCTTTGGGGTATGATTATACTACATTTCTTTTGGGGATTCCTAAGGTACCTTTAGCCATGGGAATCATCCCATGGCACCTCTTGGGGTGGAACCCTCTCTGAGGGTTCCTTGCCTTTTGTACCCCTACAGGGTGGTAATTCCTCTGGAATAGAAAGTGTGAATGGCCAAAAACAAATTAACACACTTGCACAAGCATAACACTATACTGGCTGCATAGGACAGTGAAAGAGAATTTATGTGTGAGATTGAACAGCAGGTGAATGAGATTCAATTTTATGTGTAACTGATAAGATAACTAGTACAGCGTTGAATATAAAGAGCTTTAACAGTAATGACAAAGCAATTGTTTATGTAGATAAACTTAGTAGCTGATAAATTTGGTGCTGATGAAACAGTATTGTATTCCTTTGAAATTTATTTAAACCATGGTGATTAATTCATTTAGTAAGTTATTATTGTTTGTAAGTTGTGTTTTAAAATTGGCCTAACTCCTTAAATACAGAAGAGCCACTGGGGGTTGAGCTTAAAGGCTGAAAGGGAGGAGTTTAGGGGTTGCAGACTTCCCCAGTGAGCAAATTCTTAAGGCTAATAGTCAAGTGGGGAAAAATTCAGCCACTCAAGTGTTGCAAGTTTAAAAGTCTTGGACTAGTGGGGAACCTGGTGGCTCACCCAAGGAAACTTACTTGGAGGGGGATGGGACCACATGTCATTAGGACCGGCATCTTTGGGAGGGTGATGGAGTGCACAGGGTGTGGGACAGCCATGATACTGGACTGGGCTTGGAAGTTCAGTGGTTGCCCAGTGTGCTACCAGCTGGCACAGCTTAGGGAAGAGGTTGAGGGGATTAGGAGACAGCTGGGGGAAGGGGGGAGGTATAGTTGGGGAATAGGGTAGGGGCTCTCCCATGGGGTTGCACCAAGCACTGGGGGGAAGGGCATAGGGAAAGGAATGCAGGTGAGTACTCTAGGGTTGCATAGGGACCCTGGCAGATGGGGCCCAAAAGGAGGATACTATGAAGGAAGCAGGCAGGTAAATGGGGACCCTCACAGATGGGGGCCAAAGGGAGGACATTCTCAGGGAAGTAGGCTGATGGTTGGGACTGGACAGAAGGAAGAAGTGGGGGGAGGTGGATAAGACCTTAAGCTCAGTAACCACTTCAATTCTCTTCTTCTGCTTGAGGATGAGGGGGATGATGTAGCCATGACAGGGGCGGTTAGAGATGGAAAGGGAGTAGGGGTCAGGAGGCAGGGGCTGGATAGCAGGAGGAACAGGGGGGGAACTTGGAATGTGGGAAAATGGGGAGCAGGGGATCAGAGCAGGAGGATGAGGGGTAGAGGGAGGAAAGTACAAGGAAAAGGACCAGTTAGGAGGAAAGGGCAAGGAGAAGGACCTGAAGTACAAGGAGGATACAGTAAAGGGAGCTGAGGGTTTAGGCCAGGGGAGCACGACAAGCAAGAAGGGGCTGAACAGAGACCGGAAGGAAGGGAGGACGAGCCAGGCTAGTTTAGCAGATGGGCGGGAAGGACTAGTCAAGAGCAGTAATGGTGGGAGCAAGGTGACAGAAGGATACTCAGGAGGATGAGAGGCATAGGATCTGAGGGAGGTGGCCAGGGTAAATAAGGAGGGATGGCAGGTGGTACCCAGATAGGGGAGGATCAAGGAGCTGGCTGGGGAGGGCTGGTAGAAAGGATGAGGGACATGGAAGGGGAATGGAGAAAGGGTGGCCACAGTGCTCCTGTTGGGTGATTCCATGATCAGGGGGATCAAATGGGATAAGTAGGGAGAAGCCTGCCTGGTTAGAACAAAATGCTTCCCTGTTCTAACAGTGCACAGGCCAAGCATGAGTTATATCAGCTGGCAAAAGATTGTGGAGGTTCCCCAGACATACTGGTCAACCTGGGTACCAATATGACATTGAGGAAATAGTGAGCTAGAGATACAGGCAAGGTTCAGGAGCTTGCCAGGGTCTGTCATGATATAGGATGCACAATTTCCTTCTCTGAAATCCTGCCAGTGCCAAGGGCTGAGGGAACACAAGAGAAGATTAGGGTGATAAACCAGTGGCTCAGGGGTGGTGTGGGGCCAGAGGGTATGGGTTGATGGGGGAATTGGGTGGAGACCTGGGAGGATAAGGGGCTGTATGATAGAGATAGTCTCCATCTCAATTCGGAGGGAAGGAAAGCCTTAAGTTGAAAATAGAGGTTCATTGGTGAAGGTGGGGTTTAAACTTGTGAAGGGGAGGGATGGGATAAAAGGCTGTTGGGGGGTCCAATAAAGGAGGACTCTGTCTCCACCCCCTGTGGAGCTGGAGGAATACAGGAAAAGGCCGACTGGTAGAGTGCAGACCAGGGAAGACAGAATCCCACGGGAACACGAGTAAGGAAATGGAAGTATGGGGAAAGGGTGGAAGGTAGTCCTGCTAAATGCCAGGAGCTTGGGCAATAAAATGCCTGAGCTGCAGGTGATGCTAACTGAGGGAGAGGTGGATGTGACAGCAGTCACTGAGACCTGGGCCACTGCAGGGCATGACTGGGGCCTGAACCTGGAGGGTTACTATGTTCAAGAAGGACGGGGGGAGGAAGGGGAGGAGGGTAGCAATAATAGTCAAAACTGCATTGCCATAGGGGAGTGGAGGAGGCGGAGGAACTGTGGAAGCAATTTGGATCACCTTGATAAAAAGGCGGCAAGAGAGTAAAATAGGAGTGGTGTATAGACCCCTGCGCTGGTGGAGAAGCTGGAGGAGGTCTGGTGGCAGATGTTGGGAGACACTGCAGATAGGGAAGGGGAAGGGTGGTGGTTTTGGGGGACTTAAACATGCCAGGAACAGACTGAGAGACTATGACATCCTCAGTGGCCAGAGAACAGAGGTTGTTGGATGTCTTTCAGGATGCATTCCTAACTCAGCAGGTGGGGGAACCGACCAGGAAGGAGTGGATACTGGATGTGGTCCTGGCAGACAGTGACCAGATTGGGGGCCTGGAGGTAAGGGACCAGTTGGCGGCAAGCGACCATGCCACGGTCTGGTTCTGCCTGAAACTAGGAGTGGTAGAAGGCTGCACAAAGACAGAGGTAACCGACTTCAGGGGGGCAGATTTCCAGGAAATGGGAAGATCCTTAAGGAGCACTTGGATGGGATTGGGCCAGACATGGACGCTGGCAGTAGGTGGGAAATCATCAGGAAGGGGTTGCAGGATGCTACCAGCACCTGTACAAGAGTAGGACAAAAATACAGTAGGCCCAAAAACCCTGCTAGTGGACCAGGGAGGTTCAGGAGGTGGTGAGGGGAAAGAAGGTGGCCTATAGGCAATTCAAGTGCTCAAGGAGTGAAAGGGACTGAGGGGAGTATGAGCTGATGGCCAGAAGGGCCACTAGGTTGATGAGGGCAGCTAAGGCAAGGAAGGAGCAGAACCTGGCCAGGGAAATTAGGAGAGGGAACAAGGGTTCTTTAGATTCATTGGGGAAAAACGAAGGTTGAAGGGGCAGATTAGCAGGATTAAAACAGGGGAAGGGATGGGCACAAGACCTGGGGGAGCAGGCTGAGTACTAAATTAGTACTTTGCCTCAGTTTTCACCAAGGAAAATGGGGGGGGGCTGCATCATACATGGGGTTAGATGGTGAAACTGAGGTGGGGGGTACCCTTACCAATCGGTGGGTCTGGGGAGGGGGCCATCACTGGCAGGTGGTGGGAAAGCAAAGCAAAGGGATGAGGTAGCGGAGGTGGAAATCATGGCAGAGAGAGTGAGGGAAGCCCTCAGGTCCCTTAAGATGGAGAAAGCACCAGGGCTGGATAAATTACATCCCAGAGTGCTGAAGGAACTGGCGGATGTCCTGGCGAAACCCCTGGCGGAGCTCTTCAGCATCTCTCTGAGGAGAGGGTGGGTGCCCCAGGACTGGAAGGTGGTGCATATAGTGCCTATGCACAAGGGGGAATCAAGGGAGCTGGCAGGGAACTACAGGCCCATCAGCCTGGCATCGGTGGTGGGCAAGATGATGGAGGGCATTGTCAAGGAGAGACTAGAAGGGGACCTGGAAAAGTTGAGGTGTCTGGACAATAGACAGCATGGATTTGTCCTTGGGAAATTGTGTCAGACAAACCTTGTGGAGTTCTATGACTGGGTGACGAGTGCCTTGGACCTGGGTAGACCAGTGGACATCCTCTTTCTTGACTTCAGCAAGGCATTTGACTCTGTTCCTCACAGGGGCCTGTTGGATAATCTGGAAGAAATGGGGTTGGGGAACCAGATGATCAGATGGAGAGGAAATTAGCTCCAGAACTGGACCCAGAGGGTTGTGGTTGGTGGGATAGTCTCATCCCCAAGGAGGGTTATTAGTGGAGACCCTCAAGGATCAGTCCTTGGGCCCCTCCTGTTCAACGCCTATGTCTCTGACATAAGGAAGGGTATCAGGAGTGAGATGAGTCTCTCTGTGGATGACTCAAAACTGGGGCAGTGGTGGATGGGGAGGAGGTGAGGTGGCCTACAGGGGACCTGGAGGCTCTGGAAAGATTGTCTAGAAAGTGGAAGCTGAGGTTCATTGCAGGAAATGCAAGGTACTGCACCTGGGAGCCAGAAACCTGGGCCAAGTGTACACCCTGGGGGAGGGGAATGCTACAAGTCTCGATGGCTGAGAGGGACCTGGGGGTGGTGGTGGATGTCAAGATGAACAACTCGGAGACTTGTAGGAGGGCAGTGGCAAAGCCCAACAGGATGCTTGGATGAATCGCTAGGGAGCTTCCAGAAGAAGGGAAGTGATACTCCCACTGTATAACTGCTTGGTGAGGCCACACCTCGAGTACTGTGGGCAGTTTTGGAGGCCACATTTAAAGAGTGACATTGAACTCCTGGAGAGGGTCCAGAGGAGGGCAACCAAAATGATTTGGGGCTTGGGGGATAGGACCTATGGGGAGAGGCTCGAAGAGCTAAATATGTACACATTGGAAGAGAGAAGGGACAGGGGGACATGATAGAGGTCTTCAGGTACATGAAGGGGATAAATAGGGGAGGAGCAGTTAGGGTGCTCTGATGGAAGGGGGCAACTAGAGGGCATGGGTGGAAGCTGGAGGGTGGAGATTCAGGGGAGAAAGGAGGAGGTGCTACTTCACTGAGAAGGTGGTGGAGCCATGGAATGTGCTGCCCAGGGGGCTGGTGGAGGCAGAAACGGTGGAGGAGTTCAAGGGGGGTGGGGCAGGTACAGGGGAAGGGTTCTGGAAGCAAAACCAGTGCAGCGAGAATATCTGGGACTGAGAAGGAGAAGCCAGAGAAGGAGGGGGCAGCAAGGTCAGCTCCCAGGGTGGGGGCTGACCAAACGAGCAGACATGAATGACCGTTAGGCCTATTCTGCTGGCATTTTAGTATGTTAGTATAGCATGTTAGTCTTTAAAGAGACAGTAACGCATTATGATGGAAATAGAAAGAAAAAGTTTATCATTGCCTTACAGTGATTAACCATCAACTGAAATATGAATTTATGTATTGATATTATGCCAAAGCATAATATGGTCCAATATGACAAATTTTGTCTGATCAAAAATACAGATATATAATTATTTTTTTAAATGATAAGTACAGGAAAATAAATATTAGTTTTTTATGTTTTTTAGATACTTGCCCCGATGAAGCCCAAGGCTGGGTGAAACAACGGGCCACAGGGGATCGCTGTGTTCTTAGTAAAGTAAAAAGTAAAGGGAAATAGATTTTATACAAAACAACTGTGTCTGGTTGATGAAAAACAAAACTTTTTCTCTGCAAATCCTTGCTAAAACATCCTAGGCTTTTTGAAATGACTTTCTTCAATTAGTTTGAAGGAAGATCCTGTAAGGTTTATGACTATACAAGCTGATTTTATTATCTCTGTTTCCCTTGGTTAATTAACTTAGGGGAATACCTTTTGATCAGCTATCCCCAAGCCTTTGACAATAACTTGTCATTTTCCCTGCAGTCAAGCTGGTCTTCATTGTTTATTGTAAATTCTAGGAATTAATACCTTTGAGCCAAGGCTCTTTTACAAAGGTTCCGCATTAAATTAGGTTACAAACAATAGGATTACAAAGGGTTTAGGTCAAAGGAAGGTCAAACCCCTTTCAACAGAGATCCAGTCTTTCTCTTCCTAGGTGCCTTTGTATTAACACTAGCATATCTGGTGGTATTTACATTTACACAGAATTACACACACACACATATATATATATATATATATATACAGAACAGCTATATCTGCAAATAAGGACTGGCAGTTGGGTATCACGCAACAGGTATCAGTTCACCCTTAATCAGCTGGCATCTTGTCACAAACTCAGTCTTTACCTCTTGGTGGAGAGTTTTATCTTCTTCCCAGCTTGATAGGGACGTTCCTCCTATTCACCTTTTGTGGGGACTGTTAGTCATGAACAATTGAAGATGGGTCGAGCTAGCCATGCTGAATGTTAGCTGCGAATGAGATAACTATACGGTAGCATTTACATTTCATGTCTTTATTGATTACAACTACAGTATGTGAAGCATATTATACATTCATACATAATAAATTATACATTCCAAATCTGGGGAACACAAACAACATATACTCATAAAAGTTTCTACTTGGGATGCAAATTCCAATATACAACAGTACAATAATGTACACATCTGAAAATACGATGGTAAGAATTGATTCAGCAAGTTATCTCTCAAGATTCTTTAGAGATTTAGAGAAATAAATCTCTGGGACTGCCTGTAACTGAGAAATATGATAATCTCAGAGCTCTCAAAGGATTTTAGAAAATAACGCCAAATCAACTGCTACTACTGTGCAACCTGCTGTAGATAATACTCATATATTTGGTTCACCTTATATTCTGCTAACTTTGTACAGTAATAAAAGGATTGTTTGAAAAAACCCTCTGTATACAACATGTATTTGAAAGTGGTAAGTGTGTGACAAATTACTTTTGTTTGAAGCTGTTGAACTGGACATTCTCTCATAGCACCACAAATTTGACAAATAGTAGCCTTTTCTGTTGTGCTGACATGATTATTCCCCTGCTCTGTTGGCCACCCCTTTTGATGCACCCCAGCATTCTCTTAGCTGTATTGATAGCAGCTGCACACTGCCAGTCATGCTTCAGGCCATTGTCTGTTTTGAGACCCAGATCCTTTTCCTTCTTCAAATCAACAAGTGGAGCCCCAAACAGTGTATAGTTCCTACCTGTGTTTCCTGCCCAGGTATATCACCTCGTATTTGGCTACATAGAATCTGAGTCTCTAGGAGTCCCACCAATCACCCAGCTTGTTCATTTTAATTTTCACCTAATATTTTTACCCATTCTCAAGAATGACACCTCAGTATGCCAACCTATTTATGGCTAAGCTGCAAGAGTCCTACTTGTCCACTTGTCACATCAAATTCCTAATATATTTGCAATTCATAGATGATTTATTTCTTATCTGAACTTTGACTTTGCAGACCAAGGATACCAACTACAGATCATTCAAAACCAGATCAGCAGGACAGCAAGAATACCCAGAAAGAATGTAATGGAATATAAGAAAAAAACAGAAAAATAACCATACATCACTGGTTGTCATGTACATCCCCAATACCGAACACCTTTGCAAGATCATTAAAGAGCTAAGTCTTATTGTGAAAGGTGATGCAAGACTGCAAGCTGTCTTTCCACCACCCCACTTTTGGCATAAAGGCTACCCCACAATCTATGGCAACTTACTGTCCAAAAACGGCAGATAAGAATTCATTGGGGACATAATGCTGTCAACAGAGATGTCAAACATGCACTCACATCATAACAACAGATGCAATCCCCATTCCTCACAAGAAATGGCACTACAAAATTCATGGATCATTCAGCTGCTTCACTAATATTATATATCTGTTTATGTGCTCAAAATGCCAACACAAATCTTTATGTGGAAACAGGACAGACTCTTCTGAAGTGAATGAACCTGCACCTTACAATAACAGCAGATCATGAAAACACCAGTGGGAGAGAATTTCTGCAGCAGAGGACATGCTTAAGGTAACATGGAAGTGGTAGTCCTGAAGGGCTTCTTTAGAACACAGCAGGATAGAATGGTCTCAGAGTTCAAATTCATACAAACTTTTTACACTTAAGTCTGGCCTCAAAAAAGAGGTTTCATGTCCAACTACTTAACATAGTCTTTCAGCTTAGTACAGATGAACACATTCCTTGCTATTAACCTTTACTCTGCTGCAGACTAATGTACAGTTGCAGTCAAAGACATGGCCAGATATTTCCTGAAATTTCTGTGATATCTCTAGAGAAAGTACCTGCCTGCCTGCAGTACCACTGTGGGCCACCAGAAAGAATATCTTCATATATATATATATATATATATATATATATATATCTTGAAAAATATCTGGAAATGCCTGTCCATATCTATGTACAGATATAGATTAGTTGATGTATTGGTCCTTGTAAGAACAGATCCAGATCTGGATCTGTCCGTGTCTACGGCTGCAACTGTATCAGTCTGTATTTCCAATACCTTGTAATTCTGCCAGCAGCCCAAGGGCTAAACAGCAACTGGCCTGCTACATAACAAAAGTCTGTATATAGACAGTTTCATAACACCTTATGCTCAGCCAATGTTTGATGTAAAAGCTTTAGCCCTAATGTTTTAATAGCTTTCTGACAGCATGTCTTAGAAAACAACCTCCTGTTTATACTGTGACAACAGCTAGAATGAAAACAGTGACATTATTTCTACTGCATCGATATTAATTTGCCATTCAAAGTTTACTCAAAACCCTTGAAATTGTTTCTTTCTTTTTCATACATTTCTAATCAGAACCAAACTCCAGCAAATGGTGCCTCAGCGTACACTGTAATATATCTGAAGAAGAAGAAGAAGAACTTTAGGCCTCAAAAGCTTGTGCCTTTAACTTTTCATTATTGCAATAAAGGTATGATCTCTACCTAGCAAATCATATTTTGTGTGAGCTAACACAGCACAATACTACCTTGATCAAGCAGGCAACAATTTGTTAATTTTTGACACCACCTCCAGTCTAGAATGCATTTATCCTGGTGTTCCTCAGGACTCAGTTCTGTACACACTTCTATACTCAGTCTTCATCATTAACCTCCCCCTGGCCCCACCTCATGCTTAACTATCATACTGTATATGGCAACTGTATTGCCCTCTATTCCAGCTCACTCCACACTGCCCACATTAATGTTCATCTCAGTCGTACAGGAATAGTTTCTCGACAGCAGGTTTGCCCTGGATACTTCCAAGGCCCGTACTATAATCTTTGCTTCAAAATCCAGATCTCTAGCCTCCCTGATTCCCATACCATTCACTGTGCTGATGGTTTTCAGATCTCCATACAAAAGATTTTAAGTACTAGGAGATTGCTCTTTAGGCTGCTCTGGACTTTTCCGAACAAATCAGTTCCATCACCAAATCTTATAACTGCCCACTAGGTCTCACCTATTGTATCCACTATTTCCTCATCCCCAAAGTGAGACTAACTGTAGCTTAAGGAATTCTACTTTCCTACTTGCAGTACAGCTCTGTAATTTTGTCCCATGCCTGTAAAACAGCTATTCAAAAATGTGATGTTGTCTACAACAACATCTGTTGTTTTTCCCTGGCCATTTCCTAGCTTATCCATCACTGCACTCTCTATTCCTCCTTGGGCTGTTTTTATCTCTCCTCTGCTCATTCCTATTTGATTGAGTGCTTCCCATCCAAGAGTTTATGTCCCTCCCTTGCATCATCTATATCTCTCCTTCACAACTCTTACCAGTATAATATTTTTAGATCCTTGATGCATCCCTCCTTACCATCCCCAAATGTTCCATCAAAAATGGGGGAACATGCTTTGTCTTCCTTTGCCCAGAATACTGGAACCCCATGGCAATCCTGGTGTGTAGCTCACCAGCACATTAGTCTTTAAAGGGACACTGAGAAACACCTCCTCATACTTGCCACTGTACCTAAACATTGTTTTACCCTGTTAATTGTACAGGCTCCTTTTGCTAGCCCCTCTGGTAGTGATGGCATGCTCCTGCCTCCCCTATTCCTGGCCTAATAACAGTGTAACCTTTGGCACATTGTTGTATGCTTTCACCTTGGATGTTATGTATATAATTAGTGTCCATAATGTCTCTTTGCTGCTAAATATTTTTAACCTTTGGCATGTTGTTGCATATTTCTAGCCTTGGACTTTATGTATACTGTATACTATAATTTATGTTCATAATTTCTCTTATGTTACTAAGTACTTCCTTTAAATTTTTGATCATAATTGTCTCCCTTGTTACCAGTATTAAACTGCCTAGACTGTGTTTTGAAATGTGAGTGCACTTCCTTCTGCCTCTTATCTTGTAACTATGCCTTCTTATGTTTGCCATGCACACATGCTCAGTGAACATTTTGTTAGGAGAGTGACTTTTGAGGGTGTGATACTTTCAGTCCAATACAGAGTGGTCTGCAAAGGGGCTCTTCAGTGTCCACCACCAATCATCAACCAGGCTGATCATGACACTGTTCTGGCTTGCTGGGCGGAAACTTCGTGTATTTCAAAGGGAAGAGCAGATGCAATATTAGGTCAGCTCTTTCCTTTGATCTGTACCACCCAGCAAGCACAATTGATCTGTCATGATCAGCCTGCTGAGGTTGAATTACACCCTGTAACAATGAAAACTGTCCATCGACATTTGTTCCTGCCCCTGCTGTTACTGCTGTCCCACTCTACCCACCCTATCAGCACCCCTACACAAACATAACACGGACACTGGGGGTGCCCAATCCTCCAGTGTCATCACCTGAAATAAAGAAAACTGTCCCTTGTGTTTTCTTTTTAATACACTGTAACAAAGAACACTGTCCATCAATGTCTGTTGCTGCCTCGCCATTACTGTTCCCTCACCCAACCTCTCCTCCAGCACCCACCCACCCCCACAAAATAACACTGACTCTGGGTTGCCTAGTGACCTGAAATAAAGAAAACCACCCCTCATGAATTTGTTTTTAAATAAACCCTGTAAAAAAATCCATCCATCGATGTCTGTTGTGACCATTACTGTGCCCTCACCCGACCCTCCCACTCAGCACCTACCACCATATACCCCCAAGCCCTTACTTACCCACCGGGGGCCCAACCCCATAATCCTGTCTGGACTGCAGACATGTCTTCACTCTTCAACACTGGACCACGAACTGAGGAAATTAAGCATGCGGTTCAATGTAGTTCAGTGGGGTTTTGAACCTAACGGCATAACTTGCTCATTTTTGAATATTTTTGTCCCAGATTTTCAACATGCCTTTTTTGGCACCCCACCTTATGATCAATAACAGTGAAATTAGGCAAATCTGTCACAAAAGGTGATTTTGTGGTCGCTGCATGAAACCACTTTTTGGGCAGGAGTTTAAACTTTTCTCCACAGTTGTTCATGAGGTGAGTCATAAGAAGGCTATGTTGAATATTTGGGGTAAAATATTTAAAAACTCCAAGTTATGAGCCTACATTGAAATTTGCAAATACAACACAGGCTCATAACTTTGGTAATTTTCAATATTTTGACCGCACATTTTCAACACAGCCATTTCTTCACAACACCCCATAAATGTGACAGCTGTCATTTTTCAAATTCTCTCCAAAATGTGTTTTTGCATCCCAAAAGGTGATTTCATGATCACTGCATGGAATCACTTTTCAGGCCGGAGCTGAACATTTCCTCTGCTCTTCTTCATGAGGTGGAGTCATAAGAAGGCTATGTTGAAAATTTGTGGTAAAACTATTAAAAAAAAAACAAAGTTATGAGCCTACCTTGAAATTTATGAATGCAGGCTTGTAACTTTGGTGATTTTCAATATTTTGACACATAATTTTTAACACAGCCATTTCTTCATGGTACCTCATGAATGGGACAGTTGTCATTTTTTAAGTCCCGGCCAAAATGTGTTTTCACACTTGTGGTGTGAAATCACATTTTGGGCAAGATTTGAAAATGTTCTCCACCCTTGTTCATGAGGTGAGCTCATAAAAGGCTATGTGGGGTCATAATAAGGCTATGCTGAAAATCAGGGGTAAAAATATGAAAAAACAACAAAGTTATCAGTCTACGCTGACATTTTTCAACTTACTCTCATTACTATGGTAATTTTCAATATTTTGACCCCATCTTTTCAACATACCCTTTTTTTCAGACCACCTCATGAATGTGACAGCTGTTGTTTCTTAAATCCTGCCAAAATGTGTTTTAACACTTTTGGCACAGAACAATATTTCAGCCATTGTTTTATAGATGACACCTGTAATGCTTAGAAGGAGTAGTCATAAAAGATTATATTGAAAAATTGAGGTAAAAATGTGAAAAACCTGCTATGTTATGACGAAGCAAATTGTTCCAACATTTACTCATTACTTTATTTATCCAGATTTTGGCCCCTAATGTTCAACCTATTCCTTGTGTTACCCCACCTCCTGAACATGGCAGGTGTCAATTTTCAAATCCCCTTCAAAACTTGTTTCCATAGTCGCACAGCAAAATCACCTTTCAGATGGCATTTAAACATTCCACCTCTTTTGATCATAATGTCAGATAATAAAACAGACATTTGGGGTCACAATGTGGGAGCCCATTTAAAAGTAGATATTGCCTCTCAAGTGCCCTATCCTGGGTAATTACAATCTAACAATGTGTCAAAGCAGTACACCACTGAAAATGGGATATTTCATCTAATCTGCTCAATCCTGAGTAAACATATAATAAAAATGTGTACAAGCAAGACCCAGTACAACAGCAGCATCACAGGTGAACTTTCGACATTGACAAATGCTTGTTATTTTCTGTCACAGGTCATACCTAAATACAGGAATTCAATTGTCTAGCACATCTACCTGGTTGGCAAAAAACAATGAGAATGAATGCATAGGTAGGGGTGTGTAATGGATGGTTACACACTCCCAAAGTGTGTGATGCCTCATAAACCTCAAGAGTCACACTCAAGGGGTTTATTAAAGCATGACATGCCAAGGATGTGGGTAAAAAAACACCCTACCGTACAATTGTTGTTTATTATTAATGATGTTTTAAACATTTATAAGTAGTGGTGTGTTTTCATTTACACTGACATGCTGCTATCTCTGACTATGAGAGCTGCTGAGCTGCTGTGTGGATACAGTGCTTGGTTTACTTTTGTTGCAAGAAAGAAGCAGAATTTTGATTTTCGTTTTATTTCTCTGGCAGAGTATTTTTTAGTTTTTGATGTGTGTGTGTGTGTGTGTGTGTGTGTAAGCCACAGTTTTAGAGGATAGCATTCTACTCAACAACATGCCCTCATAGTGCTGGCTGCAAAACAGTCAGTTGTCCCAGCTCACACTGCCCTTTCTAAGATAAATAGTGCAGCTGAGGCTGTCACATGCTCCAGTTATTACTGGCTGGTTATAATAGAAATAACGTCACTGTTATATATCTGGTTATATTAGCATCTTGTCAGTAATTACAAATCAATCAATCAAACAATCAATCAATCAAATAACTTTATCATCTCAGCCATCACCCAAAGGCGAATATGTATAACATTTTGAATTCCTATCTAATACTGAATAAATTGAAAAACTGCTAAAAATGAACCTTATCACGATTCTTTTTTTTTTGAGATAAAGGATCCTTGGCATATCTGGTCATTATCAGGAGTTTTGTCTTCAGTGTCAGAAATATTGTCAGTGCTGGACCTAATGCTTGCAAACAGGGACAGAGTTTCAGACATCACAATTGGAAGTACACTGGGTACCAGTGATTACTGTACTTTATGGCTTAATGAAAAGACAAGAACAGAGGCTAACCTCATGAGAATGAGGGTCCTGGACTTTAGTAGGGTGGATTTTAAAGAAAGGGGGCACTGCCTCAGAAACTGCCTCTAAAAGGGGATGATTGGGATGATTGCCAGAGAGGGGTAGAGGTACAGCAGGAAAAATATGTAAGGGCATAATTAAAGCAACCAATCTTGACATCAGGGCTAGCAACATCCTCACAGAATAGGGAAAAAAACACACCATCCTGAGCCGGGTAGATGAAGCACTGAACCCAGTCCTGATGTGCCACTGACTGCTGCTGTCTCAGGGACTGGAGAAGACATTAAAGTACAGGGGTTCACCCCACCCCAAACCCCGCCTGGGGGGTAATCTGTGGCAGGATGAGGGACCCTGAGCAGCAGGTAAGTTGGTGGCAAGGATGGGTTTCATGGGCAACTCCCAAAGGGGCAGCTCTGGCAGGGACATAGGAGGGGAACAAAATGAAATTTCAAAAAAAAAAAAAGCTGAGCAGACCAGGGGATTAGAACTGATTAATGGATAGGAAACAGAGGGTGGTGGTACATGGCACTCATTCCAACAATGAGAAAGTGACCAGTGGGGTATTACAGGGCTCATTGCTGGAACTGGTCATCTTCAATGTTTTAATAAATGACATTGCAGAAGACCTTGAAGGAAAGTATGCCTTTTACAGATGATACCAAAGTCTGCAATAGGGTAGACACTTAGGAAGGGATGGAGAAATACACAGAGATCCATTTTTTGTTATTGTTCTTTGATAGTTGGGTAAGGCCCACTCAACAGATTGCCTGTTTTTAAGGGTGACCCAAAAGTATTGAGTAGGTTCAGGGACTTGTTCAGTGTTACACAGTATGCAAGAGGAAGTTTTGGGAATCAAATCCAGGTCTACTGGATGTACCAAGCTCATTAACAGCTTGTTACACTAAGCTCTAGGCTATGCTGCCAGTCCTTGGAAATTCTGGAATTCTTGGGATCTTGGGAAACTTGAGGAGTGGTCAAGAGTTTAACAGTTGGGTTTAATGCCCTGAAGTGCAAAATCATGCAACTAGCGCATAGGCACTCAGGGCTGAGTATTGAATGGAGGAAGGTTCTGACAGTCATTAAATAGGAAAGGAACTTCAAGCTTATCATATCTGATGAGTCCAACCTCAAAGTGGTAGGGCAATGTGACAAAACAGTGGGTAGGGCTAGTGGGATGCTGGGAGGCTTACGGAAGGTATATACTGCAGGAGGAGGAAATGATGCTGCCACTGTATCAGTCACTGGTTACACCTGCCTGGAGTACTGTGTCCATTTTGGAGGCCACTTCAGAAAATGACATACAGAAGATGGAGGCAGTCCAGAGGAGGACAAATAAAATGGAGCAGGGGTTGCACGAGAAACCCTATGAGGAGAGACTGAGGGATCTCAACAAATATACCTGGAAGAGAGGAGGGCAAGTGGTGACATGATAGAGATTTTTAAGTGACTCACAAAAGCAAACAGGGTATTGGAGTGGAGTTCAAATGAGAAAAAGCACAAGGACCAAGGGGCATATGATGAAGCTGGGGTGTGGGATGTTTAAGACAGCATGTATGGGCTAGACATAGGGGTATATTAGATGATACACAAGGAGGAAGGAGGGTGGCCAGAGATCAAGTAGGATCTGTGGGGACAGATTTGTCAGGGAAATCTGGACAGAATGGGTGAGCCAAGTGGTCCTTTTCTACTAACAAATTCTATGCTTGTGTTTCCATACCCAAATATCGTTGTTGAACAGTGAATCTACAGTAAAGACCTCAGCCTGCTCTATCCTTGATGTGCGTTTACTTTCATTTGTACAATCCATACTGTAAATGATATTGAGAGTGAAACACCTTAAGGTCAAAGTCTGTGGAATGCACAGATGCGGATTTTTATTAGAGGTTCCAAAGGCTGATCCTTGCACAACACTGCAGGTTTTTTTGTTTAACCTGATGTATTTAACCATTTAACAAACAACTTACACAAGTGCCCTAGGACACTGTGCATTCTCTAAATGATATAAGGTAATGATTTCCCATGGAATAGAACACTACTGAGTTGTCAAAGTCAAGTTTTGCAGCTTGCTATCAGTTAACCCTTCACTTTTGGCTGGCTCTTCTTCCAATCACATTTTGTCTCACTCTAGTAATCAGACTGGATAATCATCACCCTTCTTTTGGCCTAAGATGACATATTCTTATTTTGGTTCTGTTTGTTAGGAAATGGCAGAACCGATGATCGAGGGACATGGAAATACCTTTTTAATAAAATGGCTGGACTCATCAGACACTCTAGTACACTAATTACCCTACAGCCCTGCCTCTGCATTGTGATCACATCACAGTCCCTCCCTTGCTCCAGTCGTTCATATGTATAGTATGTAGCTGGTTGGGTAAGGGTGTGCTGTGGGGGGGAGGGACTGATCAGTTGGGTTTTGTGCTACTAAGTCCCCAAATTCAAGAGTTGGAGTCAAGAGCGAGTGTGTACAGTGGCAAAGAAGTGCAAAACACCAACAGAAAAAGTAAAATGCAATCACATGAGAAAAACAACAACCAAACATTAAATGCAAATAAAAAAGAAAAGCAACAAAACCAAATGTGAAGTGTGATGCCAAAGAAAATAAAGTAACAAGAGAAAAACAAATGTAACATGCAACTAAATATAATGATAAATAATAAAAAAGTAAACCTGAACAGAAAATCTATCTTAAACTGATAAATTAAAATAAAATATAAAGTGCATCTAAAACTGATAAATTAAAATAAAATATTAGCAACACTTAAAATGAATGCAAACAAATGTTCAGCACAACTAATGAATACATGCAAACAAAATATCAGAGCACAACTAAAAAGTGAATAGAAACAAGAAAGCACAGCAGAACAAAATTATGAATGAACCCCCCAAAAAAAAAAAGCACAGCACAAGAAAAAAGGGGAATGCAAACAAAACAAACACTGGTCATTGTCAGTGATATTTGATTTCATGTTTTAGTAGTTCAATTGGTAGGATTAGTTAGTGAGGTAGAGATATAAATATTAACAAGTGGTAGTGCAGTACATGAATTAGGAAGGAATTGCCGTGGTTGTGGGCAAGTGAATGGGTTCTGTTGAATGCAAACAAAAAGCACAGAACAACACAAAACAGTAATGTAAACAAAAAAGCACAACACAGCAAAAAAGGGAATGCAAACAAAACAAGCATTAGTCAGTGGGACAATATTGTTTTGATTGCATGTATTTATAATGCAAATATTGTGTCGATAAGGGCATGGAGGAGATAAATGAAAGGAGGAGGCTGAATGGTCCTGTAGGTGCTGAGAGTGGCTGTCCTGGTGGATTTGGCTGTTTATTAACTTATATGGGCAGGTGGGAGGGAGAAGAAAGCCACAGAATCTCCTAGGAGCATGGCTCCTATACAAATGCCCCAAAATCACAAGGGGGTGGACTGGGATGCTACCTAGCATGGATTAGAGATGTGTGAAAAAAAGTCTTCTGCAGGCAGAGTTTCCAAGAAAGTAGGAATTTTGCCTCAGCAAAAGTTTGGAAATAATTTGGGCAACATTTGCAGAACTCTGCTGTATTTGTTTCATTGTGAGCTGCGTATTTTTGCATTGAATTACGTAAAAAAGTTTCACAGTCCAGACTGCACAGTTTATCCAGAAATGCAGAAATAATTTGTGGATTGACTACTGTATGTATTTAATCTGCCGCCACACTCACCATGTTAAAATACTGATTCTGCATGTCACAGAATGTTACACATTTCCTGATAAGTGTATTAGTACAGTAATAATAATTCAAGAAACTCACAGTGATGTTTTCTGCACATTTCCTGTTTCTGATTACACATTTCCAACTTGTCTGCAGTAAAATAATTCTACACCTTGTAAACAGTATCCCAATGTGAGCCTCGGAACATTCTGCAAGCTGCGTAATAAAAAAAATCACGTTTCAGAAGCAGGAAATAGCAACAGCTTGTTCTTCCTGTCCTAGACTGTGATAGATTGAGAGAGACAGGCTAGAGGGAGTGTGATAATTGAAAAGAGTGTGAGAGATAGAGAGAGAGAGAACTCTACAAATTGAGAAGCCAACAAAAACTTTTGAAGTCTACTGTTTTTCTTTAATAAGTAAAGTAGTTGTGGGATTCTTTTTTCTGTAGGTTTTGTTTTATTATTAAGAATGGCAGCCAGAACAGCAGAACTATTGGGCAGGGGACTGGAGGAGGAACTTGAGAGTCTGAGCAGCTGCATGGTTTGGAACAGGGGTGGCAGCAGGAGCAGGTGGGGCTTCAGCAGCCAGAGGGACATGGAGTGGTGCTACCTCCTGCACAGCACAACTCTGAGCAACAGCCTGAGGCAGCCACCTCCTTGGCCAGCACAAAGAAAAAGCTGGTACCCCTGTTCTTGCATAAGGAGGTCACCACCCATGCTGGCAAATTGTTTGGCCCAAAGAGACTCCCTTTAAAGCAGTGAGAAACATGGTTGGTCTCCATAAGGCATCCCTTGATGGACAGGAGGTGGAGTCCAATCTATCCTGGACCATCAGGCAGATCAAACGTAAATGGGGCAACCTCCAGAGGAGGGACCTTGAAGTGCTGGTGGCACTAGGCAGAGCTGTGACAATCACTGAGCAGGGCCAGAAGAGGAAGAAAAATACAGAGGAGCTAGAGTCTATTGGACCCAAGAAGCACAAAAGGATGTGTTCAGAGGACAGTATCATCACCAGTGAGTATACAATGTTGATCCTTCAAAGTTATTCTAATCAGTCAGTGCTGGAATTACACTTTATGATCTTTTTGAGTGTGAGCTACGTTGACCAGTCCATAAATGTACAATTCCACTTCCCCCATTATAACTCAAGAATGAATTGCAGTGATGCATGATTTTTTTTTTCATATTCTGTTTAGTCTCTCTTTGTGTCTGCAGGCTTTAACTCCCTCCTCCTGCCACCTATGTATGTCCACCACTTCCCTGGCACAACCTAACCCCCTAGCACCCGCACAGAAATCATCCTCTGGCAGGGCAAGGAAGTGGAGATGGCCACCTCCCATCCAGTATTCCAATCCAGTTGGGGATCTCCAGCAGTCAGGCAACAGAGCATGATGCCAGCTGGCAGGCAGGGTCACAGAGTCTGCAGGTGCCATCTTTTTCCGCTTTTCTTGTTCATCCACCTCCGCAGTCATGACAGCTGTGATGCATGAGCTTGAGCTACCAGGGCTTACTGACTGCAGGTAGAGTTCTCTGGTGCCAAATCCTGGCCACCCCCCTCCCCCCGTAAATTAATTCCATCACTGATTGTCATATGCACATTTATAAAAAAATGTACTTTTCTTTACCATGATATCCTGCATGTAATGTATGTTGTGATACTGTTTTAAGAAATTCCATTTAAATACTGTCAACAAAATGCTAAGAATAAGAAATACCTCTGTGTTTTACAATACCTGCATGTGATGGCATGCACAATGGATGGACAGCACCTGACCTGACTACAGCCCATCTGTGATGGCAGACGGACGTGGTGGTTTGTGTGTCACATCATGGGCAGACTGTGTCTGCAACAGTGTCACCGATTGCATGGGCATGCTGCAGCACCTGCATAAGCCATATATGTACCCACAGGGGCAGGTGCATGACCTGAGAGGATATGGCATCCATTTTGGATTGCTTTGCAATTGGTTGTTGTTGTGTTGTTGTCCAGCCTCTACATTGTTAACATTTGTTGCATCTGCATTACAATCATGTGCATGGCAATTTTCTTAATTTGTGACTATCTCTGAGTTGCCACTATATACTTGAGCACAGTCTGGACACAAGCTGAAAGTCCTAACAGTGGAGTGATAATGACATTGAGTGATTTGTGGGATCCCACTACTCAACTGCCATGTAATCGTATCTCTCAATGGGTTGTTAATCACACCAGACAATCTGGAACACTGTGGGAAATTAGCATAATGTCTACAGCCTGCTAAAGAGGGACTTTTTTTAACTTCATTAACAGGCATGGAAAACCTGCACTAATCAAGTCGGACAAGTACAAGATAAGCTGCACTAGCCCTTGTCAATGTTCACTAGGTTCTTGGCTTGTAAAACAGTGTTAAAATTAACCTCTGAGGGGGCTTGGCTTATCTCTTAATGAGATGGCTGCCTGACTGTAGCCTTCCGCCGATCCGGGGGTTCTATTTTGTGATTTACACCACATAATTATAACAGATCTCGAGATGTAGCAGAAAAAATAAGTCCTGGATGAATGCTGAACAGACCATCTACTCACAATTGCTGAACGCTAGCCAGAAACAACATCAGAGCTGATTGCTTATTTCTCTGCCAGCGTGGTGCACAGTGGCACTTCAGATGGTCCTACAGGCCTCGATGCACAGCAAATTAAAGAGATGTTTGCTGCCCTGATGCAGCGTACATCGGAGGTCACTCCGGCTTTAAATAACACCATGTTGGCCATCCAACAAATGGATGCAAGAATGTGCCACACAGATTCACAAGTTACCCACAACACAGAAGCCATTCATACACTTACCTCTACTGTTCATGATCAACAATGAACCATCCAACTGCTGCAAAGCAGAATCGACAACATGGAAAATAGGAGCCATCACAACTTATGGCTCCTGGGGTTACTCAAGGTTATCAAATGGGGGAATCCTTTGGATTTTCTGTATGATGTTCTGCCTGAAATCCTTTGGCACGAATTACCTCCTGGCCTAGCGATAGAACAAGCTCACAAGACCCTTAATCCCACTCCCAAACCAGGTGAGAGGCCTAGGCCGCTTATGGATCACATACTAAATTTTGCTGACAAGGAATGGATTACCTCCAGGGCTAGGGAGCTCAGGGTCCTTTCATGGTAAGGCCATAACATTTTTATTTTTCAAGATTATGCTCAGGAATTGGTGGCCAAATGGAAAGAATACACTGAGACTCCCACCTGATGCATTCCCTAGTATCCAATTTTCGCGCTTATCCCTCCACAATGCATCTGGAAGTGAACAGAGCTCCTGTCTCCTTCTCCACACCAGAAGCCCTTATGGACTACCTTCCTGCAACTGGCTTCCTGGTCCAGATCTAACCCTCCGGTGCTCCAAAACAATAATTCAGGCCACTCTAGGGCAAAATGCTTGTTGGGTGATGCACCAAAATTAGGAGAAGATCTCCACTGCAGTTACATTTCAAGGAGCTGCTCCGGGCTTCCTGCTAGATCCCCTAAATGCCAATAGTCTGGCTGCCACACCAGAAGAATGCACCCACAGGAATGTAAGACAGAATAAGGTCTTCAGTGAGAAGAGATAATAGGATCCATGTCTCGAGCCCCAACAGATTTTCCACCCTGAACCGCTTTGCAGCACTGACCCCTGCAGAACTGTCCGACTTCGAGGAGTTTATTGATTATCCGTAGGAGGAGATGGTGCAAGATGCCTCCACTACTGAAGCTGAAATAAAACAATGGACTGTGGAGGAGCCTCCTAACACTGCCTCCCTCAGCCGCAGAGCTCATCACAACCTCTGGATCTTTGCCCAGACAAGACGGCACCTCAATCCTTAATTGTACCAGAGGAACCTCAGGGGAAGACATCGCTGGACCAGACATAGTTAAGTGTCCTTTTGAATATTTTTCTTACAGTCGAGGCAAGATTATGGGCTTAGGAGATACCCAGGTGTTCACTGTTTGTAGTTTCCTGTTAAATTAGTGATTAACGAACGGAGGTCCATAGTCTCGGCTCACAACTACCCATTAAAGAAGCTAGGCCCTATGTATTTGTCTGATCATTCAGAAAGGTACCCTTAGGATGCTGTGCACTGCCCAAATATAACTATTGTTGCAGTTGCCCAGTTCTTTACAAAGTTATGTCACTTTTGGTGTATTATTCCAAGTGCCTCTTGAGGAGGGCAGAAAGAGGGGAATCTATTGCAAGGGCATATTAAAGGGTAAACGTAATAGGTTGTCCTCCTCTTTTCCTTTTTCTATGTGATAACTGGTTCACCAAATTACCAGTGTATTCCCTCAGGATTGAGGGATCTCTGGCAACATATACTACATTGATGCTGTGTGCCTACAACGTTGACCTCTTCCTTCTTCCCCACCTTAAGGATAGGTGACATGCCAGGACACTGAGAGAAATGACATGAATGTAATTTTACAGCTAATCATTCACTCTGTATTTATGAATGCTACACCACTACTCTCATGTGTTCTGTGGGTGAGTGGCAACCTGTGGTGTGCTCATTCAACAGAGTTTATTCCCCAGGCAGGGCATGGCCTAGTTTCGGTCAGCCATAGGTACCCTGACACTTCCAACATTTTCTGAGGTGAGAGATCCTCCTTTTCAGTGGATCTCTTATCCAATTCACCCCCCAATGGAAGGGTGGGGAGGGCCTGAGAGGATCATGTATCCTTGGCATGCTAAACTGACATTTTCCACTCTGCAGCCAGGTGCAATACTTGTAAATAGTTCGTGCTATTTTACTGTTGTTAGGTTACTATTTTTTATATGCTGCAATATGTTCCTTATGGAATACACAGCTTATAAGGTGTTTTCAGTTGTTGCCCACAGGTCCTTTTGGCCCAAGGCATGTCCTGGTCAGCAATGTCCTGCCTCACCTGTCCTGGAGCCCTTAACCTGGCCTTTGCTCTCACTGGCTGATTTTGCTATATCCTTAATGATTTTCCTTTGATCACTTGACTATGGCTGGCATTCCTTTTGCCACCTGGAACATCAGGGGGATAAATACTCCTATAAAACAGTAAAAGGTATTGATGCAGCTGAAGAGAGTGAAGGCTCAGGTTGCCTTCCTGCAAGAAACAAAATTAGCCAGGCAGGACCATGCATACCTGGTGAGAGACTGGGTGAGAAAGGAGATTCATGCTAGTGCACCTGTGAAGAAAAGAGGTCTGTTTATCCTGCTGCACAAATCCTTACCCTGGTCTGTTTTGCACAGGAAGTCTGACCCCCAGGGCAGATGGGTTTTGGCCCTGTTAGATACACCAACCGGCCACATTCTTTTGATGAATATTTATGCCCCGAACAAAGATGACCCCACCTTTTTTCTGGACTTATCAAGCAAAACAGAGGGCATGAGTGAGCCAGATATACCTATTATGATGGGTGGAGGTTTAACCTCACGCTGGTTGTGGTCCTGGATAGGAACAACCAAAGTAAGGAAACACACACCAGAGGTGTGCATGCGGTGTTGCGGTTGAGTTCTGAATTCCAGTTAGTTGACATTTGGTGCCTCACCCACTCCAAGGAACAAGACTATACCTTCCAGTCAGGGGTCCATGGAACCTTCAGTAGGTTAGATTTCTGGTTGATCTCTCAAATCCTAACATGATCCATCCTTCACACCAGAATTCTGCCTACTATTATTTCAGACCATGCCCTGTCCAACTGTTACTTTCCATAGGTGTCTCATCTCCCGCTTCCCACTTGGAGCCTTGACTCTCCCTCATACAGGACCAACAATTTATAGAGTAGGTGAAGTCTGAAATCAGACTGTTCTACAGGACAACCCTACTCATGTTATCTCTGCCTCAAACACTTGGGAAACATATAGAGGCATATATGAGGGGAAAATCATGAGTTACGCAGCACACAGAAGGAAGAATAGAAGTGGGAATTAACTGAGCTTCAGGGGAGACTTGTCACTGCTGAAAAGACCTTTAAGACTATGTCCCACCCTACCCACCACTCTGCCTGTGGCTGACAGGTTCTCTCACTCATATGAGAATAAAATAACTCCTGTCACGGAAGGCCAACCTGGCTATGCTTCAAATATGGCATGTCTATTGGGAAGGGGGGGACAAAGTGGAAAATACTAGCATTTAAACACCAGAAGCAACAGGCAAATAGGTAAATCATAGGGCTTAGAGACCCCACATCTAGGGAGGTAAAACCAACCCCATCAGGTGAATGAAATCATGGCAACATTCTACTCATAGCTGTACACCTCATTCAGAGCTGAAACCAATTCTGACACCCGTAAGTTCCTAGATTCCATATCCTCCCCAAACTATCAGCAGCCCAAAGTTCAGCCCTTGAGATTCCCTTCTCCTCTGAAGAGATATCGACAGCCATACTATTCTCTCAAAAGGCAAAAGGACCCAGGAGGGGATGGCTTCCCTGTGGATTTCTTGCAAGCCATGGCACCCTTGATTACCCCATTGCTTTGCCAGGTGTACACTGAATCCATAGAGATAGGTATGCTACCTCGCACTCTCCATGCAGCAATAATAACTGTTCTCCCCAAAAAAGAAAAAGACCCCAAGGAGGTGGCCAGCTATTGCCCCCTATCTCCAATGAACTCTGACAGTAAGGTTTATACCAGAGTTTTGGCCAACTTACTAAATCCTCTCTTACCCTCTCTGATCCACCCATCCCAAGTTGTATTTATACCAGGAAGATACAGCATTGACCATATCTGAACGCTTCTCAATCTCATTTATCTGGTGAAGAGATCAGATACTCCAGCAGAAGCCCTGGCCATTGATTCTGAGAAGGTGTTTGATTCAGTGGAATGGGACTACCTCCATACTGTCTTAGAACACTTTGGATTTGGACCCCATTTTCAGGCTGCCATCATGGCTCTCACTTCTCTTCAACACACGGTACTCACCAGCTCAGCCCTATCCACTCCTTCCCACTCCAGAGGGAAACCAGGAAAGGATCCCCCTTCCCCCCTCCTATTTGTATTAGCTGTCAAACCCCTTGCCTCTACAATATGGCAGGACCCACAAATCAGGGGATATAATTGGAGAAATCTCACTTCTCCACGCTGATGTATAGTGATGATATGTTGGTCCTTCTAGAGGATGCACAGTATTCAATCCCCTCCCACTGGCCCTTCTGAATCATTCCACTTGCATTTCTGGGCTCAAAGTCAATCAAAACAAAATGGAGATGCTTCTCCTTAATTCAAAATGTCATCCACAAAGTATCCCCCATTCTGATCTTAAGTAGTCACAAGATTCCATCACATACCTGGGTATCAGAGTGGGGGCTAATACTGACAAATTGTGGGATAACAATCTAGGCCCATTGATATCTGACTGTAAAGGAGAACTGGAGTGTTAGAATCTGCTATGTCTCACCATGGTTGATAAGATTGCCGCCTTTAAAATGTCGATGGCACCCAAGTTTTTTTTTTTCACTTGATTTCGAACATCCCGCCACTCTGGTACCGGAAGCTGGATGGGATGATTGGTTCCTTTTTGTGGGGAGCCAGTCACCCTCAATATAGTTGGAACTCACTTAGTGCACACTGATCTCAAATGGGCTGGGGACTACCCTGGATGGAAGACTATAAACTAGCCTATCACTGCTCTCAAACCTTGAAATGGTTTCAATCCCATTAGAATAGATCCCCCCAGTGGCTAGAGATAGAACAGAAAATTGCAGATGCCCCTATGTTGGCCTCCTTACTGTGGGCAGACAAACCATGTGTTTTTCCAACCCATCCCACCCTAGGACCCTCTACCCAGTACTGGAAGACATTGCACAAAAAACTGGGAACCTCTCCCTACTCTTTGTCCTATACCCCACTATGGCATATCCCTCTATTAAGATAAGGGGTTCCCCAATACTATGGCCAAAATGGAAGAAGAAATGCATTCTCTTCCTCAGAAACCTGATGATTCCCAACACTAGAGTGGTGGACACTTTTCAGAACTTGAAACTTCAGTAGTCATTACCCAGATCTGACTTCTGGAGGTATTTACAGATACGGGAAGCTGTTAAAGTCCTCCTCCCCTCTGTCTCAAGCCCCATTAAGGCTCCCTTTAAACTTAACTGTTGGCTTCACCTTCCAAAAAGGACGGCAGGGGTAATTTATGCTACAGTATGGAATGCCCTGTCAAACTCATCACTTTCATAAAAAAAAAAAAGTGGGAAAAGGCCCTAAACAAACAGCTCTTGGACCCTGAATGGGCTGAGTGTTGGAATACAAGGCACACTGCCTATAGAGATGCCAGAAGCAGACTAATACACAATAAAATACTACTGCACTCTTGGTATAGGACCCCTGTAATATTAAAGAAGGCTAAGCTAATGATGGATGATCATTGCTGGTGTTGCCAACAACCTGGAGGGATCTATTAAGTATTCTCTGGCAATGTCCTCTCATCTCCCCTATATGGCTAAAAGTGTCACAGGAGGCCGAAGGATTCTCCATCCTCAATACCTCCTCTAGCCCCTCCGCTACTGTTTGGATTAAGGTCAGAGGCCCCATACCTTATTTCTCATGAGTTTAGGTGCCTCATGTTGCTCAGCATGCATGTCAAATGTATCATTCTTAGGAACTGGAGCAGCCCTACCACTCCCACTATTACCAATATTTTCTCAGCTCTCACTGTAGTACATAAATTGGACAGATGCTCTTATTTGGTACTCGGGCAGGTAGAGAAATTCCAAATGTGTCAGGCACCCTACATGGCATGCCTGGCTCGCAGGGCTGGAATAGGTTGAGGTTATTTCAATATTACTGTTGGATTATACTCTAACAGCAATTGATTATATGGTTACTGACTTCTCTCCTTGAAATAGATATGTAAGCAGCATTTTTTTTTCTTTTCATTTTTTCTGCAAAGATGTTTTGTATATAGTTGATAGTGGATAACCTTTGTTTTTAATTTTAGCTGGACAAGTCTCAGCTGGTCAGGCTCCTTTTAATTCCCTAATATCACTGTTTTTATTTGGCTGTGTTTACTTTGTGTTGACTGTCTTTTTCAGATTCGACACCAAGAATGACCACTGGAAGGCATAGCTTTCTGAAAACCTTAAGTCTTGACTTTGTATCAGCAGCAGTACCTCCTACTTGGTCGGGGTTGCCCATGCTGCAAGATTAGGTAGGTGCCTGATCCCCGAAATAGTAATTGAATTACTGTCACTGTTTCCTTTCTGTTAATTTTTGGCTGGTTTCCTTTTACATGGTGTCATTTCCCCGGGAGGTCCCACTGTATGTGTCTTTTACATATTACTGTGCCAGCATGCAGTTCTGTATGTAATACTGCTGTGTTATCCTTCTTATGTGTTTTTATGTTGTATGTGTGTTATTTTCTCCTTGTTCTTTTTCTTTGAAAAAACAATAAAACATTTAGCTAAAAAAATCAACCCCTGTAGTATACAGTACAATCTGAGCACATTCCTAAAACAGCTTAAGTAGGTTCAGTGTCATACAAATGGTTTCATACATTTTCATTTATAGTAAAAGTGCCATAACATACAATAGTATTAGCACAGAGGGATCCTGTCATTGTCACTGTCACTGATTTGAACTATTCCTGTCTGTTTTCAACAGGTGCCACAGAAACTGGAACAAGTGCCACTACTTGCATCTGCAATCTCACCACCACCAGCCCTCCAGTAGCGGGACCAAGTACTAGCAGTGGTGAGCCCATGTCTGGTAAGCTCATTGTATTGTTAACAAAATGAATGTACTGATGAAAAAGTGAGTGAAAGGGTGTCGTTTATGGTGTTGCACCACATCTAATCACATGAACCTTGCCTGCATCCCTGCACCATAGTCAAAAGGTGCCACCATAAAAAGTTTAGATCTGCTGTGTTGTAAAGTTGAAGTGCTGCCAAAGAACAACTGAGCACCTGACCCTTTCCCTCATCCTGGTGCAGACTAACTACACACATTCCTCAAGGGTCTCCCTTGTATAAATCATGACATATTAAGTCAGGTGAACCTACAGTACCGCCTTTGCAATCCATGTAGCAGGGTGGTTGTGCTATGGGGAGCATTCCTGTTGCAGTAAGAGGGTGTGAGCCAGCTCAACATCTTCATGAGCATGTAGAGAACATCATTTGGTGGTCAGCTAGTCAACTATCAAATGTTTATAAGTTCTAAGTCGTCATAAGATACCAGATGACAAATGTTGAAATTGGTGGTGCCTTTTCAGTCTGGTGCAGGTTATGCACCTGTGCTTCCATGGTTGCTTCAATAGGTGGCCACTGTATCCATGACCAATGCCATACCACTTTAAGAAGCGGCATAGTCTTGACCACCCAAAGAAATGTGTTGGAATGTTGCAGAATCATTACATGTGATGGCCGTGCCCCTGTCACTAAAGTGCAGCACTGCACTAGGCACTGCTGCTGGCAGTGCTACATCTGATTAATTTACTCCCCTAGTGGAGTGTGTGGTGTCATCTACAGAATGTTGAACAGTAAATGGCTACTGGGTTGAGGGTGGGTGTGGCCTGATCACAGCCTGAAGAGTTATGACACAGACTGATCAAACTGTGACAATGACATAGAAGGGCCATCGCATGGCATCAGGTGAATATCTGGAACTAGTCAGCAGAAGCTGCTGTCAGAGTGAGAGGTACTGTTGCCATCACTGGTGTGGTTAGACAAGAAGACTTTAATTGTGATAGGAAATTATGTTTGTACCAAGTTGTATTTGGATGTTAGTAACCAGGTAAGTAAGAGGGCCATTGTGCACTTCTGAAGTAGACTAATCACAACTGTTTTACCTGGTGGAAAACACGAAGGTTGAGTATGTTGCTCCAGGCATGCCAAACAATGTGCAACTGGAAGCTGTCAGAGTGTGAATGAAACCCCAGCCAAGAAAATGCACTGGACGTATCATGCACATTTATCACAGCTGAACCATTGATAATAATCACTTGTAAACCCTTTACCTTTTTCTTCTCTGCAAGTCAATGTCAATCAGGTATTGTGATAAAATGGTTCACATAACAACAAGCAACTTGTTACTGGTGTCAGCTTGGCTCAGTTGGTAGCACATCTGCCTCAGTGACACAAGGTCATGGGTTCTAGTACCATTCCGTGATTTGGATCATACCTAAATGCTGGCACCTGAGTGCACTATTGAAGTGCTGTACAATTGTGGTCGGGTGTGCCATCCTTTGGATGACACGTTAAATTGAGGTCCTTCTACCCCATCCTGGTGCTGTCCTGGTGGGTATCCAGGTGGAAGCAAAAGAACCCTAGACACTCTTCACAGAGTAGGGACATTCGCGTGTCCTGTCCAATATACCCCTTCCCATAGAACTAGTTGATGCAATTGTCCAAGGTTGTATGTGGGTGCTGATGTGCGATATGGCTGTCACTACACATTTAATCACTTCACTATCAGTCTAGCATTGCTTGCAAAGTGCTTTGGGATAGAATGCATATGAAAGTGCCTTATCAGTTTTGATTCTTCGTCTTCTACTTGTTGATTAATTCATCAGCATAAGCAGTGTTTGTCTGATCCTTGTACTATATAAATACTGCATTGTTTGTTTTCAGTTGAAGCGGCCTCTGACTATAGCCCACTGCTGTTTCATTCCCTATGCCAAGCACATGACAGAACCTGTGAGAAACACCAACACATGTCATCCTGATTATAACACTCTCTGCAGTGTCCACTTACAAAGACCTATTGAGGAGGGCAGATAGCTACACGCTATATATGTATCAGCGGACACTGTTTAGTATCCTGAATGAGTACTAGGTCTGGTTGACAATGCATATTGTATGAGGCTCTGGATGGTCCACCACTACATGTAGTCACCACACAGGATGGAAAGGAGGGTTCATCATGGTTACTGTCGGTGATATCACAGACATGCACCTAACAGACAAATACAAATTCCCATTGTAGAAATCTGTAAACATGTTGGTAAAATGTTATCAACTAGATGGGGGTGGAGGAGAAAACACCAGGTATGTGAATGTCATTGGTGGGGGAGGTCCTTTCAATGGATGGTATACCTTAGAGAGACAGAGGTTAAGACACCGATGAGGAGACAGGCAGCTTACCAGAGCATGTTTGTGATGAAATATTGCTTAAGCGTCAGGTTTCACATGCTGATGTGCTTCATACTTCCTATCCTCAGTGGGATGTTGTTGGGGGTGGTCCAACCTGCACAGCAGGGACCAATGAGAGCAGGCATGGCAAGGGCCCAGCCTGGTGGCAACCATCACCAGACAGTTAGGGCACAGTGAGGTTATACAATGCTCTGACAGAGCTCTGTACCACTTTTACTGATGATTTCATTAATTTGACACTTACACAGTTCCATCTGTTCAAACTCCATATTTCTTCCTGTACAACAGATGACACTGACACATAGCCAATACTGGTGATGGGCCCAGAGAGAGGCACACCATGGAAGACCAGCAGTACACAGTTCTCAAACCGTGTGAAGAGAATTCAGTGGGAACTGCTGAAGCTGGCAGTGACAGAAAAGCAGCAGCAGCAAAGAGCTGAGATGGTCACAAGGCCCATGCCCTCTGTTGCACCAGCTGCCAAAGCCACCCCAGCACCACAGACACCACCATCTATAGCGCGAAGGACATTCATGCTATCCACATGGACATTAAGCACCTCAAAAAAGGGTGGTGGCAATGCAGGCCACCCTTGCCCTAAGTGAGGCTAACCAGCTGCTCCTGTTGTGCCATTGAAATAACATTCTGTTGGGGTTGCCAAAGCCTAGGCCTTCAACTGGCAAACATTGATGACTGCCAGATGTTCCTCTACACTTACTGTGCACAATTCCAATCTGTAGATAGTTAAATATTTTGTTCCTGAGTTGACTGTTGTTGCTGTTCTCATTGTACATAGTTTTGTTTTCTGATTCTTGTTTTATACTGTAGTTTCCTTTTGTTGTGCTTTGTTGATGTTCTGTTCTTCATATAAATAATTTCTTGTTTCACACAACAATTTCTTGTCATTTGTGTCTTTATAGAGTGTGTGAAGGTTTACAACAGTTCAATGAACAATTCTGACTGCTGTTCAGGACTCAGCATTAACCTTTTTTGCAGTACCAAGCAGGACAATTTGATTAGTCCTCTCCCAAAGAAATGTTTCACGATCTACATGCTCACTTGATACTGTATGGATTTAGGACTTGGTTGAAAAAAGAAAATTATGTACTTACCTGGGCAAGAGATGCACACCATGAAGCCACAGGGTTGGTGGACTAAGGGAGGATTCCAGCAGCAACAGGAGTAGCAGCAGCATTCCCAAAGCCTGTAAAAGGAGCATAAGAAAAACAATTACTTTTAAAAATAGTACCACGAGTCAGCATCACTCACTCAGTACACAAAACAGAAATTGTTACTACTCATCTGTCTAGCAGTGAAAGGAGATAAGATGTGTCAAAGTGGATAGCATGATAGTCAGGGTACTGGGGTCAGTGTTGGGCAAGTTCATTTTTCTATTACTTTCTATTACTTTTGAAAACCTGTTCCAGGAAGCTCTGTGCAGTCACTAGCAAGGATGGAGAAGTACTGGAAAAAGTAATACACCTTACAGTTGCAATTACTTATGTCTTTTTATACAAGAGAAATACATAACTGTAACTAATTACAGTTATTTGAAAGTAACTAGTAACTAAGCTATTACTTTCAAAAAATGTAATCTGTTATAGTTGTTATTTTTGTATAAAAAGAAATAAGTAACTATAATTGTAAGGTGTATTACTTTTTTTTAATACTTCTTTGTCCTTGCTAGCGACTGCACAGAGCTTCCTGGAACAAGTTTCCAAATGTAATAGAAAAGTAATAGAAAAAGTAACTTACCCAACACTAACCGGGGTCTATAGCAGTAACTACTCTCCTGTTATTATGATGCTGCACTTCATGCAAACATATCGGCCACAGCAGATCACTATGATTGGCTTGTCTTCTCTTCCATCAGTGTAGCAGAAATATGTAATGAACTCAACATCACAGTAGTCAGATCATAACATGCAGTCATGCAGTGTCCTGATATGATCACATCATCTTGTGAGGCCACATTGTCATTCTTTTCTGTGTCATGGTGTAGCTCCCGTCCTGTTGTTGCTCTTCTGCAGAACTTAGATTTATTTTTCATCTGATTTTGCAGTCCAAAAATCAAATAATGCTACCATTTCTACATGTATATGCCACTGTTAAGAACACTGTGCATAGCAGCAAACATAAATTTTGTGGTGAGGTTGTTTCACTCGGAGGTACATCAGCAGTTGCATACCTCAACACACAAGCCCCTGGAGCAGTGACACTGTTATTCTGACTTTCTGGAAGGCACAGTGATCCTGACAGAGTCTGCTTGTTATTCATGGCTTTACTGTTGCTGCTTGAATGAGGGTACATTTGTCACTCAAGTGATGTGACACAGTATCAATAGATTATTTATGCAGACAGTGCAAAATGCAGTACATGTTCTTATCTCTATGCTGAGTCTATTTGGTATGAAATGTTGAAAGGAGTGGAGGCAATACTGACAGATGTGACAGGTGACTTTGTGGGTATTGTTTAACATGGTGGTGTCTTGATCATCACTCTTATAACTGTTTATAACCATGTAGGTCAACACTTTTACTCCCAACAGAAGCCATTTTGTGGTCATCATCATCATCGCTATTATGTGGTGCGAGAGTTTTCTTTTGGGGAAGGGGTTGCCTGGGCAGTGGCCAACTTGGCCACTTAACAGGGTTAACATTACAGAACAAGACCAATGTCCACAGCAATTATTTTTATTTTTTTTACACTTTTCTGGGAGGGGAGGCCTAAACCGTGGCTAATGGGGATACTTGTAAATGCTCACCATTACAGGACAAGAACAATGTCTGCAGCAATTTTTTTTTTCATCTTTTCTTGGGGGGGGCTAAACAGCTGACAACTAGGACACTTGTAAATACTGCAGTGTTATAACTACAGAAATGCAGGTAATGTCAGTGTGAATGTTCAGCATTAATCAGGATACAGTAATCATTTGCTTATCACCAACTTTTTTTGTAACACAGAAGTTGATGACGTATGCATTGCACACACTGACTCCTGGTGCCTTGCTTCTTTTTTCTGGTAATGTAACTGCAGATACAAACAGGTATCAGGGCACCTCGCAGAACAATTTCTGCGCACACTACTCCACACATGAGTCTCCCACTCAGAGAACTCATATCCCTCAGTTTTGTCTTCTATTATCAGATGGTGCTGTCACACTCTCCTAACACTCTGATGAGTCCTGCTGTGCACCACCTTCTTCAGCAGGATCATGGAATCTTGCAGCTGATGACAGAATGTACTGCTTGGGAGGAAATATGAGTTCATTTTCACAAAAGTTAGGTACTCAACATTCCTATCAGACAAATGGCTTTGGCAGTCAGCCACAGTTGCACCTGCAGCACTGAATACCCTTTCTGAGCTTACACTGGCACAGGGGCAGGTGAGGCAGTCAGTGGCAATAGCTGCAAGCACAGGCCAGATTTCAAGTTTACTTCACCAATAGTCCAGGGGCTCATCATCAATGATGAGCTGCTGTGGGTCATCCAGATATGATGGCACCATATGTTGCCCTCAGGAGGCTGGCACGTAGAAACACCAATGTCCTTCAGCATAGCCCAGAGAGCATTTGTGCCACCAGTGCTACATGATGGTGAGGGTGCAGATGCAGACACCATACTGGAGGAGGAGAAGGATACTGTCTGAGTGGCTGATGCTGTTGCTCATTCAGGTTTGTCTATAGCTACCGATATTTTCACTCTTTGTTCTGAGTGACTCATCCAGTTTTCTACCTTGCCTCACATGATCACAATATAGTGATCAAGATCAACCTTCCCACCTGGAAGAAGTAACATCATGCCATGCTTGTACCTGGGATCAAGCAGGGTTGCCAGAATGTAAGCTTCAAAGGTGTTAATGTGACTCACCCTGGGATCATCATCACACAGCTGCATGATGCAGTCAGCCAGCTCTGCTCCAACCAAGTCTGCTGCCACTTCAGATTTCCCCCTTGCATTGACAAGTGCCTGGTGGAGTACACCCAGCAATGGCATCACCTGGTTCAAGCATGTTTTCTTAGTGCTCAACCTGTGTCACCTGTTCAAGTGGATGGAGAATTTGGATTGCACTATTCAGCAACATCCACTGTGATGGACTCTGTGACATGGCTGACTGTACTTCCTGATCATGCATATGCATTACATACTCATTGATCAGCTTGTACTGCTCAAACAGCATCTCAAGCATATAGAGTGTGGAATTCCAGCATGTCACCACATCAAGCTTCAGGTGGTGCGCAACTTTATTGGCTTTCTGTAGTATCTGAAGCGCTGATCTAGCCAGTGCAGAGTGACTGAAATGGCTGCAGATTTTGTGGCTGACAGCCAACATGCTACTCACTGCTTTGTGCTCCAAAAATGCCCTCACAATGAGGTTCAGGACATGTGCAAAGCAGTGGATATGATAAAAACAGCCATCAGTTATTGTTTTAATGGCATTCCGTGCATTATCATTAGCAATATACCCAGCCTGGAATCCATGTGGCTTTATTCAGTACATAATGGCCTCATTGATTTGGGTGAGAATTCTCTCAGATGTATGTAACCCATACATACTCTGCATAGATAATGTGGCACGCTGTTGAGGACCACCACTAGTACTGCTGCCACTAGTCAGGGGGCAAGTAGATGAGGTGCAGGGGTGCAAGGCATATACTTTAGAAAAACAGGCCCAGTGTGCAGTAATGTACATAGAACCAATACCCGATGATGGGCCACTAGCCCAGATGTCTCTTGTGAGGTGGATGCTGGCTACTGAAAAGTGGGACACAGCATGGGACACAATGCATGCCAAGTAATTATAAATGATAGGAACAGCCTTAGTGATGAAGTGCGACTGAGTACTTTGCATTTAGAGCAGACTTTTTCATTAGTTCCCTAAACTCTGGATTCTCAACAAATGAGAATGGCAAAGGTGTGCTGCCAGCATCTTTACAACAGTCATGTTCAGCTCTTTTGTCACTTGGTGTTTACGATGATATTTTGTGTGTTTTGTTAAGGCCAATCTAATATCTGGTTGCTTCAGCCTTAGAGTGTGCTGCACTGTGGAGGTATTGTGGCTCTGCCAGGTATGGTTTTGCTGCTTTGGCTGCCTTGTCCGCCAGTAGGGACACGATGAAAAGCTCTCTATTCATGCAGTGGATGGGTCAGCTTGACTACCTCCACTTGTACCTGCACGTCTAGGGTGGAACACAATAAAGGGTTAAATGTTACCACATCATCACCAGGATAGAGACTCTCTCTTTCAGAGTGTGCTGAACTGTCAGAACTGTGCAAGGATGACAATTACTTATGCTGTATCCAGCGAATGGACTGCTTACATTGCATATGGCTATGCATATTAGTCATCCCATAGTGTGCCTGGCTTACTTCTGCTAATTTTGGACCTGCAGATGTTGCACACAGCCACACTGTCATCATTTATCAATTACAAAAAAAAAAATTCAATACAAGTGAGTGTCCACCGACACACCAGATTGTCCTGGGTGGTGCAGATGGGGTGTGTAAAATGGTTTTCTTTTGCTGTTCCTACTTCTGCTGCTGTTGCTGCTTATCCCTATATCCCATTTTTTTCCACTTGCTGTCCCTTTACCCTAACATGTTGCTACTTGGAAAGGGGTGTAACAGGGATTGCTTGACCTTTACCCATGACAGTTGTGGGTTCTGCTTGCGGAAGGGGTGGCTGCCAACTAGGGTCTCGTACTGGGTCATCCTCAACCTCACCCACCTCATCACGAGTACCCTCACTGCATTGTAACATTTCCAGCTGTGGCAGTAAGGACTGACTGTTCTCCACCTCCTCTTCCTTAGTAACCTTCTTTGCCACATGAACAGTAGCAGTAACAGGCTGTTTAGTCTGAGGATGTTCTTCCTCCTCATACTCTGTCTGAAGGACTCTATGCTTACAATCCTTCTCCATTCCACCCACAGTAAATAGTCCGGCAACCCCCTTAATGTCACTGTCTCACTGTCATACTGCCTGCCACTGGACCCAAACCCTCGTCACTTCTAGTCCCTTGCAGCAGCTCTTTACTCAACTCCTGGGTGTCCTGTGACTCTGACTGTTCAGTCTGTTTCTTCTCCAGAGGGACACTGTAGTCACACAGTAGCACATTAACGTACATGGCAGTCTTTTTTGACTATTTTTAATGCTGAGCAACAGCTGATCTGGAAGTGGCAGTACTGTGCTACAGCCCAAAGAAGCTGGAAGCTTTTATTCCAACTGAAGCTGACACTGGCACAGCATGTGGTATGGCTGGAAAATACACTTCCACTGCAAGTTGTAGTGCCAGTAACAGTGCTGCTCCTACTAGCACCTTCCCCAGCACCCTTTCCACCTCCTCATGACACCCTTCCGACAGATCCACTACCAACAACACTTTTTCCACATCCTCCACACTTTTCCTTGCCTAACATGGTATACTGTCTATACTTTAATTGGTCTCTAAATACAAACAAGTATTCAAAAACAAAGCAGCACTACTGCAGACTGCAGAACAAGGACCAACAATATAGGATGTAATCAAAAAATCAGCAGAACTGCTGTAATCTCTTTGCCCCAGCACTCCAGCTAGAAATACCAGCACTTTATTTCTTCTAGTAATCAAGAAAATTTGCAGATTTTTACTCAGAAAGTCTGTTCTTTGGAGCAGAACAAACAGAGCTCTTCCCCCTTCAGAATTCACTTCAGAAGTGAGTAGCTATGCACTAAGAAATGTGTGCCGTCAGGTGATTATTCCCTTTGCACCCCGTGTGACTGCAGAGCTGCAAAGCATGTGATTAGAGCTAACTGTTGTGTAATTAGACCTTTTGTTGAATTACTATGCTAAACTATGAAATTTAGTGTATAGCGTGGAAAAAGCAGTAATGCAATCCTTGGGTTCTGCGTAATTCAAAAGAAAGAAACTCGCAATAAAACCAGGAAAGGAGGAAAACATTAAACAATTAAAAAACAAAGAAAAGGTTAATTGCTGAGACCAGAGTAAAGGTAGCCTACAGGTTGGGTGGTTAGATTCAGTTTGTGAGCTTAAAATTTACAATACCACCTTCAGAAAATGAAATATGGCCATACATTGATGATGGAAAAAATAAATGCGCAGAATTACATTGAAAACTGTGGATAATTGAATTATACAGTGGAATAGGTGACAAGACAATTTATTTACACATTTTTTGACTAAGGTTCTACAGTTAGTCACTTAATAACACAGTATGATGCCAAAATGAGCTGTAAATTTGCATAAGTTTGGAATTTCGCCATAGGCGAAAGTGTGACAAATTCTGTGAAAGTTTTGACATTTTGTGGAACTTCCACAAAGGTGGAATGCACAACTTTCGCCCACTTCTAGCATGGATCTTATATGGATGCCCCCTTTCATTCGGGGGGGGGGGTGAGGTCTGCTGGATAACTACCAAACACAGCACATCTAATTATGCCCCACTTTTGGAGGGGTTTGGATCATCACTGAGCGTAGCTCCTATCATTGCTCCTGTGGGGGGAGACTGGTATGGGCCCTCATGCCCATAAGCTGGTTGGGTCTCTGATGTTCCTGTTGCTGGGACTAGGATGGTCTGCCACAGTGGTGAGAAGCTAGATTATTCCCTGACACTCCTGCAAGGGGACTGCCATTGGTCACCTTGATGGCTGGCTGCTGGTTGGACACTGACCCCCCACCTCTGGTCCTTGTGCATCTCCTCTGAATGCTGACTCACAGATATTCCTCAATTAGCCTATTCATTTCAATGGGCCATTCATTTCAATGTTATCTCTTTAATTTATAACGACGATTTGGAGGGATTTGAATGTTGACACCCATTGTGGTCCTGAGGCGGTTAAAAAGACCTTGACAGAAACAAGTAGGCCACAATATTAATATTTATATATATATATATATATATATATAGAGAGAGAGAGAGAGAGAGAGATAAAGTTATGAACATTGCTATGTTACGAAACTGAGAGACAGATGAACCATGATGAGGGACAAAGGTGGGTGACAGTGGCAAACCAGCTGCCAGCTGCCAAGGGGGAACAGTGAGAGGAGCTGTACTCGGCAACAATACAGTTCATTCTCTTTAGAAGAATGAGGCATCCTTAGAAGTGTTATGTTTGGCAGTGATTCAACCCCCCCTCAGGAGAGAGGGGGGCATCAATATATAAGCCTCGATTGGTGGTAGTCCCTACCACCCCCTCAAGAGAAGGGGTATGCATATACTGTAGGATCCATACTTGATGGTGGTCCAGCAACCCCCCTTGTGAGAGAGAGAGGCAATCATATAGTAGCCAGGCTGGTTGGTGACTATAGGCTCTGTCTCCCTCCCACAAACCATAATAACTAAACAAACAACTGGACCCACCTGTCCAGCCATTTCTGCAGTATAAAGGATCATTCAGTTCTCCCCCTTCCATTTTCACCTGTCTCCTCATTATTCATGCCATGTTTGAGTATAAAAACAAGTCTTATGGCCCTTGCAGTTTGTGCATACACCAGGTGTACACATCATGAGTGTATCTAAAAAATATTGATGACTAGTGCAAGTCATTATTATTACCATCTGTGGTGGGTGCATTGTGTCATTATCTGCCATGCATGTGTTGAAAACAAGACGAAAGGAACAGGAGGAGAGAGGGGTGCAGACATGAAGAAAGAAGCAGATAAATGTTCTAATATTCAAGTTCCAGAAAGTACAAATTCTGTATGTGAGTTTGGTTTAGAAAACCTGGTCATGGTGGGACAGGGACTTGGAGTGAATGCATGTTTGAGGGCTTCAATGACAAGGGAAGTATAGCCAATGATACCATGGTTCTTTAATGTCCAGAAATCCACTAGCTGGTGATTTCCACTGCAGTACAAACAATCGTTTCCTGCTAGTCATCAAGTACATCTGGCAATAAACTCACACAAAGCAATCAAGAACATCTGCTCTACCTCTTCATTCTTCAAGGCTTCCAGTTTAAATTCAAAGTGATTCATCCAGAAATGTAAAATCTAGCCTAAAATCATCTTATATTTGCTTCCCAATTCTGTAAAGTCCCTCCAAATGTTTCTGCAGTACACTATGCTCAGTCGCTATCATTTAGATAATGACCTGCTGAGGTGGTGAGAGGAGGGTCTGTGTCATTCGCCATATAAGGCTTTGCCTAATGATGTCCACTGACTTTGAAGATGGAGTTAGGTCTTGGACTGGGAATGGAGAGAGCTGGATGTTGAGTTGGTGGGCCAGAAAGATTCAAAGTTATATAATGGTGATTGGGTGTGTGGGGGGACCACTGTACCACCAGGGACTGTTTCTGTTTACTAAAGGGATCAGGGCAGGAGAGGGGTGCTACGGGAATACTAGGGGCAGTTGTTTTTTATTATGGGGATCAGAGGGGAGGGGGTTCCACTAGATGATTAGGGTTTATACATTATGGAGCATGAACCAGCTGAAGGTGGGTGCAACAATCAAAGTTCTGAACAATGCTTTTCTGTATACAGTTGCATAGAGGCATCACACAGAGCTGCAACTGGCCACATAATAACATACAATATTTCCCTGCATGGTATGTTTCATCAACGGTGATTAGCATGCCAGCCACATTGTATGGCATCCAGGAGCAAGGCACTGACCCATTTGGAATGTGTTATCCCCTTTGGTCTTGGTCATCTGTTGCCAGCAGGTGGCTATAGTGTGATATGCACTGTGTGCAATGCTACCACAGCCCAGTATTCATACAGACAGCACAATAAAGACAGGGTATACTGCCTGTATAAATATACCTCCCTGATGGGCATATGCTATTTCATGCATGGCACTATGGTTTGTATGATCCAAATCAGTGAGTCTGAATATACCTCAGGGGTCCTAGACTAAAAACTACTTATAGTCTCAGTTGATTATTTTTGTATCTCTATGTCTTTGGATAAATCAATAAACTAAACTAAACTTCTCTAAAAACAGAGGACATGCCAAATAAATGTTCAAAGTTCAGTTGCAGAACATGTTCTAGAATCAGTTGGATTTTTGTACTGTTTAACTTATACAGTTGAACTACATGATAACTTTCTTTTACTGTTCAGATTTGCTCAGAACCTTGTGTCTTAAAAAATAAATTAAGGGCTTATAAGAGCACATCCGCCATTGATATCTAATTTTATTTTAATACATCTGCTGGGTTTTACAAGTGCAGTATCACTAATGTAACATGGTGTTTTACAAAACCAAATTATAGTAACTAGAAGAGGTAAACATAATTACAGGACACACTGTCAAATCATAGGATACATTTTGCCTAAGGATTTCAGCATTAATCATCAGCAGCATGAGTGTAATAACATCAAAATTGTTGGTTGAAAACTTATAATCTAACTTATACAGCTTGAAGATACTTTTGAAACAACCTTGTACCTGCCACAGCATAATGTTAAGGGCTTATAAGCTCCTACATATATTACCATTTATAGTTCTGTTCTTACCAAAGTATAATTAGAGGGATTTAAAATTTATAGACGTGATCTTTGATCAGGCTCTACCCCAAATGAAAAACTGTTCGACGTTACATTAGAATGTTATTTTGAAGAGCAATTAAGTGGTATGAAGGGTCCACGGTAATGATGACTTTGCTAGTACGTAAGTACTGCCATTATGCACAGAAATGTAACTTTATTTGCTATCTCAGCTCTTGAAGCAACAAAAATTATATAATATGGTACCTCCCAATATAATGAGGAAGCAGTAGGATTAACTATTTATGGCATTCTGCCTATTTTTGGTACAATGTACTGCAGGTAAGGAGTTTGAGACAACATCTACAAAATAACTTATCCAATGCTGACACTTCACTTGTCATCAAAGAAGAAATTCTGTTTTCTTCCAAGTAACAAGTGGGTTAACTTGAGCTGAACAGAACAGGCTCAGTTTATTCAGTAGGAAACATTATCAGCTTTGAACATTCAACTGGGGGATGTGTGAAACATGTAGTTCTGGATAAGGGTTAAGGCAGGTCATCTGGATTATTGTAATTTTTGGAAAGTTGTTGCTTCCATTTAAGGAGGGTTACCAAAAGTTTACTATAACTACATTACTTGTGAAATCAGATTGATGTGGGTATTATCTGCATGGATAATAAGTATGTCATCTCTGTATTACATGTTCAAAACATGCACAGTGTATCACTAAATTGTACGCCAACATTTACCCATGATGCTTTTGCTGGATCTGGGGTATACTATATATATGTGTATATATATATATATATATATATATATATATATATATATTACAGTGACGCGGTCATGCCACTATATTTTATTTATTGAAATTGTTTCACCAGGAAAAGCACACTAAGCAAGAACTGCTCGTCTCCCGGTGCGACCTGGGGGGAGGGGTAGAGTGGGGAACAGGACAAGGGTAGTCCAGGTCCTGACATATATACATACAATTATAATACAGTTGAAAACATTTGACAGAAATACTTGGGCATAGATGACAATTTACCCTTACTTATAGTATAGTAGCAATTACATGGGGAAGTCATGCTTTATACCTTGAAAACATATACTTAGATAATACAGCTGCATACAGTATGTTTGACAGGAATAGGTGAGTGTGGATTAATACATATACCCTAGTAGTCGAGAGTAACAGTTACAATGAGAAAATCCTGCTAAGGTATTGGGTTGTGGTATAT
The DNA here is from genome assembly GCA_016271365.2 of Neoceratodus forsteri. Lineage (NCBI taxonomy): Eukaryota > Metazoa > Chordata > Ceratodontiformes > Ceratodontidae > Neoceratodus > Neoceratodus forsteri. Next base: position 1,299,792,218 of record CM028130.1, on the reverse strand, counting down.
AATGAGATGGGGTAAGTGCAAGTTAGCTAACTCAAAAGTTGGGATCAAGTGCCGTTGGGTGTGGTTAGCGAAGTAACACCATTGGGCCTACTGGGAGAAGAAATATAGTAGTGTCTGAGGTAGAATAGATTGGAGAGTTAGCTGCAGGAGCAGTTTACTGAGCAGAGGTTGGCAAGGGCATAGGATAGTGAGTGGATAGAGGAAGAGTGGCTAATTTTAGAGGGAAAGAGTTCAGAGTTGGGGAAGCAGTGAGAGAAGGCAGCCTGGCGAGCTTGGGTCTGATGTCTGGGGACTAACAGGAGATGGGAATGGGGTGATAGTACAGAGGTTAGATACACTGGGAGGTACCAAACCAGTTCTTTGAGATAAACTTGGCACAGTGTATTAGGCAGTGGTTCTCAAGGAGGGAGAGCAAGGGAGCCCTGTAGTTAGGTTCAGATGTTACTTCTATGTTAAAGTCAAAACTTTGGGTGTTAATAATTTTGAGCCAATCAATGGATTTGCCTGAAATTTGGTAGGTGCAGTGGGACATGGAGATCTCTTGATTTGCCAAATTTCATTTTAGTCGGACTGATGGTCTTCTTGCATAAAATGCTGGATAATGCAAAATTATCCATTTTGGAAGCAGCTTTGGGATTTTGTCCGTGGCACTGCACGCCTGTCATGTGGCATGCTGCTCAGTGAGATGGCTTGTTTGAAAGACCTTTGGTGGCCAAACATGCTGCTTTTGTTTGTGAACAAATATTAAGGCATTCAAACGTTATCCCACTTTTAAGTTCCCAATATAAGTCAATGGAAATTTTATGTATGTTTTGCAAACAAGAATGGGGTTCTGGCCATCTGGTCCCACCTGGCGGTCAAAAGAATTTGCAGCCTCGAGTCAAAGAATCTTTGTCCCAGAGAATTATTTCATCTGAGGTCCGCCATCTTGTTTTAAATTCAGATCGTAAAAACAAAACATCTCGGCTCTGGGGTCACTCCTGAAGTAAAACATGGGTGGATTTTACTCAGGGGGCTCCAATCTATTGAGCCTTGCATTTGGTTTCATCCAAAATGGTCAAATAATAGAGTTATTAGGTTTTAAAATCTTTGATCGTGGCTCACTAATGATCTTTGACCGTGAGCCTGCAAATTCTTTGATTGCGAGATTCTTTGATTGCGATCTTGCATCGTGAGGGTGCAACTAGATGGCCCTTTGAAAAATTCTAATTTCTCAGCTCAGCTGTGGGCTAGAATCACAAATGAGGGTGGGTTTTGCTCATGGGGCTTCGTTGTATCGAGGCATGGTGGTGGTTTCATGTAATTCTGCATAAAACTTGAGTTTCACCATTTTCTATTCTTTGATCATAAGCCTGCAATTTCTTTGGTCGCGAGTCTGCAAATTCTTTGATTGCGAGATTCTGTGATTGTGATCCTGCATCGTGAGGGCACGACGAGATGGCCCTTTGAAAAATGCAAATTTCTCAGCTCAGGGGTAGGCTAGGAACACAAATGAGAGTGGTTTTTGCTCAGGGGGTTTCATTCTACCGAGGCATGGTGGTGGTTTCATTTAATTCTGTGTAAAACTCGAGTGTCACCATTTTTTATTCTTTGATCGTGAGGCTGCAATTTCTTTAATCGCGAGGCTGCAAATTCTTTGATCGCGAGGTTCTTTGATTGCAATCCTGCATCACAAGTGAGGGACAAGATGGCCCTTTGGAAAATGCAAATTTCTCAGCTCAGGGGTGGCCTAGGAAGACAAATGAGTGCAGGTTTTGCTCAGGGGGCTTTGTTCTATTTAGGCATGATGGTGGTTTCATGTCATTCTGCCTAAAAGTCATGTTTGACCATTTAGTATTCTTTAATCATAAGCCTGCAAATTCTTTGATCGTGAGCCTGCAAATTCTTTGATTGTGAGACTCTTTGATCACCATCTTTGATCACGAAAAAGGGACAAGATGGCCAGATTTTATAGTAGAATAAATGGGTCAATTTTCACAATCTTTGACCTTAAATATCTTGGAAATGGTTTGGTGTTTTACTTGAAATTTGGAGGTGTTTACACCATGTCCTGCTATGTGAATTACATTGTTTTGTGTCAGAGAAAATGTTTTGGGTTGAGATATTGCATTGCATATTCCATGTTCTGCATTCAGCGTTTTCTATTGTATTAGTGGCTTGAAATTTGTACGGTACCTGGTCTTGCTGCTGTCAATGTAGCTTTTACTCATCAGGTATGTAATGTTGCAGAAACTTGCAGAAGTTGGTGAGCAGGGCCAAAGGGCCTGCCCCCATCAACTTGCATGACTTTCTACTTTTCTTTTTCCTCAGGTCTTCAGCTATGCAATGCCTCTTTCACTCTCCCCACTGAAGAGATAGTGGATGCAGAGTGCTGAGCTATAGGAACTAAGGTCATTAACATGAATGGTATAGCTCTGTGATAATAACTGCATGTTTGTTAGTACACTCATGAGTTGCATGAGTGAACAAGGTAATGTCCCCCACCCCATCCCCTCCCCATTCCAGGAATTGGATGCTGAGTGGAGACCCACAGGCCAAATAGATACATGTGCCCAGATTCTAGAAAGGTTAAACCCGGCATAACAGCACTTCTGCCAAGTAGAATGGCGCAAGTAACAACTTACCTCAGCAGTTGCGACTTGCACTATTGTACAAAGTGGCCTGCGACATGTCACATGCCACTTGCGCCAAACAGCTGTTACGATGGTAGTTGTGCCATAAACCACCTGCAACATGATGGTAGGGGGTTTATGGCAGCAGCTGTGCCCCATTCCAGAAGAGCAGCAACAAAGTTCCCAATGTTGGGATTCTACAAGAACCCCCGGAGGAGAACCGGCAACGTAAGTTACACCTGCATTTAGCTGGTGTAACTTACATCCATCCTCTGAGGGTCCTGTAGAACCTGGTCCATGTGCCCCCCATGCCCAGACCACCCTTGTTGTTGCCCCACTGGGTATCATGCATGATCCAGCCCGATCACCGTACTGTACATGCATCCCCATACAGTGATAGCCCCGCAGGGTTGCCCACACCAAGTGCCCCCAATGCATTTTTTAAATGCCCTGTATGGCTGCTCACACCCCCGGTACCCCAAATCCCCCATTGTAAAACACCCTGCAGGGTGGTGCTGTCATCCCTCCACCCATGCCCTGACCCCCGAGTCACTGGTTGCAAATGCGGCAAATAACCTGACATGCCCTGGTAGTCTAGTGGCCCTGCACCCTCTCACCCAGCCTTCCCAGCCCTACCAGCACCTCCCCACCCATCTCCAGCCAGTGACTGGCACAGTTTACCTCTCACCTTACTGTCGTCCACCAACTGAGTTATGTGGAGTGCTACTGGAAAGACACACTCAGTTATTAATTTCTGAGTGAGTCTTTCCAGTAGCGATCCTATGTAAGTTAATCAGCAGCTGGCCATGGAGGTGAGAGGTGGTGTGCCAGTCCCAACTGGGGATGGGTGAAGGTATTGGGAGGGCTCCGGCTGGGTGGGGGGCCATGAGACTATCAGGGCTTGTCAGGTTATTTGCCGCATTTGCAACCAATGACTCAGGGTCAGGGCATGGGTGGGGGAATGACAGTGCCACCCTGTGGAGCATTTTACAACAGGGTATTCAGGGTGCTGGGGGTGTAGGCAGCCCTGTGGGCCAGTCACTGTAGGTTTTGGGGGCAGAGGGGTGGGCAGTCCTGTGGGGATCTATGTGTACACGTGGGGTGGCAGTTAATATGGGTAGCCATGCGGGGTGCCTATTGAGGCTAGCTGGGCATGGGGGCACTTGCAATCTGAGTTGCAGCTTATGACATGCTCACCAGGTGTACCCGCAGTTCAGCGTGCCTGGCCGCATGTACAAGTTGCAGGACTTAGCTGTGGAGGCCCTGCCCTTCTAGAAAAGGGTGCAGGGTCAATGTCTCACAGTTGTGGGTGGCGCAAGTTGCATTTGGTGGTGACTTGCGCCACCCTTTTAGAATCAGGCCTATGGAAATAAATGGTATAGCTGCCTCATGACAGCTGCACACAAGTTTGAATACTGACGAGTTGCATGGAGTCAGCCAGATAATCTCCTACCCCCCTCCCTACCCAAGAGGCACTGGATGGTGAGTACAGAGCTAGAGCCCAGGTAAGGTCATTAACATCATCTGTATTCCTCTGTGATAGCAAGTGCATACTCATCACTACATTTAAGAGTTGCATGGCATCAGTCAGGGAATGCCCCAAACCTGTCAGACCAGGAATTGGATGCCGAGTTGAGAGTCACAGCAGAAATAACTACATTGACATTAATGGTATACCTTCTTCATACCAGCTGCTCACAACTTAGAACAGTGAGGAGTTGCATGGCTTCAGCCACAGATATCCCTCCCAAATCACACCCTCTAAACAGGCATTGGATGCTGAATGCAGAGGTATAACTGAAATAAGGTCATTAACATGGATGGTATACCTCTGTGATACTAGCTGTATTGTAGTTATGATATTTATTAGTTGTACGGTGTTATCAAGGAATGCCTTCAGCACACGGAGTAGGAATTGGATGATGGGTGGATACCACAAACCAAAAAAACATAGATATAAATGGTATACCTGCATTTTATGAATTGCACACAAATTAGAATAATGATGATTTGAATAGGCTCAGCCATGCACTGCACCCTCCCTTCTGCACTGAAGAGGTGTCTGATGGTGAGTGTGGAGCTACAGCTCAATGAAGTCTATGAAGATCAGCGGTATAGTTGTGCAATGCCATCTAAACAGTAGTTACTACACTCATGACTTGCATGGCATCAGCCAGTCAACATCCATCAGCTACCTAGAGCAGGGATGGGATGGTTAGCATCAAATCACAGACCAAATAAACTCATAGACATAAATGTTATACCTCCCTCATGCGAGATGTACAGAAAGTAGAACACTAAGGAGTTGCATGGTTTCAGCTAGGGAATGCTTCCACTTGCAGCCACTGCAGAATCAGGAATTGGATACTGAGTGTAGACACACATGCTAAATAAAGACATGAAGGCGGCCCAGTGGCACTGAGGGTTGAGGTGCTGGACACCACACCTCGCGTCACACTGACAACCCAAGTTCGGGATTGAGCTCGGGGTTGGGGGTTGGCAGGGGATGGAGATGGATGTGTGCCTGTAGGGCTGCTCTCCTCTCCAGGTGGGTGGGCATGGGTCATCCAGCACTCTGGCGACCCCCGGTGGAGACTGGAGGGCACTATGAGCTGCCAGATTGCATGTAAGGAGTGTGGCTGATGCAAGCAGGGTTACTGTGCACCACAGTGTCAGGCATGCACCACGTGGAGGGGGGTCTTGGTCTTCCATCACAAGAAGAAAAAAAAACCCTCAAGCCCTGGATAGGCGATGGCCCCTGCCAGTACCACTGCCACACTCCCAATGCTGGTTCCCCACCACTGCCCCCCGTGGTCTCTCCAGGTTGTTGTGCCTGACCCATGGAACTGCAATGAACTTGAAGATGGTCAGGGAACACAGCGGGAGGTAGAGCAAGCTGGTGAGTGTAGGGGCCCTGAGAGAGTTCCAATCTGAGGGCTACAAACAGAATGGGGAAAAAAAAATAAAGACATGAAAATAAACGGTATACCTCTGTCAGACCTGTTTCACACAACTTAGAACACCGAGGAGTTGTACGGGCTGAGCCACACAATATCCCCCCCATGCAAGAAGCATTGGACAGTCAGTACAATGATACAGCCTAAGTAAGGTTATTAACATGCACGGTATATCTCTGTGATAGCAAGTGCATACTCATTACTACATTCATAAGTTGAATGGCCTCAGCCAGAAAATGTCTGCTACCTGTCAGAACAGCAATTTGATGCTGAGTAAAGAGTCACAGCTCAAACAAACATATTGACATGAATGGTATACCTTCTTTGTTCCAGCTGCACACGAGTTAGATCAGTGAGGGATTGCACACCCTGAGGCAGAGAATGCATGCACCTGTCTTGCACTGAAGAGGTAGTGGATGCTAAGTTGTGAGGTAAAGCCAAAGTAATGTCATCAACATGAATGGTATGCTGTAGCTTTGTAATATTGAGTGCATACTAGTAATGATAGTCATGAGTTGCACAGCATCAGGCAGGCAATGCGACACAGTGGCAGACCACTAATTGGATGCTGAGTAGAGAGTCGCAGCACAAATAAAAATGTTGACATTAATGGTATACCTTTTTCATACCAGCTGCACACAAGTTAGAACAGTGAGGAGTTGCATGGCCCAGCCACTGAATACCACCCCCCCACCCAGAACCCCCAAAAGAGGTACTGAATGCTAAATGCAGAGGTACAACTCAAATAAGGTCATTAACATGAACGTTATACCTCTGTGATACTAGCTGTATTCTAGTAATGATATTTATTAGTTGTTCAGTCTCACACAGGCAATGGCTCCACCACACTAGAGCAGGAGTTGGATGCTGAGTGGAGACCAGAGCCGAAATAAAGCCATATACATAAATAGTATAGTTACCTCTTATGAGTTGCATACAGGTTAGAATAATGAAGAGTTGCATCGGTTGAGCCAGGCAATAGGCCCGTGCACTGTTTGCACTGTCACAAAGAGGTTGTGGATGCTGTGTGTAGAGCCACAGTCCAGCTCTGTGTATGAACATCAAAGTTATGTGTATGTGACGCTATGTGTGGGGTATTTACTTGACTCATCAGTTGCATGGAGTGAGCCAAGCAATGTCCACACTCTATCTCCCACCCACAGAGCATGAATTCATGCTGAGCACAGAGCCACTGCACAAATGAAGAGATGGATATGAATGGCATATCTGCTTCATACCAGGTGTAGAGAAGTTAGAACAGTGAGCATTTGCACAAGCTCAAAGAGCCAAGTATGAGCCCTCACAGAAAAAGAGTTGGATTTCCAGTACAAGTGGACAGCTCAAATAAAGGCATGAGCGTGAAGTGTAATCGTACTTCATGTCAGCTGACACTAAGTTAGAAGTCTGAAGAGTTCCACAGCCTCAGCCTAGCAACCCCCAGCACAGCCTCTCCCTTCCCCTCCCAGACCAGGCAGTGGATGACTGAGTGTAGAGCTACAGCTGAGTGACACCATTATCTTCAATGGTATACATCTATATACCAAACAGAGTAGTTATTAAAGTGAAGGGTTGCACAGCATCAGGCAGGTAATGTCTGTGGCACCACCTTGAGCAAGTAATAGGTTCTTAGTGCGAGCCACAGCCCAATAAAAAACATGGAGATCAATACTATACCTCTGTAACACTAATTGTGTTTAAATAATACTCAAGAGACACGTCATAAGATTTAACATTACTTTTATTATTTAACTATCTAAATATCTTTAGGCCAAATTGTTTGGTTGCTCCTGGGATGGCAAAAAAAAAAACAGTTCTTCATATATATTTTTATCATTTTGGGTGTTTTGCAATTTTTTGTATTTCACAAAGTAAATCCACACAGTTACATTTTGCTGCGTTTTACATTTTCAATTTTGGTTTTATATACAATGAGTAATTGATAGCATATGGACATTTAAGAAACAGAAGATGTAGCGAATGACTCCAGATTTTGCTTATATCTATTGCTAGGTAGTATTGAAAATGTGTCTATTTACAGTATTGCATTAATGAAATAGACTACACAGTTACATGTTTAGATAATTTAGACTAAGATTTAATTATTGCACATGTGGGTATCACCATTTGATACCTATTTAAGACAAGTCATTAGAACAAAATTTTAATTTGTAAAAATTAACAATTTTATTACATTTAGTTATTCACTGTATATGCACATGAGAGAGTAAGAAACATTTAGTGGTTCTCATGAGCACATAAATATATTATTTAATAGGAAACCCACATGTGTAGATTATGTTAATGCTGTTAAAGTAGTAGCAATATTGTACAAATGATTAGACAGTGTTACTTGCATATCAATAGAGATATTATGATGTTTTCTCTCTTTATTTATTGTATTCTAGTAATGTAGAAGAAATGTAATCCTTTGTATTTGAACATCTTTTTACTTTTAAGTCATCTGTTGATATCCTTACATACTGGTCTTAGTTTGTTAGTGGCTATTTATTTGAAAGTGGACCAATCAATATCAAGAAGTGGAAAACTGAAAACTAAAGAGAGGTATGCAGCATAGAATGTCTGTGTGAGAAAGATTGTATAGTATACATGAATGTGCTCTTCTGGTTTTGAAATGGGAAGAGACACAGATTATATTACCAGTATACATCTATGTATAGATGTGTATATATATATATATATATATATATATATATATATATATATATATATATGTATATATATATAGAAAGAGGAAGTCAATGTAATATCATACAATGGTGGGAACATATATAGACATTGGTTGTAGCGTTACTAGGTTAGTAAACTAGTAAATAATTTTAGAATTATTCCAATATCATGCTGTGGTGAAGACAGCACACATCACAACCATTTTCTCACTCATGCTGAAAAGGTTGGTTTATCTCAAATAAATAAGTTTTTGAACTGTTTATCATTTGTGGAACTGGTAAAACTCCTCATCCAACCTCCAAAATATGGACTATCCTATAAAAGCAGGAGCATAGTTTGCATTGTGGAGCAGAGGTGCACAATTATTTTGACATTATCTGTCGAATTATCAGTTGCACATCTGCACAGATATATATAGAAATACATACATACATCACACTGAAAATAGGCCAGATAAACACATGTATACATCTTTATGTTCTGCTATGAACAATATCAACAGTAGCAGTCAATGCAATGCAATAACATTAAGTGCATGTATACAACAGTTTTTGGACAGTTAAATGAACTAATGCAAGCAATTATTTTTTCAACAAATTAAAATAGCTGAGAATCTATGTAAGAGACATAGGTTCAGTCTGCTGTTTAGCACTATGTACATATCTACAAATCTGAGTTGCATTGTGATGATGGATGTTGTCATATCCAGTGTTGGCAATATACTCCAAGAACAGTGACAGATAATCCTGTCAGATAGTGTTCCACAAATGTATTTCAGTGCTAATAGATGAAATTTTCGTGTAGAAAGTCATGCTGTGATTGTGAGTCAAATAACCACACCTGCCAAGACGTAACTTACTGACATGTGTAATATGCAGTGCCCTTGAGTCTGCTTGGATTTGGCAGAAGTCAATTCAGAAAGTATCATAGTCAAGGTAAGGAATGTAGACAACAACAAGAAAAGGAGTCAGAACTTAACCTGTTGTGAATTGTTCAAACAAGTATAATTCTTCACATACTATGTGGAGATTGGTGCTAGCAACTCTGATAAGTATGTTACTATATTATTGATTTTGTCATCACCATGTAAAATTGCACTGTAAAACAAATGAATACACAGTGATGCAAAAACATAAAGATTTACTGAGACACCTGCAAAAGATATTACTCACTGACTGTCTAATGATTACAGCTCAATACCCTCAAGTCTACTTGAGCAGTAACATACCAGTCATTGTAATGAAATACATCAGATTACAAATGCTCAATATTACAATACAAATGTTTCTAGAAATTGTATTGCAATAAATGATGAAAACAATATTGTTTTGCAACCAATGTATCAAAACAACAGTGACATTAACAATTGATTTTCTACCACAGTCCGTTATACTGGTGTACTGTTGTGGTTCTCTTCTGCAATGGCAGGAAATCAGAGTTTTCACATGGACTGTACTAATAGTGTATGAAGTAAAAACATAGATGACCATGAGTGCTTTTGTACAGCAGTAGTTTTAGATGAAAGGTGCTACTTCTTCTATGAAATGATAACAAACATGTAAAGCGGTGGAAAGAAAATGGCATCTAGCGGAATATGCATGCGGAATATTATTGTTGCAAGATGCTGGTTAAGTAAGCTGCTGTGATCAGATACCGTCCTCCTCCACATATTGTGCTGGCGTTGGTGCAAAAGAGAATGATGATGTATGCATCATTGAGATTCATAGTAATCTTTCTTTCATAGTACATACTATATCATTGCACTCCACCATCCCTTTCTGAACCTTAGCAAGTGACGAGTGGCCAGAGTGAATGGCTGAACCCTGATGGAAGATAATTGCATAGTGTCAAATTGACTTCCTGAGAACATAGTTCTTCCAGCAATGAAGTGAGAAATTGGTGGTGTGATTTTCATTCCTTGCAAGTTAAAGCGTGCAATACAATCATCATGTATGAACTGGAAGATGTAACTCTCAGAGAAACTAAACACAAGAATGACCACACCTTTGGCACAGCCAACCATGGTCAGCATTTGAAAACAACTACAAAACTTAACTGATGTCTGTTCAGGGACACAGACAGAAGACAGCATGTCCTGAGTTGCTTGTGATTCTTTCTGACTGCATGACAAACATGTGTACTTGCACACAAAGTCAACTTTGAGTATTAACACAGATCAATACCATCATCTGCTAAACTGTTTATCATTCCCATCATGAACTCTGTGGCATCTTGTTGTGCATTGTCAGCAAAATTGATTGTCCTGCATATTTTGCAGAGTTAGTCATAGAGGAGTCAAGCTTTGTAAACTGGGCAACTGCTCCTGACTAACCTAATGACTCTCTTTAATGTGTCAGAGAGAGGTGTTGACTGACTTGAGTTCAAGACATCAGCAAACTCAGGGATGTGGAGAAGTGCCTGCATTGTAGCATTAGCATAGCTGTTTACTCCTGTGCTGTTGTCAAATATTGGGGTATGTGAACTCAATGCATCTCTTCACAGGTGGAGATGCAAGTTGTTGATGGAGATGGCTTAGTAATGGAATAGTCGGTGATGACTGTGGAGTCTTAGTGTGCTTTCTCTTTAATTTTCACCCTTCATCCATTGGGACATCTGTTCCTGACGCATATCTGAAACTGGTAACAAAGTAGCATTTGGTCGGTACAATATACATAATCTATTGTACTCAACGATGCATTTTGTATCAGCATGTATCTTAGTTTCTGCAAGATTCACTATGTAGTCCAGACAACTGCCTCACATGAGACAAAGCAACATAAGACATCCCATCCTTGAATATACCAGTGCCTATATCTACAATTACACTATCAAGGCTCAGCCCTTGTGACTTGTATAGACACAGCATAATCAGCACACAATGGACATGTTTCCTTGTCACATATATGTCTTTGACAAGCTCAGATTTGACTGTAACTCTGTCTATTGGTCAGGAGTTTCCACAGTTGTCAAACTTAACAACCACAAACTCTACAGTTGTCTTCTGCACATTATACTGAGACTCATGAATGTATCCCATGGCTCCATTCACAAGACCTCGGTCAACGTCCAAAGTTTCTGCCAGCATGATGAGTCCATTCCTCCACACAGTGGTGAGACAGCTTCTAGTCAGAGATGCATGACACATCACTTGTGAGCTCTCTGAGATGCTCAACCATTTTGATACCATTGTTACGTGATTGACTTACCATCTATGGTATCTATGCATGTGAGTCACAATAGGTTCCTATTCTCTATGCATCATGATCTCATTGAACTCTGCACCCTACTTAAGTCTTCAGAATAACACACAACATGTACCCCAGATGTCTGTACATGTACAAGGTATCAAAGCATCCTGAATTGAAACATTATTTCTAGCGATCATGTGCTGTCTTAGCATTTCAACATGACTGGCTGACAATGCACCAGTGCAAGCCTCATCAAGCAATGCTCTATAAGACATGTCACCTTGCTGTCTCATATTCTGTAACAGTTCAACATATGAAAGAACTCACAGATTGACACTGCCTATTCATCCAATGTTTTTTTTTCTTCCCTTCAATGAAAGAGTACAGAAAACATGCTTGCCATTTACAGAAGCCAGCTGCAGGAGATCCCCAAGAACAATAATATTCTTGCCACCAAATGGCATCATCATCATGTACCAACTATCTCCTGTAGATGTAGGTGGACATATGCAAGGAGAACATTTCAAACCATGCTGATCTCATCTATTATCAGCAAATAGTCTTGTCAAACATTGACCTCAGTTCAGAGGCAATGTCAAATGAAAATTTTCTCTAATCACCACTCTTGCCATGCTCAACTGGCAACATGAACAACCTATGAAGCTTGACACCACCTATGTTATAAGCTGCCAAACCTGTGGGGGCAGTGACAATAACTGAAGTTGCAGAGTTAGTATGGTCATGCACACCTCTGCTTGTAGCCTCAATTAAGAAACTTTTCCCAGTTCCAGCAGCACCACTTACAAATATCCTCATTGGTGTGTGCTCATCACAAACACAGTGTCTGGTACTGTGCTGAATAGCATGTTGCACACCATGTCATCAAAGTGATACACAACTTTGATGTGAATTCATGTTCTCAACAATGTTTGTTGCTGGCTCCGATAATTTGCATACTTTGTTGCATTGCACCTCTACCTCTGACATCAGCACAGCTGGGTCATTAGGAGGAAGAGGGTCACCAAGAATCCTTCTCACTCAACATCAATGATATTCTGTGATGTTACCAGGGTATCATCATCCAGAATTTGCTTAGCTTTCTCAGCTGATTTTTTCCATTTTGAGTCTCTCAATGTAACTGTCAGAGACATGACTCTTAAAGGTATCATAAGTTACCATGAACTCTTGTTCATATGTGTCAAGATAAGCTTTTAAATTCATACTCTGATCTCCAAGGCTTGAATAGAAACAACAGAGCAAAATAGTAATGCTCTTTGCTTTCTGTTGTATTCATGCTGAGTTTGCAGTAGTCAATTAGCCATGGTTTCTGCTTTTTACAAGTGAACCATCACACCAGTGCCTTTATATAAGTCTTCTCAGGTCAGAAGAAACACCCACTAATAATCATATCATTGAGCAACTTCATACGAGACAGATCATCCATTGCACTGTGGCGCTGTGGATAGTAGTTGTCAATTAAGTTGCTATTCAGAATATTTGTGGATGTTGGTCTTGCAGCAGCCAGATCCTCAATCTCTTCATGGATCTTAAGAATGCTATGCCTGTTTCTGCTTGTAGTTCACATTCAAAAATGAATGAAGTCTGACTTCCCATATAGACATACACCTGTAAGACAGTTACTTGCTTCATAGGTACCACACTCATGGTGTGACAGAGTCCTAAGTCCCAGTGACCATAGTCTGGATGACATTGACCTATACGCAGTTGAACAACTCTTCCCACATTTCTTGCAGGTTTGTCTGCTCATGCTTAGAGATGTATGATGTGACATACCTCACCAAAATCATGAATTATCAATGACAAACTGAACATCAATGTTTGCCTGCCACATCAACAGAGAAGGGCCATAGTCATTGATATAGACTTCTTATTCTCTGCGGTAGTTCATACACTCGCTTTGTTGATTTGCCTTAAAGTGAAAAGTACAAGGAAAAGGACCAGTTAGGAGGAAAGGGCAAGGAGAAGGACCTGAAGTACAAGGAGGATACAGTAAAGGGAGCTGAGGGTTTAGGCCAGGGGAGCACGACAAGCAAGAAGGGGCTGAACAGAGACCGGAAGGAAGGGAGGACGAGCCAGGCTAGTTTAGCAGATGGGCGGGAAGGACTAGTCAAGAGCAGTAATGGTGGGAGTAGCAAGGTACAGAAGGATACTCAGGAGGATGAGAGGCATAGGATCTGAGGGGAAGGGGTGGCCAGGGTAAATAAGGAGGGGATGGCAGGTGGTACCCAGATAGGGGGAGGATCAAGGAGCTGGCTGGGGGAAGGGCTGGTAGAAAGGATGAGGGACATGGAAGGGGGGGAATGGAGGAAAAGGGGTGGCCACAGTGCTCCTGTTGGGTGATTCCATGATCAGGGGGGATCAAATGGGATAAGTAGGGAGAAGCCTGCCTGGTTAGAACAAAATGCTTCCCTGTTCTAACAGTGCACAGGGCCAAGCATGAGTTATATCAGCTGGCAAAAGATTGTGGAGGTTCCCCAGACATACTGGTCAACCTGGGTACCAATGACATTGAGGGAAATAGTGAGCTAGAGATACAGGCAAGGTTCAGGGAGCTTGCCAGGGTCTGTCATGATATAGGATGCACAATTTCCTTCTCTGAAATCCTGCCAGTGCCAAGGGCTAGAGGGGAACACAAGAGGAAGATTAGGGTGATAAACCAGTGGCTCAGGGAGTGGTGTGGGGCCAGAGGGTATGGGTTGATGGGGGATTGGGTGGAGACCTGGGAGGATAAGGGGCTGTATGATAGAGATAGTCTCCATCTCAATTCGGAGGGGAAGGAAAGCCTTAAGTTGAAAATAGAGGGGTTCATTGGTGAAAGGTGGGGTTTAAACTTGTGAAGGGGGGAGGGATGGGATAAAAGGCTGTTGAGGGGGGTCCAATAAAGGAGGGACTCTGTCTCCACCCCCCCTGTGGAGCTGGAGGAATACAGGAAAAGGCCGACTGGTAAGGTGCAGACCAGGGGAAGACAGAATCCCCACGGGAACACGAGTAAGGGAAATGGAAGTATGGGGAAAGGGTGGAAGGTAGTCCTGCTAAATGCCAGGAGCTTGGGCAATAAAATGCCTGAGCTGCAGGTGATGCTAACTGAGGGAGAGGTGGATGTGACAGCAGTCACTGAGACCTGGGCCACTGCAGGGCATGACTGGGGCCTGAACCTGGAGGGTTACACTATGTTCAAGAAGGACGGGGGGGAGGGAAGGGGAGGAGGGGTAGCAATAATAGTCAAAAACTGCATTGCCATAGGAGGAGTGGAGGAGGCGGAGGGAACTGTGGAAGCAATTTGGATCACCTTGATAAAAAAGGCGGGCAAGAGAGTAAAAATAGGAGTGGTGTATAGACCCCCTGCGCTGGTGGAGAAGCTGGAGGAGAGTCTGGTGGCAGATGTTGGGAGACACTGCAGATAGGGAAGGGGAAGGGTGGTGGTTTTGGGGGACTTAAACATGCCAGGAACAGACTGAGAGACTATGACATCCTCAGTGGCCAGAGAACAGAGGTTGTTGGATGTCTTTCAGGATGCATTCCTAACTCAGCAGGTGGGGAACCGACCAGGAAGGAGTGGATACTGGATGTGGTCTGGCAGACAGTGACCAGATTGGGGCCTGAGGTAAGGACCAGTTGGCGGCAAGCGACCATGCCACGGTCTGGTTCTGCCTGAAACTAGGAGTGGTAGAAGGCTGCACAAAGACAGAGGTAACCGACTTCAGGGGGGCAGATTTCCAGGAAATGGGAAGATCCTTAAGGAGCACTTGGATGGGATTGGGCCAGACATGGACGCTGGCAGTAGGTGGGAAATCATCAGGAAGGGGTTGCAGGATGCTACCAGCACCTGTACAAGAGTAGGACAAAAATACAGTAGGCCCAAAAACCCTGCTAGTGGACCAGGGAGGTTCAGGAGGTGGTGAGGGGAAAGAAGGTGGCCTATAGGCAATTCAAGTGCTCAAGGAGTGAAAGGGACTGAGGGAGTATGAGCTGATGGCCAGAAGGGCCACTAGGTTGATGAGGCAGCTAAGGCAAGGAAGGAGCAGAACCTGGCCAGGAAATTAGGAGAGGAACAAGGGTTCTTTAGATTCATTGGGGAAAACGAAGGTTGAAGGGCAGATTAGCAGGATTAAAACAGGGAAGGGATGGGCACAAGACCTGGGGGAGCAGGCTAAGTACTAAATTAGTACTTTGCCTCAGTTTTCACCAAGGAAAATGGAGGCTGCATCATACATGGGGTTGAGTGGTGGGAAACTGAGGGTGTGGGGGTACCCTTACCAATCGGTGGGTCTGAGGAGGGGGCCATCACTGGCAGGTGGTGGGAAAGCAAAGCAAAGGGATGAGGTAGCGGAGGTGGAAATCATGGCAGAGAGAGTGAGGGAAGCCCTCAGGTCCCTTAAGATGGAGAAAGCACCAGGGCTGGATAAATTACATCCCAGAGTGCTGAAGGAACTGGCGGATGTCCTGGCGAAACCCCTGGCGGAGCTCTTCAGCATCTCTCTGAGGAGAGGGTGGGTGCCCCAGGACTGGAAGGTGGTGCATATAGTGCCTATGCACAAGGGGGAATCAAGGGAGCTGGCAGGGAACTACAGGCCCATCAGCCTGGCATCGGTGGTGGGCAAGATGATGGAGGGCATTGTCAAGGAGAGACTAGAAGGGACCTGGAAAAGTTGAGGTGTCTGGACAATAGACAGCATGGATTTGTCCTTGGAAATGTGTCAGACAAACCTTGTGGAGTTCTATGACTGGGTGACGGTGCCTTGGACCTGTAGACCAGTGGACATCCTCTTTCTTGACTTCAGCAAGGCATTTGACTCTGTTTCCTCACAGGGCCTGTTGGATAATCTGGAAGAAATGGGGTGGGAACCAGATGATCAGATGGAGGAAATTAGCTCCAGAACTGGACCCAGAGGGTTGTGGTTGGTGGGATAGTCTCATCCCCAAGGAGGGTTATTAGTGGAGACCCTCAAGGATCAGTCCTTGGGCCCCTCCTGTTCAACGCCTATGTCTCTGACATAAGGAAGGGTATCAGGAGTGAGATGAGTCTCTCTGTGGATGACTCAAAACTGGGGGCAGTGGTGGATGGGGAGGAGGTGAGGGTGGCCCTACAGGGGGACCTGGAGGCTCTGGAAAGATTGTCTAGAAAGTGGAAGCTGAGGTTCATTGCAGGGAAATGCAAGGTACTGCACCTGGGAGCCAGAAACCTGGGCCAAGTGTACACCCTGGGGGGGGAATGCTACAAGTCTCGATGGCTGAGAGGGACCTGGGGGTGGTGGTGGATGTCAAGATGAACAACTCGGAGACTTGTAGGAGGGCAGTGGCAAAGCCCAACAGGATGCTTGGATGAATCAGAGAGCTCCCAGAAGAAGGAAGTGATACTCCCACTGTATAACTGCTTGGTGAGGCCACACCTCGAGTACTGTGGGCAGTTTGGAGGCCACATTTAAAGAGTGACATTGAACTCCTGGAGAGGGTCCAGAGGAGGGCAACCAAAATGATTTGGGGCTTGGGGATAGGACCTATGGGAGAGGCTCAAGAGCTAAATATATACACATTGGAAGAGAGAAGGGACAGGGGGACATGATGGAGGTCTTCAGGTACATGAAGGGGGTAAATAGGGGAGGAGCAGTTAGGGTGCTCTGATGGAAGGGGGGGCAACTAGAGGGCATGGGTGGAAGCTGGAGGGGTGGAGATTCAGGGGAGAAAGGAGGAGGTGCTACTTCACTGAGAAGGTGGTGGAGCCATGGAATGTGCTGCCCAGGGGGCTGGTGGAGGCAGAAACGGTGGAGGAGTTCAAGGGGGGTGGGGCAGGTACAGGGGAAGGGTTCTGGAAGCAAAAACCAGTGCAGCGAGAATATCTGGGACTGAGAAGGGAGAAGCCAGAGAAGGAGAGGGGGGCAGCAAGGTCAGCTCCCAGGGTGGGGGCTGACCAAACGAGCAGACATGAATGACCGTTAGGCCTATTCTGCTGGCATTTTAGTATGTTAGTATAGCATGTTAGTCTTTAAAGAGACAGTAACGCATTATGATGGAAATAGAAAGAAAAAGTTTATCATTGCCTTACAGTGATTAACCATCAACTGAAATATGAATTTATGTATTGATATTATGCCAAAGCATAATATGGTCCAATATGACAAATTTTGTCTGATCAAAATACAGATATATAATTATTTTTTAAATGATAAGTACAGGAAAATAAATATTAGTTTTTATGTTTTTAGATACTTGCGATGAAGCCCAAGGCTGGGTGAAACAACGGAGCCTGAGGGGATCGCTGTGTTCTTAGTAAAGTAAAAGTAAAGGAAATAGATTTTATACAAAACAACTGTGTCTGGTTGATGAAAACAAAACTTTTCTCTGCAAATCCTTGCTAAAACATCCTAGGCTTTTGAAATGACTTTCTTCAATTAGTTTGAAGGAAGATCCTGTAAGGTTTATGACTATACAAGCTGATTTTATTATCTCTGTTTCCCTGGTTAATTAACTTAGGGAATACCTTTGATCAGCTATCCCAAGCCTTTGACAATAACTTGTCATTTTCCTGCAGTCAAGCTGGTCTTCATTGTTATTGTAAATTCTAGAATTAATACCTTTGAGCCAAGGCTTTTTACAAAGGTTCCGCATTAAATTAGGTTACAAACAATAGGATTACAAAGGGTTTAGGTCAAAGGAAGGTCAAACCCTTTCAACAGAGATCCAGTCTTTCTCTTCCTAGGTGCCTTTGTATTAACACTAGCATATCTGGTGGTATTTACATTTACACAGAATTACACACACACACATATATATATATATATATATACAGAACAAGCTATATCTGCAAATAAGGACTGGCAGTTGGGTATCACGCACAGGTATCAGTTCACCCTTAATCAGCTGGCATCTTGTCACAAACTCAGTCTTTACCTCTTGGTGGAGAGTTTTATCTTCTTCCCAGCTTGATAGGGACGTTCCTCCTATTCACCTTTTGTGGGGACTGTTAGTCATGAACAATTGAAGATGGGTCGAGCTAGCCATGCTGAATGTTAGCTGCGAATGAGATAACTATACGGTAGCATTTACATTTCATGTCTTTATTGATTACAACTACAGTATGTGAAGCATATTATACATTCATACATAATAAATTATACATTCCAAATCTGGGGAACACAAACAACATATACTCATAAAAGTTTCTACTTGGGATGCAAATTCCAATATACAACAGTACAATAATGTACACATCTGAAAATACGATGGTAAGAATTGATTCAGCAAGTTATCTCTCAAGATTCTTTAGAGAGATTTAGAGAAATAAATCTCTGGGACTGCCTGTAACTGAGAAATATGATAATCTCAGAGCTCTCAAAGGATTTTAGAAAATAACTTGCCAAATCAACTGCTACTACTGTGCAACCTGCTGTAGATAATACTCATATATTTGGTTCACCTTATATTCTGCTAACTTTGTACAGTAATAAAAGGATTGTTTGAAAAAACCCTCTGTATACAACATGTATTTGAAAGTGGTAAGTGTGTGACAAATTACTTTTGTTTGAAGCTGTTGAACTGGACATTCTCTCATAGCACCACAAATTTGACAAATAGTAGCCTTTTCTGTTGTGCTGACATGATTATTCCCTGCTCTGTTGGCCACCTTTTGATGCACCCAGCATTCTCTTAGCTGTATTGATAGCAGCTGCACGCTATGCAGTCATGCTTGAGCCATTGTCTGTTTTGAGACCCAGATCCTTTCCTTCTTCAAATCAACAAGTGGAGCCCCAAACAGTGTATAGTTCCTACCTGTGTTTCCTGCCCAGGTATATCACCTCGTGATTGGCTACATAGAATCTGAGTCTCTAGGAGTCCACCAATCACCCAGCTTGTTCATTTTAATTTTCACCTAATATTTTTACCCATTCTCAAGAATGACACCTCAGTATGCCAACCTATTTATGGCTAAGCTGCAAGAGTCCTACTTGTCCACTTGTCACATCAAATTCCTAATATATTTGCAATTCATAGATGATTTATTTCTTATCTGAACTTTGACTTTGCAGACCAAGGATACCAACTACAGATCATTCAAAACCAGATCAGCAGGACAGCAAGAATACCCAGAAAGAATGTAATGGAATATAAGAAAAAAACAGAAAAATAACCATACATCACTGGTTGTCATGTACATCCCCAATACCGAACACCTTTGCAAGATCATTAAAGAGCTAAGTCTTATTGTGAAAGGTGATGCAAGACTGCAAGCTGTCTTTCCACCACCCCCACTTTTGGCATAAAGGCTACCCCACAATCTATGGCAACTTACTGTCCAAAAACGGCAGATAAGAATTCATTGGGGACATAATGCTGTCAACAGAGATGTCAAACATGCACTCACATCATAACAACAGATGCAATCCCCATTCCTCACAAGAAATGGCACTACAAAATTCATGGATCATTCAGCTGCTGCTTCACTAATATTATATATCTGTTTATGTGCTCAAAATGCCCCAACACAAATCTTTATGTGGGGGAAACAGGACAGACTCTTACGAAGTGAATGAACCTGCACCTTACAATAACAGCAGATCATGAAAACACCAGTGGGAGAGAATTTCTGCAGCAGAGGACATGCTTAAGGTAACATGGAAGTGGTAGTCCTGAAGGGCTTCTTTAGAACACAGCAGGATAGAATGGTCTCAGAGTTCAAATTCATACAAACTTTTTACACTTCGAAGTCTGGCCTCAAAAAAAAGAGGTTTCATGTCCAACTACTTAACATAGTCTTTCAGCTTAGTACAGATGAACACATTCCTTGCTATTAACCTTTACTCTGCTGCAGACTAATGTACAGTTGCAGTCAAAGACATGGCCAGATATTTCCTGAAATTTCTGTGATATCTCTAGAGAAAGTACCTGCCTGCCTGCAGTACCACTGTGGGCCACCAGAAAGAATATCTTCATATATATATATATATATATATATATATATCTTGAAAAATATCTGGAAATGCCTGTCCATATCTATGTACAGATATAGATTAGTTGATGTATTGGTCCTTGTAAGAACAGATCCAGATCTGGATCTGTCCGTGTCTCTGACTGCAACTGTATCAGTCTGTATTTCCAATACCTTGTAATTCTCCAGCAGCCCAAGGGCTAAACAGCAACTGGCCTGCTACATAACAAAAGTCTGTATATAGACAGTTTCATAACACCTTATGCTCAGCCAATGTTTGATGTAAAAGCTTTAGCCCTAATGTTTTAATAGCTTTCTGACAGCATGTCTTAGAAAAACAACCTCCTGTTTATACTGTGACAACAGCTAGAATGAAAACAGTGACATTATTTCTACTGCATCGATATTAATTTGCCATTCAAAGTTTACTCAAAACCCTTGAAATTGTTTCTTTCTTTTTTCATACATTTCTAATCAGAACCAAACTCCAGCAAATGGTGCCTCAGCGTACACTGTAATATATCTGAAGAAGAAGAAGAAGAACTTTAGGCCTCAAAAGCTTGTGCCTTTAACTTTTCATTATTGCAATAAAGGTATGATCTCTACCTAGCAAATCATATTTTTGTGTGAGCTAACACAGCACAATACTACCTTGATCAAGCAGGCAACAATTTGTTAATTTTTTTGACACCACCTCCAGTCTAGAATGCATTTATCCTGGTGTTCCTCAGGACTCAGTTCTGTACACACTTCTATACTCAGTCTTCATCATTAACCTCCCCCTGGCCCCACCTCATGCTTAACTATCATACTGTATATGGCAACTGTATTGCCCTCTATTCCAGCTCACTCCACACTGCCCACATTAATGTTCATCTCAGTCGTACAGGAATAGTTTCTCGACAGCAGGTTTGCCCTGGATACTTCCAAGGTCTGTACTATAATCTTTGCTTCAAATCCAGATCTCTAGCCTCCTGATTCCCATACCATTCACTGTGCTGATGGTTTTCAGATCTCCATACAAAAGATTTTAAGTACTAGGAGATTGCTCTTTAGGCTGCTCTGGACTTTTCCGAACAAATCAGTTCCATCACCAAATCTTATAACTGCCCACTAGGTCTCACCTATTGTCCACTATTTCCTCATCCCAAAGTGAGACTAACTGTAGCTAAGAATTCTACTTTCCTACTTGCAGTACAGCTCTGTAATTTTGTCCCATGCCTGTAAAACAGCTATTCAAAAATGTGATGTTGTCTACAACAACATCTGTTGTTTTCCTAGCCATTTCCTAGCTTATCCATCACTGCACTCTCTATTCCTCCTTGGGCTGTTTTATCTCTCCTCTGCTCATTCCTATTTGATTGAGTGCTTCCCATCCAAGAGTTTATGTCCCTCCCTTGCATCATCTATATCTCTCCTTCACAACTCTTACCAGTATAATATTTTTAGATCCTTGATGCATCCCTCCTTACCATCCCCAAATGTTCCATCAAAAATGGGGGAACATGCTTTGTCTTCCTTTGCCCAGAATACTGGAACCCCATGGCAATCCTGGTGTGTAGCTCACCAGCACATTAGTCTTTTAAAGGGACACTGAGAAAACACCTCCTCATACTTGCCACTGTACCTAAACATTGTTTTTACCCTGTTAATTGTACAGGCTCCTTTTGCTGGCCCCTCTGGTAGTGATGGCATGCTCCCTGCCTCCCCCTATTCCTGGCCTAATAACAGTGTAACCTTTGGCACATTGTTGTATGCTTTCACCTTGGATGTTATGTATATAATTAGTGTCCATAATGTCTCTTTGCTGCTAAATATTTTTAACCTTTGGCATGTTGTTGCATATTTCTAGCCTTGGACTTTATGTATACTGTATACTATAATTTATGTTCATAATTTCTCTTATGTTACTAAGTACTTCCTTTAAATTTTTGATCATAATTGTCTCCCTTGTTACCAGTATTAAACTGCCTAGACTGTGTTTTGAAATGTGAGTGCACTTCCTTCTGCCTCTTATCTTGTAACTATGCCTTCTTATGTTTGCCATGCACACATGCTCAGTGAACATTTTGTTAGGAGAGTGACTTTTGAGGGGTGTGATACTTTCAGTCCAATACAGAGTGGTCTGCAAGGGGCTCTTCAGTGTCACACCAATCATCAGCCAGGCTGATCATGACACTGTTCTGGCTTGCTGGGCGGAAACTTCGTGTATTTCAAAGGGAAGAGCAGATGCAATATTAGGTCAGCTCTTTCCTTTGATCTGTACCACCCAGCAAGCACAATTGATCTGTCATGATCAGCCTGCTGAGGTTGAATTACACCCTGTAACAATGAAAACTGTCCATCGACATTTGTTCCTGCCCTGCTGTTACTGCTGTCCTCTACCCACCCTATCAGCACCCCTACACAAACATAACACGGACACTGGGGGTGCCCAATCCTCAGTGTCATCACCTGAAATAAAGAAAACTGTCCCTTGTGTTTTCTTTTTATACACTGTAACAAAGAACACTGTCCATCAATGTCTGTTGCTGCCTACGCCATTACTGTTCCCTCACCCAACCTCCTCCAGCACCCACCCCACCCCCACAAAAATAACACTGACTCTGGGTTGCCTAGTGACCTGAAATAAAGAAAACCACCCTCATGAATTTGTTTTTAAATAAACCCTGTAAAAAAATCCATCCATCGATGTCTGTTGTGACCATTACTGTGCCCTCACCCGACCCTCCACTCAGCACCTACCACCCATACCCCAAGCCCTTACTTACCCACGGGGCCAACCCCATAATCCTGTCTGGACTGCAGACATGTCTTCACTCTTCAACACTGGACCACGAACTGAGGAAATTAAGCATGCGGTTCAATGTAGTTCAGTGGGGTTTTGAACCTAACGGCATAACTTGCTCATTTTGAATATTTTTGTCCCAGATTTTCAACATGCCTTTTTGGCACCCCACCTTATGATCAATAACAGTGAAATTAGGCAAATCTGTCACAAAAGGTGATTTTGTGGTAGCTGCATGAAACCACTTTTGGGCAGGAGTTTAAACTTTTTCTCCACAGTTGTTCATGAGGTGAGTCATAAAGAAGGCTATGTTGAATATTTGGGGTAAAATATTTAAAACTCCAAGTTATGAGCCACCATTGAAATTTGCAAATACAACACAGGCTCATAACTTTGGTAATTTCAATATTTTGACCGCACATTTTCAACACAGCCATTTCTTCACAACACCCCATAAATGTGACAGCTGTCATTTTCAAATTCTCTCAAAATGTGTTTTGCATCCCAAAAGGTGATTTCATGATCACTGCATGGAATCACTTTTCAGGCGGAGCTGAACATTTCCTCTGCTCTTCTTCATGAGGTGGAGTCATAAGAAGTATGTTGAAAATTTGTGGTAAAACTATTAAAAAAAAACAAAGTTATGAGCCTACCTTGAAATTTAGAATGCAGGCTTGTAACTTTGGTGATTTTCAATATTTTGACACATAATTTTTAACACAGCCATTTCTTCATGGTACCTCATGAATGGGACAGTTGTCATTTTTTAAGTCCCGGCCAAAATGTGTTTTCACACTTGTGGTGTGAAATCACATTTTGGGCAGGATTTGAAAATGTTCTCCACCCTTGTTCATGAGGTGAGCTCATAAAAGGCTATGTGGGGTCATAATAAGGCTATGCTGAAAATCAGGGGTAAAAATATGAAAAAACAACAAAGTTATCAGTCTACGCTGACATTTTTCAACTTACTCTCATTACTATGGTAATTTTCAATATTTTGACCCCATCTTTTCAACATACCCTTTTTTTCAGACCACCTCATGAATGTGACAGCTGTTGTTTCTTAAATCCTGCCAAAATGTGTTTTAACACTTTTGGCACAGAACAATATTTCAGCCATTGTTTTATAGATGACACCTGTAATGCTTAGAAGGAGTAGTCATAAAAGATTATATTGAAAAATTGAGGTAAAAATGTGAAAAACCTGCTATGTTATGACGAAGCAAATTGTTCCAACATTTACTCATTACTTTATTTATCCAGATTTTGGCCCCTAATGTTCAACCTATTCCTTGTGTTACCCCACCTCCTGAACATGGCAGGTGTCAATTTTCAAATCCCTTCAAAACTTGTTTCCATAGTCGCACACAAAATCACCTTTCAGATGGCATTTAAACATTCCACCTCTTTTGATCATAATGTCAGATAATAAAACAGACATTTGGGGTCACAATGTGGGAGCCCATTTAAAAGTAGATATTGCCTCTCAAGTGCCCTATCCTGGGTATTACAATCTAACAATGTGTCAAAGCAGTACACCACTGAAAATGGGATATTTCATCTAATCTGCTCAATCCTGAGTAAACATATAATAAAAATGTGTACAAGCAAGACCCAGTACAACAGCAGTATCACAGGTGAACTTTCGACATTGACAAATGCTTGTTATTTTCTGTCACAGGTCATACCTAAATACAGGAATTCAATTGTCTAGCACATCTACCTGGTTGGCAAAAAACAATGAGAATGAATGCATAGGTAGGGGTGTGTAATGGATGATTACACTCCCAAAGTGTGTGATGCCTCATAAACCTCAAGAGTCACACTCAAGGGTTTATTAAGCATGACTCAAGGATGTGGGTAAAAAACACCCTACCGCATACAATTGTTGTTTATTATTAATGATGTTTTAAACATTTATAAGTAGTGGTGTGTTTTCATTTACACTGACATGCTGCTATCTCTGACTATGAGAGCTGCTGAGCTGCTGTGTGGATACAGTGCTTGGTTTACTTTTGTTGCAAGAAAGAAGCAGAATTTTGATTTTCGTTTTATTTCTCTGGCAGAGTATTTTTTAGTTTTTGATGTGTGTGTGTGTGTGTGTGTGTGTGTAAGCCACAGTTTTAGAGGATAGCATTCTACTCAACAACATGCCCTCATAGTGCTGGCTGCAAAAACAGTCAGTTACATCCCAGCTCACACTGCCCTTTCTAAGATAAATAGTGCAGCTGAGAGCTGTCACATGCTTCCAGTTATTACTGGCTGGTTATAATAAGAAATAACGTCACTGTTATATATCTGGTTATATTAGCATCTTGTCAGTAATTACAAATCAATCAATCAAACAATCAATCAATCAAATAACTTTATCATCTCAGCCATCACCCAAGGCGAATATGTATAACATTTTGAATTCCTATCTAATACTGAATAAATTGAAAAACTGCTAAAAATGAACCTTATCACGATTCTTTTTTTTTGAGATAAGGGATCCTTGGGCATATCTGGTCATTATCAGGAGTTTTGTCTTCAGTGTCAGAAATATTGTCAGTGCTGGACCTAATGCTTGCAAACAGGGACAGAGTTTCAGACATCACAATTGGAAGTACACTGGGTACCAGTGATTACTGTACTTTATGGCTTAATGAAAAGACAAGAACAGAGGCTAACCTCATGAGAATGAGGGTCCTGGACTTTAGTAGGGTGGATTTTAAAGAAAGGGGGCACTGCCTCAGAAACTGCCTCTAAAAGGGGATGATTGGGATGATTGCCAGAGAGGGGTAGAGGTACAGCAGGAAAAATATGTAAGGGCATAATTAAAGCAACCAATCTTGACATCAGGGCTAGCAACATCCTCACAGAATAGGGAAAAAAACACACCATCCTGAGCCGGGTAGATGAAGCACTGAACCCAGTCCTGATGTGCCACTGACTGCTGCTGTCTCAGGGACTGAGAAGACATTAAAGTACAGGGTTCACCCACCCCAAACCCGCCTGGGGGGTAATCTGTGGCAGGATGAGGGACCCTGAGCAGCAGGTAAGTTGGTGGCAAGGATGGGTTTCATGGGCAACTCCCAAAGGGGCAGCTCTGGCAGGGACATAGGAGGGGAACAAAATGAAATTTCAAAAAAAAAAAAAGCTGAGCAGACCAGGGGATTAGAACTGATTAATGGATAGGAAACAGAGGGTGGTGGTACATGGCACTCATTCCAACAATGAGAAAGTGACCAGTGGGGTATTACAGGGCTCATTGCTGGAACTGGTCATCTTCAATGTTTTAATAAATGACATTGCAGAAGACCTTGAAGGGAAGGTATGCCTTTTTACAGATGATACCAAAGTCTGCAATAGGGTAGACACTTAGGAAGGGATGGAGAAATACACAGAGATCCATTTTTTGTTATTGTTCTTTGATAGTTGGGTAAGGCCCACTCAGAAGATTGCCTGTTTTTAAGGGTGACCCAAAAGTATTGAGTAGGTTCAGGACTTGTTCAGTGTTACACAGTATGCAAGAGGAAGTTTTGGGAATCAAATCCAGGTCTACTGGATGTACCAAGCTCATTAACAGCTTGTTACACTAAGCTCTAGGCTATGCTGCCAGTCCTTGGAAATTCTGGAATTCTTGGGATCTTGGGAAACTTGAGGAGTGGTCAAGAGTTTAACAGTTGGGGTTTAATGCCCTGAAGTGCAAAATCATGCAACTAGCGCATAGGCACTCAGGAGCTGAGTATTGAATGGAGGAAGGTTCTGACAGTCATTAAATAGGAAAGGAACTTCAAGCTTATCATATCTGATGAGTCCAACCTCAAAGTGGTAGGGCAATGTGACAAAACAGTGGGTAGGGCTAGTGGGATGCTGGGAGGCTTACGGAAAGGTATATACTGCAGGAGGAGGGAAATGATGCTGCCACTGTATCAGTCACTGGTTACACCCTGCCTGGAGTACTGTGTCCAGTTTTGGAGGCCACTTCAGAAAATGACATACAGAAGATGGAGGCAGTCCAGAGGAGGACAAATAAAATGGAGCAGGGGTTGCACGAGAAACCCTATGAGGAGAGACTGAGGGATCTCAACAAATATACCTGGAAGAGAGGAGGGCAAGTGGTGACATGATAGAGATTTTTAAGTGACTCACAAAAGCAAACAGGGTATTGGAGTGGAGTTCAAATGAGAAAAAGCACAAGGACCAAGGGGCATATGATGAAGCTGGGGTGTGGGATGTTAAGACAGCATGTATGGGCTAGACATAGGGTATATTAGATGATACACAAGGAGGAAGGAGGGTGGCCAGAGATCAAGTAGGATCTGTGGGGACAGATTTGTCAGGGAAATCTGGACAGAATGGGTGAGCCAAGTGGTCCTTTTCTACTAACAAATTCTATGCTTGTGTTTCCATACCCAAATATCGTTGTTGAACAGTGAATCTACAGTAAAGACCTCAGCCTGCTCTATCCTTGATGTGCGTTTTACTTTCATTTGTACAATCCATACTGTAAATGATATTGAGAGTGAAACACCTTAAGGTCAAAGTCTGTGGAATGCACAGATGCGGATTTTTATTAGAGGTTCCAAAGGCTGATCCTTGCACAACACTGCAGGTTTTTTTGTTTAACCTGATGTATTTAACCATTTAACAAACAACTTACACAAGTGCCCTAGGACACTGTGCATTCTCTAAATGATATAAGGTAATGATTTCCCATGGAATAGAACACTACTGAGTTGTCAAAGTCAAGTTTTGCAGCTTGCTATCAGTTAACCCTTCACTTTTGGCTGGCTCTTCTTCCAATCACATTTTGTCTCACTCTAGTAATCAGACTGGATAATCATCACCCTTCTTTTGGCCTAAGATGACATATTCTTATTTTGGTTCTGTTTGTTAGGAAATGGCAGAACCGATGATCGAGGGACATGGAAATACCTTTTTAATAAAATGGCTGGACTCATCAGACACTCTAGTACACTAATTACCCTACAGCCCTGCCTCTGCATTGTGATCACATCACAGTCCTCCCTTGCTCCAGTCGTTCCATATGTATAGTATGTAGCTGGTTGGGTAAGGGTGTGCTGTGGGGGAGGGACTGATCAGTTGGGTTTTGTGCTACTAAGTCCCCAAATTCAAGAGTTGGAGTCAAGAGCGAGTGTGTACAGTGGCAAAGAAGTGCAAAACACCAACAGAAAAAGTAAAATGCAATCACATGAGAAAACAACAACCAAACATTAAATGCAAATAAAAAGAAAAGCAACAAAACCAAATGTGAAGTGTGATGCCAAAAGAAAATAAGTAACAAGAGAAAAACAAATGTAACATGCAACTAAATATAATGATAAATAATAAAAAGTAAACCTGAACAGAAAATCTATCTTAAACTGATAAATTAAAATAAAATATAAAGTGCATCTAAAACTGATAAATTAAAATAAAATATTAGCAACACTTAAAATGAATGCAAACAAATGTTCAGCACAACTAATGAATACATGCAAACAAAATATCAGAGCACAACTAAAAAGTGAATAGAAACAAGAAAGCACAGCAGAACAAAATTATGAATGAACCCCCAAAAAAAAAAAGCACAGCACAAGAAAAAAGGGAATGCAACAAAACAAACACTGGTCATTGTCAGTGATATTTGATTTCATGTTTTAGTAGTTCAATTGGTAGGATTAGTTAGTGAGGTAGAGATATAAATATTAACAAGTGGTAGTGCAGTACATGAATTAGGAAGGAATTGCAGTGGTTGTGGGCAAGTGAATGGGTTCTGTTGAATGCAAACAAAAGCACAGAACAACACAAAACAGTAATGTAAACAAAAAGCACAACACAGCAAAAGGAATGCAAACAAAACAAGCATTAGTCAGTGGGACAATATTGTTTGATTGCATGTATTTATAATGCAAATATTGTGTCGATAAGGGCATGGAGAGATAAATGAAAGGAGGAGGCTGAATGGTCCTGTAGGTGCTGAGAGTGGCTGTCCTGGTGGATTTGGCTGTTTATTAACTTATATGGGCAGGTGGGAGGGAGAAGAAAGCCACAGAATCTCCTAGGAGCATGGCTCCTATACAAATGCCCCAAAATCACAAGGGGTGGACTGGGATGCTACCTAGCATGGATTAGAGATGTGTGAAAAAGTCTTCTGCAGGCAGAGTTTCCAAGAAAGTAGGAATTTTGCCTCAGCAAAAGTTTGGAAATAATTTGGCAACATTTGCAGAACTCTGCTGTATTTGTTTCATTGTGAGCTGCGTATTTTTGCATTGAATTGCGTAAAAAAGTTTCACAGTCCAGACTGCACAGTTTATCCAGAAATGCAGAAATAATTTGTGGATTGACTACTGTATGTATTTAATCTGCCGCCACACTCACCATGTTAAAATACTGATTCTGCATGTCACAGAATGTTACACATTTCCTGATAAGTGTATTAGTACAGTAATAATAATTCAAGAAACTCACAGTGATGTTTTCTGCACATTTCCT
This sequence comes from Neoceratodus forsteri, assembly GCA_016271365.2. Lineage (NCBI taxonomy): Eukaryota > Metazoa > Chordata > Ceratodontiformes > Ceratodontidae > Neoceratodus > Neoceratodus forsteri. Next base: position 1,299,762,561 of record CM028130.1, on the reverse strand, counting down.
GTTTCTGATTACACATTTCCAACTTGTCTGCAGTAAAATAATTCTACACCTTGTAAACAGTATCCCAATGTGAGCATGGAACATTCTGCAAGCTGCGTAATAAAAAAATCACGTTTCAGAAGCAGGAAATAGCAACACTTGTTCTTCCTGTCCTAGACTGTGATAGATTGAGAGAGACAGGCTAGAAGGGAGTGATAATTGAAAAGAGTGTGAGAGATAGAGAGAGAAACTCTACAAATTGAGAAGCCAACAAAACTTTTGAAGTCTACTGTTTTTCTTTAATAAGTAAAGTAGTTGTGGGATTCTTTTTTCTGTAGGTTTTGTTTTATTATTAAGAATGGCAGCCAGAACAGCAGAACTATTGGGCAGGGGACTGAGGAGGAACTTGAGAGTCTGAGCAGCTGCATGGTTTGGAACAGGGGTGGCAGCAGGAGCAGGTGGGGCTTCAGCAGCCAGAGGGACATGGAGTGGTGCTACCTCCTGCACAGCACAACTCTGAGCAACAGCCTGAGGCAGCCACCTCCTTGGCCAGCACAAAGAAAAAGCTGGTACCCCTGTTCTTGCATAAGGAGGTCACCACCCATGCTGGCAAATTGTTTGGCCCAAAGAGACTCCCTTTAAAGCAGTGAGAAACATGGTTGGTCTCCATAAAGGCATCCCTTGATGGACAGGGAGGTGGAGTCCAATCTATCCTGGACCATCAGGCAGATCAAACGTAAATGGGGCAACCTCCAGAGGAGGGACCTTGAAGTGCTGGTGGCACTAGGCAGAGCTGTGACAATCACTGAGCAGGGCCAGAAGAGGAAGAAAAATACAGAGGAGCTAGAGTCTATTGGACCCAAGAAGCACAAAAGGATGTGTTCAGAGGACAGTATCATCACCAGTGAGTATACAATGTTGATCCTTCAAAGTTATTCTAATCAGTCAGTGCTGGAATTACACTTTATGATCTTTTTGAGTGTGAGCTACGTTGACCAGTCCATAAATGTACAATTCCACTTCCCCCATTATAACTCAAGAATGAATTGCAGTGATGCATGATTTTTTTTTTCATATTCTGTTTAGTCTCTCTTTGTGTCTGCAGGCTTTAACTCCCTCCTCCTGCCACCTATGTATGTCCACCACTTCCCTGGCACAACCTAACCCCCTAGCACCCGCACAGAAATCATCCTCTGGCAGGGCAAGGAAGTGGAGATGGCCACCTCCCATCCAGTATTCCAATCCAGTTGGGGGATCTCCAGCAGTCAGGCAACAGAGCATGATGCCAGCTGGCAGGCAGGGTCACAGAGTCTGCAGGTGCCATCTTTTTCCGCTTTTCTTGTTCATCCACCTCGCAGTCATGACAGCTGTGATGCATGAGCTTGAGCTACCAGGGCTTACTGACTGCAGGTAGAGTTCTCTGGTGCCAAATCCTGGCCACCCCCCTCCCCCCGTAAATTAATTCCATCACTGATTGTCATATGCACATTTATAAAAAAATGTACTTTTCTTTACCATGATATCCTGCATGTAATGTATGTTGTGATACTGTTTTAAGAAATTCCATTTAAATACTGTCAACAAAATGCTAAGAATAAGAAATACCTCTGTGTTTTACAATACCTGCATGTGATGGCATGCACAATGGATGGACAGCACCTGACCTGACTACAGCCCATCTGTGATGGCAGGCCGGACGTGGTGGTTTGTGTGTCACATCATGGGCAGACTGTGTCTGCAACAGTGTCACCGATTGCATGGGCATGCTGCAGCACCATAAGCCATATATGTACCCACAGGGCAGGTGCATGACCTGAGAGGATATGGCATCCATTTTGGATTGCTTTGCAATTGGTTGTTGTTGTGTTGTTGTCCAGCCTCTACATTGTTAACATTTGTTGCATCTGCATTACAATCATGTGCATGGCAATTTTCTTAATTGTGACTATCTCTGAGTTGCCACTATATACTTGAGCACAGTCTGGACACAAGCTGAAAGTCCTAACAGTGGAGTGATAATGACATTGAGTGATTGTGAGATCCCACTACTCAACTGCCATGTAATCGTATCTCTCAATGGGTTGTTAATCACACCAGACAATCTGGAACACTGTGGGAAATTAGCATAATGTCTACAGCCTGCTAAAGAGGGACTTTTTTTAACTTCATTAACAGGCATGGAAAACCTGCACTAATCAAGTCGGACAAGTACAAGATAAGCTGCACTAGCCCTTGTCAATGTTCACTAGGTTCTTGGCTTGTAAAACAGTGTTAAAATTAACCTCTGAGGGGGCTTGGCTTATCTCTTAATGAGATGGCTGCCTGACTGTAGCCTTCCGCCGATCCGGGGGTTCTATTTTGTGATTTACACCATAATTATAACAGATCTCGAGATGTAGCAGAAAAATAAGTCCTGGATGAATGCTGAACAGACCATCTACTCACAATTGCTGAACGCTAGCCAGAAACAACATCAGAGCTGATTGCTTGTTTCTCTGCCAGCGTGGTGCACAGTGGCACTTCAGATGGTCCTACAGGCCTCGATGCACAGCAAATTAAAGAGATGTTTGCTGCCCTGATGCAGCGTACATCGGAGGTCACTCCGGCTTTAAATAACACCATGTTGGCCATCCAACAAATGGATGCAAGAATGTGCCACACAGATTCACAAGTTACCCACAACACAGAAGCCATTCATACACTTACCTCTACTGTTCATGATCAACAATGAACCATCCAACTGCTGCAAAGCAGAATCGACAACATGGAAAATAGGAGCCATCACAACTTATGGCTCCTGGGGTTACTCAAGGTTATCAAATGGGGAATCCTTTGGATTTTCTGTATGATGTTCTGCTGAAATCTTTGGCACGTACCTCCTGGCCTAGCGATAGAACAAGCTCACAAGACCCTTAATCCCACTCCCAAACCAGGTGAGAGGCCTGGCGGCTTATGGATCACATACTAAATTTTGCTGACAAGGAATGGATTACCTCCAGGGCTAGGGAGCTCAGGGTCCTTTCATGGTAAGGCCATAACATTTTTATTTTTCAAGATTATGCTCAGGAATTGGTGGCCAAATGGAAAGAATACACTGAGACTCCCACCTGATGCATTCCCTAGGTATCCAATTTTCGTTGCGCTATCCCTCCACAATGCATCTGGAAGTGAACAGAGCTCCTGTCTCCTTCTCCACACCAGAAGCCCTTATGGACTACCTTCACTGCAACTGGCTTCCCTGGTCCAGATCTAACCCTCCGGTGCTCCAAAACAATAATTCAGGCCACTCTAGGGCAAAATGCTTGTTGGGTGATGCACCAAAATTAGGAGAAGATCTCCACTGCAGTTACACATTTCAAGGAGCTGCTCCGGGCTTCCCTGCTAGATCCCGTAAATGCCAATAGTCTGGCTGCCACACCAGAAGAATGCACCCACAGGAATGTAAGACAGAATAAGGTCTTCAGTGAGAAGAGATAACAGGGATCCATGTCTCGAGCCCCAACAGATTTTCCACCCTGAACCGCTTTGCAGCACTGACCCCTGCAGAACTGTCCGAATTCGAGGAGTTTATTGATTATCCGTAGGAGGAGATGGTGCAAGATGCCTCCACTACTGAAGCTGAAATAAAACAATGGACTGTGGAGGAGCCTCCTAACACTGCCTCCCTCAGCCGCAGAGCTCATCACAACCTCTGGATCTTTGCCCAGACAAGACGGCACCTCAATCCTTAATTGTACCAGAGGAACCTCAGGGGAAGACATCGCTGGACCAGACATAGTTAAGTGTCCTTTTGAATATTTTTCTTACAGTCGAGGCAAGATTATGGGCTTAGGAGATACCCAGGTGTTCACTGTTTGTAGTTTCCTGTTAAATTAGTGATTAACGAACGGGAGGTCCATAGTCTCGGCTCCACAACTACCCATTAAAGAAGCTAGGCCCTATGTATTTGTCTGATCATTCAGAAAGGTACCCTTAGGATGCTGTGCACTGCCCAAATATAACTATTGTTGCAGTTGCCCAGTTCTTTACAAAGTTATGTCACTTTTGGTGTATTATTCCAAGTGCCTCTTGAGGAGGGCAGAAAGAGGGGAATCTATTGCAAGGGCATATTAAAGGGTAAACGTAATAGGTTGTCCTCCTCTTTTTCTTTTTCTATGTGATAACTGGTTCACCAAATTACCAGTGTATTCCCTCAGGATTGAGGGATCTCTGGCAACATATACTACATTGATGCTGTGTGCCACAACGTTGACCTCTTCCTTCTTCCCTACCCCCCCCCCTTAAGGATAGGTGACATGCCAGGACACTGAGAGAAATGACATGAATGTAATTTTACAGCTAATCATTCACTCTGTATTTATGAATGCTACACCACTACTCTCATGTGTTCTGTGGGTGAGTGGCAACCTGTGGTGTGCTCATTCAACAGAGTTTATTCCCCAGGCAGGGCATGGCCTAGTTTCGTCAGCCATAGGTACCCTGACACTTCCAACATTTTCTGAGGTGAGAGATCCTCCTTTTCAGTGGATCTCTTATCCAATCACCCCAATGGAAGGGTGGGAGGGCCTGAGAGGATCATGTATCCTTGGCATGCTAAACTGACATTTCCACTCTGCAGCCAGGTGCAATACTGTAAATAGTTCGTGCTATTTTACTGTTGTTAGGTTACTATTTTTTATATGCTGCAATATATTTCCTTATGGAATACACAGCTTATAAGGTGTTTTCAGTTGTTGCCCACAGGTCCTTTTGGCCCAAGGCATGTCCTGGTCAGCAATGTCCTGCCTCACCTGTCCTGGAGCCCTTAACCTGGCCTTTGCTCTCACTGGCTGATTTTGCTATATCCTTAATGATTTTCCTTTGATCACTTGACTATGGCTGGCATTCCTTTTGCCACCTGGAACATCAGGGGGATAAATACTCCTATAAAACAGTAAAAGGTATTGATGCAGCTGAAGAGAGTGAAGGCTCAGGTTGCCTTCCTGCAAGAAACAAAATTAGCCAGGCAGGACCATGCATACCTGGTGAGAGACTGGGTGAGAAAGGAGATTCATGCTAGTGCACCTGTGAAGAAAAGAGGTCTGTTTATCCTGCTGCACAAATCCTTACCCTGGTCTGTTTTGCACAGGAAGTCTGACCCCCAGGGCAGATGGGTTTTAGCCTAGTAGATACACCAACCGGCCACATTCTTTTGATGAATATTTATGCCCGAACAAAGATGACCCACCTTTTCTGGACTTATCAAGCAAAACAGAGGCATGAGTGAGCCAGATATACCTATTATGATGGGTGGAGGTTTAACCTCACGCTGGTTGTGGTCCTGGATAGGAACAACCAAAGTAAGGAAACACACACCAGAGGTGTGCATGCGGTGTTGCGGTTGAGTTCTGAATTCCAGTTAGTTGACATTTGGTGCCTCACCCACTCCAAGGAACAAGACTATACCTTCCAGTCAGGGGTCCATGGAACCTTCAGTAGGTTAGATTTCTGGTTGATCTCTCAAATCCTAACATGATCCATCCTTCACACCAGAATTCTGCCTACTATTATTTCAGACCATGCCCCTGTCCAACTGTTACTTTCCATAGGTGTCTCATCTCCCCGGTTTCCCACTTGGAGCCTTGACTCTCTCCTCATACAGGACCAACAATTTATAGAGTAGGTGAAGTCTGAAATCAGACTGTTCCTACAGGACAACCCTACTCATGTTATCTCTGCCTCAAACACTTGGGAAACATATGAGGCATATATGAGGGGGAAAATCATGAGTTACGCAGCACACAGAAGGAAGAATAGAGAGTGGGAATTAACTGAGCTTCAGGGGGAACTTGTCACTGCTGAAAAGACCTTTAAGACTATGTCCCACCCTACCCACCACTCTGCCTGTGGCTGACAGGTTCTCTCACTTCATATGAGAATAAAATAACTCCTGTCACGGAAGGCCAACCTGGCTATGCTTCAAATATGGCATGTCTATTGGGAAGGGGGGGGGGACAAAAGTGGGAAAATACTAGCATTTAAACACCAGAAGCAACAGGCAAATAGGTAAATCATAGGGCTTAGAGACCCCACATCTAGGGAGGTAAAAACCAAACCCCATCAGGTGAATGAAATCATGGCAACATTCTACTCATAGCTGTACACCTCATTCAGAGCTGAAACCAATTCTGACACCCGTAAGTTCCTAGATTCCATATCCCTCCCCAAACTATCAGCAGCCCAAAGTTCAGCCCTTGAGATTCCCTTCTCCTCTGAAGAGATATCGACAGCCATACTATCTCTCAAAAAGGCAAAGGACCCAGGAGGGGATGGCTTCCCTGTGGATTTCTTGCAAGCCATGGCACCCTTGATTACCCCATTGCTTTGCCAGGTGTACACTGAATCCATAGAGATAGGTATGCTACCTCGCACTCTCCATGCAGCAATAATAACTGTTCTCCCCAAAAAAGAAAAAGACCCCAAGGAGGTGGCCAGCTATTGCCCCCTATCTCCAATGAACTCTGACAGTAAGGTTTATACCAGAGTTTTGGCCAACTTACTAAATCCTCTCTTACCCTCTCTGATCCACCCATCCCAAGTTGTATTTATACCAGGAAGATACAGCATTGACCATATCTGAACGCTTCTCAATCTCATTTATCTGGTGAAGAGATCAGATACTCCAGCAGAAGCCCTGGCCATTGATTCTGAGAAGGTGTTTGATTCAGTGGAATGGGACTACCTCCATACTGTCTTAGAACACTTTGGATTTGGACCCCATTTTCAGGCTGCCATCATGGCTCTCTACACTTCTCTTCAAGCACGGGTACTCACCAGCTCAGCCCTATCCACTCCCTTCCCACTCCAGAGGGAAACCAGGAAAGGATACCCCCTTCCCCCCTCCTATTTGTATTAGCTGTCAAACCCCTTGCCTCTACAATATGGCAGGACCCACAAATCAGGGGATATAATTGGAGAAATCTCACTTCTCCACGCTGATGTATAGTGATGATATGTTGGTCCTTCTAGAGGATGAACAGTATTCAATCCCCTCCCACTGGCCCTTCTGAATCATTCCACTTGCATTTCTGGGCTCAAAGTCAATCAAAACAAAATGGAGATGCTTCTCCTTAATTCAAAATGTCATCCACAAGTATCCCCCATTCTGATCTTAAGTAGTCACAAGATTCCATCACATACCTGGGTATCAGGTGGGGGCTAATACTGACAAATTGTGGGATAACAATCTGAGCCCATTGATATCTGACTGTAAAGGAGAACTGGAGTGTTAGAATCTGCTATGTCTCACCATGGTTGATAAGATTGCGCCTTTAAAATGTCGATGGCTCCAAGTTTTTTTTCACTTGATTTCGAACATCGCCCACTCTGGTACCGGAAGCTGGATGGGATGATTGGTTCCTTTTGTGGGAGCCAGTCACCCTCAATAGTTGGAACTCACTTAGTGCACACTGATCTCAAATGGGCTGGGGACTACCCTGGATGGAAGACTATAAACTAGCCTATCACTGCTCTCAAACCTTGAAATGGTTTCAATCCCATTAGAATAGATCCCCCAGTGGCTAGAGATAGAACAGAAAATTGCAGATGCCCCTATGTTGGCCTCCTTACTGTGGGCAGACAAACCATGTGTTTTTCCAACCCATCCCACCCTAGGACCCTCTACCCAGTACTGGAAGACATTGCACAAAAAACTGGGAACCTCTCCCTACTCTTTGTCCTATACCCCACTATGGCATATCCCTCTATTAAGATAAGGGGTTCCCCAATACTATGGCCAAAATGGAAGAAGAAATGCATTCCCTTCCTCAGAAACCTGATGATTCCCAACACTAGAGTGGTGGACACTTTTCAGAACTTGAAACTTCAGTAGTCATTACCCAGATCTGACTTCTGGAGGTATTTACAGATACGGGAAGCTGTTAAAGTCCTCCTCCCCTCTGTCTCAAGCCCCATTAAGGCTCCCTTTAAACTTAACTGTTGGCTTCACCTTCCAAAAAGGACGGCAGGGGTAATTTATGCTACAGTATGGAATGCCCTGTCAAACTCATCACTTTCATAAAAAAAAAAAAGTGGGAAAAGGCCCTAAACAAACAGCTCTTGGACCCTGAATGGGCTGAGTGTTGGAATACAAGGCACACTGCCTATAGAGATGCCAGAAGCAGACTAATACACAATAAAATACTACTGCACTCTTGGTATAGGACCCCTGTAATATTAAAGAAGGCTAAGCTAATGATGGATGATCATTGCTGGTGTTGCCAACAACCTGGAGGGGATCTATTTCGTATTCTCTGGCAATGTCCTCTCATCTCCCCTATATGGCTAAAAGTGTCACAGGAGGCCAGAAGGATTCTCCATCACTCAATACCTCCTCTAGCCCCTCCGCTACTGTTTGGATTAAGGTCAGAGGCCCCATACCTTATTTCTCATGAGTTTAGGTGCCTCATGTTGCTCAGCATGCATGTCAAATGTATCATTCTTAGGAACTGGAGCAGCCCTACCACTCCCACTATTACCAATATTTTCTCAGCTCTCACTGTAGTACATAAATTGGACAGATGCTCTTATTTGGTACTCGGGCAGGTAGAGAAATTCCAAATGTGTCAGGCACCCTACATGGCATGCCTGGCTCGCAGGGCTGGAATAGGTTGAGGTTATTTCAATATTAGTTGGATTATACTCTAACAGCAATTGATTATATGGTTACTGACTTCTCTCCTTGAAATAGATATGTAAGCAGCATTTTTTTTCTTTTCATTTTTTCTGCAAAGATGTTTTGTATATAGTTGATAGTGGATAACCTTTGTTTTTAATTTTAGCTGGACAAGTCTCAGCTGGTCAGGCTCCTTTTAATTCCCTAATATCACTGTTTTTATTTGGCTGTGTTTACTTTGTGTTGACTGTCTTTTTTCAGATTCGACACCAAGAATGACCACTGGAAGGCATAGCTTTCTGAAAACCTTAAGTCTTGACTTTGTATCAGCAGCAGTACCTCCTACTTGGTCGGGGTTGCCCATGCTGCAAGATTAGGTAGGTGCCTGATCCCCGAAATAGTAATTGAATTACTGTCACTGTTTCCTTTCTGTTAATTTTTGGCTGGTTTCCTTTTACATGGTGTCATTTCCCCGGGAGGTCCCACTGTATGTGTCTTTTACATATTACTGTGCCAGCATGCAGTTCTGTATGTAATACTGCTGTGTTATCCTTCTTATGTGTTTTTATGTTGTATGTGTGTTATTTTCTCCTTGTTCTTTTTCTTTGAAAAAACAATAAAACATTTAGCTAAAAAAAAATCAACCCCTGTAGTATACAGTACAATCTGAGCACATTCCTAAAAACAGCTTAAGTAGGTTCAGTGTCATACAAATGGTTTCATACATTTTCATTTATAGTAAAAGTGCCATAACATACAATAGTATTAGCACAGAGGGATCCTGTCATTGTCACTGTCACTGATTTGAACTATTCCTGTCTGTTTTCAACAGGTGCCACAGAAACTGGAACAAGTGCCACTACTTGCATCTGCAATCTCACCACCACCAGCCCTCCAGTAGCGGGACCAAGTACTAGCAGTGGTGAGCCCATGTCTGGTAAGCTCATTGTATTGTAACAAAATGAATGTACTGATGAAAAAGTGAGTGAAAGGATGTCGTTTATGTGTTGCACCACATCTAATCACATGAACCTTGCCTGCATCCCTGCACCATAGTCAAAAGGTGCCACCATAAAAAGTTTAGATCTGCTGTGTTGTAAAGTTGAAGTGCTGCCAAAGAACAACTGAGCACCTGACCCTTTCCCTCATCCTGGTGCAGACTAACTACACACATTCCTCAAGGGTCTCCCTTGTATAAATCATGACATATTAAGTCAGGTGAACCTACAGTACCGCCTTTGCAATCCATGTAGCAGGGTGGTTGTGCTATGGGGGGAGCATTCCTGTTGCAGTAAGAGGGTGTGGAGCCAGCTCAACATCTTCATGAGCATGTAGAGAACATCATTTGGTGGTCAGCTAGTCAACTATCAAATGTTTATAAGTTCTAAGTCGTCATAAGATACCAGATGACAAATGTTGAAATTGGTGGTGCCTTTTCAGTCTGGTGCAGGTTATGCACCTGTGCTTCCATGGTTGCTTCAATAGGTGGCCACTGTATCCATGACCAATGCCATACCACTTTAAGAAGCGGCATAGTCTTGACCACCCAAAGAAATGTGTTGGAATGTTGCAGAATCATTACATGTGATGGCCGTGCCCCTGTCACTAAAGTGCAGCACTGCACTAGGCACTGCTGCTGGCAGTGCTACATCTGATTAATTTACTCCCCTAGTGGAGTGTGTGGTGTCATCTACAGAATGTTGAACAGTAAATGGCTACTGGGTTGAGGGTGGGTGTGGCCTGATCACAGCCTGAAGAGTTATGACACAGACTGATCAAACTGTGACAATGACATAGAAGGGCTATCGCATGGCATCAGGTGAATATCTGGAACTAGTCAGCAGAAGCTGCTGTCAGAGTGAGAGGGTACTGTTGCCATCACTGGGTGTGGTTAGACAAGAAGACTTTAATTGTGATAGGAAATTATGTTTGTACCAAGTTGTATTTGGATGTTAGTAACCAGGTAAGTAAGAGGGCCATTGTGCACTTCTGAAGTAGACTAATCACAACTGTTTTACCTGGTGGAAAACACGAAGGTTGAGTATGTTGCTCCAGGCATGCCAAACAATGTGCAACTGGAAGCTGTCAGAGTGTGAATGAAACCCCAGCCAAGAAAATGCACTGGACGTATCATGCACATTTATCACAGCTGAACCATTGATAATAATCACTTGTAAACCCTTTACCTTTTTCTTCTCTGCAAGTCAATGTCAATCAGGTATTGTGATAAAATGGTTCACATAACAACAAGCAACTTGTTACTGGTGTCAGCTTGGCTCAGTTGGTAGCACATCTGCCTCAGTGACACAAGGTCATGGGTTCTAGTACCATTCCGTGATTTGGATCATACCTAAATGCTGGCACCTGAGTGCACTATTGGGGGGTGCTGTACAATTGTGGTCGGGTGTGCCATCCTTTGGATGACACGTTAAATTGAGGTCCCTTCTACCCCATCCTGGTGCTGTCCTGGTGGGTATCCAGGTGGAAGCAAAAGAACCCTAGACACTCTTCACAGAGTAGGGGACATTCCCGGTGTCCTGTCCAATATACCCCTTCCCATAGAACTAGTTGATGCAATTGTCCAAGGTTGTATGTGGGTGCTGATGTGCGATATGGCTGTCACTACACATTTAATCACTTCACTATCAGTCTAGCATTGCTTGCAAAGTGCTTTGGGATAGAATGCATATGAAAGTGCCTTATCAGTTTTGATTCTTCGTCTTCTACTTGTTGATTAATTCATCAGCATAAGCAGTGTTTGTCTGATCCTTGTACTATATAAATACTGCATTGTTTGTTTTCAGTTGAAGCGGCCTCTGACTATAGCCCACTGCTGTTTCATTCCCTATGCCAAGCACATGACAGAACCTGTGAGAAACACCAACACATGTCATCCTGATTATAACACTCTCTGCAGTGTCCACTTACAAAGACCTATTGAGGAGGGCAGATAGCTACACGCTATATATGTATCAGCGGACACTGTTTAGTATCCTGAATGAGTACTAGGTCTGGTTGACAATGCATATTGTATGAGGCTCTGGATGGTCCACCACTACACATGTAGTCACCACACAGGATGGAAAGGAGGGTTCATCATGGTTACTGTCGGTGATATCACAGACATGCACCTAACAGACAAATACAAATTCCCATTGTAGAAATCTGTAAACATGTTGGTAAAATGTTATCAACTAGATGGGGGTGGAGGAGAAAACACCAGGTATGTGAATGTCATTGGTGGGGGAGGTCCTTTCAATGGATGGTATACCTTAGAGAGACAGAGGTTAAGACACCGATGAGAGACAGGCAGCTTACCAGAGCATGTTTGTGATGAAATATTGCTTAAGCGTCAGGTTTCACATGCTGATGTGCTTCATACTTCCTATCCTCAGTGGGATGTTGTTGGGGGTGGTCCAACCTGCACAGCAGGGACCAATGAGAGCAGGCATGGCAAGGGCCCAGCCTGGTGGCAACCATCACCAGACAGTTAGGGCACAGTGAGGTTATACAATGCTCTGACAGAGCTCTGTACCACTTTTACTGATGATTTCATTAATTTGACACTTACACAGTTCCATCTGTTCAAACTCCATATTTCTTCCTGTACAACAGATGACACTGACACATAGCCAATACTGGTGATGGGCCCAGAGAGAGGCACACCATGGAAGACCAGCAGTACACAGTTCTCAAACCGTGTGAAGAGAATTCAGTGGGAACTGCTGAAGCTGGCAGTGACAGAAAAGCAGCAGCAGCAAAGAGCTGAGATGGTCACAGGGCCCATGCCCTCTGTTGCACCACCAGCTGCCAAAGAAGCCACCCCAGCACCACAGACACCACCATCTATATGGCAGAAGGACATTCATGCTATCCACATGGACATTAAGCACCTCAAAAAAAGGGTGGTGGCAATGCAGGCCACCCTTGCCCTAGTGGAGGCTAACCAGCTGCTCCTGTTGTGCCATTGAAAATAACATTCTGGCCAGAGGTTGCCAAAGCCTAGGCCTTCAACTGGCAAACATTGATGACTGCCAGATGTTCCTCTACACTTACTGTGCACAATTCCAATCTGTAGATAGTTAAATATTTTGTTCCTGAGTTGACTGTTGTTGCTGTTCTCATTGTACATAGTTTTGTTTTCTGATTCTTGTTTTATACTGTAGTTTCCTTTTGTTGTGCTTTGTTGATGTTCTGTTCTTCATATAAATAATTTCTTGTTTCACACAACAATTTCTTGTCATTTGTGTCTTTATAGAGTGTGTGAAGGTTTACAACAGTTCAATGAACAATTCTGACTGCTGTTCAGGACTCAGCATTAACCTTTTTTTGCAGTACCAAGCAGGACAATTTGATTAGTCCTCTCCCAAAAGAAATGTTTCACGATCTACATGCTCACTTGATACTGTATGGATTTAGGACTTGGTTGAAAAAAGAAAATTATTATGTACTTACCTGGGCAAGAGATGCACACCATGAAGCCACAGGGTTGGTGGACTAAGGGAGGATTCCAGCAGCAACAGGAGTAGCAGCAGCATTCCCAAAGCCTGTAAAAAGGAGCATAAGAAAAACAATTACTTTTAAAAATAGTACACGAGTCAGCATCACTCACTCAGTACACAAAAACAGAAATTGTTACTACTCATCTGTCTAGCAGTGAAAGGAGATAAGATGTGTCAAAGTGGATAGCATGATAGTCAGAGTACTGGGGTCAGTGTTGGGCAAGTTCATTTTTCTATTACTTTCTATTACTTTTGAAAACCTGTTCCAGGAAGCTCTGTGCAGTCACTAGCAAGGATGGAAGTACTGAAAAGTAATACACCTTACAGTTGCAATACCTTATGTCTTTTTATACAAGAGAAATACATAACTGTAACTAATTACAGTTATTTGAAAGTAACTAGTAACTAAGCTATTACTTTCAAAATGTAATCTGTTATAGTTGTTATTTTGTATAAAAGAAATAAGTAACTATAATTGTAAGGTGTATCTACTATTTACTTCTTTGTCCTTGCTAGAGCATTGCACAGAGCTTCCTGGAACAAGTTTCCAAATGTAATAGAAAAGTAATAGAAAAGTAACTTACCCAACACTAACCGGGGTCTATAGCAGTAACTACTCTCCTGTTATTATGATGCTGCACTTCATGCAAACATATCGGCCACAGCAGATCACTATGATTGGCTTGTCTTCTCTTCCATCAGTGTAGCAGAAATATGTAATGAACTCAACATCACAGTAGTCAGATCATAACATGCAGTCATGCAGTGTCCTGATATGATCACATCATCTTGTGAGGCCACATTGTCATTCTTTTCTGTGTCATGGTGTAGCTCCCGTCCTGTTGTTGCTCTTCTGCAGAACTTAGATTTATTTTTCATCTGATTTTGCAGTCCAAAAATCAAATAATGCTACCATTTCTACATGTATATGCCACTGTTAAGAACACTGTGCATAGCAGCAAACATAAATTTTGTGGTGAGGTTGTTTCACTCGGAGGTACATCAGCAGTTGCATACCTCAACACACATAGCCCCCTTGGGCAGTGACACTGTTATTCTGACTTTCTGGAAGGCACAGTGATCCTGACAGAGTCTGCTTGTTATTCATGGCTTTACTGTTGCTGCTTGAATGAGGGTACATTTGTCACTCCAAGTGATGTGACACAGTATCAATAGATTATTTATGCAGACAGTGCAAAATGCAGTACATGTTCTTATCTCTATGCTGAGTCTATTTGGTATGAAATGTTGAAAGGGAGTGGAGGCAATACTGACAGATGTGACAGGTGACTTTGTGGGTATTGTTTAACATGGTGGTGTCTTGATCATCACTCTTATAACTGTTTATAACCATGTAGGTCAACACTTTTACTCCCAACAGAAGCCATTTTGTGGTCATCATCATCATCGCTATTATGTGGTGCGAGAGTTTTCTTTTGGGGAAAGGGTTGCTCTGGGCAGTGGCCAACTTGGCCACTTAACAGGGTTAACATTACAGAACAAGACCAATGTCCACAGCAATTATTTTATTTTTTTACACTTTTCTGGGAGGGAGGCCTAAACCGTGGCTAATGGGGATACTTGTAAATGCTCACCATTACAGGACAAGAACAATGTCTGCAGCAATTTTTTTTTCATCTTTTCTTGGGGGGGGCTAAACAGCTGACAACTAGGACACTTGTAAATACTGCAGTGTTATAACTACAGAAATGCAGGTAATGTCAGTGTGAATGTTCAGCATTAATCAGGATACAGTAATCATTTGCTTATCACCAACTTTTTTTGTAACACAGAAGTTGATGACGTATGCATTGCACACACTGACTCCTGGTGCCTTGCTTCTTTTTTCTGGTAATGTAACTGCAGATACAAACAGGTATCAGGGCACCTCGCAGAACAATTTCTGCGCACACCACCCACACATGAGTCTCCTACTCAGGAGAACTCATATCCCTCAGTTTTGTCTTCATTATCAGATGGTGTTGTCACACTCTCCTAACACTCTGATGAGTCCTGCTGTGCACCACCTTCTTCAGCAGGATCATGGAATCTTGCAGCTGATGACAGAATGTACTGCTTGGGGAGGAAATATGAGTTCATTTTCACAAAAGTTAGGTACTCAACATTCCTATCAGACAAATGGCTTTGGCAGTCAGCCACAGTTGCACCTGCAGCACTGAATACCCTTTCTGAGCTTACACTGGCACAGGGGCAGGTGAGGCAGTCAGTGGCAATAGCTGCAAGCACAGACCAGATTTCAAGTTTACTTCACCAATGGTCCAGGGGCTCATCATCAATGATGAGCTGCTGTAGTCATCAGATATGATGGCACCATATGTTGCCCTCAGGAGGCTGGCCGTAGAAACACCAATGTCCTTCAGCATAGCCCAGAGAGCATTTGTGCCACCAGTGCTACATGATGGTGAGGGTGCAGATGCAGACACCATACTGGAGGAGGAGAAGGATACTGTCTGAGTGGCTGATGCTGTTGCTCATTCAGGTTTGTCTATAGCTACCGATATTTTCACTCTTTGTTCTGAGTGACTCATCCAGTTTTCTACCTTGCCTCACATGATCACAATATAGTGATCAAGATCAACCTTCCCACCTGGAAGAAGTAACATCATGCCATGCTTGTACCTGGGATCAAGCAGGGTTGCCAGAATGTAAGCTTCAAAGGTGTTAATGTGACTCACCCTGGGATCATCATCACACAGCTGCATGATGCAGTCAGCCAGCTCTGCTCCAACCAAGTCTGCTGCCACTTCAGATTTCCCCCTTGCATTGACAAGTGCCTGGTGGAGTACACCCAGCAATGGCATCACCTGGTTCAAGCATGTTTTCTTAGTGCTCAACCTGTGTCACCTGTTCAAGTGGATGGAGAATTTGGATTGCACTATTCAGCAACATCCACTGTGATGGACTCTGTGACATGGCTGGACTGTACTTCCTGATCATGCATATGCATTACATCTCATTGATCAGCTTGTACTGCTCAAACAGCATCTCAAGCATATAGAGTGTGGAATTCCAGCATGTCACCACATCAAGCTTCAGGTGGTGCCAACTTTATTGGCTTTCTGTAGTATCTGAAGCGCTGATCTAGCCAGTGCAGAGTGACTGAAATGGCTGCAGATTTTGTGGCTGACAGCCAACATGCTACTCACTGCTTTGTGCTCCAAAATGCCCTCACAATGAGGTTCAGGACATGTGCAAAGCAGTGGATATGATAAAACAGCCATCAGTTATTGTTTTAATGGCATTCCGTGCATTATCATTAGCAATATACCAGCCTGGAATCCATGTGGCTTTATTCAGTACATAATGGCCTCATTGATTTGGGTGAGAATTCTCTCAGATGTATGTAACCCATACATACTCTGCATAGATAATGTGGCACGCTGTTGAGGACCACCACTAGTACTGCTGCCACTAGTCAGGGGGCAAGTAGATGAGGTGCAGGGGTGCAAGGCATATACTTTAGAAAAACAGGCCCAGTGTGCAGTAATGTACATAGAACCAATACCCGATGATGGGCCACTAGCCCAGATGTCTCTTGTGAGGTGGATGCTGGCTACTGAAAAGTGGGACACAGCATGGGACACAATGCATGCCAAGTAATTATAAATGATAGGAACAGCCTTAGTGATGAAGTGCGACTGAGTACTTTGCATTTAGGAGCAGACTTTTTCATTAGTTCCCTAAACTCTGGATTCTCAACAAATGAGAATGGCAAAAGGTGTGCTGCCAGCATCTTTACAACAGTCATGTTCAGCTCTTTTGTCACTTGGTGTTTACGATGATATTTTGTGTGTTTTGTTAAGGCCAATCTAATATCTGGTTGCTTCAGCCTTAGAGTGTGCTGCACTGTGGAGGGTATTGTGGCTCTGCCAGGTATGGTTTTGCTGCTTTGGCTGCCTTGTCCGCCAGTAGGGACACGATGAAAGAAGCTCTCTATTCATGCAGTGGATGGGTCAGCTTGACTACCTCCACTTGTACCTGCACGTCTAGGGGTGGAACACAATAAAGGGTTAAATGTTACCACATCATCACCAGGATAGAGACTCTCTCTTTCAGAGTGTGCTGAACTGTCAGAACTGTGCAAGGATGACAATTACTTATGCTGTATCCAGCGAATGGACTGCTTACATTGCATATGGCTATGCATATTAGTCATCCCATAGTGTGCCTGGCTTACTTCTGCTAATTTTGGACCTGCAGATGTTGCACACAGCCACACTGTCATCACATTTATCAATTACAAAAAAAAAAATTCAATACAAGTGAGTGTCCACCGACACACCAGATTGTCCTGGGTGGTGCAGATGGGGTGTGTAAAATGGTTTTCCTTTGCTGTTCCTACTTCTGCTGCTGTTGCTGCTTATCCCTATATCCCATTTTTTCCACTTGCTGTCCCTTTACCCTAACATGTTGCTACTTGGAAAGGGTGTAACAGGGATTGCTTGACCTTTACCACATGACAGTTGTGGGTTCTGCTGCGGAAAGGGTGGCTGCCAACTAGGGTCTCGTGCTGGGTCATCCTCAACCTCACCCACCTCATCACGAGTACCCTCACTGCATTGTAACATTTCCAGCTGTGGCAGTAAGGACTGACTGTTCTCCACCTCCTCTTCCTTAGTAACCTTCTTTGCCACATGAACAGTAGCAGTAACAGGCTGTTTAGTCTGAGGATGTTCTTCCTCCTCATACTCTGTCTGAAGGACTCTATGCTTACAATCCTTCTCCATTCCACCCACAGTAAATAGTCCGCAACCCTTAATGTCACTGTCTCACTGTCATACTGCCTGCCACTGGACCCAAACCCTCGTCACTTCTAGTCCCTTGCAGCAGCTCTTTACTCAACTCCTGGGTGTCCTGTGACTCTGACTGTTCAGTCTGTTTCTTCTCCAGAGGGACACTGTAGTCACACAGTAGCACATTAACGACATGGCAGTCTTTTTGACTATTTTAATGCTGAGCAACAGCTGATCTGGAAGTGGCAGTACTGTGCTACAGCCCAAAGAAGCTGGAAGCTTTTATTCCAACTGAAGCTGACACTGGCACAGCATGTGGTATGGCTGGAAAATACACTTCCACTGCAAGTTGTAGTGCCAGTAACAGTGCTGCTCCTACTAGCACCTTCCCCAGCACCCTTTCCACCTCCTCATGACACCCTTCCGACAGATCCACTACCAACAACACTTTTTCCACATCCTCCACACTTTTCCTTGCCTAACATGGTATACTGTCTATACTTTAATTGGTCTCTAAATACAAACAAGTATTCAAAAACAAAGCAGCACTACTGCAGACTGCAGAACAAGGACCAACAATATAGGATGTAATCAAAAATCAGCAGAACTGCTGTAATCTCTTGCCCCAGCACTCCAGCTAGAAATACCAGCACTTTATTTCTTCTAGTAATCAAGAAAATTTGCAGATTTTTACTCAGAAAGTCTGTTCTTTGGAGCAGAACAAACAGAGCTCTTCCCCCTTCAGAATTCACTTCAGAAGTGAGTAGCTATGCACTAAGAAATGTGTGCCGTCAGGTGATTATTCCCTTTGCACCCCGTGTGACTGCAGAGCTGCAAAGCATGTGATTAGAGCTAACTGTTGTGTAATTAGACCTTTTTGTTGAATTACTATGCTAAACTATGAAATTTAGTGTATAGCGTGGAAAAAGCAGTAATGCAATCCTTGGGTTCTGCGTAATTCAAAAGAAAGAAACTCGCAATAAAACCAGGAAAGGAGGAAAACATTAAACAATTAAAAAACAAAGAAAAGGTTAATTGCTGAGACCAGAGTAAAGGTAGCCTACAGGTTGGGTGTGTTAGATTCAGTTTGTGAGCTTAAAATTTACAATACCACCTTCAGAAAATGAAATATGGCCATACATTGATGATGGAAAAATAAATATAGAATTACATTGAAAACTGTGGATAATTGAATTATACAGTGGAATAGGTGACAAGACAATTTATTTACACATTTTTGACTAAGGTTCTACAGTTAGTCCTTAATAACACAGTATGATGCAAAATGAGCTGTAAATTTGCATAAGTTTGGAATTTAGCCATAGGCGAAAGTGTGACAAATTCTGTGAAAGTTTTGACATTTTGTGGAACTTCCACAAAGGTGGAATGCACAACTTCGCCCACTTCTAGCATGGATCTTATATGGATGCCCCTTTCATTCGGGGGTGAGGTCTGCTGGATAACTACCAAACACAGCACATCTAATTATGCCCCACTTTTGGAGGGTTTGGATCATCACTAGCGTAGCTCTATCATTGCTCCTGTGGGGAGACTGGTATGGGCCCTCATGCCCATAAGCTGGTTGGGTCTCTGATGTTCCTGTTGCTGGGACTAGGATGGTCTGCCACAGTGGTGAGAAGCTAGATTATTCCTGACACTCCTGCAGGGGACTGCCATTGGTCACCTTGATGGCTGGCTGCTGGTTGGACACTGACCCCCCACCTCTGGTCCTTGTGCATCTCCTCTGAATGCTGACTCACAGATATTCCTCAATTAGCCTATTCATTTCAATGGGCCATTCATTTCAATGTTATCTCTTTAATTTATAACGACGATTTTGGAGGGATTTGAATGTTGACACCCATTGTGGTCCTGAGGGCGGTTAAAAAAGACCTTGACAGAAACAAGTAGGCCACAATATTAAATATTATATATATATATATATATATATATATAGAGAGAGAGAGAGAGAGAGAGATAAAGTTATGAACATTGCTATGTTACGAAACTGAGAGACAGATGAACCATGATGAGGGACAAAGGTGGTGACAGTGGCAAACCAGCTGCCAGCTGCCAAGGGGAACAGTGAGAGGAGCTGTACTGGCAACAATACAGTTCATTCTCTTTAGAAGAATGAGGCATCCTTAGAAGTGTTATGTTTGGCAGGATTCAACCCCCTCAGGAGAGAGGGCATCAATATAAGCCTCGATTGGTGGTAGTCCCTACCACCCCCTCAAGAGAAGGGGTATGCATATACTGTAGGATCCATACTTGATGGTGGTCCAGCAACCCCCCTTGTGAGAGAGAGAGGCAATCATATAGTAGCCAGGCTGGTTGGTGACTATAGGCTCTGTCTCCCTCCCACAAACCATAATAACTAAACAAACAACTGGACCCACCTGTCCAGCCATTTCTGCAGTATAAAGGATCATTCAGTTCTCCCCCTTCCATTTTCACCTGTCTCCTCATTATTCATGCCATGTTTGAGTATAAAAACAAGTCTTATGGCCCTTGCAGTTTGTGCATACACCAGGTGTACACATCATGAGTGTATCTAAAAAATATTGATGACTAGTGCAAGTCATTATTATTACCATCTGTGGTGGGTGCATTGTGTCATTATCTGCCATGCATGTGTTGAAAACAAGACGAAAGGAACAGGAGGAGAGAGGGGTGCAGACATGAAGAAAGAAGCAGATAAATGTTCTAATATTCAAGTTCCAGAAAGTACAAATTCTGTATGTGAGTTTGGTTTAGAAAAACCTGGTCATGGTGGGACAGGGACTTGGAGTGAATGCATGTTTGAGGGGCTTCAATGACAAGGGAAGTATAGCCAATGATACCATGGTTCTTTAATGTCCAGAAATCCACTAGCTGGTGATTTCCACTGCAGTACAAGCAATCGTTTCCTGCTAGTCATCAAGTACATCTGGCAATAAACTCACACAAAGCAATCGAGAACATCTGCTCTACCTCTTCATTCTTCAAGGCTTCCAGTTTAAATTCAAAGTGATTCATCCAGAAATGTAAAATCTAGCCTAAAATCATCTTATATTTGCTTCCCAATTCTGTAAAGTCCCTCCAAATGTTTCTGCAGTACACATGCGCTCAGTCGCTATCATTTAGATAATGACCTGCTGAGGTGGTGAGAGGAGGGTCTGTGTCATTCGCCATATAAGGCTTTGCCTAATGATGTCCACTGACTTTGAAGATGGAGTTAGGTCTTGGACTGGGAATGGAGAGAGCTGGATGTTGAGTTGGTGGGCCAGAAAGATTCAAAGTTATATAATGGTGATTGGGTGTGTGGGGACCACTGTACCACCAGGGACTGTTTCTGTTTACTAAAGGGATCAGGGCAGGAGAGGGGTGCTACGGGAATACTAGGGGCAGTTGTTTTTTATTATGGGGATCAGAGGGGAGGGGGTTCCACTAGATGATTAGGGTTTATACATTATGGAGCATGAACCAGCTGAAGGTGGGTGCAACAATCAAAGTTCTGAACAATGCTTTTCTGTATACAGTTGCATAGAGGCATCACACAGAGCTGCAACTGGCCACATAATAACATACAATATTTCCCTGCATGGTATGTTTCATCAACGGTGATTAGCATGCCAGCCACATTGTATGGCATCCAGGAGCAAGGGCACTGACCCATTTGGAATGTGTTATCCCCCTTTGGTCTTGGTCATCTGTTGCCAGCAGGTGGCTATAGTGTGCATATGCACTGTGTGCAATGCTACCACAGCCCAGTATTCATACAGACAGCACAATAAAGACAGGGTATACTGCCTGTATAAATATACCTCCCTGATGGGCATATGCTATTTCATGCATGGCACTATGGTTTGTATGATCCAAATCAGTGAGTCTGAATATACCGCAGGGGTCCTAGACTAAAAACTACTTATAGTCTCAGTTGATTATTTTTGTATCTCTATGTCTTTGGATAAATCAATAAACTAAACTAAACTTCTCTAAAAACAGAGGACATGCCAAATAAATGTTCAAAGTTCAGTTGCAGAACATGTTCTAGAATCAGTTGGATTTTTGTACTGTTTAACTTATACAGTTGAACTACATGATAACTTTCTTTTACTGTTCAGATTTGCTCAGAACCTTGTGTCTTAAAAAATAGAATTAAGGGCTTATAAGAGCACATCCCGCCATTGATATCTAATTTTTATTTTAATACATCTGCTGGGTTTTACAAGTGCAGTATCACTAATGTAACATGGTGTTTTACAAAACCCAAATTATAGTAACTAGAAGAGGTAAACATAATTACAGGACACACTGTCAAATCATAGGATACATTTTGCCTAAGGATTTCAGCATTAATCATCAGCAGCATGAGTGTAATAACATCAAAATTGTTGGTTGAAAACTTATAATCTAACTTGTACAGCTTGAAGATACTTTTGAAACAACCTTGTACCTGCCACAGCATAATGTTAAGGGCTTATAAGCTCCTACATATATTACCATTTATAGTTCTGTTCTTACCAAAGTATAATTAGAGGGATTTAAAATTTATAGACGTGATCTTTGATCAGGCTCTACCCAAATGAAAAACTGTTCGACGTTACATTAGAATGTTATTTGAAGAGCAATTAAGTGGTATGAAGGGTCCACGGTAATGATGACTTTACAATGCGTAAGTACTGCCATTATACTAGAAATGTAACTTTATTTGCTATCTCAGCTCTTGAAGCAACAAAATTATATAATATGGTACCTCCCAATATAATGATGAAACAGTAGGATTAACTATTTATGGCATTCTGCCTATTTTTGGTACAATGTACTGCAGGTAAGGAGTTTGAGACAACATCTACAAAATAACTTATCCAATGCTGACACTTCACTTGTCATCAAAGAAGAAATTCTGTTTTCTTCCAAGTAACAAGTGGGTTAACTTGAGCTGAACAGAACAGGCTCAGTTTATTCAGTAGGAAACATTATCAGCTTTGAACATTCAACTGGGGATGTGTAAACATGTAGTTCTGGATAAGGGTTAAGGCAGGTCATCTGGATTATTGTAATTTTGGAAAGTTGTTGCTTCCATTTAAGGAGGGTTACCAAAGTTTACTATAACTACATTACTTGTGAAATCAGATTGATGTGGGTATTATCTGCATGGATAATAAGTATGTCATCTCTGTATTACATGTTCAAAACATGCACAGTGTATCACTAAATTATGCGCCAACATTTACCCATGATGCTTTTGCTGGATCTGGGGTATACATATATATGTGTGTATATATATATATATATATATATATATATATATATATATTACAGTAAGCAGTCATGCCACTATATTTTATTTATTGAAATTGTTTCACCAGGAAAAGCACATAAGCAAGAACTGCTCTGTCTCCCGGTGCGACCTGGGGAGGGGTAGAGTGGAACAGGACAAGGTAGTCCAGGTCCTGATATATATACATACAATTATAATACAGTTGAAAACATTTGACAGAAATACTTGGGCATAGATGACAATTTACCCTTACTTATAGTATAGTAGCAATTACATGGGAAGTCATGCTTTATACCTTGAAAACATATACTTAGATAATACAGCTGCATACAGTATGTTTGACAGGAATAGGTGAGTGTGGATTAATACATATACCCTAGTAGTCGAGAGTAACAGTTACAATGAGAAAATCCTGCTAAGGTATTGGGTTGTGGTATATAATGAGATGGGGTAAGTGCAAGTTAGCTAACTCAAAAGTTGGGATCAAGTGCCGTTGGGTGTGGTTAGCGAAGTAACACCATTGGGACTACTGGGAGAAGAAATATAGTAGTGTCTGAGGTAGAATAGATTGGAGAGTTAGCTGCAGGAGCAGTTTACTGAGCAGAGGTTGGCAAGGGCATAGGATAGTGAGTGGATAGAGGAAGAGTGGCTAATTTTAGAGGGGAAAGAGTTCCAGAGTTGAGGGAAGCAGTGAGAGAAGGCAGCCTGGCGAGCTTGGGTCTGATGTCTGGGGACTAACAGGAGATGGGAATGGGGGTGATAGTACAGAGGTTAGATACACTGGGAGGGTACCAAACCAGTTCTTTGAGATAAACTTGGCACAGTGTATTAGGCAGTGGTTCTCAAGGGAGGGGAGAGCAAGGGAGCCCTGTAGTTAGGGTTCAGATGTTACTTCTATGTTAAAGTCAAAACTTTGGGTGTTAATAATTTTGGAGCCAATCAATGGATTTGCCTGAAATTTGGTAGGTGCAGTGGGACATGGGAGATCTCTTGATTTGCCAAATTTCATTTTGGTCGGACTGATGGTCTTTGCGCACGAAAATGCTGGATAATGCAAAATTATCCATTTTTGGAAGCAGCTTTTGGGATTTTGTCCGTGGCACTGCACGTCTGTCATGTGGCATGCTGCTCAGTGAGATGGCTTGTTTGAAAGACCTTTGGTGGCCAAACATGCTGCTTTTTGTTTGGTGAACAAATATTAAGGCATTCAAACGTTATCCCACTTTTAAGTTCCCAATATAAGTCAATGGGAAATTTATATGTATGTTTTGCAAACAAGAATGGGGTTCTGGCCATCTGGTCCCACCTGGCGGTCAAAGAATTTGCAGCCTCGCAGTCAAAGAATCTTTGTCCCAGAGAATTATTTCATCGCGAGGTCCGCCATCTTGTTTTTAAATTCAGATCGTAAAAAACAAAACATCTCGGCTCTGGGGTCACTCCTGAAGTAAAACATGGATGGATTTTACTCAGGGGGCTCCAATCTATTGAGCCTTGCATTTGGTTTCATCCAAAATGGTCAAATAATAGAGTTATTAGGTTTTAAAATCTTGATCGTGGCTCACTAATGATCTTTGACCGTGAGCCTGCAAATTCTTTGATTGCGTAGATTCTTTGATTGCGATCTTGCATCGTGAGGGTGCAACTAGATGGCCTTTGAAAAATTTAATTTCTCAGCTCAGCTGTGGCTAGAATCACAAATGAGGGTGGGTTTTGCTCATGGGGCTTCGTTGTATCGAGGCATGGTGGTGGTTTCATGTAATTCTGCATAAAACTTGAGTTTCACCATTTTCTATTCTTTGATCATAAGCCTGCAATTTCTTTGGTGCGAGTCTGCAAATTCTTTGATTGCGAGATTCTGTGATTGGATCCTGCATCGTGAGACGCACGAGATGGCCCTTTGAAAATGCAAATTTCTCAGCTCAGGGGTAGGCTAGGAACACAAATAGAGTGGTTTTTGCTCAGGGGTTTCATTCTACGAGGCATGGTGGTGGTTTCATTTAATTCTGTATAAAACTTCGAGTGTCACCATTTTTATTCTTTGATCGTGAGGCTGCAATTTCTTTATATTGAGGCTGCAAATTCTTTGATCGCGAGGTTCTTGATTGCAATCCTGCATCACAAGTGAGGGACAAGATGGCCTTTGGAAAATGCAAATTTCTCAGCTCAGGGTGGCCTAGGAAGACAAATGAGTGCAGGTTTTGCTCAGGGGCTTTGTTCTATTTAGGCATGATGGTGGTTTCATGTTATTCTGCCTAAAAGTCATGTTTGACCATTTAGTATTCTTTAATCATAAGCCTGCAAATTCTTTGATCGTGAGCCTGCAAATTCTTTGATTGTGAGACTCTTTGATCACCATCTTTGATCGCGAAAAAGGGACAAGATGGCCAGATTTTATAGTAGAATAAATAGGTCAATTTTCACAATCTTTGACCTTAAATATCTTGGAAATGGTTTGGTGTTTTTACTTGAAATTTGGAGGGTGTTTACACCATGTCCTGCCTATGTGAATTACATTGTTTTTGTGTCAGAGAAAATGTTTTGGGTTGAGATATTGCATTGCATATTCCATGTTCTGCATTCAGCGTTTTCTATTGTGTTAGTGGCTTGAAATTTGTATGGTACCTGGTCTTGCTGCTGCCAATGTAGATTTTAATCATCAGATGTGTAATGTTAGCAGAAACTTGCAAGTTGGTGGGAGCACGGGGCCCAAAGGGCTCTGCGCTCCCATCAACTTGCATGACTTTCTGTTTTTCTTTTTTCCCTCAGGTCTTCAGCTATGCAATGCCTTTTCTCACTCTTCCCCACTGAAGAGATAGTGGATGCAGAGTGCTGAGCTATAGGCAACTAAGGTCATTAACATGAATGGTATAGCTCTGTGATAATAACTGCATGTTTGTTAGTACACTCATGAGTTGCATGAGTGAACAAGGTAATGTCCCCCACCCCATCCCCTCCCCATTCCAGGAATTGGATGCTGAGTGGAGACCCACAGGCCAAATAGATACATGTGCCCAGATTCTAGAAAGGTTAAACCCGGCATAACAGCACTTCTGCCAAGTAGAATGGCGCAAGTAACAACTTACCTCAGCAGTTGCGACTTGCACTATTGTACAAAGTGGCCTCGACATGTCACATGCCACTTGCGTAAACAGCTATTCACGATGGTAGTTGTACCATAAACCACCTGCAACATGATGGTAGGGGTTTATGGCAGCATATGTCCCCATTCAGAAGGCAGCAACAAAGTTCCCAATGTTGGATTCTACAAGAACCCCGGAGGAGAACCGACAGCGTAAGTTACACCTGCATTTAGCTGGTGTAACTTACATCCATCCTCTGAGGGTCCTGTAGAACCTGTCCAGTGCCCCCATGCCCAGACCACCCTTGTTGTTGCCCCACTGGGTATCATGCATGATCCAGCCCGATCACCGTACTGTACATGCATCCCCATACAGTGATAGCCCATGAGGTTCACACACCAAGTGCCCCAATGCATTTTTAAATGCCTGTATAGCTACTCACACCCCGGTACCCCAAATCCCCATTGTAAAACACCCTGCAGGGTGGTGCTGTCATCCTCCACCCATGCCCTGACCCCCGAGTCACTGGTTGCAAATCGGCAAATAACCTGACATGCCCTGGTAGTCTAGTGGCCCTGCACCCTCTCACCCAGCCTTCCCAGCCCTACCAGCACCTCCCCACCCATCTCCAGCCAGTGACTGGCACAGTTTACCTCTCACCTTACTGTCGTCCACCAACTGAGTTATGTAGGAGTGCTACTGGAAAGACACACTCAGTTATTAATTTCTGAGTGAGTCTTTCCAGTAGCGGTCCTATGTAAGTTAATCAGCAGCTGGCCATGGAGGTGAGAGGTGGGCTGTGCCAGTCCCCAGCTGGGGATGGGTGGGGGGTGTTGGGAGGGCTGGCACGGCTGGGTGGGGGGCCATTAGACTATCAGGGCTTGTCAGGTTATTTGCCGCATTTGCAACCAATGACTCAGGGGTCAGGGCATGGGGGGGAATGACAGTGCCACCCTGTGGAGCATTTTACAACAGGGTATTCAGGGTGCTGGGGGTGTAGGCAGCCCTGTGGGCCAGTCACTGTAGGTTTTGGGGGCAGAGGGGTGGGCAGTCCTGTGGGGATCTATGTGTACACGTGGGGTGGCAGTTAATATGGGTAGCCATGCGGGGTGCCTATTGAGGCTAGCTGGGCATGGGGGGCACTTGCAATCTGAGTTGCAGCTTATGACATGCTCACCAGGTGTACCCGCAGTTCAGCGTACCTGGCCGCATGTCGCAAGTTGCAGGACTTAGCTGTGGAGGCCCTGCCCCTTCTAGAAAAGGGTGCAGGGTCAATGTCACAGTTGTGGGTGGCGCAAGTTGCATTTGGTGGTGACTTGCGCCACCCTTTTAGAATCAGGCCTATGGAAATAAATGGTATAGCTGCCTCATGACAGCTGCACACAAGTTTGAATACTGACGAGTTGCATGGAGTCAGCCAGATAATCTCCTACCCCTCCCTACCCAAGAGGCACTGGATGGTGAGTACAGAGCTAGAGCCCAGGTAAGGTCATTAACATCATCTGTATTCCTCTGTGATAGCAAGTGCATACTCATCACTACATTTAAGAGTTGCATGGCATCAGTCAGGGAATGCCCCAAACCTGTCAGACCAGGAATTGGATGCCGAGTTGAGAGTCACAGCAGAAATAACTACATTGACATTAATGGTATACCTTCTTCATACCAGCTGCTCACAACTTAGAACAGTGAGGAGTTGCATGGCTTCAGCCACAGATATCCCCCCTCCCAAATCACACCCTCTAAACAGGCATTGGATGCTGAATGCAGAGGTATAACTGAAATAAGGTCATTAACATGGATGGTATACCTCTGTGATACTAGCTGTATTGTAGTTATGATATTTATTAGTTGTACGGTGTTATCAAGGGAATGCCTTCAGCACACCGGAGTAGGAATTGGATGATGGGTGGATACCACAACCCAAAAAAAAACATAGATATAAATGGTATACCTGCATTTTATGAATTGCACACAAATTAGAATAATGATGATTTGAATAGGCTCAGCCATGCACTGCACCCCTCCCTTCTGCACTGAAGAGGTGTCTGATGGTGAGTGTGGAGCTACAGCTCAATGAAGTCTATGAAGATCAGCGGTATAGTTGTGCAATGCCATCTAAACAGTAGTTACTACACTCATGACTTGCATGGCATCAGCCAGTCAACATCCATCAGCTACCTAGAGCAGGGATGGGATGGTTAGCATCAAATCACAGACCAAATAAACTCATAGACATAAATGTTATACCTCCTCATGCGAGATGTACAGAAAGTAGAACACTAAGGAGTTGCATGGTTTCAGCTAGGGAATGCTTCCACTTGCAGCCACTGCAGAATCAGGAATTGGATACTGAGTGTGAGACACACATGCTAAATAAAAGACATGAAGCGGCCCAGTGGCACTGAGGGTTGAGGTGCTGGACACCACACCTCGCGTCACACTGACAACCCAAGTTCGGGATTGAGCTCGGGGTTGGGGGTTGGCAGGGGATGGAGATGGATGTGTGCCTGTAGGGCTGCTCTCCTCTCCAGGTGGGTGGGCATGGGTCATCCAGCACTCTGGCGACCCCCGGTGGAGACTGGAGGGCACTATGAGCTGCCAGATTGCATGTAAGGAGTGTGGCTGATGCAAGCAGGGTTACTGTGCACCACAGTGTCAGGCATGCACCACGTGGAGGGGGGTCTTGGTCTTCCACACAAGAAGAAAAAAAAACCCTCAAGCCCTGGATAGGCGATGGCCCCTGCCAGTACCACTGCCACACTCCCAATGCTGGTTCCCCACCACTGCCCCCCGTGGTCTCTCCAGGTTGTTGTGCCTGACCCATGGAACTGCAATGAACTTGAAGATGGTCAGGGAACACAGCGGGAGGTAGAGCAAGCTGGTGAGTGTAGGGGCCCTGAGAGAGTTCCAATCTGAGGGCTACAAACAGAATGGGGAAAAAAAAATAAAGACATGAAAATAAACGGTATACCTCTGTCAGACCTGTTTCACACAACTTAGAACACCGAGGAGTTATACGGGCTGAGCCACACAATATCCCCCCATGCAAGAAGCATTGGACAGTCAGTACAATGATACAGCCTAAGTAAGGTTATTAACATGCACGGTATATCTCTGTGATAGCAAGTGCATACTCATTACTACATTCATAAGTTGAATGGCCTCAGCCAGAAAATGTCTGCTACCTGTCAGAACAGCAATTTGATGCTGAGTAAAGAGTCACAGCTCAAACAAACATATTGACATGAATGGTATACCTTCTTTGTTCCAGCTGCACACGAGTTAGATCAGTGAGGGATTGCACACCTGAGGCAGAGAATGCATGCACCTGTCTTGCACTGAAGAGGTAGTGGATGCTAAGTTGTGAGGTAAAACCAAAGTAATGTCATCAACATGAATGGTATGCTGTAGCTTTGTAATATTGAGTGCATACTAGTAATGATAGTCATGGGTTGCACAGCATCAGGCGAGCAATGCGACACAGTGGCAGACCACTAATTGGATGCTGAGAAAGTGCGCAGCACAAATAAAAATGTTGACATTAATGGTATACCTTTTCATACCAGCTGCACACAAGTTAGAACAGTGAGGAGTTGCATGGCCCAGCCACTGAATACCACCCCCCACCCAGAACCCCAAAAGAGGTACTGAATGCTAAATGCAGAGGTACAACTCAAATAAGGTCATTAACATGAACGTTATACCTCTGTGATACTAGCTGTATTCTAGTAATGATATTTATTAGTTGTTCAGTCTCACACAGGCAATGGCTCCACCACACTAGAGCAGGAGTTGGATGCTGAGTGGAGACCAGAGCCGAAATAAAGCCATATACATAAATAGTATAGTTACCTCTTATGAGTTGCATACAGGTTAGAATAATGAAGAGTTGCATCGGTTGAGCCAGGCAATAGGCCCGTGCACTGTTTGCACTGTCACAAAGAGGTTGTGGATGCTGTGTGTAGAGCCACAGTCCAGCTCTGTGTATGAACATCAAAGTTATGTGTATGTGGCGCTATGTGTAGGGTATTTACTTGACTCATCAGTTGCATGGAGTGAGCCAAGCAATGTCACACTCTATCTCCACCCACAAGCATGAATTCATGCTGAGCACAGAGCCACTGCACAAATGAAGAGATGGATATGAATGGCATATCTGCTTCATACCAGGTGTAGAGAAGTTAGAACAGTGAGCATTTGCACAAGCTCAAAGAGCCAGAGTATGAGCCCTCACAGAAAAAGAGTTGGATTTCCAGTACAAGTGGACAGCTCAAATAAAGGCATGAACGTGAAGTGTAATCGTACTTCATGTCAACTGCACATAAGTTAGAAGTCTGAAGAGTTCCACAGCCTCAGCCTAGCAACCCCCCCAGCACAGCCTCTCCCCTTCCCCTCCCCAGACCAGGCAGTGGATACTGAGTGTAGAGCTACAGCTGAAGTGACACCATTATCTTCAATGGTATACATCTATATACCAAACAGAGTAGTTATTAAAGTGAAGGGTTGCACAGCATCAGGCAGGTAATGTCTGTGGCACCACCTTGAGCAAGTAATGGGTTCTTAGTGCAGAGCCACAGCCCAATAAAAAAACATGGAGATCAATACTATACCTCTGTAACACTAATTGTGTTTAAATAATACTCAAGAGACACGTCATAAGATTTAACATTACTTTTATTATTTAACTATCTAAATATCTTTAGGCCAAATTGTTTGGTTGCTCCTGGGATGGCAAAAAAAAAAAACAGTTCTTCATATATATTTGTTATCATTTTTGGGTGTTTTGCAATTTTTTGTATTTCACAAAGTAAATCCACACAGTTACATTTTGCTGCGTTTTACATTTTCAATTTTGGTTTTATATACAATGAGTAATTGATAGCATATGGACATTTAAGAAACAGAAGATGTAGCGAATGACTCCAGATTTTGCTTATATCTATTGCTAGGTAGTATTGAAAATGTGTCTATTTACAGTATTGCATTAATGAAATAGACTACACAGTTACATGTTTAGATAATTTAGACTAAGATTTAATTATTGCACATGTGGGTATCACCATTTGATACCTATTTAAGACAAGTCATTAGAACAAAATTTTAATTTGTAAAAATTAACAATTTTATTACATTTAGTTATTCACTGTATATGCACATGAGAGAGTAAGAAACATTTAGTGGTTCTCATGAGCACATAAATATATTATTTAATAGGAAACCCACATGTGTAGATTATGTTAATGCTGTTAAAGTAAGTAGCAATATTGTACAAATGATTAGACAGTGTTACTTGCATATCAATAGAGATATTATGATGTTTTCTTTCTCTTTATTTATTGTATTCTAGTAATGTAGAAGAAATGTAATCCTTTTGTATTTGAACATCTTTTTACTTTTTAAGTCATCTGTTGATATCCTTACATACTGGTCTTAGTTTGTTAGTGGCTATTTATTTGAAAGTGGACCAATCAATATCAAGAAGTGGAAAACTGAAAACTAAAGAGAGGTATGCAGCATAGAATGTCTGTGTGAGAAAGATTGTATAGTATACATGAATGTGCTCTTCTGGTTTTGAAATGGGAAGAGACACAGATTATATTACCAGTATACATCTATGTATAGATGTATATATATATATATATATATATATATATATATATATATATATATATATATATGTATATATAGAAAGAGGAAGTCAATGTAATATCATACAATGGTGGAACATATATAGACATTGGTTGTAGCGTTACTAGGTTAGTAAACTAGTAAATAATTTTAAGAATTATTCCCAATATCATGCTGTGGTGAAGACAGCACACATCACA
Organism: Neoceratodus forsteri; assembly: GCA_016271365.2. Taxonomy (NCBI): domain Eukaryota; kingdom Metazoa; phylum Chordata; order Ceratodontiformes; family Ceratodontidae; genus Neoceratodus; species Neoceratodus forsteri. The sequence goes on along the minus strand of CM028130.1, from coordinate 1,299,730,496 downwards.
ACCATTTTCTCACTCATGCTGAAAAGGTTGGTTTATCTCCAAATAAATAAGTTTTTTGAACTGTTTATCATTTGTGGAACTGGTAAAAACTCCTCATCCAACCTCCAAAATATGGACTATCCTATAAAAGCAGGAGCATAGTTTGCATTGTGGAGCAGAGGTGCACAATTATTTTTGACATTATCTGTCGAATTATCAGTTGCACACATCTGCACAGATATATATAGAAATACATACATACATACACTGAAAATAGGCCAGATAAACACATGTATACATCTTTATGTTCTGCTATGAACAATATCAACAGTAGCAGTCAATGCAATGCAATAACATTAAGTGCATGTATACAACAGTTTTTGGACAGTTAAATGAACTAATGCAAGCAATTATTTTTTCAACAAATTAAAATAGCTGAGAATCTATGTAAGAGACATAGGTTCAGTCTGCTGTTTAGCACTATGTACATATCTACAAATCTGAGTTGCATTGTGATGATGGATGTTGTCATATCCAGTGTTGGCAATATACTCCAAGAACAGTGACAGATAATCCTGTCAGATAGTGTTCACAAATGTATTTCAGTGCTAATAGATGAAATTTTCGTGTAGAAAGTCATGCTGTGATTGTGAGTCAAATAACCACACCTGCCAAGACGTAACTTACTGACATGTGTAATATGGTGCCCTTGAGTCTGCTTGGATTTGGCAGAAGTCAATTCAGAAAGTATCATAGTCAAGGTAAGGAATGTAGACAACAACAAGAAAAGGAGTCAGAACTTAACCTGTTGTGAATTGTTCAAACAAGTATAATTCTTCACATACTATGTGGAGATTGGTGCTTGCAACTCTGATAAGTATGTTACTATATTATTGATTTTGTCATCACCATGTAAAATTGCACTGTGAAACAAATGAATACACAGTGACATGTGCAAAAACATAAAAGATTTACTGAGACACCTGCAAAAAGATATTACTCACTGACTGTCTAATGATTACAGCTCAATACCCTCAAGTCTACTTGAGCAGTAACATGCCAGTCATTGTAGTAAGTACATCACAGTTGCAAATGCTCAATATTACAATACAAATGTTTCTAGAAATTGTATTGCAATAAATGATGAAAACAATATTGTTTTGCAACCAATGTATCAAAACAACAGTGACATTAACAATTGATTTTCTACCACAGTCCGTTATACTGGTGTACTGTTGTGGTTCTCTTCTGCAATGGCAGGGAAATCAGAGTTATTCACATGGACTGTACTAATAGTGTATAAGAAGTAAAAAACATAGATGACCATGAGTGCTTTTGTACAGCAGTAGTTTTAGATGAAAGGTGCTACTTCTTCTATGAAATGATAACAAACATGTAAAGCGGTGGAAAGAAAATGGCATCTAGCCGGAATATGCATGCGGAATGTTATTGTTGCAAAGATGCTGGTTAAGTAAGCTGCTGTGATCAGATACCGTCACTCCTCCACATATTGTGCTGCGTTGGTGCAAAAGAGAATGATGATGTATGCATCATTGAGATTCCTTGGTAATCTTTCTTTCATAGTACATACTATATCATTGCACTCCACCCATCCCTTTCTGAACCTTCGCCAAGTGACGTAGTGGCCAGAGTGAATGGCTAGACCCTGATGGAAGATAATTGCATGAGTGTCAAATTGACTTCCTGAGAACATAGTTCTTCCAGCAATGAAGTGAGAAATTGGTGGTGTGATTTTCATTCCTTGCAAGTTAAAGCGTTGCAATACAATCATCATGTATGAACTGGAAGATGTAACTCTCAGAGAGCAAACACAAGAATGACCACACCTTTGGCACAGCCAACCAGGTCAGCATTTGAAAACAACTTACAAAACTTAACTGATGTCTGTTCAGGGACACAGACAGACAGCCACAGCATGTCCTGAGTTGCTTGTGATTCTTTCTGACTGCATGACAAACATGTGTACTTGCACACAAAGTCAACTTTGAAGTATTAACACAGATCAATACCATCATCTGCTAAACTGTTTATCATTCCCATCATGAACTCTGTGGCATCTTGTTGTGCATTGTCAGCAAACATTGATTGTCCTGCATATTTTGCAAGAGTTAGTCATAGAGGAGTCAAGCTTTGTAAACTGGGCAACTGCTCCTGACTACCCCTAATGACTCTCTTTAATGTGTCAGAGAGAGGTGTTGACTGACTTGAGTTCAAGACATCAGCAAACTCAGGGATGTGGAGAAGTGCCTGCATTGTAGCATTGGCATAGCTGTTTACTCCTGTGCTGTTGTCAAATATTGGGAGTGTGTGAACTCCAATGCATCTCTTCACAGGTGGAGATGCAAGTTGTTGATGGAGAGATGGCTTAGTAATGGAATAGTGCGGTGATGACTGTGGAGTCTTAGTGTGCTTTCTCTTTAATTTTCACCCTTCATCCATTGGGACATCTGTTCCTGACGCATATCTGGAAACTGGTAACAAAGTAGCATTTGGTTGGTACAATATACATAATCTATTGTACTCAACGATGCATTTTGTATCAGCATGTATCTTAGTTTCTGCAAGATTCACTATGTGTAGTCCAGACAACTGCCTCACATGAGACAAAGCAACATAAGACATCCCATCCTTGAATATACCAGTGCCTATATCTACAATTACACTATCAAGGCTCAGCCCTTGTGACTTGTGTATAGACACAGCATAATCAGCACACAATGGACATTGTTTCCTTGTCACATATATGTCTTTGACAAGCTCAGATTTGACTGTAACTCTGTCTATTGGTCAAGGAGTTTCACAGTTGTCAAACTTAACAACCACAAACTCTACAGTTGTCTTCTGCACATTATACTGGAACTCATGAATGTATCCCATGGCTCCATTCACAAGACCTCGGTCAACGTCAAAGTTTCTGCGCAGCATGATGAGTGCATTCCTACACAGTGGTAGGACAGCTTCTAAGTCAGAGGTGCATGACACATCACTTGTGAGCTCTCTGAGATGCTCAACCATTTTTGATACCATTGTTCGTGATTGACTTACACCATCTATGGTATCTATGCATGTGAGAGTCACAATAGGTTCCTGTTCTCTATGCATCATGATCTCATTGAACTCTGCACCCTACTTAAGTCTTCAGAATATACACACAACATGTACCCCAGATGTCTGTACATGTACAAAGGTATCAGAAGCATCCTGAATTGAAACATTATTTCTAGCGATCATGTGCTGTCTTAGCATTTCAACATGACTGGCTGACAATGCACCAGTGCAAGCCTCATCAAGCAATGCTCTGTAAGACATGTCACCTTGCTGTCTCATATTCTGTAACAGTTCAACATATGAGAAGAACTCCCACAGATTGACACTGCCTATTCATCCAATGTTTTTTTTTTTTTGCCTCTTCAATAGAAAGAGTACAGAAAACATGCTTGCCATTTACAGAAGCCAGCTGCAGGAGATCCCCAAGAACAATAATATTCTTGCCACCAAATGGCATGTCATCATCGGTACCAACTATCTCCTGTAGATGTAGGTGGACATATGCAAGGAGAACATTTCAAACCATGCTGATCTCATCTATTATCAGCAAATGTATCTTGTCAAACATTGACCTCAGTTCAGAGGCAATGTCAAATGAAAATTTTCTCTAATCACCACTCTTGCCATGCTCAACTGGCAACATGAACAACCTATGAAGCTTGACACCACCTATGTTATAAGCTGCCAAACCTGTGGGGGCAGTGACAATAACTGAAGTTGCAGAGTTAGTATGGTCATGCACACCTCTGCTTGTAGCCTCAATTAAGAAACTTTTCCCAGTTCCAGCAGCACCACTTACAAATATCCTCATTGGTGTGTGCTCATCACAAACACAGTGTCTGGTACTGTGCTGAATAGCATGTTGCACACCATGTATCACAAAGTGATACACAACTTTTTGATGTGAATTCATGTTCTCAACAATGTTTGTTGCTGGCTCCGATAATTGCATACTTTGTTGCATTGCACCCTCTACCTCTGACATCAGCACAGCTGGGTCATTAGGAGGAAGAGGGTCACCAAGAGTCCCTTCTCCCTCAACATCAATGATATTCTGTGATGTTACTGGGGTATCATCATCCAGAATTTGCTTAGCTTTCTCCAGCTGATTTTTTTCCATTTTGAGTCTCTCAATGTAACTGTCAGAGACATGACTCTTAAAGGTATCATAAGTTACCATGAACTCTTGTTCATATGTGTCAGATAAGCTTTTAAATTCATACTCTGATCTCCAAGGCTTGAATAGAAACAACAGAGCAAAATAGTAATGCTCTTTGCTTTCTGTTGTATTCATGCTGAGTTTGCAGTGGTCAATTAGCCATGGTTTCTGCTTTTTTACAAGTGAACCATCACACCCAGTGCCTTTATATATGGTCTTCTCCAGGTCAGAAGAAACACCCCACTAATAATCATATCATTGAGCAACTTCATACAGAGACAGATCATCCATTGCACTGTGACGCTGTGGATAGTAGTTGTCAATTAAGTTGCTGTTCAGAATATTTGTGGATGTTGGTCTTGCAGCAGCCAGATCCTCAATCTCTTCATGGATCTTAAGAATGCTATGCCTGTTCTGCTTGTAGTTCACATTCAAAAAATGAATGAAGTCTGACTTCCCATATAGACATACACCTGTAAGACAGTTACTTGCTTCATAGGTGCCACACTCATGGTGTGACAGAGTCCTAAGTCCCAGTGACCATAGTCTGGATGACATTGACCTATCGCAGTTAGACAACTCTTCCCACATTTCTTGCAGGTTTGTCTGCTCATGCTTAGAGATGTATGATGTGACATACCTCACCAAAGCCATTGAATTATCAATGACAAACTGAACATCAATGTTTGCCTGCCACATCAACAGAAGAGAAGGGGCCATAGTCATTGATATAGACTTCTTATTCTCTGCGAGGTAGTTCATACACTCGCTTTGTTGACTTTGCCTGCAAGTGATGTCACATGGCAGAAAAGACATCATTCAGACAAGCATCCAGGCAAGCTCATCTTGGAAAACCAAAACAGTACCGAGTGTACCACTGTCCCTTGTTCTTCACTTTCCTACAACAGCACTTGCCGCAGAGGTGTCATTGGAATTTCTGAACCAGCTCCCAAAGTGTTGCACTGTCATACTTGTTTGGAATCTGACATGTGATGAAGCTTAGGATCTCACTTGTCTCATTGTCACCAATATGTGGGGCATCTTTTATCCACAGCAACATGTGTATGTGTGGAGCTCCATGAGCTTGGTACTTAACCCTTCAGAAGTAGTGATTGACAATGCCAAGAGGAAGATTTGTCTTACACAGTATTACCTTCAAAAGAAAGTAGAACCGGTTGTGGAAGTAATGTGAAACAGTTACTGGTGCAAGTGAACATAGTTCACTGAGAGTCATACTCTGTATGTTTTCAACACCAGAGTTTGACCATCTGAGAAGATCAGGCAGTATAGCCTAGAGGTTAAAGGAATGAGGTCTGAATGAGCTTGGTACATCCAGCAGACCAGACCTGAGTTTGATTCTCACAACCTCCACTTGCATACTGTGTGTCTGTGAGCAAGTCACTTAACTGCCTAGTGCTCCCAGGTCTCCCCTGAAAACAGGCACTTGTGCCTAGTGGGCCTTATATGGTTACCAAAGACTAATAAAAAAAAGGATCATTCCAATAATAATAAGCACAACTCAGTGTCACAAACCATGTTGCTGGTCCAAACTCTCTCAGCATACACATCACCTCAGAGTGTTGTCTGTACCAATATTTTTTAGTACCATGCATACTGGACAAAATGGAAGAGAGACTGACTTGAAGTGTTTCATCTTTCTTCTGCAGCTTATTTAACAACTGTGCAGCTGTCAGATTAGTGAACTCCGTACCAAGTCTCAATGTATGAGCAATACTAGCAGATAGGACACTAAGTTCACTTTCCCAAAGAAGGTGGAAGAGGTACGCAATGTTTCTTTGAAACTTGCCATCCTTATGTGGAACTCTTGAGGTCCTATAGTCAGCTCCTGGGACACAAACTTCTTGCTCATCTAATCGACCACCGGAGCCAAGTGGAAACAGATCAGGAAAACAATAAGCCTCTAGAGTAGCCTCCCATATACTTACAGGATTGCCCTCCACTTGCTTCATTTGATACAATTCAATGTTATTCATTACTGGATCCTTCCCATGCATGTGTATGGTGAATTGCTCATAGACGTTCTGTACAGATGCAATGTCAACCTTCTCCAATATTGCTTTGTCAGAGTTTTCCACAACATTACCTGTAGAAAGATCAGCAAATGTGTCAAAGTCAGCATAAAAAACATTATGCTCCTTTAGGTATCGCAAAGCATGCTTCACCTTTTCAACATTGACTATGTCCTGCCATATTGTTTTTGCCTTAGTTGGGACACCATTCACCAAGATGACTACACTATTATCCTGAGAAATAGTGTTTACATTTTCTCGCAAAGGCAAAGGCAAATATACAACAGAGCCCTTCAGAGACCGTACCAGTTCTTTGTTTGGTAGGTCTCACATCCTTGTATTTAACCTGATGATTGTTTGAAATGGCTTCATGGTCTGAATTAGAATTCATTCAAACAAGTTCAAGACTGCTATCTCAGGAGGAGTTGTTTCAACTTCCATTTTATTAAGCACAGACCGAGCAGGTAAAGTGTCACTCTTAATCTTGTTACAACAGTAAGTACACAATGACACAGTTCCAACTTCTGCAAAGTATGACTTTAAGAGAAGATATGCATGAAGATGCCCCCACATTACATTCCAGTGTGAACTGTTCAGTAGATCTATTTTGACACATAGCTCTTTATAGAACAGGTGATTACACGATACGTAGATCACATCAAATTTTTGTGTCTTGCTAATTTCAAATTTAGCAAACTCACGGCCAAAATTCCTCAGAAGCTGAGCTTCTTGTACCACTGATGTGTGCATTGTGTTTGCATGTTCATCAACAGCAGCATTAGACCTCAATATATGGGTTGTTTGCAACTGTTTGATGAACTCCATAAGTCCTTCCACATTTCCATCATCGAGCAATGCTTAACAGTGCATATAGTCTGGGACAACAGATCTCACTCAATATAATCTTTGTTCAAACTTGCATATGCCAAAGTGATGCACTGCTGACATGCGAAAGTGATGGAACACACTGTCACAGTTGGTGCTAAGCATGCAAGAAAATTACCCATTAGGCATGTGTGAGGCTGAATCTCACACTTGTCAATGGTGTGAATCAGTTTATGTCATACATATCTCTTTGTGGCTGTAAATGCTGACAGAAAAGTTTCAACTGACATTATTGATTCTTCCCTGACATTGCATGAAGTGTCACATGCCCGTTTCTTAGCTAATGACTTTGGGTTGCTTGCAACCTGTTCAACTGCAGTGTCATTGTGAAAGTCAAGGCTTTCATGTGATACAGCTAAGACATTCTGAACTTCACCATGTTCACCAATTGTCAAACTGACATTTCTATTGTGTACATGGTGTGTCTCTTCCCAGAAGAATGCTTCTGAATATTCTGAGTGAAACCAGTCTACTTGAAACACCACAGAGATATTTTCTCTGTTCAAGTGTTCAAAAGACAATAGTTTGTTTCTCATTTCCTCAATATTTAAACTTAGTTTATCAACAGCTGACATCATTTCAGCCCATAAATGGGAACAAATTGCAAGAGCTACATTAACAAATCATCTTAATCTCAATTGCAACTTCATTAATGCAACCTTACTACACAGTTTGTTCCCTTTGCATCTCACTATACTAGAAATCACATGATCAATTCTAGCTCTATGGACATGTTTTTTGAAAAAAATTGCCTTACTGTGCTGTGCAGTAGCAGAAGTCACACATCCAGCATTTTTTGTGTATCTCGCAGATGTATGCCTTGCTGATGACAGTGCTGCACATTGTGTCTGCACAGTACCTGTAGTAAGTCTACTGGTTTTCACATTGCTAGGGGAGGTGTTGTCTTTGTTTACATGTGCAAGTTTTGTGATATGTCTACTTGTAACAGAAGAAATTGTGTTTTTCTTCAGCTGACATCTTACACCTTTACTGTTTACATGGGATGACAGTGAGCCAACAGTACACCTAACACTTTTACTGTGTCCTTTGACTTTAAGGCAAATGGTCATGATGGAAGATTTCAAGTACGTGTTAAAATCATTGTCTGTTGCAGTCTCCTAAGAAAAAGGAAAGAAAAGAACAAGTATTAGTACTACAGATTCAAAAGTCATGTATAAGAGTAATGTGCTATAGGTTCATAAGAAGTGCATACTGCATAAGTCATTTACAGCATATAATTGTACAGAAAGTTGCATTTGTTAAATGCAATGATGTGAATCACAGTGTGCAAGCGCTTGGAATAATTCTGACTACAGTGTTATCTGAGGATTAGGTCACATTCTAGAAGACTAACGGTTGTTATTAAAGCACTTGTGCAAAGTAGAGTGGTGCAAGTAGCTGCTTACAACACAGTTACAAGTAGCAGAATTGTAAAATGTGACTTGCAACATGTTGCAGGCCACTTGTGACAAACAATAGTTATGGCAGCAGTTGTGTCATTAAACCTGCTCCGACATGGTGGTATGGGTTTTACAGCAACAGTTGTGGCCTATTCCAGTAGGACATCGACAAAGTGTACAATGTTGAGATTGTGGATGAATGTACAGAGAAGAAACAGCAATGTAAGTAACACCAGTACTTAGGTGGTGTAAGTCTACATACGTCCTCTGGGGGGGATGTGGTGACCTGCTGTTTGTACTTTAGCATTGTAGAAACATAGAAACATAGACTTTGATGGCAGATAAGGACCACTTGGCCCACCCAGTCTGCCCATTTCCTTACCTACTGGATAAGCTGCAGATTTTAGTTAACCAACAGCCTACTTCCTGCCACCTCCACTATAATTGCCTTATGTCTTTCCCATGCATGTTTGAATTCCTCCACTGTTTTAGACCCCACAGCCTCTCCAGGAAGGCAGTTCCATGCGTCCAACACTCTCTCCGTGAAAAAAAAATGTCCTCACATTACCCCTGAACCGTCCCCTCTCTATCTTTAAATTGTGCCCCCTTGTTCTTACACATCTCTTTTTCTGAAAGATGCTACCCTCCTGGACTTTGTTGATTCCCTTGAGGTATTTGAACATTTCTATCATGCCCCCCATCCCTCCTTTCATCAAGGGTATACATATTAAGCTCTCTCAGTCTCTCTTCATATGGTTTCTGATGCAGACCCTGCACTATTTTATTGCCCTCCTCTGGACTGCTTCCATCCTGTCTATGTCCTTGCATAGATGAGGTCTCCAAAACTACACACAGTACTCCAGATGGGGTCTCACCAACTGTCTGTACAGAGGGATAACCACTTCCCTTTTTCTACTTGTGATGCCCCTTCCTATGCATCCCAGTATCCCCCTGGCTCTCCTTACTGACTTCTCACATTGCTTACCCACCTTTAGATCATCTGATATGACTTCCCCCAGGTCTCTTTCCATTTTTGTTGTTGTTAGTACCTCCCCTGCTATTGTGTACTCTTCTCCTGGGTTTTTGTTTCCCAGGTGCATTACTTTGCACTTCTTTGCATTGAATCTAAGTTGCCATATGTCTGACTATTCCTTCAACCTTGCCAAGTCCCTTCTCATCCTTTCTACCCCCCTTGTGTATCAACTGTGTTAACCATTGTCTGTTAACCATTGTCTCTGTTAACTATTGTCCCTTCATGCCCATAACAGTGTTGTCAGTGCTACACAGGGCAGCCCAGAAGCACCACACCACATGTGATCCACCATGGCAGATGTGCCCAGCTGGACATCTTGTACACCAGCTCCCAGAACCCCAAAAACCTCAATGCGGTTGGGGGCAACCCACAGATGTGATGCTCTGACCTCACAATGATGATACCATTCAGTGCAGCTGGAATCCCCCCACTTACACTAGTAACTATTATGAATTAACTGCCCCAAATGGTGGATAACAACATTACTCTGTGATGCTTGGTAGTGTAATTACAGTACCTCTACCCATGTAACAGTCATGGTGAACCCACAGCTCCCTGCCACCCTGATTGCTAGCCAGTGAGTGGTACATTCCACCTCTCTCATGAATGGTCAGTTGCTGAGTGAGCACCACCTGGGTCATTACTGTATAGATAGAATCCGAAATGAATGGCTGGGCAAGGGCTACTACAGTGACAGACATTTTTGGGGCTATTTAATAATTAGTAATTTTTCACATTTACTTTGAGTGAGGGACTTGCTGGGGGGGTGGGCACAGAGCTGCCTTTTGGAGTTTTGATGGGTGACTTATACTTGTTGGAGGGGGCTGCATCTTGTGACATGCATCTCAGGTTGGTTGGTTGTCTTTATGCATGTCACAAGTTGCAGGAATTAGCTGCACAAACCCCACATGTTCCAGAATAGGCTGCAGACTGTATGTCACAATGACATTTGGCAACAGTTGTCTTTGCCAGCAACATGAAAAATGTTCAAGAATTGGAACCATGGTATGCAATTTGCAGCCGACTCTTTAGAAAAAATAAGACAGTTAAGGAAGTAATTATGGCGTGATAGGGTGGGTACGATTGTCCAATGAACATATTGCACAGGGGGTTAATTATGCACCATGGTGCAGCTGGAGCTCTTTATAGCATCTGGAAGGCATTATTTTACCTATGTTGACCAATTTAAATATGTTTTGACATAAAGGAGATGTTTAACTGAGAAAAAAAACAAGTTTGACAAAGCTAAATGAGTTCTACATGTCAAATTTCCAATTTTTTGTCATGACCAAAGAATTTGCTGCCTCACAAACAATCCTCATGATCAAAGCGGGTCACGATTAAAGAATTTGTGTGCTCGAGATCAAAGATCATGAAAATACAATAAAATGGTAGTTAAGGTTTACTAATTATATTTTCTATGGTAGATAGTTCTTCTAAGAAATAGAAATAGGTATGTGTGTAGAAACTTTATGAAAAAATGGGTTTTTAAAAGTGCTCATCTGCAGCTGTTCAAATCTCATGTTATTCTCGCTATCAAAGAATTTGCAACCTCGCGAATGATCCTCATGATCAGTGCGAGTTGTGATCAAAGATTTTACTCGCTCATGATCAAATAATTTAAACCACTATTACATTTTTGAAAATGATTAAGAATAATTATTTCTGTCAGATCCATGTATTTTGAGTAATAAAAACACATATGGGTACATGCTGCATTAAAAAATGAGTTAAAAACATGTTTATTTTAAACTACTCATTTTCCACAATTGAAATCTCACGTTATTCTCGCTATCAAAGAATTTGCAAGGTCACGATCGATCCTAGCGGTCAAACCGAGCCATGATCAAAGATTTTGCTCCCTCGCGATCAAAGAATAAAAAGTACTACACAAATGTTAAGAAATGTTGAAGACTTCTTTTTACTGCCAGATACAGATGTTGTGAGTAATACAAATACATATGGCTACACAGTGCATTCAAAACTAGTTAAAAACATGTTAGATTTACATTTTTTTCTCTTTGACAATTCAAATATCGCTTTATTCTCCCAATCAAAGAATTAACATGGTCACGGACCATCCTCGTGGTCAAACCAAGCCAGATTCAATGAATTTGCATGCTCGCAATCAAAGAAATCTACAATGTTGTCAAATATTTTTAAACTTTTAAAAAATGTTTTTTATTGTCATATTGATGTCTGATAAGTAATAGAGACACTCATGACTGCTCACTCTGTTAAAAACTATCAGAAAAATTACAGTTTTAAACTGTACAGAGTCCAGTATGGAAATCTCGCGTTATTCTGGTGATCAAAGATTTTGCATGCTCATGCTCTATCCTCGTGAACAATGCGAGTCGCGAACAAAGAAACAGCTAGCTTCATCATGTGACTTCTCTGAGCCAATACAATCAAATAATAATAGTTTGGTGGCAATTTTGTGACTAGTATACAAGCAACAGCAGGTCCAGGGATACAATAGTAAGTACTGATCAATGTCTAATTTGAAAACATAAAAATTAACTACTAAACTACTTGGAAAGAATCTATAAGGTTTTTTAACAGCACTGCAAGCACTGTGCCATGATCCATGCTGTTTTTTTGCCACGGTGTACCTATCTCTTGCTGGAACAAGTTTAATTAAAGGTTTGATTGTTACTCTGTTTGACTGTTTCTGATACTTATATAAAGACTGTTACAGGGAAAATAATCATGCCAGCATGGTCATACTGCCCCAACTTTGCCATTGCTTGTACCACTTTGCCATTTTTATAACACATTTGCCAACATTTTACACTTCTTGCAGAGAGAGCAGATCTACTGCATTTTTTTCTACTACACTTTGTTCCAGTAGCTGAATTGTTTTGTGACAACAGCACAACTATTTGTTTAAAGAAGTACTTATTTTAGCCCATGTACAATGCTAGCTGGGATTTACATTCTCTGCTGGCCATGCTAAGATGGTATTAACTGTGTTACTGTTATTAGAGACAGTTTTAAACTTATTAGTAGTTCAAATATATAATATCAATAATTCTCACAAAACACATACTAGCCACTGAATAATCACGGTTGTAATTATAGTATAGTAACAGAATGAAAACAAATAGATTTTTAAACTATTGAAAACTATGTCTGTGAGGTACATAGCTATGCTTCCACTCACCACTCCAGCTGCTAGCTAAGAAAGAGAGGGAGTTGAGCTTCACAGACCATAATGTCTACTAAGTCTATCCAATGTTAATGGCTGTTGTTGGCAAGTCATGAAGTGTGGCCAATGACCAGGCAGTATTCTCCCACCAAAACAAAAAGAATGTTTAATAAACAAAATACTAATAGAAACAGCCTTTAGAGACATAACTAAATATTTTAGGCTGTATGAGCCAACCTGGGATCAGAATATTAGTTGTGATTGTTTTGACTGTATTTATCTTACAGATACAACTCAACACTAGTCATTCTGCTGATTAGGCTTGGTAGTGCTTGGTAGTCAGACAGACACAATTCTGATATTTCTTCATCAGAGTTTTTAGAGATTTCTTACTCAGTATGGCAGAAAAATCAAGACTGAGTGCATGGATTGTGGGATCAAGTTTGGTGAGAAGGGCAGCAGTTTTTAGTAGAGGTAGTCATTTTGGCAATGACTTGCACCTACCTGACTGCTCAGTGTCTTGGTTTGGAAAGGGTGGCATGAGATGGGAGCAGCTCATGTCAACCATGTATCACTTGCTGGAGACACACCCAGAACCAGACATACTCCTTATCCATCTTGGAGTAATGATTTGGGGAACAAAAGGGCAATTGATTTAATAGAAGCTGCACAGTCTGACTTGCAGCATCTTATCAGTATGTTACCAGCTTGTAAAATTATGTATTCAGACATCACACAGCTCATGATCTGAAAAGGTGAGGATTAATGTCCTGCACTTGAAAGATCAGGAGAAAGGTAAACATATAAATATCTGGATTCCTCCATGCTATGGGAATGCACACTATTTGTCACCAAATTACATATGATAAATATAGGCTGTATCGAAAAGATGGTGTGCATCTGTCAAGCACAGGTAATAACATTTGTGTTGGGGACCTTCAAAATGGCATCCTTACAGTTCTGTGATTGTGTACCTGTACAACAGTACCTCTTGAGCACATGACATAGGCAGTGACAAAAATGGCTCTTTTAAGAGCCAATCTAAATGGTCAAAAAATAGAAATGCTTACAATATGCACATTATTGTCTATAGCTCAGAGTGTGTGCGTTCAGTCAACACACAGTACCTGCTATACCTATCAGGGAGGTATAACATTAATGGTAATGAGTTGCTTGGGATGTTGGTTTGCACTCAATATGTTATACCTGTCGGGGGTGAGGTATTGGTTGGCTATTGCTGTGCAACAGTTTGTTTTTGTGATGTGTGCTCACCTGGTTTCAGACATGTGTACTGTTATTATTCACAACTTTTTCTTCGGATGTAAGTCTCCACTGAGGATGGAGTATGGTTGATTTTGAGGGGGGGTTCTATTCTCTGACTTAGGATGTGCAACTCCTCAGTGTTCTAAGTGCTGTGCACTTGCTATCATGCAGTTATGCTGAGCCAGTGGCACTGAGGCTTGACTTGCTAGATGCCACACCTTGATCCACAGTGGCAACCTGGGTTTGCGAATGAGCCCGTACCATTTGGGGTTGGTAGGGGAAGACTAGGATCGAGCAGCTGATGACTGTGGGAAAGGGTGGGATACAGACCCCTGTCTGACAGTCTCTGGGGATGCTTGCTGGCATCGTGGATGTGCGAGTGTCTGTAAGAGGGGGATACATGGTGGATGTCTGGATGTTGGTGCATGGATGGCATTGCATGTCTGCACTCCTATTGCAGCAAAAACAAAAAAAAGGCTCACTGGAATAGAGCATCTTGATGGCTATGCCCTGAGATGTGGTGAGGAGTGTCATGGAATTATACTGGAGTGGACTCGGTGCCGGTGCTGCTGTTAGGGAAAGGGGAGCCCTTCAGCATATTTGCTATGGCTGTGCCAGACCACTGTCATTTCATGTAAGTGATATAGTGACTCTCCCTGTGGGTGGGGCAGGTGGCTGGATACCCTCTTTGGTAAGGTGCTGCAGTTGTGAACAAACAGAACTGTAATAAAAAAATAAAAAGGTGATACAATTATACTATTAATGCTCATGGCTTCAGTTACATTCTTTTCTGTAGTCAGTATTTAGTATATGGGGGGCATTGCCTGGATGCTACTGTTCATCTCCTAAGTGTTGTAGTATGTGTGTAGCCGCTTTCACGGAGGTATACTATTGATGCACATGTCTTTAATTTTGGTGTGCAACTCCACTCATCATTCATTTCATGGTCTGGAGGGGGGTGGTTATGGGGAGTATTGGCTGCTTGAAGGTGTGCAACTGCTCAGTGTTCTAACTTGTATGCAGCTGGTATGAAGGAGCTATACTATTGATGTATGAGTTTGAGCTGTATATCTATAATCAGGAACTAGTACCTGCTCTAGGTGGGATGGAGGTATTCCCTGGGTGAGGCTGTGCAATTACTTACCGCTGCAAATAATGTGCAGGTAGTATGACAGAGGTATACCATTTATGTGCATCGGTTTAGTTCACCTGTGGTTATGCAGTCCAGATCTAGTATGTGTTCTTTTTTCAGGCATGCGGTGCTATTGTCTGACACAGATATCAATATTTTTATTTGTCTGTTGGCACTTTTTTAATAGCTTATGTCTATTTGTTTCAACAGATTGTGAATAATTTGTTAACAATTGTCTTTGTGCTCAAACAACTCAAAAGTAAGTAATCCTGTTTTTTGTGTTGTTTAGATACTCTGCAGCTCAGTACACTGATGCTACATTGAATGATGATTTAAGTACTATTTTTATTGTATGTTTGTTAGCCTGTTTTTTTCTAGGTTATGCTGTGTCAGCTAGAGACAACAGTGTCAGGGGGTGGGTGATGCAATTCTATTAAAACACTAATGTTTAAAATATTTTAGCATTTGTCAGTACAACAAGCAGTACTGACCATCACTACTACTACTCAGATTTGTTAAATTGTATGTTGTGACCAAGACAGATATCAAGAAAGGAAAACCAGACTATCATGTGGTGACATAGTGACTGCCAGCCACTACAGTACTGTTGGCTGGCTTGTGATAGTTTATGGAGTTGAAGACAATGCACACTGTTATCCTGGTGTGTACACTGTGGTTGCATGCTTGTGGCACAGCAGCTAGATAACTTTAGAGGCACAGTACTTATGTTTTGGAAGCACATACTCAGTATATTACTAATAGACCTTGTACTTGCTTTTAAATGATACTACAGCAGGTATCAATATGACATCCTAGTCACTACCACTGCACATGAATCAGAGAGCACTTGTGCCTTTGGTACATCTTTATGAGGTGGAAAAAGAAATGCCTCTGCCCTGATAAGATGAGACTTGGTTGTTTACACTGCATTTAGAAAGGGTTAGCAGTGGCTAAAACAAGTCTTTCTCAGCCAGGACAAGTCACTGAATAATAAATCAATTGATTTCCTACTGTGTCACAAACATGGATACGTTTACATGTGTATATGTATGTGTATATATATATATATATATATATATATATATATATATATATAATGAAAGTTTGTGTCTTTCATGTTACCATTCTGTGTCTGCCAATTGTTTGAATAATACAGTGCTTTGAAGTTCCCAATTCTTTAATTAACAGTAATATACTGTATTAAGTGTAAAGAAAGACAAACAGATCTCAGAGAGTCACATCACAATATATCTTATATTTACATTTTTGTAGACAAATTTTTTTCCTTTTTACAGACTGGAAAATGCAGAAGTCCTGGAGTGACAGAGAGGTGCTGGCCCTTGTTCAGGCAGTGAAACAGCATTCAAACCTAGGTATTGTGATGCGAGTGACCAACCTAAGCCTCATCCATACCTGGGGTATGGTAGTTCATTCATTAATTGAGAGATTACTATTTTTTTTCAGTGTTAAACATAGTACAATGATGATAACTCTGCATATATTCCATTCAAGTACAGTTTAAGAAGACATATGTCATTGGTAGTAGATCTCATAATGTTAAGATGTGCAATGAGAAGCACTTATACAGCACTTAAATGTTGTATTAATGTATGGCACGGATAGAAAAATCTCTTTTTAAGACTGAGGACAAGGCATGCAGACATATTTAACTTTGACCAGTACAGTGTGGTACTTATAAGAGTATAACAAGTACAAGAAGTATCCTGTGATGGTGGGACAGATTTGCTATCAGGTAGTAGCTGTTGTGTATGAAAATTGTGACCACTTGTGCTCACTGCAAATTTTGTTTTTATAAGCGTGATTGTGTAGCAGTTTGTCTCTTCAAGACATCGGAGAACTCATGTAGAGATGTGCTGTTTAAAATAATCAAGTGGAGAGACACTGGCTTGTATGCAGTGACAGTCTGTATTGTAAATTAGAAAATGGCAACAATCAATTCTTAAACCTGATTAGCTAAGACAGGCTTCAAGCTGGGCATTTATTTTCCAATAGATGCCCAGCTAAAAATAAGAGCCAGTCCAAGTGCCTCTTTACAGAGTAAAATTCTCTGATGGACCATTTTCTAAGCACAATAATACCCTCCAGGGTGGGCATTATTAGGAAATACCAGATCTTCCAAGGGTATAAGGCCCTCCACCCGTAGCGTTGGGCCTCATTACACCCCGGGTGGTCCGGTATTTCCCAATAATGCCCACCCTGTAGGGTATTATTGCTTAGATAGAAAAATATACATAAGGAACATTAAATGTATCAATCTTGATACCATGTCAGTAAAATGTTTGAACTACAGAGGTGCTAGCTACTACAAATGTTAATTTGGTCAAGTACAGAATTACACAAGGAAACAGGTACAGTCAATAGAATATTAACATATAGGTAATGTTCTCAGTGTAGATAATTGCTTGTTCTTGCACATGCAAGCAGAGTTATAACACATCTAAACAATTAACCTGGTGACAAACCTTGTGTGTGAATATTTTCTGTTCTGTACATGGCAAAGACATATCGAAACACTTTGTTAGTAACAGCTGTTATTATGTATTCCTAAATCTACATATTTAACTAGTATAAAATGATTCACTCTACTTTCTTTTTTATGTTCTTATGCAGGTAAGTCGTGCCTTGGAGAGAGAGGAAATCACAAGATCTCCTGATGAGTGCAGGAGGAAATGGAAGATCACCCACCATACCTTTTGTAAAGTGAAAGCTGTGGCGGGTGATATGCGTAGGAGTGAAAGGGAGTGGTATGACATAGCTTACGCTATGTGGGAGGAGGCAGGGAAGCCTGAGTTTGGTGACCGTCACCATACTTGTAAGTATATTTTACTAATGGTGCTAATAGAAATGTACACCCTCATATCTTCTAAGTGCTATTTGTTGCCATTTGAGTAGACATCTCTTTTGATTTTCTGTTAATTATGTATGCAAATGTTTTTGTCTCATTTTCCCATTTATGGTAGACTGTGTGATTGTCCTTGGAGTTTTTAGATGGTAATGCAGCTCTCAGTAACAATTCCATTTCAACAGCCATCAGCTGAAGACTGTCAGTGCAGTGATAGGGCCTATTTTGAACTACCAGACAGACTTAAACATTTGTTTACTTCCTTAAACGCTACATTGAGAGAGAGTTGTATACTCCTATGGGAACATATGACATTTAGAAGAGATAACATTAAGTTATCTTGAGATATGTTCAATGTTATATCTACAAAACATATGAACATATGAAATTTGACTGCAGCTGAGGCATTAGAGTTCTATCAAGTGTGGCTGAATGTAGAGCTAGAGGTCCTGATTTTGCAGCTGCTCCTCTCTCCCAGACTTCTCCTCTGGGACTTCCTGCAGGTTGTGGTTGCATTTCCTATGGACAGCTTTATGAACTTTTACCTTTGGTTATTGTACATAAAAGGTTGAATTTTGGTCAGACACCCTTTGACCACTATCCCAATGTTTTCAAAGCTGTAGCTGCTGAAGAGCAGCAGCCTTGTGCCACAGTCAACTGCTTTCATACCTGTGTGCAATGTTATCCATTGTGAGTGGTGCTCACTCACTGAGAGTGTTTCTTACATGGTAAGTTGTGTCAGGTTTTTCAGTTTTCACAGGAGAAGGTCTAGAGTATTCCCTAACTTAGTTTGTTCACTTACCATTTGCATCAAGACACTATCCTACAAGGCATCCAGCAGCACATGCTCAATATTAATTGTATTAGGTGAGATGATACTTCAGACACTAAAACATTAGTATGCTGCAATTATGTAAGCAATAGGACACAACAGGGTGTGGGTTGTTGTGTGTTTACCCAAGCTTTGTGGGGTGTGATGAGGCACAGCCGAGTGACTTAACAATACAAGAAGTGGATACGTCACCAATAACCCACAACCTGGAGTGCCTTATTGCAAAAATACAATGTACCCATCTGTTCAATGTGTTTAATTATGCTGTTTCATAAATACATTTCCTCAGCCATGGGTAATGCAGGATTTAACCACAGTCTTGTAACATGTTTTGAGTATTGAGGTTAGAGAATTTTCAGACACCATTGTATTATATGCTATTCAGCATCACATTAGCAGACAGAACAGAAATTTTTCCATGACAAAATTACAACGTTATGAGATTTTAACTTAATGGGACTATTATTAATTATACCAATCTCTAAATGCTGTATATTGAAGCAGTTAGTACTTAAAAATTGTGAACTTTTGCCACATGATTTGTTAATGGTCATTTATTTTTTTTGTCTATTACATTAATTGTTAACACATATAAAGAGATAGTCTGCATCAACAAAGGGTCTGTCTGATGTCAAGATTTAGCTGTGCCTGATGTTTTCTTTGACACAAGCATACACCTGAGCTTCCATGAACACAGGAAGTATGGCTGCATCCTGATGTCATCCACACCATTAAGTGTCTTGTGACTTGTTGTATTTATTACTAGGAGACACTGGTTGATGTGCTTTTTTATTTCTGTTAGAAAAATAACTCAATATTGTGGAATTTAGTGATGTTATTGCATTTGATCTGTTTTTTTTTTAATTTCCATTTTGGGTATGCAGTTGCTAGTGCTACTGAACTGAATAGGTCATGCAGGTGTTTGCACTATTATATTTGTAAAGTGGTATTGATGTAAATCATAAAATGGTTAGCAATAATGTTGCTTTATTTTTTCCTCACTCAGCCACTACACCAACTGCCCCTGCTTCCTCCCAATGTGTGCAGCTCATACCACTCCCGGAAGGTGCGGCATGAGGAGCTCCAGTTGAGCAGCTGCTTGTGCTTGACTCTGCTGGTGAGTTATAATGATGTTTTTTAAGTCAATGTGCACTATCTAGTATTACGTGCTGTGATGATAGTGTGTGGCACAGACTGTACAGCTAATTTATTTTGTTAATTGTGGCATTTCATGTTATTCAATATATTATCTTCATGTTAAGAGTTTTACTTCTGATATGGGTCTGTACTTTAGATGTTACACCCAATGTTGACAGTCTCACAGACACTGTACACTGAACCCATCCATAGTTTTATTTAGCTGTTTGTATCCAGTGATGATATAGTTAATTTTGGATGAGAGTGGGGTATATTGCCTGGGTCACACGATTAAACTCTTCACTATATTGTGCACCAATTAACTGCTCTGGGGATGGGGCACATTGTCTCACTGAGACAGTACGACTTCTCACTTACCTGATATATGGTGAATAGTGGAATGTTGTTCTGCATAGAATTCCATTCCCTCTCACAATGCTGTTCTTCCCCAGTTCCAAGGTCGTGGAATGCTGTTGTACCGTACTGGGGTAGGACAGCATTCTAGAACCTCTACAGAATACATAAGTAAATTTCATTTTGAAAACAAAAAAAGTCGCAAAACACATTTTTCACACAGTACTATGCACTACGAGAAGTACAGCATGAGGAACTCTATGCAGAAACAGTGTGTTTTGCCTCCTCAAGGTTCTGATTACCATGGACCACTCGAGCTTCGTTCTCGAAGTCAGAGGGTATCAGAATCCCTCTGTTGGAGAACACGCTGGTTCTGCATAGTTAGCCATTTCACTATTATGTATGTCTACAGTTGATGCGAGAGAGGTATGTCTTCAATATGTACACTTTTACTTACCTATGGCTCTACATTCAGGATCTACTAGATGTTCTATGTGTATCACACCATTGGAGGGTGATGGCATACAAGTCATCAGTGTTGTTTGTAGTTATGTGGACTTGCTATAACAAAGGTTCTGTATTGATTGTCATGACTTTCGTTGGCCTGATTGGGGAAGGTGGGGGGGCCATTCTCTCAGTGGGCCTTTTAGACTACTTACCCCTGTACATTGCCTGCAGGCCTATTATGGGTGTATTCCATTCATATACTGTAGAGATGTTAAGCTAGTCTGTGACTGTGTACTTAGTATGTAGGACGTCATCTACAGAGAGAGTAGATAATTGGTTAGGGGCATTGGTAGTATAATGCACTTTCACTTCATACACTCCTAGGACATGTTCAACTGATATTATAGAATT
Organism: Neoceratodus forsteri; assembly: GCA_016271365.2. NCBI lineage: Eukaryota > Metazoa > Chordata > Ceratodontiformes > Ceratodontidae > Neoceratodus > Neoceratodus forsteri. Next base: position 1,299,709,351 of record CM028130.1, on the reverse strand, counting down.
TCACTAGCAATATTAACAGGTTTTTTTAATGTCTGACTCTCAACTCAGGCTTCAGTGTATACTGTCACAAGATGGGACAATTGATAGGGAAATTCTTACTATCATTAGTTGTCTGTAAGTGGTATCAGCAAATCTTTCTGTGTGTGAAAGCATTCTGTGTCTGATCCACTTCAAGTAGTCACTGTATTACATATCTGTACATTTTGTAACAGTGGCACACTGTTTTTATGAAGATATTTACTTAATGAGTGACTCACAAGTCAGTATGTAGTAGATGTACTTTACATATACCTCCGTACTGGTGGTACAATACTTAATCCAGGGAGGTTGTGCTGGGGGAGTCCACAAAGAGTATTCTGTGATTGATCCTTTAAAAGTAGTTTGTCCAATGGGGAGAATGGGCAACAGATTGTCCTGATGAGGCCTTCAAATTCCTCATATGTTACCTTGTGTGCAGCTACTAACAGGGCAAGAATACCAGTTACTCTTCTGATTCTGGGAGGAGGTCTACAGTGGGTTGGGAATTCTCTAGTAGATACTATTGGAGTCCTCAGGATTAACAATTTAGTACAAGTGATAGTACAGAGGTATATATATATATATATATATATATATATATATATATATACTCATACTAATATTCACAGACAAGTAATGTTTTGCCTTTTACTATGTTTTTTATAGAGGATGAACCATCTATGGAGGGTGCTGCTGTAGGAGTGGAGCCCACAGACGGGATTGAGATTGTTGAGATAGACCCCTCTATGGAGGAGACACCAGACTCTCTAGCAGCGGGTCATCCAGCAGGTGCTGCAGGTATGGCTGGGCCCTCCAGCTGAGGAATGTAAGTAGCGTCTATCATTTTGTTTACTTTCTTTTTATACAGCATTACTGCCCACTTGCTTCACTTGTTTGGACTGACCAATTCCATAATAGCTGACAGAGTTCTTGCCCCTAGAGTGCCAGGCTTGCTCTGTTGTCTCCATACCTTTGTTGTCTTACTATAGAGAGCTTGTACTGTGGTGTCTGCCAATGGATTGGTGATTGGGGCTGGAATCAGTCATCATCCAGCTCTGAGAGGGGTGTTTTCTGGTTTTCTTCCTCTTAGTCCCTCATCCTGTCAGGGCATCAGTACAGAGGACTGATATCCAGACAGACCCACAGCCCAAATAAAACCATGAATATTATCACTATACCTGACAGATACCAGCTGGACACAAGTTAGTATACAGCACACTTGTATGACGTTAGTCAGGCAATGCCCCCCCCCCACCGGCTAGGCACTGTGTACTGACTGCAGATCAACACCACAACTAAAGGCATGGGCATCTTCGGTATGTATCAGTTATGCCACCTGTACACAAGCTAGTGCACTGTGCTGTTGCATGGCATCAGCCAGACAATGACTCCCCCCCAACTCCCCCGGCCAGGTACTGCATACTAAGTGCAGAGCCACAGACCAACTTAAGCCATTTACATCATCTATATGCCTCAGTGATTTCACATGCACAACAGTTAAGGCACTGAGCAGTAGCAGAGCCTCACCCAGGCAATGCCACTCCTCCTCCCCCTTTCTAGACCACGTAGTGGATACTGAGTGCAGAGGTACAACCCAAGTAAAGACATCAAGATCATTGCTATACCTCACTGATACTGACTGGACACAAGTTAGGACACTGAGCAGTTGTATGCCCTCACCCGGCAATGCTGTCTCCCTCCACATCAGGTACTGCATCATGAGTTTAGAGAGACAGTGCAAGTAAAGCCATTGACATCATTGCTATACCTTCATGATATGACCTGCACAGAAGTTAGGACACTGGGTGGTTGCATGGTGTGAACCAAACAATATCCTCCTCCCATATTCTTGAGTACAAGTGAGTGGGGATGAAGGTAAAATTTGTGCTTGTGAATGATGTTCTTGATGGGCAGATACCAACTCACAGTTGGACTGCTGCATTACATACTGTAATACTGTAGCCCACCTTTTGGTGGTGTGATATTAACGATATTCTGCAATATCTGATATTTGGGATCTCTAATTCACAGAGACGAACAACTGCACGGCATATTGAACAGACATACTGTGCTTAATAGCAGTTCTCTGGAAGATTACTATGTCTGAGAAAGATTTACCCACTGAGTTGCACTGTGTATAAAGATCTAGTTTTACTGAAACTATCTTGGTATGTGGTTGAAAGGGGAGTATACAAGCATTTTACCGTTGTTCAATTTACAAATCATTTGTTACCGTGTATACTTATTTTTACTTTTGTGAATATAGTGCTGCATTTATACAACTCTTGTTACGTGGTTTGACCAATAAATCTACAATATTTGGATGTCAGTTTGTATGAAAAGAAATCTAACAACAGGTACTTAATTCGTCATGTTTTGCTGTATGTTTGTTTACAGGTATGCCAGCCAGTAGTTATGCAGATAACGACAATGTATTTTATTAGTATTCATGTTGCTTGATGTGAAGTTCTGTGTTGAAGCACAGTTACTGTATGTACATCTGGAATATGTGTGGTACACTTCTGTTACAATCAATTTATTTGAACTGTACTGTCTGACCTTGAGAAACCTGATGAGCTGGAAAGAGATCACAGAGTACTATGCAAAAGGTAGTCTTGCCACATAGGATCTCAAGAGTCTCTTGCCTGCCGACCATGCTGTGTGATGCAGAGTACACCCTGAGAGACCCACACACATATGGTGGTTTGACAGACACAGCTGGCTAGGGAGTGTACCTGTGGAATACTGTGTAACTGGAACAGAGGACATCTGTGTACCTGTGTGAGGGGGGAATTGGGCATGTGTGGCCCCTTAACTAGTGCACTTCCACACTTGTTGTCTTGTTGCACAGGCCTGCCCACACAGTCAGCATGGAATGAGCATTGCCAAGTGTATGCAACTGTGCTTCATTGTAGGCTTCCTAGCCATTATAGTGCCACAGTGCAGACAATTAACAACAGAACACATCCCAGCAGGGCGGGGGGGGTCAACCGGCAACAGGTGCTAAGGTTTCATCATTATACAACTGTTACACATGCTGCCATACAGAGGTTCTTAAGATCTTTCAAGAAACAGAATTAATTGACAGCTATTGTGGGGATTACAGTAGCAAAATTCTGCTGGAAGACTTTGGACATAATAGTACCTGAAAAAGTGGGAGAAAATCTGTGACCAAGAAACGTAAATGACAGTATTATAAAGTTTACACAGGTTTTCTGATGTGACATAGATGTTAATACATCTCGTCTATCATTATTATGACAAATAAACACACTTCAGTGTAGTATATTATCAGAACACTACAGAACAGCTTACTTTAATGACATGTGTCTTCTTGTCTTTTTTGTCTCCATGGGGCAGATAGCCATTATCAATAACATCAGTAACACCCTCAGCCAGGTACTGGAGGCCATGCAGGGTGGAAACAGGGCTACAGCCCAATATGTCCATGACACTGCAGCAAAACTGAACTATATAATAGGTCAAGGGGGTGAGGTGACAGCTCAAGGGGCAGAAATAATTGATTTGCTGCAGCGTCATTGGTATGTGGGGCATGCGGCCTTAGTAGCCACCCATAGGCTCGAGCAGGGCAACAGGGGCCTCACCCAAACAATTTGCTCACTAAGGGAGCTTGAAGAGGCCTCTGTTGCTTCACTTGAGTCCATGCATGGTCTCATGGTGTGGCTGGCTGAGAACCAGCTAGAGGAGCCAAAAGCCATACACCATCTGCTTCATCAGGACCTACAGCATCTACAAGATGACCAGCCCTCCACAGCTTCTCAGCAAGAGCCCCTCAAAGGTGCCCCTCCCACAACACCACCACAAGCTGCAGATGAGGGGCTCCAAGCTGCATCAACTCATGCACAGCCTTCCTCTTCCTCCTCCTCATCCTCTCCCCAGTGCCCAACAGCCTGAACAGCCAGCACCTCCTTGTCACTCCTTGCCATTATTTTAAAAGTTTCAGTAAATTATTATTTTTTTATTTATATGTCCCCCAACCCACTAGAAGTGTGAAGTAACACTTTCTTAATTTAACTTTTTATTGTTTTTATTTTATTTATTATTGCTTCCCCTTACCCTGTGTGAAGAAACACATTTATTTATTTTTTTTAATTTTTATACTGAAAACATGTAAATATGTCTTTCTATTTTTTATACAATGATTACTGTATTAAATATTATTCTTTTACAATGATGTGTTTGACTCTTTGTTAAAATTATATGTGTGCTAGTGCTGTAAGAAAGTGTAGTTTAGTGGGTGATATTGCTTGGCTCTGGGCATGCAAGTCATGAGTGTCATAAATAGTGTGCAGCTGGTATGACAGAGGTATTCTGTTGATGTTCATGGTCTTAGTTGGTCTGTGGCTCTGGATTCAGAATCCAGAATGTGTTTGGGTGGTAGGAGGTATTATGCGTCTGAGGCTATGCAACTGATGAGTGTGATGTAGACAGCCCATTCTGAATGCTGTATCATATTTTTTTTTATATAAAATGTATTAATGACTGTCTCTGTTGAAAAATCAAATGCTCTAGTAATTACCTCACTCCCCCCCCCCCAGATTTCAGCTGACAGATGCAGGCCAAGAGAAATGCTGACAGCATGTATCACACACATTCAGTTTTTACAGACAATGTGTTACATGGAAGACTTTAATCAAGGATCCTGTTTCTCTGAGTTAGTTACAGAGTTGTTTAACTTAACTTTGTTAAGAGGGAAATCATAAAAAAAGTTTATGACATTGAAGAGAAAACACAGGTTATTACACAGAGATGAGAAGTTGTAAATGCTCATATGAAGCCTGTGTGAGGAGGATGCAGCATGAATCAAAAGAGGTGTCATTGAAATTGAGTTATGCTAAGGTTGCAGAATTAATACTTTGAAATTACATCCTGTGGTTGTATAGAAATATATATGTTTTAGATATTTTGACAGGGAGGAGCTAGATGACCTCATGCAAAAGAGGTGGGCAAAACCAGCTTTTAAAGATTATTCTGTTTCACTATAGACACACTTTTTTATCTGACACTGACCAAGAAAACATCTGAGCACTGAAAACAGGTATATAGAAAGCTAGAAAAAACCAAAATATTGTTGTAGGAATTGCACTGTTTTAAACCTTGTTTTGTTTAAAGATATGTATGTCTTGTGATATAAGAGTTCTGTATTGTATGTCTGACATATTATTATATATTTTAGTAAAAACTCTAATTTTAGAGCATACCTGGTCTGTCTTTGAATTGCTTTCTTTTGCTAAGAAATATTTATGGTTATAGCAGACAACAGACATAAGCTTGTATGGTGGTACCAAACTGGAAAGACAAGTGTTTTAAATCTGAGGTCTTTATTAAAGTTTTAGGGTTCATCTCTGAATACCTGGTTAGGTGCCCATAGGCAAAGATATCTGGCCCACTGAAGACAGATATATCTGAGCCTGTGCATTGGGTATGCTAGCAAGAAGTTATCAGTTTGAATCTCTCCAGAACTTGAGACCAAAGGTTGATCCGAACTCACAAAAACAGACAAGAGGGTTACCTTGTCTGTTACACTGTTCACAAGACCACGCTCAGAGGTTGACACTTTGGGAGTAGAGGACTGACCTGCTGAGTGAATCTGTGACAATGAGTGTCATAACTAGTGTGCAGTTGGTATCGCAGAGGTATACTATTGATGTTCATGTTGTTAGTTGCCCTGTGGCTGTGCACTCAGGATACAGTACCTGTTTTTTTGGTGGGATGGGAGGCATTGCATGGCTGAGATCATGCAACCAATGAGAGTCATAACTAATGTACAATTCATATCACAGAGGTACAACATTGATATTTATGTCCTTAGTTGAGCTATGGCGCTGCACTGAGTATACAGTACCTCTTGGGGGGGCATTGTCTGGCTGAGACCATGCAACTCATTAGTGTTTTATGTTTCTGACAGATGGTATGAGGGATGCATACCATTGATGTATATGGCTTCAGTTGTCTTGTAGGACTCTACTTATTATGCAATTATTGGCCTGTTGGGGTTGGTGACATTGCCTGCTTGATGTTATGCAACTCATGAGAGTCAGCACTACTCAACAGTTGATATCACAGGTATATGATGTTGATGTAGATGACTTTAATTCAGGTGCGGGTTTATACTGACCATGTACTACATGTTTTTTTTTTTTTGTGGGGGTGAAGATTGTGTGGCTTACGTCATGCAAGTCCTCACTGTTCTGATTTGTATGCAGGTCCCATGATGAAGGTATACCATTGATGTGTATGGCCTTAGTCTGGGTCTTAGTGTGCACTCAGCATGCAATTACTGATTTAAGGGGGTGAGGGAATTGCATAGCTAATGACATGCAAGTCATGAGTGTAATACTTACTGTATAGTTGGTATGAGGGAGCTATACTGTTGATGTTCATGTTCTTAGTTGGGCTAAGACTCGACTTAGGATGCAGAAGCTGTCATCCAGGGGTGGGTTGGTAACTTGGGTGAGGCATTGTTTTGAATGTCTCTTGTATAAAGGTTTTATAAACTTGTTTAGATGTAGTGTGGTAAGAGAAGCACACATTTTTATTTCTTTCTCAAAAAGTCAGAAAATTCTTTGTAAAAAACTGTGTTAATGCAACAGTTAGGGTTTTTTTTCAGTGACAAAAGTGAGGAAATTTAATGTTAGACTTTTCAACCCTAACTCCGGCTTCCCCCGCAGCTCCACTGGCACACACACACACACACACACACACACACACACACACACACACATATATGTACAGACATACTGTAGACACACACACACACACACACACAGAACACACAACTGTGGGGAGCAGTACAAGGAAAGACAACCAATCACAGACAGACACCATAACACAACAGAAATAACATACAACTTCTTAAACATACCACAACAGGCATCCATCATCATGTTTCATCAACTGTATTAGTTCTCTTGGCATTCCAGTCTGTTGTGCACCTAGAGCAAAATGTGGTAGAAGCATATCAGATAGAGGTACCAACACATCTGCATCATCACTGATATGGTACTGTTTAACATAAATGGAAAATTTGCTGGGCATGTGGGCCTATGTTGTTACAGACAAATATGAAGTAGGTGCTAATACATGGTTTTGCTACTCATATGATGGTGCTACAGTATGTAGAAATGGGCAAGTTGATAAGAACATGGGGCTATGCCATCATGCATAAATGGACAAGTTGGTGTACCATAGCAAGTAAGAGGGCGCCACACTCTGACTAATACATGAAATGTACTTCTTATATCATACTGTTATGCAGAAATTGGTAATTTTGGGAAGTTGATGTAAGTGGAGTGGACCTACACCTCCTGTGTTCTCACCAAGTCATGTGTTTGTCTATTTTTATCATGGTGATATGCAAAACTTAAGAATTTGGTGGAAGGATTGGGCTATGCTGCTATGTTAAAATGGGCAAGTTGCTGAAACTTTGTTCACAGTAATCTGTCTGTCTTAATAATTTGTCTTATGTTAAAGTGTTACACAGAAACAGGCAAGTAGGTTCAGTTATGGGTATGCTGTTATGCAGAAATAGCAAAGTTCATGGTAGCATGGTGTTATGCTCTTATATAAAAATTGACAAGTTACTAGGGGCTAAGTACCATGTCCTTAACAATGCATGTATTTAAATATTTGTTTTATTGTGTTATCCACAAATAGGGGAAAAAGACTGACACATCATACTGCCCTGTTATGCACAAATGGCCAAGTTGGTGATACCTTGTGGCTATAGTCCTATGCAATAATGAGCAACTTAGTGGAGGTGTGCAGTATGCTTTTATGCATAAACACCAACATTAGTAGTAGCGCAGTCCAATGGTTTTATGTACAAATTGATAAGTTAGTAACATAGCCATAAACTAAAGGGTTCTAGACTGCCAACAGTACATGTGCATTACTATCAGTAATATGATGTTATGTAGAAGACTGCACACATATAGGAGACTGGAATAACAGGAGAAATGATACAGTTGGTGAAACATGATGATGGATGCCTGAAGTGGTATGTTTAAGAAGTAGTATGTTATTTCTGTTGTGTTATGGTGTCCGTCTGTGATTGATTGTCTTGCCTTGTACTGCCTCCCATAGTTGTGTGTTCTGTGTGTGTGTGTCTATGTCTGTGCCTGTGTGTGTCTATGTGTGTACCAGTGGGGCTGGGGGGGGCCAGAGTTAGGGTTGAAAAGCCTAACATCGAATTTCCTTGCTTTTGTTGCTGTGAAAAACCCTAACTCTTGCATTAACGCAGTTTTTTTGCAAAGAATATATATATATATATATATGAAATATTTTACCCATCCAGAGAATCCTGCACCTGTCACCACCACACCTCCCACCCGGCTGACACCTGCCTCCCTTGGACCTACCTGAAGTGGTTCACTACAACCAGCTTAAGCCTCTGGTGGGATTGGAGGTGGCATGCCACTCTTCCCCACCAGGTCCATGATCCGGAATTGATCCAGACATCTGGGTGGTAGTGCAGATCCAGGAGGTGTGCAAGGTAGTGGTCAGCCTTCTGGTCTCTTTTCTGTTTTCTCCCAGGTGCTCCTTGAATGTAGAGGCACACACATCTGACAAAATCACAGTTCCTCCCTCAAGTCACTCATTTGACTGCACTAGTACTGGGCCTTCACCCACCAGCAGTAGAACACCAAGTCAGCAGGCCACCCTCCCTGGATGCTGAATCCTCTCCCACCCCACTGACCATCAGCAACCCATTCTCATTCCCCAACAAGGGTCACTGGCTTGGCTGGAGGTAAGAAGTTCAAAGCCTTAGCCCTCCATGCTGCATGGTTAGCCAATAGATTTTAGGCTTTAGTATACAGTATTTATGGGGTATGGAGATATTTACAGGAACCAAAGAAGTTGGACATGCGTTTTCACACAAACCTTCAATTATTAAGGAATTTCTAACCCACTGTTTGACCATCATCACAGACCTCCGTTCTTCCACCAGTGAGGCACTACCTGGAGTTCAGTGTACAGTTCTGGAGACCTTACCCACATAAGGACATAGACAGGGTAGAGAAGGTTCAGAGGAGGGCAACAAAGGTGGTACAGGGATTGCATCACAAGTCCTATGAGGACAGGAAGAAGGACTTGAAAATGTACTTCCTGTAGGAGAGGAGGAAAAGAGGTGATATGATAGAGACATACAAGTACCTTACTGGGAGGAACAGGGTGCAGTAATACACTATTTTCCAGTGAAAAAGATGTTCCATGACTAGAGGGCATGAGGTGAAGTTGGAGGGAGGGAGGGCAATTCAGAGGAAACATGAGGAAAAATGTCTTCACAGAAAGGGTGGTGAACAAGTGGAACACCCTGCCAGAGGAAGTGGTGGGGGCTGAAACAATCACGGGATTTAAGAATGTATGGGATAGACATATGGAAATTCTGGAGGTCAGGGGTGAGGGGCAACAGACTTCTAGAAACATGTAAAGGGAACTTACAAGCTCAAATGGGCAGACTGGGTGGGCCTTAGGCCCTTAACTGCCGACAGTGTTTATGTATCTATGATCTAAGTCCCCAGTCACTCAACACAACATGGATAGTCCCCAGGCTGCTCCCAAGTCCCATTACAGTCCCTAGTTTAACAATCTATTTTACTTCCCACCTCATAAGGGTGATGGATGTGAAAATTTGCAATTTCAGTTCACCATTGATTTGGTCCCCCTGTTGTTAGTCCTGCTTTTGTCACTTCAGCCAAAGACATTTTAAATTCTTGGTATGGGGAGGACTGTTGCAGGTTAAAAATGGGGATAAGAGACACCTCTTCACCACCCCTCACCAAGTCCAGTCAACCCCAATCACTTCTACCCACTCCTGTTTCTCCAGTCATTTAAAAAAAAAACTCTGTCTGCACCTGGTGGAGTGTCAGGAGCCAGCTTTTTTCTATTGAAATATGTCAGTGGAAGGGGGCCTAGGGGAAGTGACTGCATTGGGGAAACAGCTGACTATAAGCCTAGCCCTGGCTACCTTGGAAAGACTAGAGTGTGGCATTATGAATTATTTGGCCAAAGATTGAAGTGATCAGAAAAAGAGATGCAGTGAATTTAAATGTTGCCAGTGAAGTGCCCATAAAGTGGGCAGTTTGTGTTGTCAATCCACTACTCAGAGGGCCAATAAGAAAGGCTCACTTCACCTGGTAATTATTACTTCACATTGTCATTCCACCTTAACGTGAAGTAAGGCAGAGTGACAACAATATTGGCAGCTCCCCACACACACAGTCACCAGAATTAATGTGCATCCCCAAAATGCTACTGTCTTGAGTCCAGAAAACTCCCCATTGCTGATTAAGTGAAATGAGAACACAACAAGAAATGCAAAGTATCCCAGAATTATTGGCACACTGAGTCAAGCGTGCAATGGTCATACACAGTCACCAGAATTATTCTGCAAACCCAAAATGCTACTGTCTTGTGTTCAGAAAATTTCCCAGTGCTGACAAAGTGAAATGAGAGCGTACTAAGAAATGCAATGTCTCAAAAAATTAATGGTGCACTCAGTCACATGTGCAGTGGTCACACACAGTCACCAGAATTAATGTGCATCCCCAAAATGCTAGTCTTGTGTCCAAAAAATTCCACAGTGCTGACAAAGTGAAATGTGAGCATAACATGAAATGCAAAGTCTCCCAGAATTAATGGTGCTGTCAGTCATGCTCGCAGTGGTCACACACAGTCACCAGAATTAATTTACATCCACAAAATGCTACTGTCTTGTGTCCAGAAAATTTCCAAGTGCTGACAAAGTGAAATGAGAATGTAGCAAGAAACGCAAAGTCTCCCAACATTAATGGTGCCCTGCAAACAGACTAAGATTGCTTTGAGAACTCAAGAGTTGCAGACGCAAAGGCACAACAACACCTAACCAGTGTTCACAAGTCACAAACCCAAATCTGGAAAATAATACCTTTTGCCAGTTGGGGGGGTAGTGCACAGCAGTAACAGTCCACTACCGGTTAAAATACCACAAAGCAGTACAAAAAATTCATGCAGATGCAGTGGATAGCAGGTTCATACTGCTGCAATTACTCTGTGGCACAATAAAAGGTGTCTGATTTAATGGCACGCATTGCACACACACACTCACACACACACACTACAAGTAATGTGTAGCAAATTGAAAACCTTTAGTGATATAACCAAATGTTTTAAACAAACTGAAATTATACACTGCTGCACCACAATGAAATTATACACTGCTGCACCACAATAATCAACAAAAAAAATGTCAAGAATTACTGAAAATGTTACAGTGTGTACATTAACACAGTTATACAAGAAAAATATAACCAAAACAGAAAGACTGCCTTTTTCGCTCAGTTACTCTGCCTACACCACAGATATGCCCCTGCCCCAAAGCACACTCCACAGTACACAGACTAACTGTTCTAAATTAACATTCAAAATTCACACACAAACAATAAACACTCAACGATATGAGCACAGAAGCGTTTCCTACAATCGATGTACTAAATTTTGACTAAAAAGGCCTTTTTAACAGCTTTTAGATGTTTTGAATCGCAGAGCTCTGAGAACAAACTGTCTCCATCTACCACTACACACACACACACTACCCAGAACTGAGGCTGTGCAGAACAATCTAGAGCCAATGTGACCTGCTATCCCATGAATCACTGCAGGATTCGCCTTGGAGCTCAATTACAAGGTGAAGTGACATGAAGCAGATTAATTTCAATGTACTTCACCTTAAAATTGGTGGAGAAGTGGTTTGGGGAAGGCGGAATAATGCAAAGTCATTGGTTTCAATAGACTTCGCATTCCTTATTATGATGCAAAGTACTCCATGGATTCCGCATTACTCAACAAATCTCTTTGAGGAGCAAATTTTAGCCACTTCGCCCACCACTAATCAGAAGTGGTCAACATTTGATTGGGTAAAATCAAAGGTAAAAATGCCAAATTTCAGCAGATTCACAGAATACAAGTTCAGCATATGCTCATCATTACCCACTGCTTTTTCACCCCCTGCCCCTCCACCTCCCCACACTCTTAGAAACTCTGACTGCTACTGCTTCTTCCTTTCTCATCCCAGTCCTGCAGCTGGCTTTCTTCTATTGGCTTCTCCATCCACTTCTTGTGTGTGACTGCTCCCTATTCCTTCACTTTTTATCCTACCCCTTCATTGTGAAAGCTCTACTTTGTGAATATATGATCCATACATTTTCTTATACCTAATCCTTACTTCCTTTTTTTACCACTTTAGTAACCTGTCTAAACTCCTCATTCTTCTTCTTTTTCTTCCTGTCCCACTCTATGCCTCTTTATTTCTGGCCTATTGGTGGCTGCCTCTTCTTTTCAGTGTATATGGCACTTATTCTTCCTGTAGCAGAATACATTACTGTTCGTACTGTTTTGGAACTTGTTATTCCCACAATTGGAACCCCTGTAACAGGGGTGTAACCTAAGGGGTGCAATGTTAGCATGGAGGGGCAGAACACTATTTACCCTTACTGTAGTCATCATGGCACCCATCGTCCATACAGGAAAACAGAATACAAAAATTAGGCTAACACTTTTTGGGAGATCTCTCTCTCTTTCGATCTGTCCCTTTAACTGTCTTACTCTCATTGGGCATTGGCGGTGGTAGTGGCAGTGTGGATATGGAGCAATGTCCTTTCACTCCTCTCACTTCTGCCACCCAGCTCAACTGCCTCAAATAATTTTTCTTTAATTCATGAATGCTGCACCATTCTTCTAGCATGAGCCATGGCTCCTACCTGAGCCAACTCACTCTTTGCTCCATTCAGCCAACATCCCTGTTGCCTAGGGTACCAGACGCATCACCTAGGCCAGCCAGGGTCACACAGATTTGGAACACACACTGTGGCTGTCAAGCATACATGGCAAACAAGAGAAGGGGAGAGGGAAATGGTCCTCCCAAGCAAGACAAGATCGGGAGGCAATAATTTGTTTGGGTTTTGTTTTTTCTAAAAAAAAAAAAAGAGCCCTGGAAAATGCCTGACTTCTGGAACAACCAACCCTGTTCCTCTCCTCCACCAGGACTATCAGGGGAAGGGAAAGCAAATGAGCCCTGATGGGGTCTATGAGCTAAACCCCAACACAGGGAGAAAGTAAATACAATTTCTTTCTTTGAAGGTGGGGTAGCCCACTATACATTCTCCCTTCTTAAACTAGCTGTGGCCCCACACAGCTGTGACATAAACATTACCCTTATTAACCAAAGTATACAAAACATAACAATCTGTGCTCTAACATTTAAAAGCACTTAAGTTTGTATATGATAACAATTCCATGTACAATATACACAGGCATATCTAGTTAATAAAGTGTTCTTGTTTTATTCAAGTCACCCACTAGTTTTTCTTCCTGGACAACACAGGACCTGTTCCTTGTTACTGGTCTAGTAGGTGTCCTTGGTTACTTCTCAATGATGTCTGTAAAGTCTCCGTTTCCCTTTTGACCTTCTCAGGCAGCTGGGAAACATGATCTCTAAAACCTGGAACTTGCATTCTGGCTGCAGAATTCTGAAACATGAGGCCAAAAATGGGTCCAAATTAAGCCAGTCCCATAGGATTATCACTAAATATCTCAGAAAGTGTCTGCTGGGCAGGGTATATTTATTTATTTGTTGATAAAGCACATGTTTTGAGCATGTTTTTATGTAGAGCCTTTTCTGCCCCATACCCTTTTTTGGTTTAACCACATAAACTGGGATGTCTGGGTTTGGCTGTAATATGACAATGTGGAGTATGGGTTCCTACCTATTTGCAAGTTTCCCTTTCCTCTACACCTTTTGTCATTAACTAGCACCCTATCTCCTGGCTGGAAAGGGGACAAACCCAAGCTCTTGTTATACCAGTTATAGTTCTTCTCCTGAACAACTGCTGCTTTGCCTATTGTCTTCCTCACTTTTTTTTGTGGGCTGAACATAAATTGTGATGGTGCCACTAAATCCAATTCTTGCAATTTCTGCCGGTAGTTTCTTTTACTTGATTAACCATTGTAAGAACTGGAAGTCTAGCATTTCTCCTGAAAATTAAGAATGGCATTAATCAAGTTGCTGAATGTGTTATTATAGACATAAACTGGTTCAGACAGATGATCTGACCAGTTCTGCTTGTGCTCCTTTTCCAAAGATCCTAGTACCTTTAGCAGGGTGTGACTGAAAAGTCCCATGCTCCTTTTCCCTCAAGGTGATATGGAGTTGTTTTGGATTTCTGTATCCCATTCACATCACGTGGTTCTTCCATTATTGTTGCTTCAAATGCTGGGCCCTGATTTGAGTGAAAGCATTGTAGACATTCATAGTGCCTCAAGGGATCATCCCACAAGACCTTAACTGTAGTCGTTAATTTCTGATCATGAGTTGGAACTGGTGCTGTGTGCTTAATGAAGTGGTCAGTGATACAAGGGAATACTGATACCCGTTGTGGTCAGGGTCTAAGGCCAGATAGCCTTTCATCACAAACTCCAGGGGATTGCTTGTCTTGATATTAACCAAGGGTGTATTCTCCCTGTTCTCTTGTTTCTGAAGGTTATATATTTCACATTCTAAGCACCCTGTTTAACTGTTTTGTGTAGGTATGGTTTGTAGGCCCCTTTCCTCAGCTGCTCGAGTGTCTTCGCTGTTGTGAAATGCCCTCACCAGTCAGAGACCATCTGTAATATCATAGGCACCTTACTAGAAGGCAACACCAGCTGCCAGTACATCCCAGCTTTTCTGTAGTTATAGACCTTCCAGTATAGCATATTATTGCAAAGTTCCAGCCTGTGTGTTTGGTTTAGTAATTCCAGAGTCTTTTTGGATAGTTATGCACTTTCTGTTTGGTTGGGTTTCTGACCATGTTCCATGTAATGTCATGCTGCCTGGATGATGGGATCTTCAGCTTGTAGTCTTTCTCAATAGAAACATAGAAACATAGAATTTGAAAGCAGATAAGGACCGCTTGGCCCACCCAGTCTGCCCATTTCCCCTACCTAATGGATAAGCTGCAGATCCTACTTAACCAGCAGCCTACTTCTTTCTACCCCCAACCCCTAGAATTGCCTTATGACTGTCCCATGCATGCTTGAATTCAACCACTGTTTTTGACTCCATAACCTCCTATGGAAGGCCGTTTCATGCATCCACAACCCTCTCTGTGAAAAAATACTTCCTTACATTACCTCTGAGCCACACCCTCTTCAAATTGTGCCCCCTTGTTCTTGCACACCTCTTTTTTTGAAAGATGTACCCTCTTGGACTTTGTTGGTTCCCTTGAGGTACTTGAAAGTTTCTATCATGTCCCCTCTCTCCCTCCTTTCCTCTAGGCTATACATAGTAAGCTCCTTTAGTCTCTTATCATATGTCTTCTGGTGCAGACCCTGCACCATTTTAGTTGCCCTCCTCTGGACAACTTCCATCCTGTCTATGTCCTTGCGGAGATTGGGTCTCCAGAACTGCATGCAGTACTCCTGATGGGGTCTCACCAGCTGTCTGTACAGAGGGATAACAACTTCCCATTTTCTACTGGTGATGCCTCTCCCTAATGCATCCCAGTATCCCCCCAGCCCTCCTTACTGCCCTCTCACATTGCTTGCCCACCATTAAGTCATCTGATATGATTACCCCCAGGTCCCTTTCCATTTTTATTGTTGTTAGTATCTCACCCCCCCATTGTGTACTCTTCCCCTGGGTTTTTGTTTCCCAGGTGCATTACCTTGCACTTCTTAGCATTGAATTTAAGCTGCTATACATTTAAACATTCCTCTAACCTTGCCAGTCCTTCTCATCCTTCCACCCCACCTTGTGCATCAACTCTGTTGCAGATCGTTGTGTCATCTGCAAAGAGACATACTTTTCCTTCCAGTCTCTCTGCAATGTCACTTATAAAGACATTGAAGAGGACCGGTCCTAATACTGAACCCTGTGGTACCCCACTAGTAACCCCCCTTTCTTCAGAGTGGACTCCATTTACTATCACCCTCTGTGTCCTATTCTCCAGCCAATCCTTTATCCAGGCTATCATCTTGGGACCCACTCCAAGGCTGGCTAACTTGTATATTAATCTTTTGTGTGGGACTGTGTCAAATGCCTTGCTAAAGTCTAGGTAGGCCATGTCCACAGCCCCTCCCTGATCTACTACTTTGGTCACCGAATCAAAAAAATCTGTTAGATTCATCTGGCATGACCTTCCCACTGTGAATCCATGATGCCTTGGGTCCTGTGCCCCTCTGGCCTCTAAGTATTCAACAGTTCTTTCCTTCAGAAGTGATTCCATCATTTTCCCTATCACTGAGCTTAAACTAACAGGTCTGTAGTTTCCTGCTTCTGCCTTGCTCCCATTTTTTTGAAGGGGACTCACATCTACCCTCCTCCAGTCCTCAGGTACCACCCCATCCTCTCATGATTTGTTAAAGAGGGTAGTCAGTGGTGTCACTAGTTCTACCCTTAGTTCTTTTAGGAATCCCATCAGGCCCCACTGCTTTGTCCACCTTCAGTTTTAAGAGTTCTTTCAGAACCTTTTCTTCTGTAAATGGGCTGGTATCAACTTCTGTATCCAGAGTGTTTCTATTGTTTGTTTTATTTCATTTGTAAATACTGAGCAAAAATATTTGTTTAGTATCTCTGTCTTTTCACAGTCACCCTCTGCCCACCCCACTCCCCTTTATTAAGCCTCACTATCCCTCCCTGGGTCTTCCTTCACTCCCTGATGTACCTAAAAAAGGTTTTATCCCCCTTCTTAACTGAGTTGGCTATCATTTCCATCCAACTGTTCTACTTCTCTGGGAGGGGCCTTCACTTTTTGACTCTGGCAAGCTCATAAAGAGGCCTAGAGGTATGCGAAGTTGGCTAACTTTGCTTTGTGGATCAATTCATGAATCTGCAGCAATTCACAAAGTTAATCCACCTTGCAAAGTACCAGTTTGCAGTGTAGGACTAACATCACAAATGGTGAAGTTGGTAATGTTGCTGATGAAGTTGGGCTTACAGGTGAAGGTTGCAATGTACCACTGGATTGGAGGTCACATAATTTTGAAATGAGCTGCATGCCACATGAAGGCTGTGTTCTGTGTAGTCTTATGAAAAGAGACTTAGAAAGAAGTTTATCTCAGCTGGTCAGAGATAAAAAAAACTTTAAAACTAGTCTGAAAGCAGAGTATTTTGAAGTAAATCACTTATAAAAAATATCTTGAGTTCCTACTGCAGCTATACTACTGTTATTTGTTTGAAGTCTTGTACATTTACTTGTTAGAAATTAGTGGATTGTTTTGACTAGTGAAGTAGTGCTGTGTGGGGATGTGGAGCTGTTTAAGCTAGCAAGCAAAAGGAGACTGCTATGGATTTTGAAAGAGGTGGCTTAAAAGGTAAAGAGCTTAAAGGGTATTATTCAGAAGCTATATATAAGGAGACGCAGAGAGAGGAGGATGGAGGGTGTATCGGGGAACAGATGGAAGCAGGGAAATCAGTAAAGAGTAGGGCTGGGTGAAATTAGCAAATTCCAATTTCATGGAATTTATGCAAAATTCCTGCAAGTTTTGTGAAATTTTGTGATATTTTGCAAAGGTTTTCAGAATTTTCCAAAATTCTTTAATTGATCATAACTTAATTGGTATCATGGCTAAAGATATGAAATTTGGCATGAAAATATTTGGAATAGGATTTAAATGGACACCAAGATAAATGCATATGGGAAAGGGAAGTTATTGGGGTTCAGTGTCTGGCAATTTATTACTCAAGAAAATTTCAGAAAATAATTCTTTACAAACATCCTTTAGATTAATGAGCTGTGAATGAGCTTGGTACATCCAGCAGACCTGGGATTGATTCTCACAACCTCCACTTGCATACCATTTGACTCTGAGCAAGTTACTTAACCACCCCAGTGCTCCCAGTGCACCCATGAAAACAGGAAGTGGGCTTTACCCGGTTAACAAAGACTAAAATAAAAAAAAAAAATGATAAAACCTTTAGAACTAGATAATTAAGTAACAGGGTTTGCTGGGTGTGTGTTATTGTGTAATCATGTTACACCTTGGGTAGTTGAAGCACAAGGCTGCAGGCCGAGTACATTCAGCACCCAAGAAGTGACATTATTACACAATAACACAAATCCCTGAAGTGCTTTAATGCTATTATACAATGACTCCTTTATGTTAAAAAAAAAGATGTTAAAAAAACTTTTTCAAATAATTGTATTCCTTTGTTTTTTATGTGTAGGTATATATTTTAAAAAAATAGTCCACAGTTTCTCTTTTTGCCACTAGGTGTAGCTGGCACTGCATGCTGCCTGCTGCTTACTTCCAAATAGGTCTGCTCCTGTCTCTGATCAGTCACAGTGTCTGCCTCCCACCTCCAATAGTCACCTTCTGTGCTATTTTGTTTTTTTTTTCCCTTTGCCTCTGCATTTTCTCATTTTGGCTGTTGGTGAATAGCTGCTGACTAGGTTTACATATTACTTCATTTAGGCACTGATGCAGTTTAAATGTTAGTTATTGAGGAAGCATGACTGAGTGGGAGCAGTTATTGACAGGAATAGCAATGTGCTGTTCTTTGGAATTACTGCTGTTTTGGTGAGTAAAGTACTGGCTGGAGTTAAGGCTTTCTACAAAATGTTGAGACACAATGATAAAAATAAAACTTTCATATGCATCGAGTAATTGTGATCATGTGAATGCATGAGTCCAGACAATCTTGTAACAGCCTATAATAGGGCTTTGGAAGATGCTCTGGACAAGATAGCTCCTGTTCGTGTTCGGCCTCTCACCCTTCACCCAAGGAGTCCTTGGTTTGATGGCTCCTTGAAGGAGTTGAGGCAAGTTGCCCGAAGGATGGAGAGAGCCTGGTGGAAGTCCAGCCTTGATGCTGACAGGCTTAGGATGATGGCACGCTATGATGGCTATCAATCAGAAATCACCCGTAAGAAGGCAGAATTCCTGTACAGGGAGCTTTCTGCTGCACAGAATCGACTGGCTCAGCTCTTCCAGACTGTTGACAGACTGTGCAATCCAATCTGTCTCCAGCCCAGAGGAGTTTTTTCTCAACTTAAATGCAAGGAGTTCACCCGATTCTTTGCAGATAAGGTTGCCAGCATCAGGTCTGGCATGGGTCTGACCTCTCCTATGAGGGATTGCAGTGGTCGGCAGGAAGTGGCATGCACTCGGTCTGTCTGGTCAGATTTCAACCAGCTAGAGTTCACTGACATTGTGAAGATCATCCAAACATTGCATCCAACCAGTTGTAGTTTGGATCCGGGTCCTACATCTCTCCTAGTTGGATGTGTAGATGTTATCTGCCCGATCCTTGCTGACATTATCAGGAAGTCCTTGGAGAGGGGTGTAGTTCCCGACACCCTTAAGGAGGCGGTCGTTCGACTACTCCGTAAAAAACCCTCTTTGGATCAAGACTGTCTAGTTAACTACCGCCCTATCTCTAACCTGCCATTTGTTGGTAAGGTTATTGAAAAGGTGGTTGCTCTGTAGTTGGATGATCATCTTGCAACTCACAATGTCTATGATACTCTCCAGTCTGGTTTTAGGAAGAAGCATAGGTATTGAATGACCTCCTAATGGCTAGAGATCAAAAGGCACATACCATTCTGGTCCTTCTTGATCTTCTCTGCTGCATTTGACACTGTAGACCATGGTGGGCTTTTGGAGCACCTGCGTTTGTTTGTGGGTTGTCTGGTACAGTCCTTAAATGGTTCCATTCATACCTCACAGGCAGGTTTCAGAGAGTTGCCACGGGAATTTATTCCTCTGGTACTCACTTCCTGCCTCATGGGGTGCCGCAGGGCTCCATTTTGGCCCCCATGCTCTTTACAGTGTATATGCTACCATTGGTAGATATCATCAGGTGATACAGTCTGAGTTTTCACTGCTATGCAGATGATGCTCAGCTGTATATGTCTTTCTGCCCAAACAGAATGATGCAGTCTCTGTGCTAAATAATTGCTTTGCTGAGATCAGATCTTGGATGAGTTCTAGCTGGCTGAGACTGAATACAGATAAGACCGAAGGGTTGGTAGTGGGTCCAGGTCATCTTGGGGCAGGTGTGGGAGTTGGACAACCATCAGGTTTATTACTTGGTGGTACGCCACTCATTACCTCAGATTGGGTGCGTAACCCTGGAGTTATTTTTGATGCTGGTCTGACCCTAAAACCTCAGGTGTCAGCTGTCATCAAATCCTCTTTTTATCATCTGAGGAATATTGCCTGGATGAAATGTCTGGTTCCTCTGGATGATCTTCCAACATTGGTCCATGCCTTTATCACTACCCATCTTGATTAATGCAATTTCCTCTACCTAGGGCTACCTGGGGTTGATATCCACTGCTTGCAGCTGGTGCAGAATGCGGCAGCCAGGCTATTGACTGGGACTTCTAGAACCAGTCATATTACACCTGTGCTCTGTGAACTGCACTGGCTGCCTGTTCAGTGGTGGATCACCTTTAAGGTTGGCTCGCTAACCTTTAAAGCCCTACATGATGATCAACAGTAGAAAACAGGAAGTTGGTATCCCTCTCTACAGACAGTTAGTGAGACCCCATCTGGAGTACCGCGTGCAATTCTGGAGACCCTATGTCTGCAAAGACATAGACAGAATGGAGGCTGTTCAGAGGAGGGCAACCAAAATGGTGCAAGGTTTGCACCAGAAGACATATGAGGAGAGACTAAAGCAGCTTAATATGTATACCCTTGAGGAAAGGAGGTAGAGGGGGGACATGATATAAGCTTTCAAGTATCTCAAGGGAATTAACAAGGTACAAGAGGGTAGTATCTTTCAGAAGAAGAGATGTGCAAGAACAAGGGGGCACAATTTGAAGATAGAGGTGGGACAGCTCAGAGGTAATGTTAGAAAGTATTTTTTCACAAAGAGAGTTGTGGATGCATGGAACAGCCTTCCTGAGGAGGTTGTGGAGTCAGGAACAGTGGGAGAATTCAAGAATGCATGGGACAGGCATAAGGCAATTCTAGTGGGGGGCAGGTGGAAGTAAGCTGTTGATTAACTAGAATCTGCAGCTTATCCATCAGGTAGGGAAATGGGCAGACTGGGCGGGCCAAGCGGTCCTTATCTGCCATCAAATTCTATGTTTCTATGTCTCTATGATCAGGGTCCCGGTTACCTGCAAGATCTCCTGGTACCCTACTGCCCCCTCCGTCCTCTCCAATCCACCAACGAGGGATTGCTAGAGATTCCCAGGGTATGTTTGAAGACATGTGTTTGTCATGCCTTCTGTTTTTCAGCTCCAACCCTGTGGAATTCTCTACCTCATCAGTTGAGAGAATACCCAACCATCGGTAGTTTTAAAACTGAGTTAAAGACTTATTTATTTAACCTAGCCTTCCCTAGTTATGGTCTGTTTTAAATGTTATTTAATTTAATTTATATTTGACATATCTGGTTTTATGTACAGTGCCTTGGTTTTGAAAGGCACTATAAAAATAAAGTTGATTTGATTTGATTTCACGATTGGTAACAGACAGGCATGCATTGTCTCTCTGAAGTACGACTTTAGTACTCCTGTCACTCATTCACACAAGCTGCAGTGCTCATTAAAAAAAAGTTAAAATAAAAACTACTATGAAAAGACACTGCCATTGTGAGAAAAGAAATGAGGACAGAGGGACGGAGTGTGTATATGTGTGTGTGTGTGTGTTGAGGGGGGCATGATGTGTTAATATGTGGTATGCTTGGGTGTTTGTGGATTGAACAGTGAGTGATTTTTATAAGTGTTAATGTGGTCCTTATTGTGCCTGTTCTAGACACCGTGATGTTACTGCCAGACAACATCACTGTCTCTAGAACACCCTGACCAATCAGAAGGCTAGAATTATCCTTGTCATTGTAGAATTGTACATTTATATGAATACTTTCTTGGAAGAGTCACACAAACTGCTAAATAGACAGGCAATTGTTTATGTAAATTGTAAGTAACAGGCATATAAAATGTCATGATTTACTTGTTAAATCATGTAAACATTTTCACAATATTTGGATATTTATAGCTCCACTGCTATCGTAGCTACACATTCAAGATTTGGCATGCATACCAAAGTAAATGTGCCCTTGAATTTAATTAAGCCAGATAAATATGGTTTAGTAGGTTAAAATGAATTGTTAATACTTTAGAAATTACTAATTGGCAAAATTTGCTCAAAAATTCATGGATACATAATAAGTAATGCAACTAGAGTTTCACTTGTGGAATTTAACTGTCACAAAGAACTTATCACCACTGAACCACCTTACCTGCACTGGCATCATGGCCCTCAAATACACCTTCAACACTCCTACAACAGTGATGCCCAGCATCATCCTCCATCATGACTAAAAACATCCAGATACTTGTGTCACAATGTCCTATGTTGCAATTAGTTTAAGGCTTGGCATCACTTGATGTCCCTATTTTCAAATAGTAAAAATATACACTGAATCTAGATGGTTTTTGAAGAGGCTGCAGGTGGCTTTGTATAGAAACAATGATGCATGTGCTTCCACAAGTCATTAAGTCAGTGAGCTCTAGTGGTTTTCTGACATATTACAAGAATTCAGGGTAGTGCATGGTGATATCCATGACTATTCTCCATGGTACAACACTCAAGATAGTGACCAGGCACTTGAAACCACTATACATTTAATATGGAGTCTCCTATGAATGATACCTTATTGCTACTTTACCAAGGCTGTACCCTCCTCTACAATGGCAACTCAAGTGTATGACTAGGCAAAATGCAAGGACATGGCTTTGACAAAAGTATCACAGCATTCTACAGTTCCAGAAAAGTTTGTGAAATTCAGCTTCAGTTACTAATGTTATTTGGGAATATTTGGGTACTTATAACTTGGATAGCCTTTAAGCAAAGAAATCTGAGAGATGAGACACACCATCTTTTTTCTCCATATTGTTTCTTTCTCCCAACCAGCAGCTAATCCCTCAGGGATATATCCTGTTTACAGGGATGCAACTTAATCAGGCTGAACAAAGCCATCTTTCAGTTGGCTATCTGTTTTTTCTCAAATAATTTTCCCTCCCATCTCCCCCGGTGAGGGCGGTGCCTCTTTCAGTCTCACACAGCCACAGCTTTCCCTGTGGCAGTAGAACAATCACTGGCCAAGCCACAGGGGTCATTGTGTTACTATCCACTGCCAATCCTCCCTGACTGAGATACACTGCCAAGCAGCACCTGTTTCAGCCATGGCTTGCCTCCTGATGTGATGAACCTGGGTCATCAGCATGGAAGTATGATACTCTGCTGCTGGGCCATGGTGGTGGCCTGAATGCCTAATATTTAGGGTCAATAAACCTAGCAAAATTGGTGATACTCTGTTCTTTAGTGTTAACATCATAGAGGCTTAAAATTCTGCAGTTTACATACAATAATTGCAAAATGTAATTTTAAAATTTACGAATGTTTGGAGGCTTATAACTCAGTCACCTTTTAAGACAGAGATCTGAAACTAGGTATATATCTGTATGAACTAAGGCAAAGTCATTATAACAAATGTGGTGGAATTTTGACTAATATTTTTTAAACTCTGCTGTTTAAATAATTATGAAATGTAATTTTAAAATGTCCTAATGTTTGGAAGTTTATAACTCAGTCACTTTTCCAGATATAGATCTGACACGTTGTACATATCTGTATGTGCCTTGATAAATGCAGCATACCACAGGTGATGCAATGTTGACTACAGCTGTTGAAATTTGATGGAAATAACTGAAATCTGAATTTTTGCAAATGTTTGCAAATCTTTCATGGAAATGTCTTGAAATTTCATAGAATCAAAATCAACATTTTGAGTTAATTTCACTGGCAGAAGATACATTTTGCCCAACTCTAGTAATGAACACGAAGGTGCAGACTAAAGAGAGAATAACCCACGCAGTAACTAAAATGCACAAGAAATTTTTAAGTATGTAAGTGAGAAGAGGAAGACCAGGAGAGTGAATATAAGATTAAAAAAGGAAGGGGAGATCTATGCGGGGGGGGGCAGGAAAAGTCAGATATCCTGAACAAATACTTTTTTCAGGGTTCACAGAGGAAGGAGAAGGGCAAGGCACAAAAAAAAGTAACAGGAGCTTTGGAGGGAGGGAGGGAGGGAGGGAGGAGGAAGGAGGTGAACAGTGAGCCTTTTTTTCAGTGGAGTGTCCTGAAAGGACTTGCAAAATCTAAAAATGGAAAGCAATGGAGCTTGATGTGTCACAATCAAGGGTACTGAGGTAGCTCAGGGAGGTACTGGATGTATATCTGAGAGTAATATTCAACAGATCACTGGAAACAGGAAAACAGGAGCTGTTTCTGAGCACTGTAGGAGGATAGATGTTGTTCCACTTCGCAAAAGTGGTAGCAGGGAGGAGGCCAGCAATTATAGGCCAGTCAGCTTGACATTGGTGGTGGGAAAATTAATGGAATCACTGATAAAGGACAGGATTGAGGAATATCTTGAATCCAGTGGGTTACAAGACCTGAGACAACATTGGTTCATGGGGGGGGGGTCATGGGCAAACAAATCTGATAGATTTCTTTGACTGGGAGACCATAGAATTACATCAGGGTGGAGTAGTGGACGTGGCCTACATAGATTTCTGTAAGGCTTTTGACACCATTCCTCATAGGACACTAGTAAGTGAGCTGAGTAGCTTAGAAATGGGTTAAAGGTGGTAAACTGGGTAAGGAATTGGTTATCGGATAGGCAACAGAGGGTGGTGGTAAACAGAGTTCATTCTAAAGAAGGGAGGGTGACCAGCAGGGTGCCTTGGAGTTCAGTGCTGTGACCACTCCTCCTTCATGCCTTTATAAGTGACATTGCAGAGGAGCTGGAAGGGAAGGGCTTCCTCTTTGTGAATGACACCAAAATCTGCAGTAGGGTGGACATTCTGGGGGGAGGGGGGTGTAAAGAATGAGCAGAACCTGAGAAAAAACTTGAGGAGTGCTCCAGGGTCAGACAGCTTGGTTTCAATGTGAAAAAGTGCAAAATAATACACTTAAGGTACATAAACCCAGGTCCGGAGTACAAAATAGGTGTAGAGGTATTGATGACAACCAAGCAGGAAACAGGCCTGGTGGTAATGTATATCTGATGACCTAAAGGCAGTGTGAGGGCTAGTGGAGTCCAGGGTGCATAGGGAGGAGTATTACCAGTAGGAAGTGGTAGGTGATGTTGTCTCTGTATAGATCATTGGTAAGACCCCATTTAAAGTACTATGTCCAGTTCTGGAGACCACATCTCCAGAAGGATGTAGACAGAGTGGAGGCAGTCCATAGGAGGGCATCTAATATGGTGCAAGGTCTGCATCAAAAGCCCTATGATAAGAGACTAAATTATCTCAGTATGTGGGCCCTGGAAGAGATGAGCGAGAGGGAGGATATGACAATGACCTTTAAATACTGTACCTCATGGGGAGAAATAAGGTACATGAGGGAAGTATCTTTTTAAGAAACAATGTTGCTCAAGAGCAAGGGGGACATGCTATGAAGCTGGAGGGTTGTAGATTCAGGAGAGATGTGATGAATTACTTCTTGACAGAAAGAGTGATGGATTCTAGGAACAGACTTCCTGTGAAGGTGTTGTGGGTGAAATACAGCTGGGGTTCAAGAATGTGTGCGGTAGGCATAAAGGAATCTTAGTAGAAATGAAGAGGAAGGGAAAAAGAGCTGGAGATCAAGTAGAGTCTATGGTGATACTGTAGATAAAGAAAAATAGGCAGACTAGGTGGTCAAGTGGTACTTATCTGCTATCAAACTCTATGTATCTATGTTTCTAAGTTAACACTACTACTTGAGTTACAGTAACTTGTTTTGAATTAACCCTGTAATATGTTAATTGTTAATCCTCATCATGTTAAAAAAATAAAAATACAAAAACAAAATTCCTGTTTTTGTGATTTTACTGCTGCTACTGTTTTAATTCACAACTCACTGCTCACCAACCCTGTGAGGTGCTGTCTACTGCTGTTGGCAGTTAGTTTTACTGCAGTGTTTATTTTTTCTTTACATTATTAAAAATCTAACTATATAAAATGACCATAAAGGTGTGCCTGATTAAATGGAGAGTGCCAATGAGGTGGCCAAGAAGTGAGTGGATTCTAAGGGGCAAACTGATGTTGCAGCTAAAAAAACTACCTCTGCAGCAGCTTCATCCATGGGCCCTGGAGCCAGCAGTAGTAGTAGTAAAGGAGTAGTTGGTGGAAGTGGCAGTGGAATTAGTATTGCTAATTTATTCACTGCTACATCTGTGGCATCCATGCTGGTGGAAGATGGGGGAGGTGGTGACAAGACGATCAGACCAAGAGGTAGCAAAATCTCTTCATCAGGAACAATGGTCAAGGAGGAGGCTGCTGGTGTCTCCATGATGACTGGTAGTGGTGGTGGTGGTGCTGAGCCTGATCTGGATGATAAGTTCCCATTCTCAAACAAGAATGTTGAGCTTGACCATGACCCAGAGTTTGAGGAGGGGGATCTGACTGTGGCACAGTCAGAAAAGACAACATTTAAAAAATGTTTCTCTCACTAAGGATGGTGAGAAGGAAAGAGAGTGAAAAGAAAGTGAAGGCGGGAAGGGCATACCTCTGTGGGGATGATGGCTTAGACCCCCTATGGGAACCTGAAAAAAGTAATTGTGATGGTGCTGAACCTGTGGTTCTTTGCACCCCACAATCATGTAACAGAATTACTAAAGCCCTCCCCCCAATACCACAACAGTTCCTGTTGCCACTGTTGAGCCCATTACACTACATGAGTCACCACTGCTGAAGTGCAGAAAACATCAAAAAAGTACCTTGTGCACCCCCCTTCCCTGTTCCAGACCCACCACCATGTAAAATTAAGAGGTACAAAATCCTTAGTTTTGGACTTTTACACACTGGACCCACCGGTAAAACAGTTGCTATCTGCCAGCTGTGTCAAGCACAAGTAGTCATGGAAAAAGGGGAGCCACCTAGGCACTGGTGGCCCCATCACACACACATACCTTAAGTCCAGCACCTGTTATGCTGGACCAGTGTGAAGCCATTCCAGGGGTTGGGGGAGCTCTCTCTTATCGGTTTCATTTACTAAGGCATCTCAAAGTGGCAGGGAGACAGTCTTGGCTAAGGCACAATTGACTGAGGAACACTACTACAGATAAGAAGAGGAGGAGACTGGGATTATAGTAGTCATAGTAGCATGGGTAGGTTGGGTAGCATCCAGAAGCACAAAGCATATCTCCCCAGTTCAGAAAACACCCCATATAACTTGCTTTCATTTGAGCAGCATCCACGAATCACCTTGCATCAAATGCTACCCCACCAGCCATGCCGCCATGCAGAGACCAGCTGTTTGGTAGCCCAACACCCAGAAACGTCCAGCCTACTCTGCATAGCATGCTTGAGCATCATGACAAATACCCACCCAATCATGCTATTGTATGGGAACTGAATGCAGCAACTGCTAAAATGCTCACAATTGATTCACTGCCATTCTCCTTGTGGAGAATGTGGGAGTTTAGAAGGTGGATGGCACATGACCCTGCTGCATTCAGCTGTACCATACATGCATCTCAGTATGGATATGTGGACCATTGTCCAAACAGCTGGTAGCTCCTGCCTGTGCATTACAGCACATTGGGCACAGGTGCCGGAGTAGTATTTGACTGTGGCCAGGGGAAAAATTGTACTAAACCCAACTGTGGTTGAAGCAACACTCTGGGTATTTGCTAGCATGCCACACTGGCAAGTAAGAGTGTAACTGGATCATACGGGTCAGAAAATGTTAGAATTGCTCATGACTGAAATGAGTGGATGCAGCCTGTGGTGATACCATGGGAGTCAGGGGGGCAGGGAGCTTCAGGCTGCTCCAGAGCAAGGGGTATTGGTGGTTTCTGACCTTGAGACCCTTATTTACCATTAGCCTAATTTTGACCAAACTTCACCTTGGTGTACCCCAAGGGTGAAGTTAGAGGTGAGGTTACCATGTGAAGTTGCTAAAGACAAATTTTCTATTAAATTAGCTGCTTTCATTTTAAATAAATGAAATGAAAATAAAGAGAAAAACAATCCATTAATTTATCCATAAAGTTGAATAAGTTAAATTTGCAGTAACTTCACTAGCAGATTAAAACGTCACAACATCTCTACACAGGCTGTGATAACACAATTTTCCACAGTCTGAAACTTTAAATAAATAGTTCAGTCTTTAGGGAATAGCAATGGGGTACATAGTGCTTGTATAACATGTAGTACTTTTTGTGGATTACCTCTATTCCCACCCTTGAGTAGTAGGTATGTAGGTAGTAAATTTGTAGGGAATATAAGGCCAAGAAACAAGGGTGAGAAGAGCGCTGGAGAAGGAGGAGAGGATGGCAGCGGATGAAAAAAACACTCCATAGGCAAGTGAGGAGCACTTAGCAGGGGGTTTAGGTAGTGGTTGTGGGAGGAGCTATTCCCCACATTGAACCATGGGCTAGCCCTCCCATTCAATGTTTGGGGAATAGCAACGGGTATATAGTGCTTGCATAACTTATAGTACTTTTTGTGACCTAACTCTAGCCCCACCCTTGAGCAGTAGGTATGTAGGTAGTAATTTGTAGGAAATAGAAGGCCCCAAAAGATACCCCCTCCAACTCATGGGGAGTATGACCCCCTGGCACTCAGGAAAGAAAACACCCCAGATGTAGGAAACTTCTGAGGACCCATGGCCAGAGGTCTGCCAGTCCTCTGGACATACTAAAAGGAGAAGGACCTAGGTTCTAGTAACCATAGCTAATTTGAGGTTGGTGAGCTGCTTGGAGAGATGATAATCCATCTTTGATCCATGGATGTTGCTGCTTGCACAATGATCCTGAGGTTGAAGAGCAGGGACAGGATTCTCAAAGAACAGCAAAAATCCTGCATCTGTGGGAAAAAAGGCTTGCAGCACTGTGGAAACACAGTTGTGCAATATTCTTAAAGAAAATTCCGCAGCTGAGGGAAATCCACAAAAAATCCCACAGCTGCGGGAATCCTGCAAGTGCTGTGAATCCGCAGCTGAGTATCTGCAGCTGTGGAAATGGCTGAGGAGGCACAGCAATAGTAAAGCCATGTAGCGGAAGCAGCAGACATTAACACTGCTGCCATTGTGTGAGGCTGACAGCACCCACAAGGATACCTGCAACCAGTCTCTCAACTGGGACCACTGCAGCACCACAGGTACCAGCAATACCATGGTACCACAGTGGCATGCAGTCACCTCTGGTCATCCCTCCCTGGGGTGATGCTGGTGCCTGTGGGGGTGGCACTCACTGCAGGCTTGTCAGGCTCTACTGCACGTGGTGCTCTGTCATGGGCTGCATTGGGTCTGGTGGTTGTTGCCTGTTGCCATACTGTATCACGGCAATCTGTGCTTTTGTTTTGCGTAACATCAGCCACTGCTGTACTATCTGAGATGCTATTACCCGTAGATCACCTCCACCTTAATTGATTCCAATTGTTGGGGCACTACTGCAGTTTGCTGAGGGAGAGTTACACCTTATTCCACTGTGTGTAACATTTTTTTCCCAACTGTGGAAAAAAAACTGGCTGAGAATAGCCTTGCAGGAGCTGCGCCTTACTTATCTCGCACCTTTTTTTCCTCAGGGACTTCTGCAGCTGCACTTTTTTCCACAGTCCGTAATGTTTTTTTCTGCAGCTGCGGAGGTTTTTTGTGAATAGCACTTAGAACAATTTCCCCTTTTTTTCATAGTTGCAGCAGTTTTGGGGACTTAGGGAAGGTTTTGGACCTTCTGAAAGCTCTGTGAATCCAGCCCCAGGTATTTTCTGAATGAGTGATAGAATCTGAAGTATGAAGTAAATCCAGGTGAAGGAGGTTGAAGGCAGTCCAAGTTTCCAAGATGATGAATGTTGCTTGTCCCATGGAATTGCAAGGATGTAATAAGCAAAGGGAGCATGACTGGATCAATAAGGTACTAAACTGGGAATGGTGGAAATGCAATGATATGAGAAATCATTGGTGAATGATTGAACTTGTGAAAGGTTTGAATTTTAAGGTATGGTCTGAGGAAAGCAACTCAGTAATGAACAAGGAGTCACTAAGGAAGCATCCATGAAGTAGAAATGAGTAGAAGAGAGTCTTTGAGTGCCCTGGAGATGATGGTCCATTTTCAATCCAAGGACGATGCAGACTGAATGATGATCCTGAGGATGAAGGGTACTTCTTTTTCGTAGGGATGGAAGAATCCTATGTGTGGAGCAGAACCAGTTAAAGAAGTGGTAATGTAGTCCATATTTCCAAAGTGACAAAAGAGGCATGTCCAAAAGTATTGTAGGGGTGTAATAAGTCTGGAGAGCATAATTTGCTTGATATCAAACCAGACAGCATACTGTGGGATTTGTGATGACTTGTAAAGTTATGGGTGACTGATCCATTTAGTGTAAGGTTTGATGTTCAAGGAAGTCTGGAGGTAAAGAATTGATTAGTGAGTGATAAGTCGCTAATTAAACATCCCAAAGTAACATGAGTAGAGGAGATGTTGAGTGACTGATGAGAGTAATGCCATACGTGATTATTAAATGAATAGAAGAAGCATTATGGACCGGTCCAGCTGGTAGCCTAATGTATATAGGAAAGGACTGGAAATTCGGTATGGGGGATGGATGGCTTCTTTGGTCATGATATTCGTGACTTTATATGTAAATACTCTGCTGGTACGCTGCCTAAAGTAAGTGTAGGTATTTCTGTGGTGTGATCATCTAGGAGATGCACTGTGATGGCTTAGGTTGGTAAGTGTGCAGGTAATCCTGATGCTGAAGTACTTGACAGAAGCATGGAAGCAGATGTAAGAAAGGCTGTGGCTGGATTGACAGTGAGATTGATTAGTGCAGGGTGTTATAGAATCTTAGTGCTACGGCTGATTAATACTGAGTGGCAGGCAAGGCTGAGTTGATGAATTTGTTTGACTGTTATGGATTGCTAGTTAGAATTCAGGAGAGCCAGTTCTCTGTGATGATCTTTACTGCAGAGATTAATGAAGGTAAGTCAAAAAGAAGAGGCTGAAGGGTCCTCTGGAAGAGTGGTTAACATGGCTTAGGGTACTAGGTGAAAAAGTGGGGATGATTGTAAGACGGAATGGCGATGTCCAAGAGCGAAAACGATGGCTTGGATAGTGTGGAGTTAGTAATCAGCTATGCAGTGGAAATCCCATGATGAATATTCTGGGAGATATGTGTGAAATTCAAAAAACATGCAATGTCTTTTGAGAAGTAGAAGTTGAGTAACCTGGTGAACAGATACGGTGTTGGAAAACGAGTATGAGAAGGTAACATGGATGGTGTCCTTAGTAGAATGGGTTATCTTATGATTCCCAGTATCCACCAAAGTGATGCTGATTACAAAGTCAGAGCATAGTGGAAGGATTTAAGTCCTTTCCATATATGAGGATAGCCAGTGAGGCGAGGCAGACCAGGAAGTCACAGTGACTGAATGGAAGTGAATCGGAGAGTAAATTCAATAGAGACAGAGAAGATCGTCCTATTGTCCAGGTGACTGGGATTCAATAAATGATCATGTGGAGCTGATTGGGCAGTGTAAAAACTCTATGATGGCATAAGAGTCTATGCGGCATGTTAGCTAAGGAATGTTTGCTGACAGGAGTATTTCTCCGGAGTAATGAATGAGTGATCCAATGAGTAGTAGAAGGGTACTGTTAGAATGGCCAGAGTAGGAGTACTGGTTGGAGATAGGATACAAGACCCAAAAGAGCCACAGCAAACAATACAAAGCCTGGAGCCTGCAAGACAAAGATGAAAAGACAGCCATCCAAATGGGAAGGAAGTCCAGAGTGGATCCTGAGTAATTGATGGAATAATCTGGGGAAAACTATGGGCTAGGCAAAGCCGTATGACATCCTGAGTAGGAAGGTACAGGACCAGGTCAACTTCATGGCAAACAGCAGCAAAATGCAGAAAGCTGAAGCAAGGCATCAGAGGATGATCCATGGAAGGCCAAGGAGCCAAGCCAAGCACCATGAGCAACTGAGGTGAGACACAGGAGTCCCACATCTGACAAAGGCTGGAAATGACTAGAGAAAAGGATGGAAGGTGCTGGAGAGATGAAGGACGAGGTTCCCAAGTTTGCAAAAGAAAACAAGTTCGTATAGCAGCTGGACAGGGGACCTGCAGCAAAGAAGTTCATGAGGCAGTCAACCTGGATTGAGAGAGAGAGACTGAACAAGCCTGCAGGATCCATATCATGAGGGAAAGGAGGCCAAAAGGGTTAAGACTGAAGGTCCATGGAAGTGTGGAATAGAAACTGGAGAGGAAGGAGGGCATGTGAAGCAAAGGGGTCCTGTATCAGGAGAGAAGCTGAAGTTGGTCAGGAGGTAGAAAATGCAGAGGGATGAACTTCCAGTTGTGGACGTAGGCTCCAAAGTGAGTGAGCTGAGGTGAGAAGATATGGACACTACATGCCAGAAGATGCATGATGATGGAGTCAAATTCGATAAATGGTTCAGGTCCAAAAGGGTGTAGAAGGGGGGTGGTCTGGTAGAGAGCTTCCCCAGTTGAAACAGATGATTGCAAAAAGTAGCTTCCAGTCCTGGTAATAAAGACGAGATACCCAGAAAGTGATACCACTCAGCAGGGGTAGATGGAGACAGCTGAGAGGATGAATCCTGCTCCAGACTGGAGTAGCATCCAGGCATGAGTCAGAGATGGCATGAAACAAGTGGAGTTACAGAAGCAGAACACCAAACCAGGTAGTGTGAGCATTAGGACAAACATAAAAAGCCTGGAGGAAAAGTTGGGAGGAGGAGGAAGGCAAGGGAGGTAGAAAGGCCACGGTCCCGAAAGGAAGTGACAACCTGCACTGGGCATGGGAGCGGAAGGTGGACACAGTCAAGGCAGATGCCGGCTCCCAGTCATGTATGTTTGCACAGTACAACCATGGATCAAGGCTGCAGTTTGGGTTAGATGGAGAAGAAAAGTTGAGCAAAGTCAGGTTCCTGAAGGGAGCAGCATCCGGGTAGCAGGCTGTGAATGCATGCAGCAGAAGCAGTGGAGTGAAGAGTCAGATGCCCATCGGTGATGGCTGGGATGAGATGATCTAGACTTGAGGCAGCCAGACATAAGTAGGATGGTGAGGGCATATGGGGTGATCAAGCTCCTGTTCCCGAAGGGAAGCGGCAACTGGTATGAAGTAGAGAAGATATGGTAAAGTCAGTATAGTGAGACATGGCTCCCATCCCTGGGAACTGGGGTGAGCTAACATTCACTCGATGCCGCCACACAGAGTTAGGGACAGGGGATGTCCTGTTGATAAGTAGGAGGTAGTGTAATGGAAGCCTACCTTCACTCAGCACCCTTGGAAAGTGCGAGTTAGGGACGGAGTCCAGAATACTGCTAGGATGGGCTGGAAATTGTGAAAATGCTGCTGGAAGAGAGAGTGGAAGAAGGACAGAAGACATGGAGAAGATGATGAATCAGTAAATGACATGGGATGACATTCTTAAAATAGTAGGTGTGGTAGGCACAGGGCAGAGATGAAATGTAAGGGGAAGTGTATTGGAGCATAAAATGGAGGAATGAAAAACACGCTGAATGAAGGGACAAATGAGAAAGGCAGGAAGTGAAGCTATGGAGGTAGTCAGCTGCAGGAGAGGAGTAGGTGGGTGCAAGAAGTGAAGGGGCAGTTAGAAAATATCTATCCAACATGGTGGTGGTGCTGCTAAGCAAGGGTGAAGTAAGGACGGAGGCCATATATAGAAGATATATATATATACTGTATATATATATATAAAACACAGTTTTCCACAGTCTGACACTTTGGTATTTCCAGACATTCTCATGATTCCTCCAAGCCCTCCCCTGGACAATCTACAAGTGTCCTAAACAGGCTATCAGCAATGGCAAGATTCTTTCCTTAACAATGGTGTATTTTGAAATTGGAATTTGCCAATCTAGCCATGCAGCCTTGTTCCAAAACTTCCAGCTTGACCGCATTCATATGTGTGAGTAGATTTTTGCTGGTTATCACTTCAAATTGGGAAACTATCAGACAGTGTGAAACGTTTTCTACCACTGCCAAGACCAATGCAAGTAGCTCAAGTCTAAATAAACTGTATATTACATGTTCTTTTCAGAAGGTCACAGACTCCTGCTGCCACAGTCAATGTTGCTGTCTTTACAATCCTGTTCCTGAGCCAGAAAAGCTTCCAGTCTGGCATCACTGGTGTCTGTGTATACTTTGAAGTCTTTTTCATAGTTTGCATAGGCTAGGAAGGAAGCTCCAAGCAAATGCCTAATTAACTCACTGAATGTCTCCTCCTGAGCCTGTCCCCATTCCCATGGGACAACACATCTTCAAGGTCAGTTTGCTGACCGATAAAGCTCTACAAGGACAGGGTCCAAGTTACCTGCAAGAGCTCCTTCATCCCTACTGCCGCCTCTGACCACTCCGCCCTGCCACTGAGGGATTGCTAGAGGTTCCCAGGGATCAGTTGAAGACATCCAGGGCTCGTGCTTTTGAGTTCATGGCCCCTACCCTGTGGAACTCTCTACCTCATTGGATACAAGAATGCCTGACTGTGGAGGACTTCAAAACTGCTTTATAAACATATTTGTTTGGACTTGCCTTTCCAGACTGTAACTATTGACTGAGTTTTTGCCAGTTGATTTTATGGCTGAATACTTATTTATTGAATTTTAATGTACAGGCGCTATGACCTTTTGGAATAGCGCCTTTTTAAAAATAAATTGAATTGATTTATGGTATTCTTGGTTCTTTTCCATAGGGGACGTCCTCCCAAAGGTTTGTGCAGGGGTACTGCAATTGTTCGATACTCTCTTATAAATCAGTGGCAGTATCCTGTGAATCCCAGAAAGTACCTCAGTTCCTTCACTGTGGTAGGGGTCTTCCAGGCCTGGAGAGCCTTGTGCTTAGTAGGATCAGGGGTAACACCTTCTTCCATTACCATGTGCCCTAGATAATTAACCTCTGGACAAAACAAGTGACACACTGCAGGTCTGAGCTCCAGACCATGCTGTTTTAAACATCCAAGGACCAGATCATGGTACTTCACATGAGACTCAAAACAGGGTGAAAAGATTATGATGTCATCAGGGTATATCAGAAGGGTCTCAAAGTTCTGGTCTCCTAACACTTTTTCCATTAAACAATGGAAGGTGCTCAGGGCATTGGTGAGATCAAATGGAATCTGGTCAAATTCAAATGTTGCCATGGGAGTGTTGCATGGGGTCATCTCAATGTCAATGGGATCAACTTAAACCTACCAGTACCCACTGACCGGATTCAAAATGGAGAAGAACATTGACTTGTGGAGCACCATGAAGTATTTCTGATCCTGGACAGATGGTAGGCATTTCAGTGTGTCACAGAATTCAGTCACTTATAGTCCACACATAACTGAAATCATACATCTTTCTTTTGGACTAGTACTATAGGTGCTACCCAGGGCTGAAACTCTTTTGGATCACATTATTCTCCAACACCCCTTGGAGCAGGTCCCTCACTTTCTGGTAGATCATGGGTGGAATGTGCCGGTACTGCTGTCCTATAGTTGGAAGCACTCCAGTAGGTATTCTGTGGGTGACTGCTTTGGTATTTCTGTAGTCATTTTCATGGCTGGGGAAGGCTGCCTGATGTTTTATGAGCAACAAAGCAAGAGTCTCCTGTGGTTTGGGGCTGAATTTCTCCTAGTCTAATTATATTGCTGGAATCTCTGGTTAAGGCATTACCTCAGACCTTTAGTAGAAATTTGGAATAAGCCCAATGCTGTGAAATTCTTACTTCCACTGTCCTACCATAAGTAGTCTCCAATTTAACTTCATTTGCTCCTTCAATAGGTCCCATCTCTACTCAGTACTTGTTACCCAACTTGAAATTTCTTGGTATCCAGATAGCTGTTCTCCCTAAATTGATGATCCTCACAGGAAGTCTCCTTCTTGAAACCTAAACAAGACTGCATGAAATGATGTCCTGTCCAGGCACACTCATTGTAATAGTGGTTTCCATCACTGCCAGGTAGTTTGGTCCTCCTAGATTACTGTGACCATAT
Organism: Neoceratodus forsteri; assembly: GCA_016271365.2. Classification (NCBI taxonomy): domain Eukaryota; kingdom Metazoa; phylum Chordata; order Ceratodontiformes; family Ceratodontidae; genus Neoceratodus; species Neoceratodus forsteri. The sequence continues at coordinate 1,299,673,320 of CM028130.1, read as the reverse complement.
CTCCACACCATGACTTGGGTGTGAACTGGTACCACCAGGCTTTGTCTGTGTGGGGCTCTCACTGTTCCATTTGGTCCCCTTTTGCTGTAGAGACTATCCCTCTCATAGACACAGGTCAGCTTTTGAAACTGTCTGTTAACATGACTCAGAGGACAAGTTGTCCATATTGCCATCCCAATGGTTGGAAAGCAACTCCATGGAACTCTCTCAAGATATTTATTCCAATAATAACTTGTGGTCCCTTGGCACTGTTGTCCTCTGCAGTAACAACTCCTTTTTTACCCAACCCAGTTTCATTCCAAGCAGTTCTATTTCTAGGTGTACATATCCTTGCTTGGAATCTGCAGTCCAATAGCCACTGTTACCCAGTCAGAGGACTTGTTTAACTCTTCACTTAGATGTTAAACATTTTAACAAAAGTAACTTTTCCTCATGGTGGAGACCTGGGACCCCATATCCACCATTTAAGGAACTGTCAGGGTTTCAATTTCTACATTCATCACCGGGTTTTCTCCCAACAGATCATGCACTTCATCTTCAGATGAGTCTCTTTAGAACAGCCCACTGTCTGACCTTCAACTGTGAGACATACTAGTATAACAGGGCCCATGGCTCCTCCCTCTGAGCTTCATCACTGTATCTGGCAATCTGCCCTGGTTATTCACATCTTTAGTATATTTATATATTTGTTTTTGATACCAGGTAAGGTACACTAGGCATACTGTTGCCTAGTTTCAGGCACGACCTGGGAGAATTACAGATTAACAGCAGTATAAAAAGTAAGCAACAAACAGTATACAAAAATTTGAGAGAAACATCATCAGAGGGTTACAAATAACAGACATCATGAATAAGCAATCACACAAACAAAAAAAAATAGTCACTTGAAATCTGTGCTTGCTAAAAAATGAAGAAGCATGTAACATGGCAAAGGGAAAAAAATCAGTGATATCAAATTTGCAGCTGCAGCTACAACAAATATAGTGTTCTGTAACATTTAGTAGAGAAAGATAATGACACATCAGAGAAACTGATCAGAAAGTGAAGCAGTGCTAGGGCAGCCAGTCCTGAGGTTACTTGCAGAAATAAGGCCCATGAAGACATAACAAGTCCTTTAGAGCCTACAGAAAATCTAATATGATGGCCACCCAGCCATAATTTCTGCCAGCTTCTCTTCTTTTCGTGTGCCTCTGTCTGGCAAAGGGAATTCACCTCCAGTTCCTTCTGCTATCCCATTCCCTTTCACTCCCAGAGGGGGAAATTACTCCTGATCCTTCTTTCTCTCATGCATTTCAGTTTCACCATTATGTCTATTGTACTCTTACTGAGGACCTGAACAATCTCTTTCAGTTCTGCAACTTCAGATTTCTGGATCATTGCTGCTTTACATTCTCTGTTGACCTCTTCATCTCTAGTGTTTCTGCTGGATTACAAGCACTGGGTATGTAGTGAAGAAAGCAATACTAGAAGGGCATCTTCTAAACTGCGATTCCACAAGTGCACCTGTAGAAAGGTGCGAATGTGTCAATATACTGACTGACAATACAGGTGCGAGGAAACAGTCAAAGCACATTTAAGGCTGCAGAACACCTTGAAACCCATGCAGGGCTCAAAGATAGGTGGGGTTGCATTGTTGCAGCCCAATAATGAACTGAACCCGTCGCAATGGATACAGGGTGGGTGGGTCAGAGATAATTAGTAGGTGTAGACATTGAGGCAGGTGAGCAATTTGGGCCAGCATGCACCTGCAGAATATAAATGGGTGGTTCCACCCCACAGCTTATACCCTGAAGCCTGCTAAGCAAAACAGACAGCAACATGGCCATGGAATTCATTCATAGCCAGAAGGGGATTCCACTAGCCCTATATGGAGGATACTTATATTGGAGTGACAAGGAGGTTGCTCAAATGGTAAACTGGCATTGTGCAAACTTCTGCTGGTACAGTTGCCTGGCCTGCCTGCATGCCATGGAGGACAGAGCATTTTGCATGATATGGGTGTACAATCATGTTCCCAATGCCAGTGAGATCAGTGTTCCTCTGGTACTATGTGACCTATGGAAGTGGGCACAGAAAAGCATTGAGACAGTGTCCCAGGTGGTCCTGGAGTGCGCTGCATGGGTACCCGGTGCCATTGCCGGTCAGATGCCAGGCATCAGACTACTCAAGTGGATGGTACAGTGTGTCTGACAAGTGGAGAGGGGGTGACCAGTCACTCCAATTTCTGTGATGGAGCTTGTCATCCCAGGGGAGTTCATTGTCATTGGCTCCAGTGAGAGATCCCTGCTGTATGACAGCGGACAGGAACAAGATCAGCTGGTGTTTTTTGTGATGGACTGGAACCTCCATTTCCTTGAGGAGTGCACAGACTGGCTGATGGATGGTAATTTCAGATCATGCCCTGCACTATTCAGACAATGGTATACCATTAATGGGTTGTGGGTGGATGTTGTGGTCTCTGGGGTGTATGCCCTCATGTTCACCGAAAGGTGCAGTCCTATGGCTGCCTGTTCTCCAAGCTCAAGAGTCACTGTGCTGCACTGCCCCCACTCGTTGCCATCCTGGACTAAGAGAGGGTGAGCTGGAGGGGATTTTCAAATGTGTTCCCCAATGCCCAGGTCAGAGGCTGCTTCTTCTGTTTCACACAGACAGCATGGCACAAGATTCAGCAGTGCTCTGAGGTCCATGACTGGTATGGGACAGATGCTGAGTTCACACTACATATGAGGATGCTGCAGTCCCTTATGTTCGTGCTGGTGGAGGAGGTTGAGGGCATCTTTATGGAGTTCCGGGACTGGGATTACTTCCGACAACATGAGGAACTACTGTAACCATTCCTGGACTATTTTGAGGACAATTGGAATGGCCAGCTGGTGGAACGGTCTAGCTGATGATGGGACACATTGCCCATGGCACAGTGGAAGTGCTGTGAAGCTGCCTGACAGGGTCTTGCATGTACCAAGAATGTGGTCGAGGGGTGTCACAGGTCGTTTAACAAACACATCAGAGCATGCCACCCCAGCATTTGTCAATTGATCCAGTGTCTGCAGCAGGAGGAGCAGCTATCTGAGATCAGGATGGAGCAGCTTGTGTCAGGGGCAGAAGCAGCAGTGCTACAGAAGTGGTACCGGGATCTCAATGCAACAATTGTAACTTTTGTTATTGACTATGCGAGTAGTAGCCACTACAACTATCTCTGTAGCCTGGCATACAATTTCCAATTCTATGTGTAAGGCTGGGACACCCGTTCCCATGTCCTGGTGGTGGCGGTTTGTGTCTGTAGGTTTTTTTGGCTTGCAGAGTCTTTCTTTTGATATTCACATTTATTGCCAATTGCTATTTCCACATTCATCTGTGTATAGTCACTGTTTCAGTCATCACCCATAAATTATTGCCCTTATCACATAAAACCCATGCACTGTGCCAGACTCCATGTCTCTGGATATCTCTTTTCCCCTTGAAGAATTGCTTCTCTTTTTAATTCCAAGAAGGTCATCTCAGGGTAGTTTTGCATCCTGTCTCTGTGGGTGTGCAGATTACTACATCCTTGATCTCTTTCACAAACTGGTCTCACAGTAAAATGTCCACAGCAACAGAGACTACCCCCCAATAAATAGTCTCTGAATGCCTGCCAACTTCAACAACTACTGCACCTGCTGTAACTACGGTGTGACTACTGTACTTCCAAATACAGTCACAGAACACCTGAGACTACTATGAACTGCTTTGAAATTACATTACTTAACTAATTTATTCACTGAACCCTACCCAAACTGGCAATCCAAAAATAAATATTGAACTGGCTCTCCAAAATGAAATGTCTCAAGATGAAGTATAAAATCTTACTTGTTAGTAAAAATGAAGTTTATACAATGTAGAAAATGTTTACTTCTGCTCAAAAGTGGAATGTCTGCTTGTCTTCATTCAAAACCTGAATCTCTAAGTTGACTATACCTGTTTGTTCAGTTAAAGAAAATGTCATAACCATTTTAGAAAACTGAAGATAAGTTAAAAATGTGTCAAAGAAAAATGGCTAAATATTTAAAAAAAAAACTGAAGATAAGTAAAAATTCTTGTTCTACATACTGAACTAGTTTTACACACAGCAAGGATACACAATACATTTTTCATGTTTTAAGCATTTGAGACAAGATATGTGACCAGATGCATTTATTATTTTTCTTTCAGTAAATATTCATCTGTTACAGGTTCTGTTTGGTATGGACACAATATGGCTACCAGGTCACATGAACAGGCATAAAAGGAGAGCGGGTCACCCACTGTTTAGGTGTTGGCATTCTCATGGGAAGGTTAGCAGTAGTTACTGACAGGATGAACAAGAATAGGGCAATTAATCCATAATCCCAGTGGGGAGTCTTTCCTGGGATTGGTTCTCATGTCAGGCAATGAACCCAGGTGCATGTCATAGAATTTCTAGAGATAGCAAGCAAGGGAAGGAGATGATGTCACACACACAAACACACACATATATACACTCACATGGATGAGGATATTGGGGGAACTGTCACTCAAGGGAGTGGTCACTCCCCCACAGCTCTGAACACATAAATTCCGGAGCTGGGGCACCCAGCTATTTCTCTGTTGGACATTCAACATCTGGAGAAGGCTGTCCTAGTGCAAGGTAACTTGATAAGGAAGCATGACCTAGGAGACTGTCTTCTGCAGCTAGTGGCTGGTAAACAGACTTTAGGTGAGGCTAAAGTTGAGGTTTTTCAGACAAATTATTTGTCTGTTTAACTTTATGTTATTTTCTTGGTAAACATGTAAACATTTTGTCTTATAGTAATATATCTTGTTTGTAAATACCTGTAGTATCTTCCAGTAATGAATCTATGTTTGATAGAACCAGTGCATGCCTCATTATTGAAAAGGCAATTTTTATCATTTCTGCAGGACCCTGTTTGCAGTCAGACTCTGAAGTACACTCTACCAATAGTTATCATGTTGATCTTCCTGTCTCTGTCCGGGGCAAAAGTGGTTTCCTGAATATAATCAGGTGGTGGCAGAGAATTAGAAGTCCCCAACAATACTGCCCTGTAAGCAGGGATAGCCAAAGGGGCATTTTTTGTTACAACTGGTGGCAGAGCAGTGCAGATCAGTGCACAGATTTCAAGCTAGAATTTGTGTGCAGTGTGCTTTCCTGTAGAGGCAGGAACTGTGGGAGACAGGTAAATGCCCTACCTAGAACACAAAGTAACAAAATGGCAGTAGAACTATATCTTAACAGTCACAAAACAGGATATACAAAAGGCTGGATTGTTTACTACTGTTTTTGTTATTTCTAGAAAACAGCTTAGTGCAGCATAATTACAAGAGACAAGCTCCTCAGTATATGCCAGATTTAATGTACAGCAACTTCATGAACTGTGCGCAGGCAGGGGGAGTGTCTATGAGGGCCTGACAAGGAATGGACTCATAGAAACCCTGTCAGATCAGGACTGAATGTGAAGGGGACAGACAGTCTTATAGGTGTATGACCAAACAGCTGTGCAGCAGGTGGTCACTGAGGAATGTGACCAAGGTAGCGATACTGAGGCCACAAAAGCAGAGTTAGAGGGGCACCTCAAGGCACAAGCTGGTGGAGCAGTACAGGCCAAACCTGAGCTAAAACTGGTACAGAAGAGGCCCAAAATCAGCTTGAAATCCTGGTGCTGGAGCTTGCATTGAAGAAGGCCGAACTGCAGCAGACAAGGCTTGAGGCTGAAAGGGAGAGAGTAATGCTTAAGACTGAAATCCTGAAGCAAGTGGAAAGAAAGAAGGAATGGGCAGACAGAGAAAATGAAAGAGCTGATGGAGAGAAAGAAAGACAGCATGAGACTGAGATGGTGAAACTGTGCCAGCAAACACCACAGCAAATTGTAAGTAATGGCACATGGGGGTGGGGTCCAACCCACAGAGCCACAATTAATTCAAAAATGTTTCCTCAATAACGGGGGGGGGGATGATTTTGATTTGTTTTTAAAATCATTTGCAAGGGAATGTGTGCAGTTTACATTGGGCAGGGTTCGTGGATGGACCACCTTACATCATTGCTTACTGGTCTTGCTTTGCGTGCATTTGCTAGAATGGATGATCAGGACTGTATGAACTATGATAAAGTTAAAAGGGTGTTAATGAAATGTTTTGAACTGACTTCTGAGGCTTGTAGGAGACATTAGAGAATTAGGAAAAGGCCCTAGAGACAGGTATGTAGAGTTGCATGTCAAATGTGTGCCTATCTAGACCACTGGGTGCATGGGGCTAAAGGCAGGACTGTAGAGCAAATAACAGATTTGTTTGTTTATTTATTTATTTATGTATTTGCTAAGAATTTGAAAGCACACCTTTGAGCTGGGGGCTCTTTCATAAAGGTTCCACATAATGTAATAAGGACAAGTAGAAAAGAGCATAAAATGCAAAACATAACATACAGAAAATATACAAAGAAGCAGCCATAGGCATTGTCTAGGTTTGTAAAGTGACTAATTATTGCAGTAGAACACCACATCAGGCATTGTACAATGTATTCCTATGGAAACAGCAAGAGAAGTTACAGCAGGAGCAGAAGTTACTGATATAGATATGGGGGGAGGTGGATAGCAGCTCAAATGCATTGTCAAGGAGGGGGAGGGTGAGAAAGGAGGGTATATGGGGTTAGGGAGGGAGGGCAGAGTGGAGGTGTGGGAAAGACAGAGCTAGAGTGAGGGGGAAAGAGTAGGAGGGGAATGGGGAGGTTAGAGGGGGATAAGGTAATTGAGGGGAGAGTGATAGAGTGGATATGAGTGTTGGGGTGCAGGGAGTAAAGAGATGGGGTGACCTCAGTGGCAATTAGGGTAGAGGGTAGGCTATAAAAACTAGGAAGCAAGCAAGGTCTATGGGGAGGACATATTTGTAAAGGGGTGGGAGGTGACAGGGTGGCAGATGACGGTGGGTGATGAGAGCAGTGAGGGGAGCAGGCATAGAGCAATTTAAGTGAAGCAGTCACAGGATGCACTAGCCACAAGGTGCTGGCGTAGTTTGCACTTGAAAGCCCCAAGCATGGCAATGTTAGTGACCTCCAATGAAAGAGAGCTGAATCAGTTTTAGGCTCTAACTTTGTAGGAGCACTGTCCTTGTGTAGTCTGGCAGTGGGGTACAGAAAATGTCAGCCTTTCTGAGCTTCTGGTTAAGTGGGGGACACAGTGGGGCTTGAGTATATTCTGAACCCCTGGAGGCATGAGACTAAGTGAGGTCTTTTTTGCTAAGATGCAGGTCTGGTACTTTACTCTGCCAGTTAGCTCAAGCCAATTTGCCTGCTCGTAAATGTCACATGTGTGTGAGAGGCGTGTGGCAGAGGAGAGGAGCTGGCAGGCCTTGTTAAGGCCTTGTTTGTGAAGGAACAATTTCTTTAAATTTTATCTGAGGACCTGTGCGTATGGCTAAGGAACCGGGCATGCACCTCAGTGAAGGAGGCAGCAGAAAGTGTTAATTTGTATGTGGGCAACAGACCACATGCTCAGGATAGGAACAATGGGAGTGGGGCAGCACATGATTTTAGGTCGACAATGAGGGGACAACCTAAACTAAACCAGCCTGCACCTGAGCCCAAAACAGAACCCACTGATCCTAAAGGGAACAAGGAACAGGGGGCAAAGAAATGCTTAATTTGCAAGAAAGTGGGGCATCTATCTTATGACAAAAAACATGAGCAAAGGGCAAAAGCCTGGGGGAGAGGGTGATCAAGACAGTACCCATCAGATAGCAATAGGTCCACATCCCAAAATGTGTTCTGATCTGAAGCAAGAGTCAGGTGTAGAGATGAGGTTTGCTAACCCCAGCTAGTTACAACAGTCCAAATAAGATCTGCCCTCTTGAGGATCCCCAAATAAAAGGCTTGCAACTTCCAGCTTCAAAATCCAATGTAGTTTATTGGTACAAACCAAAAACAGCATACAAATCCTTCATGTGATGTAGATCAGTACAATCAGCCACCAAACCTGCTCCCCAGAAGATAGCAGCCTGCACACACACTGTAGTGCCACCAAACTCCTCCATACTTATGCACCCTATATAGTTAATGGGATAGTAATACAGGATTTGAGGTACACTGGTGCTTCCATCTCCATGGCGAGGCAGGATCTGATCCAGGCAGAGCAGATTCTGCAGGACAGTTTTCCAAGATTTTCAGAGTCTCTGGTCCAGTGGTCCAAGTGCCAGGAGTTGTTTCCTTCCCCTGTGGGGTCCCATGCCACCCTCCTGTGGGTCTTCCTTGTGGAGGTTCCCAGCATCTTCCTTGGTCTCCACTGCAGGTGCCTCCATAGAGGAACCACACTCTGTCAGAATGGCATATGAATTGTGCAGAGGTACATCTGGAGGGATGCACCTCTGTTCCACTACTCTCACCCTCCCTGAGCCCACTGTGGTCCAACCGCTCCCCTTTCTTAGCAACCTCTGACGCAGCGGTGGTGGCCCTGGTGGTCTCTGAATGGGAAAGGAGGTCCTCCGAATCCCGGCCAACTCAGCCTGGAGATGAGCAACCTCCTCCCTCAGCCCAGAGAGGTGCCTGCAGATGAGTCAACACTGCATCCTCCAGAACATCTCCTGGAAGACTGCTGCTCCACAGCCACTGCACTGCACCATTCCCATTATGTTTTTATTTGTGGTCCCTTAACTGTTGTTTTACATACTTGCTCTTTCCTCTCTCTGTTTATTTTATTTATTTATTGTTTTTATATATATTTTTTTCCCTACTTTCCTACTGCTTGCCATGGACTACGCAACCAGGTACCCCAAGTCAATGGCCATGTCCTCCATTGAGGCAGAAAAAGTGGCTGATAAGCTCCTGTGACTCCTCAGCAAAGTGAAATTTCCCCAGGAGATTTTGTCAGACCAGGGGACGAATTTCATTTTGTCATTAATGACTAGTCTGTGGGAAAAGTCTGAGATGAAACAGGTCTGTGCCTCACACTATCACCCTAAGACAAATGGTCTGGTCGAATGGTTCAGTGGGACCCTCAAAACTATACTCAGTTTATTTGCTGACCAGCACAAGATGGAGTGGGAAAATATTTGCCTTGCCTCCTGTTTGCATACAGGGAAGTCCCACAGGTGTCCACAAGGATCTCACCCTTTGAATTCCTGTTTGGTCATAGGGTGAGGAGCCCCTAGATTTAACCAAGGATGAATGGGAAGGTGATCTTGCCTCCCAAGGGGAATATCTGTTGTGGGGTACATACTGAATTTCAGGACCTGACTTAAGGAGCTCATGGGGCTTGCCCAATAGCACTTAGCCACTGTGCAACAGTAGCAGAAAACCTAGTATGATCATGGGGGTACGAAGTCGGACAGAGAGTGATGTTACTTGCCCCAATCCAACAAAATAAACTGTAGGCATCGTAGGAGGGCCCATTCTCCATAATCAGGAAGGTGAGCAAGATATCTTATGTAGTAGGGCTGCCTAAAAGAAGGTGCAGGAAGAAGGTATATTATGTTAAGAAGATGAAGCCCTACTGTGATAGGGAGGAAATGGTCCTCACCATGTGCAGCATGACATAAGAGGAAAATGAGGTGGACCACCTGGTGGACATCCTTGGGGAGCTGTGGGAGGGATTCTTGGTGGATAATCTCACCATCTCAGGCAGAGGAGATGAGGGATGTGCTGCAAACATTTGGGGATATGTTCATGGAGAAACCTGGGTACAACACAATGGCTGAACCCCTCATGGATTTTGGGTCACAGATGCTGCTGAGGCAGTTCCCCCTACAGGGTATCAGAAGGGTTAAGCAGACCATGCAAGAAGAACTCGGAGGATATTGGCTCCCCGGGGCCTCACCTGAGGTTCTGTGTTGACTACTGGAGGTTCAACAGCTGCATGGAGTTGGATGCTACATCATGGCCAGAATGGATGAGACCTTGGAATGCCTGGGGGAGCCCAGTTCCTGACCACAACAGACCTGTCAAAGGGCTACTGGCAAGTACCCCAACCCCTGTAGCTAGGGTGAGGTCTGCTTTTTTCCCCCCATTTGGCCTACTTGAAATCTGATTAATGCCATTTGAAATTAAGAATGCACCTGCAACCTTCCAGTGGCTTGAGGATTGGATTCTGTCTGGGACAGGTGAATATGTGTTGGCTTACATGGATAACATAGCTATTTATTGCCAAACATGGGAGGATCACATCAAGCATGTGAGGGAGGTGTTCTGCCAACTGAAGGCTGCAGGGCTAACAGTTAAGGTGAAAAATGTCAAGTAGGCATGGTCGAAGTGCCCTACCTGGGGCACCAGGTGGGCAGTGGATGCGTCCGTCCTGAGCCTGCCAAGGGCGATGCCATCCAGGCCTGGCCCACCCTTCCCATGAAAAAACAGGTAAAGGCATTTCTGCAGACAGCTGTGTACTACAATAGGTTTGTCTATCATTACAGTGATCTGGCCAAGCCCTTGACAGACCTGACAAAAAGAAAATGCCAGAGAAAGTTCTGTGGACAGAGGATGGTAAATCTGCCTTCCAACAGTTGAAGAAGGCATTATGTGGGTCACCCATGCTCTCTAGCCCCACTTACAACCTTAGGTTCTTAATGCGTGTGGATGCTTCAGATCATGGGCTGGGAGCTGTCCTGAACCAGGCTGCACTGCAGGGGGAGGAGGACCTCATAGTGTATCTGAGCCAGAAGCTTCTGCTCAGGGGGGAGGCATATGGCACAATTGAGAGGGAGAGTCTGGGGATAGTGTGGGCTCTTCAAAAGCTGCAGACATATTTGTATGGGTGGGAGTTCACTGTGGTCACAGATCATAATCCCCTGACATGGCTCCATAGGACTAGTAGGCAAAAAACAAAACAATTTCACTAGAGTTTGATACTAGAGTCCTATAACATGACCATCCAGCACTAGAGTTGTGCACAGAATGCCAATGTGAATGGAATGTCAAGGCAGGGCTGAGTGCATGGCATGTTCCTTTAGATGCTCCCCAGTCCCTACATAAATGGCAGTGCCTCTTAGGGGTTACCCAAAAGAGACAGACCTTAATTTTCTGGGAGCGGGGAGATGTGACAGGATATGTGACCAGATTGATTTATTCTTTTTCTGTTAATAAATATCCATCTGTTACAGGTTCTGTTTGGTATAGACACAATGTGGCTGCTAGGTCACATATACAGGCAGCTATGGAGAGCTGGTCACCCACTATGTAGGTGCCAAAGTTCCCATGTGAAGCTTAGCAGTAATTACTGACAGGATGAGCAGGGAGGAGAGAATTAAGCCATAATCCCAGTGAGGAGTCTTTTCTGGGATATGTTTTCATGTCAGGCAATGGACTCAAATGCCTGGGATATGCTGCAATGTCAGCCAACGGACCCAGGTACCTAGTATATGTTCCCATGTCAAGCAATGAACCCAGGTGCATGTCACAAAACTTCTACAGACAGCAAGGAAGGGACAGAGATGAGGTTACACATAAACACACACACACACACACACACACACAAACTCACATGGGTGGGGATACTGGAGGAGCTGTCACTCAAGGGAGAGGTCACTCCCCAACAGCTCTGAGCACATAAACTGGGGAGCCCAGCTCTGCCTCTCGGACATTCGACATCTGAAGAAGGGGGCCCTGCTGCAAGGTATCTTGGTAAGGAAGCACAGTCTATGTAGACTCTTCTGTAGCTAGCAGCAGGTAAACGGTATACCATCGAAACCTATACAGTGAAGACCATTACAGCAACAGACATCAGCAGATCGCTGTAATGGTCCCGCTGCACACCAGCACTGTGTCTCCTTGTGTTTTGCCCCCTCCTCGAAATAACTCTGATTCAGAGTTGGTTATTTTAATAGCAGGGGTGTGGGTGTGTGGTGGGCACAGCCCCCTGTAAACAACCCATTGTTTTACTGATGGCACAATGCCAATTGTTGGCACTGCGTCTGTTGATGTAATGAATGTCAACAACTTTGTTGTTGATGTGGCTTTGTGGAACCCAGGTAAACAGACTTTAGGTGAGGAAAAAGTTTATTTTTTTCTGACAAATCATCTGTCTGTTCAACTTTCTTTATTTTATATTCTTAATAAATGGGCAAACCTTTTGTCTTATTGAAAATATATCCTGTTTGTAAATACCTGTAGTATCTTCTAGTAAAGGATTTATTCAGAGAACACTCCTTCTTTCCAATGTAATCAAAATAATTTATCACACAGGACTGAATTGTTAGGAATTGAAATGGTACATGTAAGCCCTAGGGAAGGTAAACTGGATAATTTCCTCCTTCACAGAGAGGCTTTCAGACCTACAAGTTAGCAAGCATTCAAACCACCAGGGCTTAATAACAGATTTGATCTCACCATCCTCATTGTAAATATGGTTTATACTGCCAGACAATGTCATCACAAAACATGTTCATAACATCGATTTCTATTGGATTATTTTTCACTTTTTCAGTTGTTTTCAGTTTTTTTTAATTAGTTTACTAAGTCCATGAAACTTAAATTGCTGCAAGGGCCAACATAATGTTATCAGTGGCCCTAGTACCATGTAAAATCTGGGCCCACGCGCAGGGTCATGCTCCTTATTGCCCAGTCCACAAAAAGCATTAGTCCCTTCTGCACGTGCAATGAGATATGTAAAGTAGTGCTCTGCAGAATTTCCAAATTCTGTCAGAATGAAATTCCAAAGAATTTTCAAAATTCCACCACAATTCTGCTGAATTTTTCCAGAAACCGAATGGCAGAATTTCATGACAGAAGATACTTGTGGAATGATTTTCCACAGAAAAAAATGCTGTTCCAAGGAACGTTATTCCATGGATCTTAACATTTTCAGCGGAAATTGTTGCAGAATAATTTTTCATTGTAAAATGCTGTTCTGCGGAATATTACTCCAGGGATCACAGTAGGTGGAATTCTGCAGAAGAACCAGTGAAATTTCAGCAGAAATTCCACTGGTAGAATGGTTGTTCCTCACTAATTCCACTGGCAGAATTCTGCATTCTGCACAGCACTAGTGTAAAGCTGTGTCATGCCTCTTCATTTATGATGCACACTTGTCGGTCACTCCATGGCATCCATGTAGTAACTGGCTATATGCCCTGTTTGCACCTGATCCCTTACCACAAGCAGGGTAATAGTGGGACAAGATGGACCAAGGGATGGACGTAGGCCCCTCTCACTGACAAGATCTAGAGTGCATAAGGCCAGTGGAGGTTGCACTGCCCTGAGAGCATTAGGCAACTATGTGCCCCCCTCTTTACAACCACTGTAGCATCCTCATAGCACAGTAGCACTCCTTCACCAGCTCCTAGAGACTCCACAGTGGGCAGAGGGCCATACCAGCACAAGTCGTTGCCAGAAGTGAATGGTGTATAGTGCTGGTGGAGATAAGGCAGTCCTTGAAGGAATTTTGTATCCTTCCATCCCCTTCTCCATGTAGATCAACGGATCCACCAACTCCCCTGCTGGTTAGAGATGCAGTGAATTTAATTTTCTCTGGTGAAGTAAACGTGAAGTGAGCACTTCGTGTTGCCAATCCGCTACACAGAGTGGGCAATGCAAAGTGCTCACTCTGTCTTGTCAGTACCACTTCACGTTAAGGCCGAATGGCAATGCGAAGTAAGGCAAAGTCATTGTTTTTAATGGACTTCGTGTTCCTCATTATGATTCTAAGTAATCCTCTTGGTGTTTCAGATTTGGCAGCCCCCCCCCCACACACACACATCACATGGCTTGTAGTACTATAAGTCACATGCTCTTTAACTAGGCAGGAGGAAAGTGAGTCATACAAGTCGACACTTTTACTTTCTCCTGTGCAGACGGAGAGATAAGAGGAGTGTGTTTTGTGACTCCTTATACTTTAAGATCAGAATGAGGAGGAGATTTAAACTTTGATTTAGACCCAACAGCTTTTTTTAAAGCTACATTTTTTTGTCTCTTCTGTCTGTACTCTTTTTTACTTAATTTGTTCTTTCTGTAAATTGTATTTTTCTTACATAGAGGGACATCAGTTGCAAATTATGTCCATGCTGGAACTGCTGCTGGATCACCATGGGATCCCGCATTACTTTTTTTCCTCACACCATGTGCCCCCCCCCACACCTCCTTGCTGTGTTATAAAATGTATTCCTCCATCATCCCTGACCCTTGTATGTAATTAAGCCCTTTTTTGTTGTCTTCTGTATGTATTCTGAGAGTGGAAGTATACTGTGCTAAACTGCATGGGTGCAGATTTCTTTCCAGTCTGTGTATGTACTGCAGACACTGTCCAACTCCCTGACTTAAAAACACTTATTAATGAGTACAATGGTGGGGTAGTGAAGCCTGGAGAGATACTACAAAACAGACTTACAATACATCCAAGTAACTAGTAAAAATATTAAAGTTGTGATTCATGACGTAATCGTAAATCATGATTTGTGACTGCATTTGTGACCGTGATGATAAAGGAACACAAATGCCTACAGCTGTACTTCCCCAGGCCCCAATGAGGTGTGGCACAAAACTCCCCGACTTAAAAACACTCATTAATGAGTACAATGGTGGGGTGGTGAAGCATGGAGAGATACTACAAAACAGGCTTACAATACATCCAAGTAACTAGTAAAAAAAATTACTGTTGTGATTCGTGACATGATCATAAATCATAATTTGCGACTGCATTTGTGACCGTGATGATGAAGAACATGATTTGTATCACGAGTGACTCCTGATGATGGTCCTGACTTAAAAATGCATATTAATGAGTACAATGTTCATGCTGAATTATGCACCACACCTGTCCGGTACTCTGAAGGGAAGCCAAAGAAACAACTGTGACTTAAGTTAGAGATGGAAATTGGGCCCTAAAGAGATGCAAATGTACAGACAGATTAAGATTGTGCTGCACACTGAAGAAATTCAGATGCAAAGGCATAACACCTAACCAGTGCTCACCATCAGAAATTCAAATCTGGAAAAGAATATCTTTGCTTTTTGGGGCAGGCCGCGGGGTAGGGGGCAGTGTACTGCACTGCTGCAGTAAGAGTCACTAGTACAAGTACCAGTAAAGATACCACAAAGAAGTACAAAAAATTACACAGCTGCAGTGGATAGCAGGTTCACATTGCTGAAATTGTGTGGCACAATAAAAGGTGTCTGATTTAATGACACGCGTCACACACATACTCACAAACTAAGTAATGCATAGCAAATTGAAAATGTCAGTAATATAACAACATATTTTAAACAAACTAAAATTATGCCCTGCTGCACCACAACAAGCAGCAAAAAAATAACAAGAATTATTGAAAATATTACTGTGTGTACATTAACACAGTTATACAAGAAAAATATCACCAAAACAGAAAGCACTGTATTTTTCTCCAAGTTAATCTACCTACACCACAGATACGCCCCTCCCTCAAAGCACACTTCCACTGTCTCTCAGTACACAGACTGAATGTTGTACATTAACATTCAAAATACACACACAAACAATAAAAGCTCGATGACATGAGCACAGGAGGGTTTCCTATAAACGATGAACTAAAGTTTCAGCAAAAAAATGACTCAAAAAGGATTTTTTAATAGCTTTTAGAAGGTTTGAATCACAGAGAGCTCTCAGAGCAGATTGTCTCCTACAGCTTCCTACACACACTACCCCAAGCTGAGGCTGTGCAGAACAATCTAGATCCCATGTGACCTGAAATCCCATGAATCACTGCAAAATTCACCTTTGAAGCTTAAAAACAAGGCAAAATAAGGTGAGGTACATTGTTTTCTATGTACTTCGCCTTAAGAATTAGTGGAGTAGTGGTTTGGGAAGGCGGAGTAATGTGAAGTCATTGTTTTCAATGGACTTTGTGTTACCCATTAACAACATGAAGTACTCCGTAGCGTTACAAACTTACTCTGCAATTAAACTTTCCTCCGCATTCCACTTGGAATGAATTGGGGCCACTTCGCCCGTCTCTACTGCTGATAGTCTCCCCAAGACCTTTTTGCCAGTCTGTCCATTGCAGTCCTTTCTCACTCCTTCTATAGCATGGTTCAACTGGTGTTTGCAACTTAAGTGAGGTGTTATGCATGTGCAATACTGTCGATAATCTGACAGTAGTTGAATAATTTTATTGTGACTGTGATTCATGGATACTTTCTGTTCCATAACAGAATACCAGTCTGTTAGGGTACCATGAGGGCAAAGGAAGCCTTTTGTGGAGGGTTCCACCCTTAGAGGTGCCATGGGAACATGATTCCTTTAGGCTAAAGGTACCTTAGGAAGGAGCCCCAAGGAGAGAGGTGCACCACTGGAGGAGGGGAGGATGTCAGGGCAAACCAATGGTGCTTCAGAATCAGGCTGGAGGAAGCTGGTTCAAATAACTCAGACAAAAAGGAGTGTGATTAGTATCTCCCACCCACTGAACCATAGTAATAGCCTTTTAATTTGGTGAGGGCAGACAACCTATGAGAGGAGTTATGTTTGTGTAACATCATTAATAGTCTAAAGGTAGTTGAATGAATGTGCTGTTTGATGGCTATACGAGTATACTTTCGTAGTTCAAACTCTGTCCCCTGAGGGACTACCACCCTGTCAGGGTACCATGATGGCAAATGAACCCTCTTGAGAAAGGTTCCATCCATAGAGGTGCTATGGGAACATTATTCCTTTAGGCTAAAAGTATCTTAGGAAGGACCCCAACAGTACTGTGAAGCAGGTGGTGGATAGAGATGTTGCAAAGTTTTGTTTCATCAGTGAAGTTCCAGGAATGTCGCCAGTTCACCTCCACAGATTATTTTGTGATGTTTTGCTATTTAAATTGGAAATGGTTTTGCCTGGAGTTCAGTGGCAAGGCAGCCAGCCACTCCCACTTCCTGAGCTATATAAGCAGTTCCTCTCACCCTCATTGTGAAGCATTTGTTCTTTGCAGCCGGATACTATGTTTGTTTGTCCTCTGAGCTGGCTGGGGCATCCCCCCCACCTGCTGTTTCTGTGTGTCTCTGCTGGACTTCGGTGTTTGTTTTACTGCTTCTGGTTTGTATCTTTCCTCCGGTTGTGTGCTTCCTTGTGCTTTGTGTGTCTTGTTTTTGTTTTTGAGCCTTGTTTCCTGTTTTCTGTGTTGCTATGTTTTGGTTTTGTCTTCTGGTGCTTCGTTTCTCAGCTCCTAGCATACTTCTACTGAGAACTTATACTTCTGCTTTCAGTTACTTACAACTGCAGCCACTGCTGCTATTTACTCAAATTACTATTGTACCCAGTGCTTGTGTTTTTACACTGTCGCTCACCACTCTACTGCAATGCTACTGAAATCATTATCTGTGCATTTCAGCTCAACCATAGCTGCTCCATGTTGCATACTCAATGGTTTCCACCTGACAGGTTTACTCTGACCCTAGCCATGCTGCTCATTCATGCTGTCATTCTACTTGCAGCTTCATTGCACTACCTGGCTACACCTGCTTTCAGAGCATTGTCTCCAGGTTTTATTGCAGTTACAACTCTGAGGTCAGCCAACTTAGCTGCTGCTGGGGCTGTTAATATAGCTTTATTTAATAAATCCTGCCTCGCTGCCAAAAATCCTCAGAGTATTTGTCACCTTAATTTGACTATTCATGTCTGGCTGACTTGCCCACAATTCAGTGCTGTTTCATTGCTATATGTTATGCAGACCTCCATGCAGGTCCACCTATCACTACTACTGTTTATTGACCTATGTACAAGTCCACGCTTGCTTACGCTATCATTGCTCATTGCTTACACAGATCATGGCTTCATGCCTACTGCCATCCCCTCGGCTTCAGCCTCTGGGATTCTGCTGCACTCAATCCTGCATTCAATCTTGCAAGGTCTCAGCACTCAATGCTCATTACAATCTCAGCACACCATGCTCATTCAGATCACCAGCTTTTCAGCTCAATCATTTTCTGGGGCATGCCAGCCATTCTGTTCTGGTGCAGGATTCCTGCAGCTGACGGTCTTGCTCTGCATTTAGTCTGCATCTCGAGCGTGTACAACTTGGTGCAGGATCCTTCTCACCTGGCCCATAGCTAGGAATGTCCTCACCTCAGGCTTGGTTTTAGCTGCCTGCTATGTGACAGCAGCTCCTGGTGTAGAATTTAAAACTAGCAGTGAAGGGTGGAAAAAGTTTCCTCCTTTGGCTCTGGTGTTCCACTATAATGGTTAGCCATTGATTTTAGTGGTTTCCCTAGCAAGGCACCTTCACCACATTCTCCCTACGACTGCCTCTAGTTCATCTGGTTTGATTTTAGGGTGGGTAGGCCAGGTGAGTGCCTCAGCAGTCATTGCTCTCCTCCTGTGCCTTGGCTGCACATATTGTTGGAGAGTTTTCTTGCAACCTTCCATGGCATTCCCGCTAGACAGTTTGAGTGAGAGCCTTCCTACAAATTGGAATATTTTCCACCTCCCTTTAATTGGGTTTTCCAAATTGCAGCTGCAGAGCCATCACTAAATAAACTATCCCAAGCCTGGAGGGAAGGCAACCTAGGCCTTGGATCCCCAGAGATTTCCTCCTCATAGGGTATTTTTTCTCTCCTCCATTGCCTCAGGTCATAACACTTAGTTAGAATAGTAGTTTTCCCCTAGTTTCTTTAGGTAGGTTCTGTTGTTGGATGGAGGTGGAGGATGTCCTGCCATTCCCTCTCTCCTTAGGGGATCCCCTAATCTCAATGCAAACCATCAGTATCATGCTACACAAGCCTGGGAATTTCATTACATTATCAAACTGAGCATCTCATTATATTAGCACCTGCCTATACTTCTCTTCTACTATGTTACACTTACTGATCCTATGTCATAGTTAATGCTTGCTCATATGCTTCGTGATGCCTCCTTCTTTGGGCTGTGATTGTACTACATTTCTTTTGGGGATTCCTAAGGCACCTTTAGCCACCAGAATTATCCCGTGGCACCTCTAGGGGTGGAACTCTCTCTGAGGGTTCTTTGCCTTTTGTACCCCTTCAGGGTGGTAACTCCCCTGGAATAGAGAGTGTGAATGGCCAAAACTAAACTAACACAGTTGCACAAGCATAACACTATACTGGCTGTGTAGGACAGTGAATTGGAAAGGCTTTTGCCTGGAGTTCAGTGGCCAAGCAGCCAGCCACTCCCACTTCCTGAGCTACATAAGCAGTTCCTCTCAGCTTCATTGTGAAGCATTTTTTCTTTGCCCCACCATCCTCCCCTCTTCCTCCAGCAGCAGCACTTTTCTTCTTAGGGGGATTCCTAAGGTATCTTTAGCCACAGGAATCATCCTGTGGCACCTCTAGGGGTGGAACCCTCTCTGAGGGTTCCTTGCCTTTTGTATCACTACAGGGTGGTAATTCCTCTGGAATAGAGAATGCAAATGGTCTAAACTGAACTAACACAGTTGCACAAGCATGACACTATACTGACTGTGTATAACAACAAACAGGACATTTTTCTTTTGTAACTTTACCTTGCAACTTCACTTGTAACTTCTTGTTAGGGTACACAAAAGTGAAGCTGTGTCAAAATGAGTTCCACCAGCTACTCCTTTTGGGGTTTGTAGGCATAGCTTGGTCAAATTTTGTCAAATTTTTCTGCCCCTTGTTACAGTTGTAGTCCAAGAGGACGTGCATATGTGGTACATTTTTGATGATTATTGGACTTACATTGTGGATTTGGCACTATGGTCAAGTTGGGAGATGGTTTAGGGGGTATTGTACACCCCATGAATTTTTCCAGGAGTATCATGTGTTCTTATTCAGATCCTGATTTGGATGTATAGTGTCCTTTAACTCCAATGACTGGTGGTGTTATGGCTTACTAAATTTTCAGTGCTATCCAATGGGACATTAGGGTTAGTGTGGTCACTTGCAACCTATTTAATAAACATGTCCCCTGGGTTGCTTACTCCTGATTCTCTTGTCACCTCCCACATCCCCCACCAGCATGGCTGCCACAGATGTGGCAGAGAAAGATTTGACTGCATAATGCTACCAGTGCTAACTACTCTTTCACTACTACCAGCACCAGAGCCCACAGAACACGTTGCTGCAGTCATAGTTTTTTTTAACTGGAGCGTTATTTTGCCCCTCAGATTTTGAACACTTCTTTGTTGCCTTCCCGGCACATCTCCCTTTATTTGAGCATCTCTTCCAGTCATTTATAGGTGCTAATTGTAACTTGATTTGGGATGAAACATTACAAAATGTGAAAAAAGCTTCCAATACAAATAAGTACCAGGATCAGACAACATCTCTCCTTAGGGAATCAGGGATAGGCAGTGTGATCTGAAAAAAATAAAACACAGGGACTAGGATGACACACACAACAGGGGTGAAGGGGTTAACAAGTTATTACCCAGCAGCAGCAGCAGACAACTCCTCCTCATAGACAATCAGGGATCAGCAGTGTGATCTGAAAAAATATTATGCTAATAGTATGTAGCAAAATCAAAAAATGAATGACTTTTTTAACACAACACAGGAAATAAAAAAACTTACACAACAGTACAAATAAGTACCAGGAGCAGACAACATCTCCCCCTAGTGAACCAGGGATGAGCAGTGTGATCTACTGCTACTAAAAACAACAAAGACTTTTCTTTTTTTTCTTTTGTTTTTAAACAGAAAGGGTATTAAAAGGGTATTAAAATGACAGGGGTAGCAGGGGTAATTTAATATTAAGTATACCAAAAAGTGACAGAACACCATCACTTTCAGAAAAATAGAACTTCAAAATAACTAAAATTGCTACATAAAGACACTGAAAAATACATTCCTTAAACACACCAAACTAAACCACAGAAATAAAAATGAAAAATTACTCACTAAAGATCAAAAATGATGATCAAGAAAGAGTGAGAAAATCAAAATATCAAACAAATCTCCTACTTACATGAAAAGGCTCCAGATCTTTCTGTCCTGCCTTGCCTTACAAAGTACACCTACCCTCCACCATCCCACCTCTTTACAAAATGAGAAAACAGAAACCACTACTTTAAAGGAAATAATCACCCTTAAAATAAACACAAAAACACAAATCCAGCAGCACAAATCCCATCTAGAGCAGTTTGTGAGCAATTTAGATTCAAGAAGCTTGGTTTTCAGATATATTTTTAATTTTGTTTTCTTCAGATAAGCACACACAGACTTCTCTCCCACTCTCTCTTCAGAACATTGCACTGAAGACAGGCTTCTCATACAATACAGCTTGTTTCAGCAAATTGTAACCTTTAACCCATTAGTTCACTGCAAACTTCACATCTGCACCAAACTTAGCGGGTGAATTTACCAACTTCATATGTTGTGACTTCGCCTCTGTGCCAAACTCCACCAGAGGAGTTGCCAACTTCACATTTCACTGAGTTATTAGTTTTCTGCGAATTTGGACTTTGCACAGTAGATTAACTCTGTGAATTGAGGCAAATTTGCAAATTAATCTGCGGATTTAAGTTTTCCAACTTAGTACGTCTCTGGTGATGAACACAGAGACTGAGTGGAATAATGACTGACAGCAACTGTTGACAACTGATAGACAGAGACTGATTGGAATAATTACTTTCAGCAACTAATGAATGATAGCAGACAGAGGCTTGATTCCATAAGGAAAGAGAAAAAGCAGGATTAAATGATGAGAGAGCCAACATCCAACCTCATCTCACAGAGTAAAACCTACTACTAGGGTGTATGCTATACTTAAATACATATACTAAATTATGACCTTCAGCACTCAGGAGAGAAAAAAAATCTGAGGATAAAATTTCTGGAAATCCAAGGCCTTGGCCATCATCTCTCCTGGCATAGGAACTTATTGTTGTGACAGCTAAGCATGCTAATTAGGAGTTCAAAATTTAAGGAAAATCTTTAAAGGGGTAACTTTGCATTTATCCCTCCAATAGTATAATGTTGTTGGGTGCCACAAGTCAATCTCTATAGTAAAAGGAAGTTCCCTATGAAGAAGATCCTCCCCTCAAGTTGGGAGTTCCACTAAGTTGCTTCAACAACTTGGTTGTTGAAATCCCCAATATCGATGGCAGAAACTTCGACTGTCAAAGTTTCGCCAGTCAGAGAATCATTGTTTTTTGGGGGGGGCTGTGGCCCCCGGATCTCCTGATTTTTTAATAATCAACTCCAAGGTAGAGCTGATTTGAATGGATAAGAAACACCTGCAAAACCAGCTCCGGTGTACAGCGGGAATATTAAGTGACAATCTCGAATTTGTCGCTGTAAATTTATCACTGTGATACACGCAAGTTGGATATGAAGATAGTAACAGAGAACAACACATGAATGCTCCACTTTAAAGATCTGTGCATGGTTCAGAACAAGACTAAAACAACAGCAAAAAAAAAAAACCTGCACCAGGCAACAGCAAGGCTTCAAATTATTTACTGTGCAAAAATAGCTACAAAATCAAGCAAACCATGCATACTGAGGCAATAGCAGCAGAGTTCCTGACCAGGTTTCACCCGTAGACTTTCTCTTGAAGCCTACAGGTGAACTCTGGTTGGGAGCTCTACTGCTATTGTCTCGGTATGCACAGTTTGTATGACTTTGTAGCTATTTTTGCATAGTAAATAATTTTAAACCTTGCTGTTGTCTGATGCTGTTTTTTTTTTTTTTGGCTGTTGTATGAAGAGAGTAATGACTGCTGAAATGCTGTCACCCTGCCTTGAAACACTGAGGAAGTTTAACCCTGAATGGAAACTAAAGGAAGGGGATATGTAATGAGACCAGGTGGACCTTAGACAGGCTCAGGAAAAATTGCTTTCAGAGGTGCTGCTGACATGGTCTGCACAGCTAAAGAAACAGAAATCAAGAAATGTTCAGAACTTGAGAAGAAGTCATTTGTAGAACTGAAGATAAACTCCACAGGAGACCAAATGTAGCTCAGTCAATTTATTGTGGACAGGACATGCAACTGAATGCACTGAAATCATAGGTAAAAAGCTCCTACAGTGCAACACACACCCTGACTTTGACCATAGTCTTCATCAGGGAGCTAAATGAACCCTTTGGTCTTAGAGTGCCATCCTCTGACAGCTGAAGTCTAAAATGCTATACCTTTCATATCACTAATGGAAGGTCTGAGTAGCTAAAGATTTCCCCAAAGAATTGGACCTTACCACACAGTGGGACTGCTGGGAGGTGCTGTAGAAGATAAGCGACCTGCAGAGAAAGATCCTCACCCAAGACAACAGACTCACCATCAAGAGGTAGACTTCAGGGGCAGCAAGAGTTCTCTGTCCACATGGTGAACCCTGAGGACAAGATTCTAACTGAAAGATAACTGCTGAAAAGAATGACTGATACTGATGGAAAATACAAAGCCTGGAAAGGTACTGAAATGTAAATGTACATTAAAGGTCAATCAATCAATCTTTATTTTTAAAAAGTGCCTTTCCAAAAACCAAGGCACCTGTACAAATAATTAATAAATAAAACACATCAATAAATAAACAATACAGAAAATAAAACCAATAAATAAAACAGCGACCATTAAAAATAAGGATACGCTACGCTAACAATGAAGGTTTTAAGGTCAAACTAAGAGGTAAAATCCAGCCTCAGCAGGAGAGGTTGGAAGCTGTATGCACACTATTACTAGGGTGGTAAATGCTGAAGTAGGCTGACTGAGTAAAACTAATTAAAATGACAGAGCAGGAATGAGAGAAGTTTAATAGAAAACATCTAAATATAAAATGATACAATATAATAATTAAGCAATAAGGCATGACAAGGTGTGTGTTATTGTGTAATATAGTCACTCCTGGGCGGGTCGAAGCACGAGGTGAAGCCGAGTGCTTCCGCCACCTCAGGAGTGATGTTATTACACAATAACACACACCTTGGATTGCCTTATTGCTATTATACAATGGCTCATTTTAAAATAATATTAAAAAGTAAAAAAAAAATAATTTTTATATTTGTGTTATTTTTTTATATGACAGACATACTTTGCAAATAAAAGGAAAAAGTAGTCCAGTAGGTGGTGCTGCTGGCGATTTTGTGGTTTTTTTCTGCTTGGTTCCTGGTTTGGTAACCCCCCCAACATAGTCGTCATTACATGGCAGCTTTTAATGAGTGTGCTCCCACTGCTTATCCTGGAAGCACTTGAAAATTGTTGTTTTACTTCCCCTGTGAAGGGTAGATGGACACTACAATAGATAAGCGCAGAGCCGAGTGGTAACTTCTGGTTTCCCGTTACACTCGGTAACTGAACATCGGTTGGAACCTGTGAGTTACAGGTTTCTATTTTGATTTTGGGAAACTGGTTTTTGAAAATAGGGAAACTGTGTGTGTTTGCTGAGAAAGAAAGTATTTGAAATGGGAATGCAAGGAAACGGCTGTGTTCGCTTGCTTTCACAGACTGAGGCAGCTATAGGGAAGTAAAAGCTGCCATTTGTTTTTAATTTTGAGATTTTACTACCTGAAGGACCAAGGCAGTTAGGCAGGGAATGTGTGTGTTTTTTTGGTGGGGCGCGAGTGCGGCTAAGCTGTGGCAGCTTTAGGGACTGTTGGCTTCCCTGTGGCTTGCATGGACAAGGAGGGTTTTGCTTCAGTGTTCTCCGGTCACTTGTGTGCCAGCACTTTATACAGTGACGTTATTGCTCAATAACATCACTGTGCCAGACGCACAGTGACCAATCAGGATTGGGGAAATTTTCTTGCCATTGCATATTAACTAAATAATACATTAAAGGTACACTGTGTATACATATGCAGAAAGTACAATCCAACAACAAGAACAAGGCACGGGGAATTAACAGAAGATATACAGAGTTTAGCAGCACAGGCAGATAGCCAGATTTAGATTAAATGGTGAATGAGAACATCTGCACAGTAAGATAACTCAGCAGAAACAAACTAGAGATACAAAAAAAAGACTGAGCACTCATATTGATCAGATTGGGAATGGGTCAATGGTTAAAAATGCCATGCATAATATATGGGTAATGGGATAAATAAGGAAAGCAATGGTGAAAAACATAAAACAGACTCCCACAGAGGACAGGTAACTGGAGGGTTTTGTGAATGTGGATAGGGTGCCAAACATAAATGAGACTGCAAAAAGGGATCCCATTTAGAGTGATAAAGAGCCTTTTGGCCAGTGGACACTAATCATAAGTATTCAAAAAGGGCTAATTTAGGGAGGGTAGAATGCCAGGACACTGGGGGTTTCAGATTCAAAAAAAAAAACTGTTTTGATTGCATTTTATGAATAGTCCAAACAGTTAAATTTTAAGCAACAGGGGGCTAATATTCTCTAAACAAATCATAAGTACAAAGATATATAGTATAGTAAAATAAACATACAGTATAACATGTAACAGTATGTTCCTCAGCTATTTTTTTTACATAAAAGTGACTCAAGACACCAGCTTAGTCACTATTTTTTTTCAATCACTTAAATCCATAATTTACTTAGTGTCTGGCTTACAAAACTATAACCTTCCATGGAGGAGCATTAACTATGTATAGTTCCCAAATTAACCTAAGATGTTAATAAAAAAAAAACGTGCAAGTAACTTACTAAATGATAAAGTATCCATACACAGTGGAGTTTATATTCAAGCTGGCTTGCACAAAGGCAGAATGTTTTTATAGGGCACCCTGTAAGTTTAGTCACGGGGATCCCTACTCCTCTACTGTGACAGGCATCTTCATGTCATTACGATGCCATTTGAAAGCTCATGCCCAGCTCACTGATTATCCTTGTGAGCTGTTTCAGCAGAGGACAGTAATACATCTAAATTAAAAAAAAAATCTCAATGACTGATTCTTTGCACTAGGTTGGACTGAGAATCCTTTGAGTTTCAGGCTCGAGCAACTGCTAGGACTGGGAGTGTGTAAATTCAGTTCTTGGCAGGCAACTGCAAGCAGAAAGAAATTAATAATGGAACTGCGGCAGTCCTACTGTTTCCATGAGACTGGCCACTGGAGAAAGGAAATGGAGTTCATTTTTTAAGAGTGTTAATAACTTCATTGTGTTGAACTTGGCATCACATCAGCTGTAGGCAAATTATATCTCTTATACATTTTGGGTGAATGGCTGGGTATGTAACTTGATTATGTTAATGACTTAATAAGGTGTTAATAGGTACTGGAACAGTAGTGCTTTGTTACAGAGAGTAGGCTGAAGTGTCCTAGTTAGTTAGAATAACAATATGTTGGCAGAGCCTGCTTACTGTTGCCAGAGTGATCCACTGAGGGCTTGGGGCCCCTTGGCAGGCAACGTCCCTAGGCCTGGACCTTGTTGGCCTATGACGTAATCTGGACCTGACAGTGGCTCTGTTATTTTGTTGGATACAGTAATATTTTTAATCTGCTATTGGATTCAGCTACTGTGATTTATCTCATCTGATGTCTGTTAACTTTAATGTCTATGCATTTCAAAGCACTAAAGGCTGTAAATCAAATTATTATTAGCATTATCACTTTAAAGTTTTTGGAGGCTATTTAAGCAAAGAAGATTGTAAGGCTGGTAAAGGTGGCGAAAGAGCTTAGGATTGCTGAAGGAAACTAAACTGGCAAAAAGCAATTCTTCCGCTACATTAGGGAAAAAAGGGAGGGGTAGTCAAACTCATAGTTGGAGTCAAGAGCATAGAGGATGATGCGTAGAAGGACACTTTTCTGAACAACTTCTTTTACTCTGTGTTCACCAAAGGAACACATTGGACCACTGCCTGAAAGCGGCATTAAAGCAGCCGATAGAGGGAAACCATGAATGAAAACTCTGTCAATTACCACTGACAGAGTTAGAGAGGCACTGAAGAACCTAAAGGTAGACAATCACCAGGGCCTGATGGGCTGCATCTAGTGGTGGGTGAAGTGGCTGAAATTCGCTCTGCGAAGTGATTTTTGGAGTAATGCGGAATCCGAGAAGTACTCCACAACGTGAAGTGGAGTACTTTGCATCATAATGGGGAATGCAAAGTCCATTGAAAACAATGACTGTGTTATTTTGCCTTCCTCAAACCACTTCTCCAGCAATTTTAAGATGAAGTACATTGAAATCAATGTACTTTGCCTCACTTTGCCTTGTTTTTGAGCTCCAAAGGTGAATTTTGCAGTGCTTCATGGGATTGCAGGTCACATGGGCTCTAGATTGTTCTGCACAGCCTCAGTTCAGTGTAGTGCATGTGTAGTGGAAGATGGAGACAGTTTCCTCTCAGGGCTCTGCAATTCAAATCCTCTAGAAGCTGTTAAATAGCCTATTTGAGCTATTTTTATGCCCACAATTTAGTACATCGATTGTAGGAAACCCTCCTGTGCTCATATCATCGCGTGTTTATTGTTTGTATGTGGATTTTGAATGTTAATTTGGAACAGTCAGTCTGTGTACTGTGAAGTGTGCTTTGGGGGAGGAGCGTATCTGTGGTGTAGGTAGATTAACTGGGAGAAAAAGGCAGTCTTTCTGTATTATATTTTTCTTGTATAATTTTGTTAATGTCCACACAGTAATATTTTCAGTAATTCTTGACATTTGTTTGCTGATTGTTGTGGTGCAGTAGTGTATAATTTCAGTTTGTTTAAAACATTTGGTTATATTACTAAAGGTTTTCAATTTACTATGCATTACTTGTAGTGGGTGTGAGCGTGCGTGTGATACGTGCCATTAAATCAGGCACCTTTTATTGTGCCACAGAGTAATTGCAGCAGTATGAACCTGTTATCCATTGCACCTGCATGAATTTTTTATACTGCTTTGTGGTATCTTTACTGGTAGTGGACTGTTACTGCCGTGCACTACCCCCCTCCTCCCACAACTGGCAAAAAATATTCTTTCCAGATTTGGATTTGTGATTTGTGAGCACTGGTTAGGCGGTGTTGTGCCTTTGTGTCTGCATCTCTTGAGTATACAGTGCAATCTTTGTCTGTGCATTTGCAGTACACCATTAATTCTGGGAGACTTTGCATTTTTTGTTACCCTCTCATTTCACTTTGTCAGCACTGGGGAATTTTCTGGACACAAGAAAATAGCATTTTGCAAATGCAAATTAATTCTGGTGACTGTGTGTGACCACTGTGCACATGACGGAATGCACCATTAAGTCCGGGAGACTTTGCATTTCTTGTTATGCTCGCATTTCACTTCATCAGCACTGGGAAATTTTCTGGACACAAGACAGTAGTATTTTGGGGATGCACATTAATTCTTGTGACTGTGTGTGACTACTGCATGCATGACGTCTGAGTGTGCACTTAATTCTGGAGACTTTGCATTTCTTGTGCTCTCATTTCACTTTCTAAGCACTGGGGAGTTTTCTGGACACAAGACATGAGCATTTTTGGGATGCACATTAATTCTGGTGACTGTGTGTGAAGGACTGCCAATATTGTTGTCACTTTGCCTACTTCATGTTAAGGTGAAAGGACAACGTGAAGTAATAATTACAAGGCGAAGTGAGCCTCTTGCATTGGCCACTCCGCGTAGCAGAGTGACAACACGAAGTGCCCACGTCTCTGGCACTTTACCAGTTAAATTTAAATTTACTGCATCTCTAGCTGCACCTGAGAGTACTAAAGGAGCTGGCTGAGGAACTAACAATCCCCTTGACACGTTTGTTCAATCGGTCACTTCAAACAGGTGTTGTGCTGAAAGACTGGCAGAAAGCAGATGTAGTGCCTCTTCACAAGGGAGGGAATACAGAGGAGGCTGGCAACTACAGATTGGTTAGCTTCATGTCTATGGTGGGTAAACTAATGGAAACCTTAATTAAACAGAATCTGGTGGAATACCTATAAAGGAAAGGCCTTCAGGATGTCAGACAGCATGGGTTCAGGGTGGGTAAGTCATGTCAGAGAAACATCCCTGTTTTCTTTGATTGGGTGACTAAGGAATTGGACAAAGGGCACCCAGTGGACCTCCTCTACTTTGACTTCAGCAAGGCCTTTGACTCAGTGCCACATAATTGACTGTTAAAAAAGTTGGAAGGCCTTGGCACTTCCAAGACTATAGTCAGGTAGGTGAGAAACTAGCTAAGTGATAGGAGTCAGAGAGTGGTAGTCAACGGAGTGAGGTCAAATAAGGGAAGTGTCACTAATGGTGTGCCTCAGAGCTTGGTCTTTGGCCTGGTCCCATTTAATATGTTTATTAGTGTCACTGGAGTAGATATTCAGGGCAAGTTTGAACTATTACAGAAAACAGTTGGTTTGTGCCGGGTAGATCATGTCAAACCAATCTTGTGGAGTTCTACCAGTGGGTAACATCAGAACTGGACAGGGGAAAGCCTGTGGATGTATTATTATTGGACTTCAGCAAGGCGTTTGACTCTGTTCACCACAATGGTCTGGTGGAGAAACTGATGGGGTTAGGAGTAGGCCCTTTGATGGTCAGATGGATTGAAAACTGGCTAGCTGGATGCACCCAGAGAGTAGTGGTCTGTGGGGAGCTCTCGAACTATAGAGGTTGCTAGTGGGGTACCGCGGGAGCTCGGTCCTGGGTCCAATCCTGTTTAATGCATACATATCAGACATCAGGAGGTATAGGTGTGAAATGAGTCTCTTCAGCGGATGACTCCAAGATGGGAGCAGTAGTTGAGGGAGAAGGGGAGGTTAGCCCTGCAAGGGACCTGGACACCCTGGAAAGTTGGGCTCACACATGGAAATTAAATTTCAATATCACTAAGTGCAAGGTGTTGCATCTTGGTGAAACCCTAAACACAGGTACACCCTGGGAGGGGTGCTGGAGGCTTCAATAGGGAAAAGACCTAGGGGTCATGGTG
Organism: Neoceratodus forsteri; assembly: GCA_016271365.2. NCBI lineage: Eukaryota > Metazoa > Chordata > Ceratodontiformes > Ceratodontidae > Neoceratodus > Neoceratodus forsteri. Next base: position 1,299,643,671 of record CM028130.1, on the reverse strand, counting down.
GATGCATGTATGAATAACTCTGAGCAGTGCAGAAGAGCGGCTAGCAAGGCAAACAGGATGTTGGGATGCATCGTAAGGGGGATCACCTCTAGGAGCAAGGAAGTGATTCTGCCACTGTACAATGGACTGGTTAGACCACACCTTGAGTACTGTGTACAGTACTGGAGACCACACTTGAAGAGGGACATACAGCTCCTGGAGAAGGTACAGAGGACGGCAACTAAGATGATACGAGGGCTAGGGGATTTGACTTATGAGGACAGACTTGAGGAGCTCTGCCTGTTTTCATTGGAGGAGAGGAGAGACGGGGGGACATGATTGAGGTCTTCAAGTACCTCAAGGAATAAATTGGGTAAACATGGAGGGGATCTCTAAACTAAAGCAGGGAGGTATCACCAGAGGGCATGGTTTGAAGTTGGAAGGTGGAAGGGTGAGGGGGGAAGAGGAGGAAGTTTTTCACTGAGAGGGTGGTGGACCCTTGGAATGCACTGCCTGGTGAACTGGTTCAGAGATCCACAGTGGAGGGCTTCAAGAGAGGGTGGGACAGACACAGAAAGTGAATGTATCAGATGATGGCCTGTCCCAGGGGGGTGGGGATGGATGATAGGGGTTTCTGGAGCAGAAGGGATGGGAGGGCCTCGGCACCCAACTAAGGATCTAAGGTTCAAGCAGACTTGATAGACCGTAAGGCCTAATCTGCTGGCAAATAGTATGTTAGTATGTTAGTATGCGGAGGCAATCAGGGACCTGCAAAAAGATTTGCAAAGATTTGAAAGATGGTCTAATGTCTGGCAGCTTAGGTATAATGCAAAGAAGTGCAATGTGTTGCATCTGGGTAAAGGAAATCCCAAGATGGATTACTGGCTCAATGGGGTACAACTCAATACCTCGCAGGAAGAAAGAGACTTAAAGATCATCATAAGTGGCACTGTGAAGCAGTCAAGTCAGTGCGACAAAGCTTACAGCAAAGTAAACAAAATCCTGGGGTGTATAGGGAGAGGATTTGACAGTAGAAACAAGGAGGTGATCCTCCCACTCTCTAGGCCCTTGGTGTCCCCACTTAGAGTACTGTGTCCTGTTTTGGAGACCACACCTTAGGAAGGGAAGAGATAGGCTGGAGACAGTGCATAGCAGGGCGACCAAGATGATACAGGGTCTCCAAGGACTCTTGGAGGAACACCTAAAAGCACTAAACATGTACTCACAGGAGTCTGGGGGCGTCTGACAGAGATGTTCAAGTTCTTCAGAGGCATTAATAAGGTGTTCTACTCAGATTTCTTTAATAGGGTGGCCAGCTCAACCACTGGAGGGCACAAGTGGAAGCAATGAGGAGGGAGTTTCAGGAGGGATCTAAGGAAGTATTACTTTACAGAAAGACTTGTGGAGCCATGGAACAGCCTGCCAGTTGAGGTGGTAGGTGCAAGGACTGTGGTAGCATTTAATTGGGGTGAGACAGGGCATGGACTTGGGCAGTAACCACTGGTTCAGGAACGGACAAAAGCCGGCTGGGTGGCTAGATTTTGGGACCTATAGCGGGCCACGGAAACTCTTGGTCAGACTAGATGGACATTTGGTCTTTTTCTGCCATCACTTTCTATATTTGTATGTGTCTTATATCTGTCTGTCTGTCTGTCTGTCTATGTATCTATTCATCTATCTAGTCTTATCTCCAGCTACAAAAGTATTTTGTTAACTAGCTATGAAATGTGCCATGCAGTATGCCAACTGCATACTGTACATACACTGTATGAGAACAGAGCATTCGGTCACATGGGCAGACTGGATGGGCCTTGCGGTCCTTATCTGCCGTCAACTTCTATGTTTCTATGTTTCTATGGTCTTTCGTGTAGTTCCTTTAAAATGCTGTGCCAGTCACCATTAGATGCAAGGCAGTATGGGTAACTGTAGTCAGCTTGACCAAATTTAGCTGCAAATATGACTGAAAATTGCCAGGGATGAACTGTTGCCAATTTGATAATGTGGTAGCTAACCTTTTCATCCAAATGCAAAGATAATGATATATCTGGACTTCAGACATAACTGACTTTTAGACAACATACTATCTGTAGGTTAGTTACAGCACAACTATGTCATCTTTAAACTTTCATGTTTAAATAACAACCTTGAACTGTTCTTATCTAATGGGAAAACAGTTTTTCACCATGCTTTATGACAACAGAATAGAGCAACCTATTAACCCTTAATCTGCCAACAGAATTAGAACGTATAGGAATTCTGGACTGATATATCAGTCTGTGGCACAGCAAGGGTTAAGAAAGTCACATTCAGCTTGTTATAACAAACTCTGGTCAGAGCCAATATGGCTGTGGACAGCTTTTGGGCTGCTTTTACCCATTATTTCTAATGAATTTGCACAATGCAGATCTGCTGAGATGCAGTTTCAATGTGGTCTTCCTTTTACACATTTTTACAATGTATTTTCCTAGAATATGCCTGCTGATTACTATATATTTAGCCTGGATAGTTCACGGAAGAAATGGCATCTCATTTTTGGGTGACAGAGCACTGGCAGTAGGATGCTGGAATGTGTCATACATTTATTTATTTATTTAGTTATTAATTTATTTAGTTAGTTAGTTTTAGGCAAAAGCTGTGTGCGGGTGATAATGCCCAGTGGCCATTCACTTCAGGCACTCACATGTGGATCCACCCTCCAGGTGCCATCGCAGTGCTCAGTGCAGGTGGCAGCCAATGCTGTACCCACTCACACAGGTCCCAGAACAGGCATGTTACAGCCAACCTCCCATTTGTTTGTACATTCGGGGAACTGCAGATGCACTATCCATAGCCTGGAGTGTAAACTGCAAATGGCATTGCAGGATACCGCACCCCATGGCACCCAGGACACCTCAGCAGTCCAGAGGGTGGCATGTTACACAGGGGAACGGGGGAGAGTGTGGGCCTGCAGCAGTGTATGACAGCAGGAAGATACAGCATTGACATGGCATGCATCAGAGATACATCAATTCCCTATTACAGTTTGCCAGGGACATACACACAGCTGCATACACTGGTGAGTCTGCAGCTTGTGTAGTGCCCCAATGCATGGCACAGCCACTTGTGTCATTCTGGAGTGCAGGTCTTCAGCCTGGGTCCAGTGCAGATGGCAGTTGACTGTGGCAGGGTGTAGAGGACAGTGTCAGTCTCTGCAACAGGTCAGGTGGGGGGGAGCGGGGGTATCTATATACCAAGGCAGTGGATGGGGGTCCTCTATGCTATGGATATGGACTGCGATTTCCCCTGGCATGACTGGTTCCAGGGGGGCCCCTACACTATGGAGCTCTTTGGGGATGGAGCTGAATCAATCAGAGATGGGATGGCTTACCTCTAGTCTACCAGGGCTGCCAGGCTGCTGTGCACCTGGGTGTACTTCTGCATCCCACCTGTGGATGGCTGGCTTGGCTAGGCCAGCTTTCATGGTCTAATTGTGGGCTGCACTGCTCTGGACTGTGAGGGGCAAATCCTACTGAGTATGCCACAGCGCAGCATATGCATGGGAACACACCCTCGACTTGCACGGCATACTAATTGTGAGCACCCTGTCTGATTCCCTTGCAGCCGGCACATCCTGCACGTTTGAATATTATGCTGTGGTGCATTGTTGGAGTTGCACAGCACATCTCCCTTTTCTGCTGGGATGCACCGTGCATGCACTGCACATCTCCTTTGAATATGGGGGCCTTGGACTAGGCTACCCTGAAGAAATACATTATCAAAATGGTAAAATCATGACCCCACTGAAAACAAGATATTGCATGTAATCTGTGGGACAGCCTGAGTAAATACAGTGCAAAAATGTGTAAATGAAGATCCCTATGACAATGAGATGTAGCATCTCCCTTGCGCTATCCAGGATACAAAATATAGGACAAGAAATATTTAAAGGAAATCTACTCTAAACTGAACTTCACCTTGTTCACTGACACAAACAAACAGTTTCTTTATTGTTTTACAACATATTAGAATGCAGTATTTATTTTGAATGCTGTGGTCATGAGGATGGTGTGTGCAGAGCGTGCATGTGTGTGTGTGTGTATGTGTATATCCAGGATACAAAATATAGGATAAGAAATATTTAAAGGAAATCTACTCTAAACTGAACTTCACTGTGTTCACTGACATAAACAAACAGTTTTTTGTTTTATAACATATTAGAATGCAATATTTATTTTGAATGTTGTGGCCATGAGGATGGTGTGTACAGTGTGTGTGTGTGTTTGCTGTAGCTGAATATGCTTTTTTTTTTCCAAAAAGCATAGTAGAAAATGCCTGTGTATTGCTACATATTTAGTATGGGTAGTTCACCGAAGACCTGGCATATGTCTGAGACAGTGCTTATTAGACAGTGTCTTTAGAGGTTAAAAGAAATATGTAAATTATAGACTTGCTGGGAAAGGGATGACATTTATGAGGTATGAATCTTTCTTGAAAGATAATACATTTCCCAATGAAACTACTCGGACAAAGTGGTTTAAATGCTAAGTATTTAAATATACAAGTTGTTGCATTCTGAAGGGGGTAAACAAATCTCCAGTTTAATAGGCAACCAATATTTAACAAATATTTAACTAGTTGTTTCAGTTTCCTAATGGCATCGAATAAGCAGATTGGAGTTATGTCTCCAACATTCTTAACAAAAAGAAGGGAGTATTTTATTTGAGTTGGCATGGAAGCATACATTGAAAAGCCCAAAACATGTATTCCACGATACTCCATTTTCCAGCTACAGATAGCAAGATGGCTGTAGGCTCCACCCACAGTCATAAAAAAGGACTCATACTGTAAATAGAATGCCAGAGGATTTCTCACATCTGTTCTAGCTCACAACACTTAAAAACACTAACAAATTTTCACAATAAATAAATCATTGGACTTCCAGCATTACTCAAGATTTTCTGAAGTTTGGTTTCTGGAAAAAAACTTTTTTGGGGGGAAATGTTTGGACTTTCAGTGTGAGCCCAAAGAAGGGTAGAATTAGCAAGGACACATTTTGACTAAATATTTTTCATTGAAAGGGAGTCTTTTCTTTTCTGTCTGTCATTAGCAACAGATGATCTTTACCTCCCAATTTAGTTCCAGCTCCTGTTGTTGTCCCTGACTCTTTCTGATTTTGCCATACTTCTTAATTTTAATATGTTATGCACCATGCTTCTTCGACTGTGTCACACCATTTTCAGGTCCCCAACTTATGTTCTATCATGTTGAGTCAGTAAATGACATAAATGCCTCACCAGCCTGGTTTACATTGTGTGAATGCCTACTATGATATACATGTCATGCAGCTGCCCAAAGTAGCACATCAGCTCCCAGTGCAGTAATTGATATAGGTTAAATCTAACTACAAATGGGGGAGGCAAGCCTTGAGGTTGTCAATGAATAATAACTACTGTAACTTGCTTGTGGCAGGTGATGTTTCCATGACACTGCTAGAGATTGGTGTGTCTTTTGCACTGTGACACAGGCTGCAATGAGTACAACTTATTTGTCCCAGTTCTGAGCTATAGTACAGTAATTGTTAATATTCATTACTTTTCTCAAGGCTTGCTCCCTGTGTTGTATTTGTTTTACCACTTTTCCAGTTATTACCTTTTCACTGCCCCCTTATTATATTCAGTAAGTATTGCCCCTTCCCGAGAAAAGTTATGTAACCAAGAACATAAACACAAATTAAAAGGCCATACATTTAAGGCATTACATTTACCTTCACAATGTTTCATCATCCATTGATGTAGTAGTTTTATTTTTGTTTGCTTTTTCAATATTTTACATTTTTAAGCTTTTTATATTAATTGAACAGAAGTTTGAATAAAGACATTTGCTGCCCACTGGCATTTAAACTTGTGGTAGTTAACAGACTACATAATGCCATGAGACTAAGGAATGTGTGCATCTGTGCATGGTCATCACTTATTCGATGCAGTGATCACTATCAGATGATGGTGGGTTAGGTGATGTGATGGATTTTTAATTCTAGAATGCTGGTTGTGAAGATGACTGCTACATTCACTTGCAATCAACTTGCACTCCTCTGCTGATGTGATTTTCAGTAGAATTCTTTTTGTCTAAAAACTTTTTAACTGATTATTTGCTGCTGTCTTTTTTCACTGACTTCAGGCCAGCTGTAGGCTGACATCTTGTGAGTTGTTTGAAATCATCTGCTGGATGACTTTCTTGTGTGGAGTGTGCCAGGAGGCCAGCAGTAACTTTGTATATCCATGCTGTTCCTACAGGGTTAATTTTGCTCTTTCAAGGACTTTGTTATTGGACCTCTCCATCTGCAGTTTTTACTGAGCTTTTGTTTGTCTTGGTTTTATTTATCATCATCTGATGCTTCCTGAAGCTTGTAGTCCTCTTTCCTGCTGTCATCTAATTGGAGATTCTAACTTTTTGAAGTTCAATTGTTGTTTGAGTCCTGCTTTGTATATGTTCAACTTAAAGAAAACAAAATGGTTTCTGTGTTGCAAAGGAGCCTTATCAACATGTTTGGAACTTTATGACATCTGAGAATTTAGACAAAAATTATAATCTTTTGTGAAACTAAGTTCTAAATTATTCTTCTATTATATATGTTTTTGAACTTTATTTATGCAACTATAAGTGGTAAGGCAGGTGCATGAATTCTAATTCTGCTAATACTGTTAATCTTAACTTCTACTTATATAGGATAAGGTTTTAAGACTGGCAGTCTACATCCACACATTATTAAATAGATTAGACAGTTTTATAAGCACCCAAAAGGCTAGACTGGAGCCTAGGGCAAGTGGGATGGCAGTCAGCTGTAGACACTCTGAGGGCCATCTACAGAGCTTTGGAGGAGGGGACATTTCCCAATATGAAGAACCTTTTTGGGAACTCCATGCTTAGTTGGAAGCATCAAAAGAGGAAATTACCCATCAGTGACTCCAACTAAGCTTGTGCCCACACCCTAAATCCCCAGCACCCCAGAGGCCCACTGCCATTTGGATGAAAGGTGGTGGGGAAGGGAGGGGAGAGATCAGGTGCCAGGGGCTGTCACACAACAGTCAGCCACACCCATCAGATACCAATGGCAAGTCATTTTGCAGCCCTGGAAGAGGCAGAGGGGACCGACTCTAACAGGGGGACCTCAAGTCAGTTGATGTTGACAGGAAAGTAGATGGGGTGACACCTGGAAGCAAGTGTAGGTAGAAGTCAGTATGGAGAATATAATTATGGGGATTTTATGGTTAGAGGCATGGAAAGGGTGGTCAGCAGTGTGGAAAAGGGTAGGGGGTATTCAAATGCCTACCTGGAGCATCAGCCATCTGGGACTGGGAGCAGATAGGGAAGTATACAGAAGAGTAAAAGAGGGAGAATGGAGTGCTTGTACACATTGGTACCAATGGTCTGGGGAAATAGCCTATGGAGACAGTTGAGCAGACATTCCAGAGGCTGGGGAGCAGATTGAAGACGCACTTGACTTCTTGGCCTTTTCTGATGTCCTTCCTGTCTGGGGTAGTGAGATGTGGGTGGTTAGAGAGAGGAAGAAGGAGACATTACCTATTATCTGTCCATGAATTTTTGAGCAAATGTTGCCATATTTATAAAGTATTTACAATACATTTAAACCTACAATGGTACAACAACTTTGAACGTCTTTGCACATACACATCCAGCAAACCTCACTCCTCATGAATGGCCACGGCAGTGAGAGCTGGACCTGGACTAGAATGGAAATTAAAAAAAAATGGTACAGTAAGGACATAGTTGTAAATTTGTGTCTGTGTGTGTGTGTGTGTGTGTTGACCTTAAGTTCTTCTGAACTGTTGCAGCTTTCCCCTCTTCCCTGCTGCCACATGGTACGTGTGATCCTCTCCTCACTCAGTCACACTGTAGTTGGGGCACATAATGAAAGAAATCAGGACCCACATAAACCTCAAGAAATTACCCCTTGTTGACCACTGTTGTCCCTACACTATTAAAGACAATGGATGGGCAACAGTGAACAACAATGCTGAGTTCACTTCTCTAGGTTGTCATGACAATGGTAAGCCCCTCAAACTTCACTGTTGAGGTTTACTAGGTTGTCATGACAACTTCTCCAAGTGAACACAGCATTGTTGTTCACTGTTGCCCATCCATTATCCTCTATATTTTTGCTATTTGAAAACAAAGGCACCACGTGACACCAAGTCTTCCACATAGTTCAGACTTATGACATTCTGACAGAAGTATCTGTATCTGCATAACTTTAGTCATAGTGTAGAGGAGCATGATTGTGGTAATCTCTCTTGGAGGAGGGTTGGAGGGGTATTGCAGGGTGGTTCCACTATGCCATGGCGACAAGAAATTTTGTCGGCTGTTGGCACAGCAACAGCACAATACCACCAACTGGTGTTGTGCCATCACTGGGGGAACAAGTGTTTTCTGTGGGGGACTTCGCCCCCACACCACCCATGTGGTGGGGGCTCTTCCTACTGCACCCCCCACACTAAGGATTACTAACTCCAGTCAGAGTTAGTTCAGGAAGGGGGGCAGCAACAGTGCCAGAATACATGGAGACCATCACAACAAACTGCAGAAAATGTCGCTGTGATGGTCTTTGTAGTATTCCCATTGGTGTGCCATTGGTATACCTTGCATGGCCTGATACTAGTGCATGAGAGGTGATGAAATGGTGATAAATGCTTTGAGAAAGTTAAATTTAACAGGTGGAATTCTAGTGGCATTACCTATTATGTGACTATGAATTTTTGAGCAAATGTTGCCAAATTTATAAAGTATTTACAATTCATTGTAACCTACTAAACCACATTTATCTAGCTTAATTAGATCCAAGGGATATTTACATTGGTATGCATGCCAAACCTTGAGTGCATACCTGCAATAACAGTAGCCCTATAAACTTCCAAATATTTTGAAAATGTTCACACAATATAACAAATAATTAAATTGTGAAATGTTGAACTCCTGTAACTTACAATTTGCATAACCAGCTACCTCTCTGTTTATCATTTTCCCTGACTCTTCCAAGAAATTATGCAAATACATTTGCAATTATCTAGCTCCAAAAGTGGCTAAATTGTAAGCAGAGAAATATTATCAGAAATATTCACATGAATAACAAATTGACAGACTTGAGCCTCTATAATGTCTCCAACCCTAATGTAAGTGTTATGAAATTTGGTATACTTCTAGGACCTCTTCAAATCAATATGCATGCCAATGTTGAGAACTCTAGCTATAATACTGACCGATTACTATAATACTAACCCTAGTTATGAGCAATTAAAAAAAGCTGGAAAATTCAGAAAAATTGTGCAAAACTTTATGGAATTTCATGAAAATGCTATGAATTTAAATTAGCTAATTTCATCCAGCCCTAGTGGGGAACTGAGCCAGGAGCCCCCTGAGGGTGAGGTCTATGGTACAAGAAATGGTAGCAGACTAGAACAAGTTCAGGGGAGTGGGGATTGTAGGACAGACAGGCCAACAAAAAAAGGAAAAACACAAGACAGCATGGATACCAGAGAACTGTGATAAGGGAAGACAGTGAAGAACCAAGAGGGATGTTTAAGAAAGTTGGAGGGTGGTGTGCCTCAAGGCCAGAAATCTGGGTAATAAAATTAGTGAGCTCCAAACACTGGTGGCAGACTCTGGGCTGGATCTAGTGGCTGTTGCAGAAACTTGGGCCAATAAGTATAATGAGTTACCTGGTAATCAATAGGTACATGTTATACATGCAAAATGAAAGGATGGGAAGGTGGAGGAGGTGTGGGCATTTATTTCAAGGATGGAATAGAGGAAGTAGAGGATGCATCCATTAGAGGGAAAAGAGAGGTAAAATCAATGTGGGTACAGCTCACTGTCATAGTGTGAGTACCACTCATAGAGACATCAGGTAGTAACTTTGCATGAGAGTTGTTTAAAGGCCAGCAGGACAGGGGGAGGAGAGAGATAAGGAACTAGGAGTAGGAGTAGAAGTAGGAAAGGGGATGACAGAAGGGGAAGTTGCAGTAATAGGGCTTCTCAATCTATAAGAAATGGACTGGGACATTCCAGAAGCCAGACCTTGCTTGATACTTTGCAGGGCTTCATGTTGGTGCAGCAGGTCAGGGATCTCACTAGACAATCTGTCATTACTGAAGTGGTACTTGCCAATTCAAAAAGAGTAGGTACAGTTCATATTGGGAAACCACTGGGGTACAGTGACTACAATACTATATGGTTCAAGATTGCAAAGGCAGACACAGAACTGTGTACTGTGGAGGAAGCCGAGACGGAAAAAAAATATATATATATATATATATATATATATAAATATATATATGAATAAATAAGACATGAGGGGTAATTGTCATGCAAGAAGAAGGGGCAGGGTAATAGAGAAAGATGGGCAGAAAGCAGCCATGCTGAATGACTACTTCTGTTTGGTATTCACTAGGAAGAATAGTGGACCCTTGCCAGAGAGGGGGATAGATACAACTGGCAGAGTACTTTTTTCATAGGGCCTGGAAAGTGAGCTGCAGAAATGTACTGTAATTGTGGAAGAGTTACGCAAAGGGTTAGCTCCCTTAAAGTAAACAAGGCCCTGGAGCTGGATGGGATGCATCTGAGGTTACTAAGTGTTAACTGAATGCCTGGCTGTGCTATTCAATAGCTCATTGCAGCAAGGATCAGTTCCCAAAGACTGGAGAATGGTGGACATGGTTCCGCTTCACAAGGGAAGAGACGAGGAGCAACCAGAAAACTATAGTTCTGTCCGTCTTACCTCCATGGTAGCAAAATTGATGGAGACAGCAGTCAACGAGGACCCAGTTGAACACCTTTAGAAAATGTGCTTCAAGAAAGTAAGTGGCATGAGTTTTTGGAAAGGAGGTCTTGTCAGATCAACCTGATAGTATTCTTTGGCTGGGTAACAAGGGAAGGTGAAAAGGGGCATGCAGTGGACTTACTCTACTTTGACTTCAACAAGGCATACAACTTGGTGCTACACAGAAAACTGTGAAGAAGATGGAGGATCTGGACACAGATATAGAAATGGTAAGGTGGGTAAGGAGTAGACTGGGGGAAGACAGCAGAGAGTTGTGGTGAATGGGATCAGATAAGTGGAAAGAGAGGTCACCAGTGGAGTACCACTGTGATCTGTCCTGTGCCCAGTTTTCTTCAATATGATCATAAGCTACATGGGAGAGGGAATCTAGGGCAGGTTGTGTCAATTTGTAGATTACACTAAACTCTGTGGTTGAGTTGACAATGTGGAAGGGATAAGGAAATTGCACAGAGACCTGCAAAAACTGGAAAATATGTCCAAAGTATGGCAACTGAAACACAATGCCAAGAAGAGCAAAGTGATGCATTTAGGAAACAAAATCCCCAGAACAGAGTATTGAATGGGAGTGATTCTGCTGGACACAACATCAGAGTTAATGGACCTACAGTAGAAGACAACATTAAGGTCTTCCTTAAACAAACCAGCCAATGTAATAAAGCCTTCAGCAAGGCTACCAGGATGCTAGAGTGCATTGGGAGTGGGTTCAGCATTAGAAAACAGGAGGTACAGTTACCTCTGTATAGGTCACTGGTGAGATCACACCTGGGGTACTATGCCCAGTTCTGGAGTCCTCACCTGAAAAAAGACAGGAACAGGTTAGAGAAGGTACAACTGAGTGTGACCAGGATGATTCAGGACCAGGAGGGCAGATCCTATCAGGATCGGCTAAAGGCACTGAACTTGTATTCACCCAAAACCAGACTGGGAGGACAAGACAGAAACCATCATGTTCCTAAAAGGAATATGACATGGTGTCATTTTTTCTGCAATGGTGGAATGACATGGCTTGGCTTCATGCCCTGGTAAGGCAGCCCTGGCAGCAGCTGATGTAGGCTTCCAGTGGGGCTGATCACCTGAATGCTGAATGTGGGCCTGGTCTTTAGTTTTCCCTGCCAGATTAGCTCGCTTTCTTGATTTTCTGTTTTGCATTGTTATTTATTTTTTGTTTTCAGTTTGGCCATCTCCTCCCATGATGTCTCTATTTCTTTGTATCACACTAATCATCCGAACTTGTCGATGCAACTGACTGCACACTTTCAACCTCCCCTGCTTCATCTTCTTCTTCTACTGCAAGTTCTTCCTCCTTTCTTGTTTTGTTTTCTCCTGTTTCTTCTTTCCCCTGCTTCTCCTCCTATTCAACTTCTTCTTCCCCTTTCACATGCCCCTCGATCTCAGTCTCAGGTGACTCTTAAGATTTCTCCTACCTTTTTGCCACTTCTTCCTTGTCTCCTTCTGCTTCCACCTCCGCTATGACCTTACTGTCATGCCCTCATGCACCAACAGGTCTTCTGCCACATTCTCCACATTGATACTCTCCTTCACTCTACGCTGTTAGTGTGGTGATGCTACTGGTTTGCTTTTATAAAACTGGGGGTCAGTATACCTTGCTGTACCCCAAACAATTCCATTTTTTCCTCAGGAAGAAAGATAACAGCAGTATTAGTACCAGACACAGACTCACTCATCATGTTTACATGTACTCAGTAATCTGATTCAAATTGGATTACTGAGAAATGTGATTACCGAATCTGATTATGCAGATCCACATTAACAGGAGAATTATTATTCTAATCAGATTACTTGAATTTGTAGAAATATGAATTATATACCTGGGTTTTCTTGTTCAAGTCTGGTTACTGGCTCAAGTAAACAGATCTGGTAGCATTTCAGACTGTTAGCATGTTTGCATGTGCCTGGTTGCATGAAATATCTACCGGACTGTCTACAGTGCACAAATCAATATTGTGACTGGAAGGGCAAAATGGATGAAAAACTAAAGGACATTTTTTTCAAATACAGTAATATTATTTTTATTAATAAATGTCTTCTTCTGAAGTTTTAACAGGCAAGTCCTGCAAGAAAATGTAAAGTCTGGCTGGAGTGGAGGTGGAAGTGATGGTAAGTTTGTTAGGTGATTACATGTACAAGATGGATGTGTACATGTATGAAAATGTTCTAGAATGTTGGATAAAATTGCCTAAAAGAAAGAAAAAAATGTTTGTTTTTTTTAAAGGAAAACACTTTTTTTTAAGGTAGCAATGTATATTAGGATAAACATTTTTATTTCAGTTTAGATTGGCCCTTGCCTCCTGTCTTGTATGATACCATTCTTTCCAAATCTTGAGTCTACTTTAGCTCCTTGTTTTACAATTGAACTACAGTAGTAAAAGAAGTACTAACCCTTGACCGGGCACACCGCCTTCATCCATGGCCGAGGCTGGTATCTCCAGTTGGCTGCACCACCTTGCTAGGCCCAACAGCAAAGCTCTCCAGCCCGGGACTAGCCCTTTAACGGGTGTGACGCCTCCATCAATGGCTGAGGCTGGTATCTCCAGCCAGCCATTCCACCTTGCTCGGCTCAATGGCAAACTCTCCAGCCCAGGACTAGCCTTTGACCGGATGCACTGTCTCCATCCACAGCTGAGGTTGGTATCTCCAGCTGGCCGCTTCACCTTGCTCAGCCCAACGGCAAAGATCTCCAGCCTGGGATTAGCCCTTGACCAGGCACACCACCTCCATCCACAGCCGAGGCTGGTATCACCAGCCAGCCATTCCACCTTGCTTGGCCCAACGGCAAAGCTTTCCAGCCTGAGTAAGACACCAAGGACTCTCTGGGACCACTGCCTGGTTTCCAATTGACTGCAGATTGGCCATACACTCCCAGATTGGTCAATGCCCTTATGGCTTCTACCGTGATTGGCTGAAGCTATTTTTTGGACTTTCCAGGCTTACGGCTCCTTGCTAAGCTGTGCTTTCTATTCTTGGGCATTTTTGTGAACTCTTGGGAATTGGGGGAAAATTTACAGTGTTAAGTTTAATGCCGTTCTGGGAAACTAACTGCATGTTTTACCTGTATTGCACTGATGGTTTGATTCTTGCATTGTTATCACTTGTTGCCTACTTTTCCCCACTTCCTCTCTGATTTGCTGCTTCTTGCACTTAATCTCTCTCTCTCTCTGCCCTTGCACTTTCCTGGTACTAGCTCTCAGGTCTAATTTCTGTCTCTGCCTGCCTACACTTTGCCATTTTTAATAGCTCTCTCCTTAAATCTTTGTTTGACTTTCCTCCTCCTACTAACCCCCCTTTCTAACCAAGGCTTCTAAACTGCTCTGTGGTGCCAGAAGCAACTGCCCTCCATTCCACTGTCTGGCTGCCTGCAACACCATCTCTTCTTGCATAATTTGATCCCTCTGAGTCTTTTGTCCTTCCCCATGCCCATGCCCCCCAATTTAGCCCTCAGGCACAGTCCATCTTCTTTGTCCTATTTAAACTAACCCCCTGCTTTCTCTTCTCCCATGACTAGCCCTAGATCGGGCATGCTGCTCCATCCACTGCCAAGGCTGGTTTCTTCAGCCAGCTGCTATTGACTCGATGCCAGCCAAAGCTCTTCAGCCTGGGTGAGACACCAAAAGGACTCTCGGGATCGCCGCCTAGCCGGATTGGCTGCAGCTCTGCCATCTGGTCCATGACTGGTAAAAGTCCTTACAGCTTCTACCGTGATTGTCTGAAGCTAATTTTTGGACTTTCCAGGCTTACAGCTCCTTGCTAAACTTTGCTGTCTATTCTTGGGGATTTTCTGGCCTTCCACCCCCCCTTCCCTGCCTCTGGCCTTAATTAAATACACTCTAGCCCCATCTCTTATCACCTTTGATACAGCCCCATTGGTTGCCGGCAGGGACACACTGTGCCTTAAAGCACTAGGCAGCTAAATCTTTCCTCTCACCCCTGACTCAACAGGCACTACCTCGTGCTGATAAGCATCTGCTTCCCGACTGGCATCCTATACACCACTGTCACCAGGGGCGATCACCCTTCTGAACCACTCTTAAGAAAGTGCAGCATGTTCACTATACTCAGCTCCTACTATAATGCCAGCCAGGCAAAAGTGTAAACATCTTCCACTGTTTCACCCCTCCAATGATTAGACTGCCCCCCAGTGCTCCTACAATGTCTCCCACTTCCACTAGAACCATACAGTGCCACCTGGTATTCACCCTTGTCACCACACTGGGACCTTGTAAAGGGCCTGCCAAATCTTCTCAGGCTACCCTTGATGGAAAGGTACTAAATGTCTATGGCACAGTGACCTCACCCTACCCTGATGTTTCCTGCAACATCCAAAAGCTGCCCACTGGGATCGTTGGCCTGGCTTATTTAACTAATGATACCTCTATGGTACCACTCCTCAAAGGTCTTGTAACCTATGTTGGTAACACGAAAAAATGAATGCCCAGTAAAAGGCGGTGGCACCTAAATAAAAACTTATACTGGAACAACTACGTTGTCTACTCCTGATGTCAGGTAATGTGCACCCCAATCATGGTCCACCACATGACTCCAGCATTCGACCTCGAAAATCCTCAGGACTTGTGCTCACCTCTAAAAACATTTGCAGCCTCTTCCCCAAGATGGACTGCTTGAAGGTCTGGGTCTCTTGTCACAACCCTGATGTGTTATTGGTCATGGAGACTGGGTTATCCCTAAAGATACAAGACACCGCCATTGCACTGCCTGGTTACACCTTGTTCAGGCAGGACCGCCTCTCAAAAAGAGGAGGCAGCTGCGTCATCTGCACTAAAGACCCTCTCCAGGGACATGTCTTTCCCCCGCCCCCATGCAGCAGTGACTACCTCCAAGCATTATATAAAAAACTGCTCTTAGGGGCGCACAACAGAGTGCTTACTCTGATCTCAGCATATATTCCACCAAAAATGGCCACGGCCGGCACTAACAATCTGTCTGAGTACATCAGTTCTCTGAGCCTAAACACAGAAATTGTACAACTAGGAGACTTTAATATCAATTGGCTCTTGTCTGCCTCTGCCCATACCAAGGTTAACCTATCTGCAATCCATTTCTCCCAAATGGTGGTATCTCCAACACAAGTCAGCTACTGGACTGGATCCAGCACCCTGCTGGATTGGGTGCTCACCAACCATCCTGCACATATCACAGATCTCACTGTTTTCCCTGACTCATTGAGTGACCATTCCCCTGTCAAATGCATCTGGAATAACAATTACTGCACCCCCCCCACCAGAATCATAAAGAACCACTTGCTCCTAAAAGGCCCCGTCCATCAGCTAAAGTTATACCTAAAACTTCTAGACTGGATGGACTTGAATGACACCAATGATGTGGATAGGGCCATGGAAATCTTTGTATCAAAATTCAATGCCATCTGCGACAAACTCACACCAGTTACCCAAGAAAAGTCAAAGAGCCTTTTAATCCCTGGATCACCACAGAACTTCTGGAGCAACTTGCCTCAAGAGATCATCTCTGGCTAAAAGCACGATCTCAGGGCACTGCAGAAAACATTCATCAATATAAAAAGGCCCGTAATGACTGTGTGAATGCAATCCCCCAATCAAAAAGCACTTATTACAAAAAAGCACTAACTAACTCATTGAACAGCAGCAAGTCATACTGGGCCAACCTAAGTGATATTGCAGGGAAACACCCCAAAACTGCCCCTTCTATGCTCAATGTCAAAGATGCACCAACATTGGACCTTCTGCTTATTGCCAAATTCCTGAATCATGTGTTCACTGACCTAAGTAGTGTGCTTCCGATGGACTTCTTCAGTTCTCCTAACCCAAGGGTCACTCAGGGGATGACAGCACTACCCCTGAACCAGCCATTATTCTGCTTCAAAGAGGTATCCGAAACAGATGCTAGGAAATACACAGAAAAGTTACTTGGCAAATCAAAGCACAGCGGGGACTCCCTGGACCTTAAATTTGTTCACCTCGCACTAAATGAATTCCAAGGACCACTAACCAAAATAATTAATCTGTCCCTCTACCACTCCCAATTCCCATTGGAAATCTGTGACAGTTACCCCCTGTACACAAAAGTGTGGACCGGACCTTATATAGCAACTAGGCACCAATTTCCATACTCCCACAGCTCTCCAAGGCTCTTGAATGGATTGTAGCTGACCGGATAGTGAAACACTTTAACCAGTACCAACTTCTATGCCCACAGCAACATGGGTTCTGGGGTGGCCACTGTGCCATTACCACATTATTTGAGTTTACCATATTCATTCATAATGCCTCAGACCATGGCCACCTGATAGGGGCATCCTTAATTGACCTATCAAACGCATTTGATATGGTGCATCATGTGCGCCTCCTTGAACAGCTATCTGGCATTGGTCTTGCCCCAGAAACCATGAACTGCTTCAGCAGCTACTTGAGCTACTGCTCACAGCAAGTCAGGATTGGGGATGTCCTCTCAGACAGCCGTCCTGTCAAATCTGATGTACCACAAGGATGAATTTTGGGACCTCTCCTGTTGAGTGCATTCCTAAACAATCTCCCAGCCTCTTCCCATATGCAAAAGAAATATATAGAAACATAGACTTTGACAGCAGATAAGGACCACTTGGCCCACCCAGTCTGCTCATTTCCCTACCTATTGGATAAGCTGCAGATTCTAGTTAACCAACAGCCTACTTCCTGCAAACCCCAACTATAATTGCTTTATTTCTAATATATGTTGTAAAATATGTTTGAAATAGTTTTTGAGTTTCATCCAAAAACAGATTTTCATAGTAGTTTCAAAATATATGCATTATATCTCAAATTGACTGTTTTTGTAATATTTGAAATATATCTAATGCATATATTTCAGATATACCTTAGAAACTTTATTGTACCGTATATTTCATAAAAATATCTTGTTAATATTCTGTGAATTTGGCACTATTGTGTGCTCCTATATGCCGATGACATGGTCATTTTTACCAGCAACCCACACCCTGAACTTCTTAAAGCAGATCTGCAAAGAGGCTTCACATCCGCAGAAAAGTGGTTCAAAGAACAAAGACTGGTTATGAACTATAAAAAAACAAAGACCATGCTCTACTCCACAGCACAAAACAAGCTCAAAAACTAGCCCCTAGCAATAAGGAATGACAGTAGCACCACAGTGGAACTAGTCCCTCATTTTACATACCTGAGGGTAACAATAGACTCCTCACTGCCTTCTCCCAGCTTATTGATATTACTTCAAGGGCTATTAATACAAGAATCAGGATCCTCTAGTGGCATAGACACTGTGTAACTCATGAAGCACTAAATCTGGTAAATAGCAGCTCTTTTCTCTCCCTCATAGAATATGGACTGGCTGTCTATGGACCTGCAACTGACATGACCCTTCAACATATTGCCCTAAATAAAACCTGCCATCTACTCATAGGTGCACTGAGACTCACCCACACCTGTGACCATTATACTCGGGCCGGCTGGCTTCAACTGAATGACAGAATCTAGTATCAAACCTGCCTAATAGCCAAAAAAGTCTCTTTAAATCTGCTTCCATCTGGGGTTCAGAATGTGCTGTCTCTGCCTTTGAGGATAAGACTTACCAGAAGCTCCACCTCTCAAGTTTTCCATGTACCCAGATGTCATACTACCATGGCATAACATGCGTTCTCACACCGTGCAGCCCTCTGGGTAAACACACTGCATCCTGATATCTCAGACACACCAACGATCGGATCTTTTAAATGCAAACTGTGCCAGCACCTCTTTGACTCGAGTAACTGTATGTGCCCCTGCTAAGCCACTGAAAGCGGTAGCAAACTACCACTAGCACTTAATCCCCTCCATTGTCTCTTCTGGATTGTCCAACCACAGCACTTCCACTACCTCACTACCCCGTATCCTGTCTGCTTCTCACCCTGTCCTATATGCTCCACCCCTGCAGCCTTCCATCTCCCACTGTATCCACTCCCCACTCTGTCTGTTTCTCATCTTGAAGCAGCTATACATTGTACAATGCCTCAGCATACTTTACCCATTGCCTTATGTCTGTAATAGTTTGTACCTCATATGTATATTGCCCCGTCTTTGTGTCTGCTGTCATATGTAACTGACTCAGAACCTTTAAAGATCATCCACTCACAGGCATTTTCCAAGATCTCAATTAATGAAAAAATATAAAAAAACAGTTTCCTTTTTAATATGGCTCACACCAGGTTTACAATTTTCAGAAGTTTATGTCCACATGTTGTCCTTTAAGGACATGGAGCTTTCCTTGCTATGTAGTATGCTAGTTCATTTTGGTCAGAAGAAAACAATCCTTCGGGAACAGGATGGGGGGGCTATACTGGATGGGACAATATTCAGGAAGACATTTGGAAGGGGGGCTCTAGATTACAAGGACAGTTAGGAGAGACCGATGGTAAATATAAACACCATAGCTGAACAGTAGGCCAACAAGAGCTGTGATGTGGGGACTGACTTAAGTAATTACACCTGTGCCCACTGCTTCTGTTCATGGCATAGCACCAAGAAACTGGCTTTGTGATATACACAGAAATTCCTAGATATTTAACTTCATGTATGAACATGCATAAACTTCCTTTGCAAAAAATGACATACTATGTGCCTCATTTGCATTAATCTTATGCACATAGATAACTCCTCCCACATCAACTGAGACAGATTTTAGTGTATAGAAGAAAACTTTGGGCCACAACTTTGGCCTTGTTTCTTATTTCCACCCTTTGTGCCTGAGAATCACACACAGCTAATATCTATCGACGTAAATTTCTATTTTGTGTTATGCATTGCTTTAAAAAAAAATCAAAATCTTCAGCATTGTACAATAATATGAGAAAAGTCATTTTCAAAATTAATTAAATGTAGCTGTTAATAAGTAAGCAATAAGCCATGACAAGGTGAATGTTAAAGGATTTTAATACATGCCAGTGCATGAGGCATGAAGCCGAAGTCCAAGTGTCCTTATGCCCATGGAAAGTGCATTCAGATACTTTAATGCACAACCTGAAGTGGCTTATTGTGATTTTAAAGTGGCTCACTGCTCTTTTGTATTATACATGAAGTGAAACATTATTAATTTTTTTTTTGTTACATAATCCATTTGCTTAAATCGGCTTTGCTAGGGTACATAATAAGTAAAACTGCTGTAAACTTCCATTCCTGCAAGTATGGCGAAACCAGTGTCCACCCACCGCCAGCATCACAGAACCTGCTTTACTATTAAGGACACTCCTCTGTTGCTAGCAATTGTGGTCTGAATGAATGTTGGGGGGGGGGGAGTGAAAGTTATTAAAATTTGTGCAGCACCAGGTTGTGTATTTGAAAAACAGTCACAAGTTTCCACTTACTTGGGTGACATAGTTGTTAGTGCAGCAAAATGGTATTCAGAGTGGCCTGAGTTCAAATTCCAGACAGAGTACTTCATTCATTCTCACTTCTTTTTGTAATTCACATATGTGCATCTCTTACCTTTGTGGAAAAAACTGCTAAAGTCACCTAAGGTCAAGGCAAGGTAAGACAAGGCAAAGTTTATTTTTATGGAACCAATCCTGGAGGCTCTGGGCACCTCACAATCAAGACAAGCAAGGGAAATGCAGCAAATAGATAAATGCAGTTTAAAACAATAATAAACACATAATTTGCAATGTTATCAATAAATATATCAGCTTAAAATAGTTATGCAGGATCAGAGAATCACATCCGGGAAGGCCACAGAGAACTGATGGCTCTTTAGATGGTACTTAAAGGTCTCAACTGATTGGGCCTCCCTGATGGATAGTGACAATGCATTCCACAGGACTGGGCCAGCAACACTGAATGCCCTGTCACTGGCAGTTCTGAGTCTAGTTCTGGGAATCTCAAGGAGACCCCTAGAAGAGGAACAGAGGGAGCGGACTGAGGTGGCCAGTGTTAAGAGATCAGTCAGGAAGTCAAGGCCTAGTCCATATAGTGCCTTAAAGGTGAGTAAACTCACCTTGAAGATAACCCTCCACCTAACTGGCAGACAGTGCAGTTCCCGCAGCACTGAAGTTACATGGCAGAAGCTCAAAAGGCCCATTAGCAACCTGGCAACTGTGTTCTGCACCAGCTGCAGCCAGTGGAGGGTACCTCTAGAGACCCTGAAGAAGAATGCATTATAGTAATCAAGCCTGGATGTCACAAAGGCCTGAACCAGTGTGGGAAAAGCCTCAGGCAGAACTAGGAGTTTGATTCTGACAATGTTCCTCAGGTGGGAAAAAAACACTTTGGACGACAGATGACACATGAGATTCAAATGTCAATCTATCATCCAGAAACATGCCAAGATCTCGCACCCTAGAGGAGGTCAACAATGGTGTAGCCCCAGGAAAAGACTTGTAGCCACACTGGAGGCACTCCCATCATGCTTTCAGTCCAGTTCCAATACTAGAACATCCATCTTGTCATGGTTCATTCACAACCAGCTGAAAGACATCCAGTCATTAATCTTGGCCAAGAAAATATTTAGCACTTCCACAGCGTTGGATGTTCCAGGGGAAAAGGATAGATACCATTCTGTGTCATCTGCATAACAGTGGAAACCCACCTTGTACTTCCTAATAAGGTCACCCAGGGCAGCATATACACTGCAAACAACATTAGTGACAAGGCTGAACCCTGTGGTACTCAGCAAGACAGGGGCCTTGGTGAGGAGGAGAAATTTCCCATCACTACTTGCTACTTCCTGCCAGCAAGATAGGACTTGAACCAGCAGATGACAGTGCCAGCAAGCCCACAGTACTCTCTGAGATTATCAAATAGCACAATGTGGTCCACAGTGTCAAAAGCTGAGGGGAGATTGAGGAGAACAAGACTTGACCTGTCTCCTCTATCTCTCGCCCTGAGGAAGTCATTGTGCACCTAAACTAATGCTGTTACAGTGCTATGCTTGGTTGTGAAACCAGACTGGAGTGGCTCATAGACGTTAAAGGTCATGAGGTGCTCCTCAAGCTGTTGTGCCACTATCTTCTCTACAACTTTTCCTAGAAATCAGAGGTTGGAGATCGCTCAGTAACTTGCTAGGATGTCTGGGTCAAGAGATACTTTTTCAGAAGGGGCCTTACCAGAGCCTCTTTCAAGGAATCTGGAAAGACTACCTCCAACAATGAGCACTGGACAATCACAGTGAACACCAGGAAAATGGAACCAACACATCTCATCAGAAAACATGTCAGAGCCGGGTTCAGTTCACAATATGTACTTCAGCTTGGAGACAACCTCAATGACCTCAGCCACTTCAACCAGCTTAAACTCCACCCAGACAGGTGGAGTGCCTCTGCCACATCCAAGGTGATCACTGCGAGTCATATTATGACTCACTGATGGAATTCCCTGCTGGATGGAGGACACGCTGCCAGTGAAGAACTGAGAAAAATCTTGTCACATAACGTGACTGAAAAGGCTTTTTTCGGCTGCAGACAGATCGGATGTGAAAGCCTGTTGACAGTCTGAAATAGCACAGCTGATCAGTTCTTCCCCGTAACAATCTCCCTGAAAAGAACGATGCCTTCTTACAGTTGATTGCCCCCTGATAATCACCATAGTGAGCACGCAAGGCCAGTTTGTCCTCCTCCAACCCTGTCCTCCACCAGCAGTGCTCCAACTTCAGACCCCTACTCTTCATCACCATGAGCTCTCCATTAAATCAGGGAGACCTCAAATGAGAAGATGTGGGTCGTACATGGACTGGTGTGAGGGAATTGAGAGCTTCAGACACCACTCTATTATAGGCATAGACTGCCTCAATTGTGCCCTTTGCACATGCAACACCTACACTAGATAGATCAGCTGCTGCAAAGAAACCTTCCGGGGACAATCCCCTTAAAGGGTGGTAGCTGACCATCTCAACAGGGTGAGGGCTCTCAGGTGGGGCTCCGAATGAGAACCTCACCATTAAGTGATCAGACCAAATGACCTGATCAATCCTGAGGTTAACAACCTCAAGTCCCAGTGAGAACACAAGGTCCAACATGTGGCCACTGTGGTGAGTGTTGGAAGTAATTTCTTGTGTCAGGCCCAGAGATGACATCATCTGCAGGAGGTTGGAACCAAACTGAGAGGATTTATCATTGGCCAAGGCATTGAAGTCACCCAGCACCAAACATCTGGGAGACTCCAACACCTAACCGATGAAGAGATCCACCACCTTCTGCAGGAATTCTCCCCCAGCCCTGGGAGGGCAGTAAATGAGGAGAATCCTGTAGCCTACACCTGAACCCCCCACACTGCCACACATTTGAAGGACCTGCAGCCGGTTGCACAAAAGAGTAAAGTCCATGTTTAATACATGTTTTTGGTCTGTAAAAAGCAAGGCAGGCTTAAAAAATGTAAGTCTGTTGCACAAAAATGTTCTTACATTCAGGTGGTCTTATTTAGAGACCTTAATTTAAGCCTCCTATGTACCAGGCGTATTTGTTGTTAGTAGGCTTATCTTGTTATAGCTAATTATAGGAAATGCACTTTATTGTAGGTAAATATTCTACACTAGAAATATATGTAGAGTTCATTGATTTCTTGTTTTAGGGACTGCTATTTCCCATAGTTTATCTGTACATTACCATAAGAAAAATAATTTGTATTCTATTTTTCTTTGCTTTAACATTTTTTATCATCAGCTCAGGAGGGCAGCTGCTCAGACCCCATTCTCTGCTGCCCATGACCTGGTACTGCCTCCCTCAGTCCAGGGGGCTTGAATCCCCTGTGACCCCTCCATGGAAGAACCAGAAGAGGGAGGTCACCCCTTCTAGAGCACAATCCAGTCATGTCCTAGGAACCACGTGACTGTTTGGGCTAAGGGAAGGCATGGGGGACTTCATTGAGCCTACCTGACTTCTATTTTTCTGTTTTTCTCCTCAGTTCATGTGTAATATTTTATACTGCTTATTAAACTTCAATTTTCAGACATTAGAAGTACCAAAGTGGCTCAAAAGGAAATTTACAAGCAAGCAATGACAGCATTTATTACACTGTTTGTCACGCCTGCATAATAAAAAAAAATTCATTTTGACTTGGTGTGTTTATTTCTTTAGAATGTACGGGAGAGGCTTATTATTACCTGAAATTGTATCGCTGTTATGTCAAGAGGTTGTTAACCCCTCTTTACTATGTCACAATGATACCAGAGGGGACTTGGTCTCAAGCTGCACCATTACCCGCCTGACAGCCCTATAATCACATATGGGTCCCCCGCCATGACAGGGCCGAGGTGAGAGGGCTTCGGCTCTTCCCCACCTCCAGAGTGAAATCCAGACATCGGGGAAGCTGGAGCAGGGGTGCCCAGTGCGGACATCATGAAACTGGCAGCTAATTTTTTCCTCCATTTTCTCCCCCCCAGCTGCACCGTGACGAATAGCAAATCATTCGCTAATAAATGAGCCATGCAACTACTAAGTGTGGTACATTGTGTGTAGCTGCAATCAGGGATGTGTATTTTGGTGTACATGGCCTCAGTTTTGCTGTTGATCTCCACTGAGCATGCAGTACCTGGTCAGGTGGGTGGGGATGTCTCGTAGTACATTTAGACAATTGTTTGTTATTTCTGTCACCTGCTGCTGGATGTCTGTCATTTGTTGTTGACTTGGTCCTCTCCATACTTGCATATGTGTGTGTGTGTGTGTGTGTGTGTGTGTCGTGTGTGTGTGGTGCTGTGGGGTGAATTCGAGTTAGGGTTTTCAACCAACAGCGAATTTCTCACTTTTGTCGCTGGGAACAACCCTAACTAATGCCTTAAATGGAGTTTTTTTGCCTATATATATATATATATATATATATATATATATATATATATATATATATTTATATACATATATTATGGTAGCACGGGAATGCTACCATAGTTAGGGTTGAGTAGCACTTTTAAGGTTAAAGTGTCAAATTTTGCACCTTAATAACATTGCCACTGTTCAACAGATTTGCCTGACGTTTACTAGACATTATTGGGCATGGTAACTCTTGGGATTGGCCAAGTTTCATACGTGTCAAATATACGGCTGCAGAGTTATTAAGCGACAATGAATTGTGCGATTACGCTTTTTTGTGATTTCTTTGCTCTCGCCTACAGGACGCACGGTTTGCGCGACTGGTCCAAAAACTTCAGAGAACATGTGGCCAGGGTGCCTGATGTGCCTTTCAAAGATTTTGTGAAAAAATATTAAACAGTTCAAAAGTTATTCAAAAGACAAGTTCCCATTATAAGTCAATGGGAAAAGTTAAAAAGTTTGAAAGTGTCTCAAATTACGTTTTTACTTTCGCAAATGGCCCTTTTACTTTCTCAAATCTGCCATTTTGTTTTCAGTTGGTGATCAGAAAAATGCTCGGTATTTAAATGTGGGACCCTCTAGCAACCTAATTCTTTTTGTATTCACCTAGTCGTACCCTGAAGATGCTAGGCATGTCTTTATTTTGGGGTAAAACACCCCAGAAATATGTTTTTCAAATTTCTGGGAAAAGTTCTTTTGGAAAGTTCTTTCACACTTGCGACACTGTTGAATGAATTTGTGACAGCTTTCACAAAGTTCGACAGTACTTTTCCAGGCTATTGCAAAATGACAGCAATTCTTTGCCACCCTGCTGCAAAAGAATGGTTTGGTCTTTTGGGTTGAAATTTGGAGGGAAGAAAGCCAACATCCCACTGATGTGCCTTTTGGTGATTTGGTGAAAAAATATTACAGGGCAGCAGAGTGACAGCACTCTGAAATTGACACTTTTTCCCATTGGATAACATTACAGCGTCCATCGTGCCTTTCACTGTTTTGGTGAAAAAATATTACAGGGCGGCAAAGTTACGGCACTCCAAAGTTGACACTTTTTCCCATAGGATAACATTACAGCATCCGCCGCATTACAGGAATCTTTTGCCACCCTGCTGCAAAATAATGGTTTGGTCTTTTGGGCTGAAATTGGGAGGGAAGAAAGCCAGCATCCCACTGATGTGCCTTTTGGTGGTTTGGTGAAAAAGTATTACAGGGCAGCAGAGTGACAGCACTCTGAAGTTGACGCTTTTCCCCATTGGATAACATTACAGCATCCGTTGTGCCTTTCGGGACCCATATCTCTGAAATGGTGCGAGAAACGGACTTTTTTTAGGGAACATGCTTAGCCCACCAAGAGGGGGCTAAGTATAAAACTAGCCAGGAAAGTCATAATTCATATGAAATTAACATTTTTTTTCTATGTCGTGTGGTTCCTGAGATATAAGCTATTTAATATTCCAAGTCCTCATTTTCTGTTCCAAGGCCCATTGTTATGCATACATTCTTTGTTTTCACTGTGTTTTCCAATGCATTTTTTGCAGAAAAGAAGGGTGTGCCCTTTCATTACTGTGCCAGTTAGCATTTCCAGTTGCTTTTCCGTTACCGTTTGTGTCACTGTTACCATCTACGCCAGTGTGTGCGTTACGCTTTGCATTTTCACTTGCGCTTGCATTTGCATTTCTGTGTCATTTGGCGTTATTGTTGCTGTTACCATTACCTGTTTCATTTGCAATTGTGGTACCGTGCACATGCGTTACGGTTTGCGTTTCCGTACGCGCTTGCGTTTCTGTTTCATTTCTGTTTCCTTTGGCGTTATTTTTGCTGTTACTGTTACCATTTGCATTTGCAATTGCGGTACCATAACCATGCACGTAACAGTTTACGTTTCTGTACTGGCTTGCATTTCTCTTTCCTTTGGCATTATTGTTGCTGTTACCGTTACCATTTGCGTTATTGTGCCCATGCGCATTTCGGTTTGTGTTTCCATACGTGCTTCTGTTCCTGTTTCTGTTTCTCTTTCCTTTGGCATTATTCTTCATGTTAACTTTACCATTTGCATTTACAATCATGGTACCATGCCTGTGCACGTTATGGTTTGCGTTTACTTGTGCCCTTGCTTCCCGTTTCCAATTCTGTTCCCTTTCACGTTCCTTTTGCTGTGACACTTAACATTTCCATTTAAAATACAGCTGAGGTCACGTGATGGCAGCCTAGTCTGAAGCAGCAGTTCTTTGGGAGCTCCGTTCTCTATTCCCTGACCTAAGCTTAATAACAGTATTTAGAGGTGAATTTTACCTTACCGGGAAACCAGCCAACAAAACAATAGTGGTCCGAAGCGGGAGACTGAGTTTTGAATGGAGGTATACATGAAAAAAGTGTTGCCGAGACGATCTCTGCAGCTTACTCTGGAGAAAGATAAGGCCGCAAAATGGCCTAGACAGCAAGCCCCGAATTTGCCGAAAATGTCAGCAGCAACGACCGCACTCTCGGAGGAAAAGTTCCTCGAAATAATGCAACCGCTTCAAGTAGCAATCTCCACTATTACTGAAGACCTGCAAGAAATTAAAAATTCAGTGGATTCTCTAACATGGAGAGTTGGGGACTCAGAGGCCAGATTGATGTCGCTGGAAAAAAGGCAAGATAAGATGGATCTGGGTTCAGCTGTAATAGGATGTAGACTGAAGAAAATTGAGGAGAAGATAGAGGATCTTGAGGGACGCAGCAGATGGAACAATTTGGTAGCTATTGGTATCCCCAAGAATGAAGAAGGGAATGCACCAATTTTATTTATGCAGAGGTTCTGCGTCAAAGTAGCTGGCCCCCCCCAAACGGAGGAGAGTACATCATCGAGAGGGCTCACCCAGCCCTGCATCCCCCGCCAGCTCCTGGTCAACCTCCTAGACCAATGATTATTAAACTACTGAATTACATTGACAGGCAGCACATATTTAACAAAGTAAAAGAAACCCGCAAAGTAACCTGGAAGGACAAGAATGAGCGGATTGTGCAGGATCTTCCCCACTCAGTGAGACTGAGGAGACAAGAACTTCATCCTTTGGTGTCTAAACTAATTGCTGCAACAAACCAGTTTAGGGTTAAATACCCCGCAATACTAATGGTCAAGAATGAGGATAAATGGATCTCCTACGACTCTCCAAAGCAAGCGCTACAAGGCTTAAAAGAACTTTTCTCGGATTTATTTAAGTAAAGGCAAGTTTGCCCACAGCGACGTTGATACAACATGCCTGGTAACTATAAGTCTTTCTTTTGCTCTTTCTTCTCCTCATTGAAATTACTCCAGCGGTACTTTAAAACAGTAGCAGTTTCATTATGATATTGAAGGGGTGCAATCCAAATTGAGCAATGATCACTCGTGGAGAGACCTAGTGTGACTCTTGCAACCTCCCGAGATCGCGCCCTTGCCCTAATGGGGCTGTAGTAGTGCTGCCTATAGGAGGATCAGCATTGTGAGTTACCACTGATAAGTTTGGAATACTTGTGACCTATATCACCTTAGCATAGACCGCTCATGTCTACTGCATAGTTTGAGACACATATCATTTGTTGTATCCTCCTTGTTTTGTGGCTTGAAAAAAATGGTATGCACAATGAGGAGCCTAGTCAAAATGACATTTTGAACTGCAACCTGTATAACAGATGTTACCTCACTCGTACTTTGTTTTGTTAAAGCAGTTAGCTATACTACCTTATATTTCGTAATGGCTGCAGCTATTTGACTGTCTCTCACATAATGCACGGATTTAGATCTCAATGTGACTATTAATGTGGATCTAAGTTATCTGGCGACAGCGCTTGACTGAGCTTTGTTAAACTATGGCTCCTCTTAATTAGATAGCTGCTATGTTTAACTACGTCTCATGGCTGAGCTCGCGCCAGGAGACCTATGGCAAATAATGGGCTACAGCTGGATTGTACAGCTAAAGACACAAAAGAAACCTGCATTGAGTCTGAACTCGGTGTTTTGCAAGTTTTAAGAAGGCATTAATGTTAGCATGCCACTTAGAGCACAATGTCCTAGTATATAGGAATAATAGAGTTATTAAGTGTATTTTTTCTTTTGGTATTAAGTGTTTATAGCTATCCGAAACTTGATGCTATAGTTACATTGATCACCTAAAACTAGTTTCATACGTATTAAGCTTTTAGAAGCATGTAGAAAGGACGAGAATGGCACTTAGCTCTTAGATATTGTTATTTTTTGATAATTAATATTAATGGTTAGAATTTATAGTAGGTGCGTGCCAAATGTGGAAAAATATTAAGACTTTAAGCATCTGTTTGTAGTATAAATTTCAAAAAATCTATTTTTTTTGGGGGACACTTGTTAATAGTTGGGTGGAGGGGGGGCTCCGGGGAACAAAGTTGTTTGATCTGGGTCTGCTTGTGTAAAATCATGTGGCATACTAAGTTTGGGAGTTCAGTGTGTTTGAACTGGGGATGTTATGATACACAATGTGTTATAGTTTATAAGTATAATAGACGTAGAGTGTGAGGTTTTGGTGGGTTTAGGAGGGGAGGGGAAAAGACTACGCATGGTTTATACTTAAGCTCTAATGATTTACCAGGTGGTATCTTGACTTTCTATGTCCCTTTCAATGGCCTGGTGTATAGAATTCGGATGGTACTTTCTAATGGGCACATTCGCCCATTTATTTACGTTTACCTTCCAATTATTGCATTAGGAGATAAGCAATAACTATCGTTTTGTGAGCTGGAATGTCAAAGGAGCCAAGGATAGGGTTAAAAGACAGGTTATATTAAAGCACTTACAGCTACTGCGAGCGCAAATAGTTTTCTTACAGGAAACACACCTTAAAAGGGAGGATGCACCTCTCTTCAAAAAACTATGGGTCGGTCAGGTATTTGGGGCAGGAGCGTCCACAAGCAAAGGAGGGGTAGTGATTCTATTGGCTAGGAATGTTCCATTTAAGCTGACTCAGGAAACATGGGACCCTGGGGGTAGGTACATAATAATACATGGATCTCTGGAATCCTGTTGGTCCTCCTTGGATCTATATATGGTCCAAATAGCGATTCCCCCCCAATTTTTGTGAACTTATTAAACACCATAGTAACGAACCCTCCTAAACTTACAATACTGGGTGGGGATTGGAATTTAGTTCTCCAGACGGATATTGACAGGTCTGATCGTATGCGGCAAGGCCTATCTCCAGCGCTGAGAGCATTGAATAAGCTTATGTGTAGTGCTGCACTAGCTGATGTGTGGAGAATTCTCAATCCCTCCGGAAGACAATACACCTTCTTTTCTGCAGTACACAAAACATATTCCCGAATTGATTGTTTACTCATAAGCTCCTATGCAATTCCAGGGGTCATGCAAGCAGGAATCACAGCTAGGGTTTTATCCGACCATGCTCCGGTCGACATGGAACTCTGGTTAGGGGCAGGGGGAAAACGCTCCCCGCAGTGGCGTTTGAATAACCAATTATTAAAAGACAGCCTCTCTCGAACATATTATGGAACACATCGCCTTTTTCCTTAATTGCAACCTGGGGACTGTAGATAAGTATGACTTAATCTGGGCAGCTCTAAAATGCTCCTTGAGAGGTGAATTCATTAAAATTGCTTCTAAAAGGGCCAAGCATCAAAGGGTTCAGCTGGAAGCGTTATTAACAACTATTAAAAATATAGAATACAGTCTCTCCCATACCTCCCCAGCAGAGACGTGGACCAGATTATACCAATTGCAGGCCCAATATGCAGGTCTACAATCACAGAGGGCTGAGCTATCTCTACACAGAACCAAACTGAAATATCTGGATGTGGGAGAGAAAGCAAACAAGCTGCTTGCGATGCGTAGTTGCCAAGTAGAGGCCTCGCAATTTATTGCCGGAATTTATTTTGGGAAAAATGCAAAGTCTGTACTGACCCCCAAGAAGTGGTGGAAATGTTTGGTTCTTATTATCAAGACCTATATTCAGTGTCCCCATCCTTGTTGTCTGCTGAGTTAGATATAAATTCCTATCTTAGATCCGTGAATCTGCCGAAGGTCTCAGCTGCTGACGCTGCCCTTTTGAGTGCCCCAGTCACTTTAGGAGAAATCCAGGAGGCCATCCAACAGTTACCTTTGGACAAATCCCCCAGACCGGATGGACTGTCCAGTAACTTTTACAAAACCTGTCAAGCTGCTATAGCACCTGTGCTAAAGAATCTCTTCACTTACTGGTTTAATAACAGGATATCAGAGTCCAGTTTTTTAAAGGCTGTGATATCCCTCATTTTAAAGCCTGGGAAGGATCCTCAAAATCTCAGCAGTTACTGTCCTATTTCGTTATTAAACACCGATATAAAAATACTGGCCAAAGTAATGGCAAATAGACTTACTAAAATTATAGATAATTTAATAAGACATGAGCAGGTCGGATTTATGGCTGGAAGGTCATCCCAAGATCATATGAGAAAGTTATTGCATCTCATTGTGGCTGCTAGAAATTCCAGTTTACCAATGGTGCTGATTTCACTTGATGCCGAAAAGGCATTTGACAGAGTCTCCTGGGATTTTCTGTTCGCCACCTTAACATCTTTCCGTTTCCCGGAAGATTTTGTCAAATGGGTCAAAGTATTATATTCCTGTCCCTCGGCCAGAGTAAAATGTAATGGCCTGTTATCTTCCCCGTTCAAATTAGCTCGAGGTACTAGGCAGGGGTGTCCTCTCTCCCCACTATTATTCAACATATACCTAGAGCCTTTGCTTCTCAGGATGGCGGGTAATGTTAATATTAAGGGAATCCAGGTGGGAGGAGTTAGGTACGCATTTCGGTTTATGCGGATGATATCTTATTACATTTAGAGAGCCCAAGTACCTCAATCCCTGCTGTCCTAGAGGAAATTGAGGAGTACTCTAAAGTATCCTATTATAAACTTAATCGAGAGAAAACGATGGTGATTCCCCTGAACCATAGAGTGAATAAAGTGGAATTAGTCCCTCTAGGCCTTACCTGGGAAACAAAGTCCATAGTTTACTTAGGAATCAAGATCTTTAGGGATCCTGGAACTATATTGCGAAACAATATTGATAATCTAATTAAAACAATAACCAAAGACCTGGAGAGATGGCGGCTACTTCCTATATCGTTATGGGGTAGACTAAGTATAATTAAAATGAATCTATTGCCTAGGATATTATATCCTTTAGGAATGTTGGGTATGTACCTTCCCAAAGTATGGTTCTTCAGGTTGCGAAGTATGCTAACCTCCTTCTTGTGGAACAAAAAGAATGTTTGCAGGTCTTATTTCAAACTGACAGCTCCGAAATTAAGGGGGGTCCTTGCAGCCCCCTCTTTCTTTATATACTATATTGCACAACATTTGAGTAAACTGTTCTTCTGGCAGGAAGAGGCAGATCATATAGCTTACTCTCCTTTGTGGTTACCCATCGAAAAACACCTGGCATCTCATGAGAAATGCTCCCTGCGTGCCCTGCTATATGCCTCTCTGTCCTATATCCCCAAGCCTCTCAGAAATAATCCTATGGGTTGGCCAATGAAAGCATCTCACCAGGCCCAAATATACTTCGTAGTTAAGTGGCGTCAGTCTTCTGACAAGCCAGTTGTCGAAAACCCGCATTTCAAAATTGGCGATACACCAATACCCTGTACCTTTTGGCCCTGGCTGAGTCAATGTAAAGTCTCAGAGATGTGGCGGGGCGGAAAAGTGATTTCTCTTGCTCAATTACATGACTCCGTTAGTGCTGTAGGTAATTAATTTTTTAAATACCTCCAAGTCAGTAAGGCCCTAACCTCGTTTTCCCGGCTCTCCCCATTAATAGATATAGGGGAAAGGGATCCAATTGCTCTCCTGCAGGTTGCCTCCCAACCGCATAAAGTATCTAATTTATATAAAATTCTTCAGGATTGGGACCATAGATTACCTTCGGGAATTTGCCCTTATTGGGTAAGAGAATTAGGTATTCCTGAAGATGTTAATATATGGAGGAAACTTTGGATATCAACGTATAAATTTATTAAACAAGATAGACTCAGATTAGTCCATTACAATATTATGCACAATATGTATTTGACACCAGTCAAACTCTTTAGATATGGATCCTTACATACATCAACATGCAACAGGTGTAAGAATGACACTGGGTCACTCTATCATATGTTATGGCTGTGCCCACATATAAAGACATTTTGACATTCCATTAATAATTCTTTGGACCCTATCCTTGGCTTGAGAGACTTATTTATGCCTGAAGTTTGTCTCATAAATTATTTCCCAATTGATACTCCAAAAAGTAGGAAAGCGCATATGACTCTTATCACAGCAACTGCCAAATTAACAATAATGAGACACTGGATGGATGAAAAGCCACCTACAATCTTGGAATGGTTCAGGGAGAGTGTCCTGGCATTAAAACTGGAAAAACATATCGCACTTGTACAAAATAGAGTCAAAACTTTTATCTCATTATGGGGAAGCTTAGAGGCCATCCTGACGATATGGAAATTCTAATGAAAATGGGACTTCAGTATATCTGTAACTCAATTGGCAATAACGGTGTGTAGTCTGGGGGAGGGGTAGTGGGAGAAGGGTTTTTTCTCTTTTTTTATTTTTTTTTGTGTTAAAAGGTCTGCACCTGATGTTTCACTTGTACTGGATTGTTTGATGTAGCTTATTTGGTGCTGGAATGCTAATAAAGCTTCTAAATAATAATAAAAAAAAATACAGCTGCTATCACTGTTTGCATTACCAGTTGCATTTCCATATGCACTTCAATGTCCGTTTGCCTCACTGTTCTCTTCAGTGTCACTTTGCGCATGCGTTTCTATTAACGTTTTGTTTACCATTTATGTTTGTGTTACCATGTGTGCAACTGTTCGCACTTCTGTTTGCGTTGCTGTTCCTGTTCCTATGTCACAAGACATCATGTGGCTGGAGCGCGGGACCCGCTGCATTACATTCACTATTTCTCGTCATCATTCTCAAAAATAAGGGAAACAGAGGCAAAAAACTCCATTTAATGCATTAGTTAGGGTTGTTCCACAGTAACAAAAGTGAGGAAATTTGGTGTTAGGGTTGAAAGCCCCCCTTGGACCCCCCAGCCCACCCCCCAACTGGCATCAGGGTGTGCGTTGGGGTCGTCTGTCCTAACTCTCAATGGTTGCAGGGTACTATGCAAAGCATATTTATTTCAGGGTGGAAAAGATTTCTTTGAGAAGGGTAGGGCAGAGGATACTATTTAAACCTTCAGTCAGTTCCACAGACAGAAAACATGACATCACTCCTTTTGTATCTGCAAAACATCTGCAGGCTCTGCCTACTGCAGCCATAAAAATGGAAAGGGACCTGGGGGTCATCATATTAGATTACCTTAAGGTGGGCAAGCAATGTGATAAGGCAGTAAAGAGAGCTTGTGGGATATTGAGATGTATAGGGAGAGGCATCACCAGTAGAAAACAGGAAGTCATTATCCCTCTGTACAGACAGTTGGTGAGACCCAATCTGGAGTATTGCATGCAGTTCTGGAGATCCCATCTCTGCAAGGACATAGACAGGATGAAGGCTGTCCAAAGGAGGGCAACTAAAATGGTTCAGGGTCTGCGCCAAAAGACATACAAAGAGAGATTAAAGGAGCTTAATATGTATACCTTTGAGGAGAGGAGTGAGAAGGAGGACATGATGGAAACTTTCAAGTACCTCAAGGGAATCAACAAAGTCCAAGGGGGTAGCATCTTTCAGAAAAAGAGATGTACAAGAACAAGGGGGCACAATCTGAAGATAGAGGTGGATGGCTCAGAGGTAATGTGAGGAAGTATTTTTTCATGGAGAGTGTTGTGGATACATGGAACAGCCTTCCTGAGGAGGTAGTGGAGTCAAAAAAAAGAGGGGGAATTCAACAATGCATGGTACAGACATAAGGCAATTCTAGTGGGGGGTAGGAGAAAGTAGGCTGTTGGTTAACTAGGATCTGCAGCTTATCCATTAGGTAGGGAAATAGGCAGACTAGGTGGGCCAAGTGGTCCTTATATGCCATTAAATTCTATGTTTCTATGTTTCTGGTAACTCCCACCAGGTGCACAGTGAAACCCAGGTTGTATCTAAAACAGAGGGCCACAGCCCCACCCCTGCATTCCACTCTGAGGCAGTGCACTACAGAATACACAAGGGGAATGGTGGCCTCCAATAGTGGCCCAGCATCGTCACCCACCCAGGTTTGCATAATGCAAGCCAGATCGACTGAGGAAATCAAGTCCGCTATAATTGCAGTCTTGTTCCTAATTGATCTGGCATTGCAAAGCACTGCGCTAAGGAGACTTGTAGATGTTGCAGCCCCTCCAGCTGCCTGCCCACTTGGTCTGGTGGAATCCCTTGAGATGGAAACCAAACATGTCTGGCCTCTCTCTAGGTTCTGTCTAGACCCAGGGCATCACCTGCACTTGACCACTTCTATCTTACCCACCTCCATCAAGCCGACAGCACCCTGCCACAGTTGACCATTCTGACCCCTTGAAATACCGACCACATGACAGTGCCTTTCTGTTGTAGTCAATGCAGAGAGGCCAACATAGGGTTGGAGGTGTCACAGCTGGGATGCCTCATAGGCTATCCGTGTTGGTCACAGACTATTGCACATCCCGGATGGACCAAAGTACCTGCCTAAACCACTTTCAAAAGCTCACACTATCTTATCCACTCACATAACACACACACACACCTAATACAAAAACTATCCTACACATACACCTCCACAAACACTCAACCCCCCCCATATCCACCAAAGCTACCTCCCAATCCAGTTAAAACTTTAATGAGCAGAAAAACTATTTCCCAGGAGAGAAAAGGAGTGTTGAAATGTAACAGTAGCTCCCTTGAGAACAATATAAAAAAGTCCACAGAAGCGAAAGTGATTATAGAGTCAGCACTGTTACCTCAACAGTACGACTTCTCAAAACACAACATGGCTAGTCTTCTCTCACCAAACCAAGCCAGACTCAGTCCAGGGAGCAAAACAGCCTTCTTCACTCCCTAGGAGAGGAATGCCCTGGCTGACATAGTTCAATTTTCAGAGGCCAAAAGGGAGCAGTTTATCCCAGAAAACACAATCTGGGCAGTAGGTCTGACAAGACTCTCACTCGCACCAGAAACCTACACCTTGTTGAGCCATAGTCAGATGATATACAA
The DNA here is from genome assembly GCA_016271365.2 of Neoceratodus forsteri. Classification (NCBI taxonomy): domain Eukaryota; kingdom Metazoa; phylum Chordata; order Ceratodontiformes; family Ceratodontidae; genus Neoceratodus; species Neoceratodus forsteri. The sequence goes on along the minus strand of CM028130.1, from coordinate 1,299,607,903 downwards.
TGGAGCACACTCTTTGGGCCAATGGAATTAATGAAACAGGTATCCCTCTCAGTGGCACCAGGTGGAATCCCCATTCTATATGTGGAAGGTTGTGGCTTCCCACCAAAGACTGGGGCCATTGTGCAGCATGGGTGAATACTGTACTAGTATGTGGTATAGAGCAGATGCTGGGGTAGGGAGCAGTTGTTGGAGAGATATATGGGTAAGGGGTAGTTGCTGGGCAGATACCATGGTGTAGGTAGCTATATGTCAAATATAGTGGCAAGAAATAGTGGAAGGGCATATACTAAGGTTTAGGGTAGTTGTAGGGTACAATGCTTCATAAATTTATGAGTGTTACTAGACTGGGGTAGTTTTGGAGCAGATAATAGGTTAAAGGGCTTTTGCAGTGCAGAATATTGGGTAGCTGCATGAGTGTTACTAAAGGGGGAAATTGTAGTGCATATATTGTGGTGTGGAGTAGTTACTGGGAAGACTATTGGGTTACTGTAAGAGTGGTATTTGACTGGGGTAGATATAGGAATGTGAGGTAGTTGCAGTATAGAATACTCGGAAGCTATGAGAGTGTTACTTCAGTGGGGTAGTTTTGGGACAGATATTGTGGTCTGGAGTAGTTGCACGGCAGAATATTGGTTTACTGTTAGGCTATTACTAGAGGTGGGGTAGTTGTGGGACACATATTGGGTAGTGGGATATTTGTAGGCCAGAATATTAGGTAGCTGCAAGAGAGTTACTAGAGTGCAGGTAATTGTGGGGGTGATATGGACTGTGGGACAGTTGCAGGACAGACTAATGGACTGCTGTGAGAGTGTTACTACAGTGAGGCAGTTACTGGGCAGATATTGTGTCTTGGGGTGGTTGCAGGGCAGAATATTGTATAGCTGTGAGTGTATTAGTAGAGTGGGGTAGTTGTGGAACTAATATTGTGGAGTCAGGTAGTTGTAAGGCACAATGCGTAGCTGCAATAGTGTTACTAGAGTGGGGTAGCTGTGGGGCAAAAATTGGCTTGTGGTGTAGTTGCAGGCAGAATATTAGATTGTATGAAGTAGCTGTGGCACAAATATTGTAATGTGGGGTAGTCAAAGGGCAAGATATAGAGTAGCTGTGAGAGTGTCACTACAGGGGTGCAGTTGTGGGACTGATATTGGAGAGTGGGCAGTCGCTGGATAGAATAATGGGTAGCTGCGAGAGTGTCACTAGAGCAGGATAGCTTGGGGCAGATGTGATATAAAGTAGTCACTAGGCATAATATTAGGTAGCTGTGACACAGACAATGTTAGTACAGTGGGTAGTGGTTAGGTAAATATTGTGGTGTGGGGAAGCTGAAGAGCAGAATATAATGTAGCTGCATTCGTGTTGCTAGAGTGAGGGTAGTTTTGTGCAGATACTGGAGTGGTGTAACTACAGGCAGAATGTTGTGCAGCTTTACGAGGTTTGCTAGAGTGGGGGTAGTTGTGGAGCAGATATTGGGGTGAGGTAGTTACAGAGCAGAATACTGGGTGGTTATGAAAGTGATGCTAGGGTTGGGGTAGTTGTGGGACAGGTATTCTGTGGGGTGGTGGTAGGGCTGAATATTGGCTGGTTAATATGGGAGGGATGCTGGAATGAGAGTAGCTGTGATTTAGATGCTGGGGTGGGCTAACTGCAGGACAGAATATTGAGTAGCTAGCTGTGAGGCATTACTAAAGTGGAGGTATCTATGGGTTACAACTGGCTTTGAGGTAGATGAGGGCAAATACAGTGCAGTCCCAAAAATCCTAGCCCCGCTGATTTGGAACTCCCTGTTAACCAAACTTCCATTTTCTCTCCCTTATAATCACAACAGTTACACTAGGTTAGACTAGTTTACAGGACATCTATGACGATGAGTGTCAAAAGAAAATGCATTGCGCTCATTGCAGCAGAAACTCCAAATACTGGAGTGCTTGGAGAATGGTTAGTGTGCTGTGGCACTCGCCTCTGAGTACTGTGTAGTAAAATCTACCGTACATGACATTAAGGAGGCTAAAGAGAAACTACGGAGCTTCATGATGTCGACGGAGAACGATGCTCGTGATTCCTCAATTTACCTCTGGTTCTGCCATGAGAGGTAGAAGGGAACTCCTATATCTGGTCCCCTTCTGAAAGAAAAGGCGTTGCACTTTCACGAGTGGCTTGGGGGTGACTGTGGCACTCTTGCTGCTAGCGACGGCTAGCCAGATCGATCCAGAGTTAGACCTTGACCTTAACCGTGCAATATTCGAGCTAGCTGGTAACCTGAGTGAGTGGCTGCAAATCGATCTTTCACCAGAGGAGATGGAAGACTGGGTAAAATGTGACATCACTGATGATGGACACACTTTCATGGATGATCAAGAAATTTTAGAGCAACTGTGTCCTTGTACTTCATCCGTCACCTTATCAGTTACTGATACAGATGCCAGCGAGGAAAAGGAGGCAGAGCCTGTTAGCATTCCGTCACATTTGGAGGCAGTCTCGCACTTCGATCAATGCCTCTTCTGGATGGAAAACGAGACAGACTGCAGTCCTTTCCATCTGATACTTGTGCGCAAACTAAGGTCACAGGCTCCATGGAAAAGAATGGGTGCCCTACAGCAGAAGAGCATGATGGGCTTTGTAAAAGAAAATAAATAGTAAAGAAAAAAGTACTAACACAGTAGGCATATCACAAAGCACAAAGCGCTTAAGCACAATACTGTATTGTACTGCATGAAGCACTTCTGACACTGTGCACTAGGCACTCAGCATATATAAAAAACAAAAAAAACTCACTGATATCACTGATGTCATCTAACATCGCCACCTTATATAACTTATAACACCATTTATAACTGCCCATACCTACTAGAACACAATACAGTACTGTTCAAGCACTAATAAGGCAGGCAATACAAAACCCCCTCTAATGCGAACTCCTGCTTATCCGACCTAGTAAATTGTCACCGAATGAGGTCGATAAATGGGACTGTACTGCACTCTTAATTTTTTGTTGACAAGACTTCTTTTGTTAAAATACTTACTGCATTATGCAGACAAAATAGTAATGTTACAAATGGATCCCATGTAAAATAAATCAGATTCCTCTCAGACAGGTAAACAGGCACACCAAATCAGATTATTAAGAGAGCCTGCATGTAAGCAGCACCTCAGAAAACTCAATCAGATTTTCAGGGAATCTGATTTCTTCAGAAATCTGATTACTGGCTGACATGTTAACATGGTCATTGTTTGAGATTGTTAAAACATTAAGATATATTTTGTTTCAAACCTATAGCATGTGAGCTTCTGCACTCCGGATGCCATAGTGACCATACAGAGAGGATGAGAGACAATCTTCACAAAAATGAGAGCATTTCTCACACTAACAAGAGTGCTTCTAATTGAGTGGAATAATTTATGGATCTGTGATGTCATTTTTTAAGGCTCAGTAAATCTTTTCAAATGAGGCTCATATTCAGGACACTGCATTTGTAACACTTAGTTGCTTCCAAAGGTGCACTATGTAATTTAGCTATTGTTTTTGGGTCAGTTACTGTGATTAGAAACATTGAAACAGAGATTTACAGACTGAAAAAGACCTGTTGTCCATCCGGTCTGCCCAAGGGCCCTAGTTAACAGGAGTGACATTCCCTTTCATCTGAAGCAATCTGAGAATGCTCTTCTTAGAGATTCTTGAGTAGAAATAGTAAAAACATTTCTGTTTCTTCTCACTGCCCCCTGTACTGACACCACTACCTTCCCCTTGAATCTGTCCCATCTGACTTTAAATCCAGCTACAGTTTTCGCACTGACCAGACTACTAGACAAAACATTCCATTTGGTCACCACATGCTCAATTAAGAAGTGCTTCCACGCATCTTTCCTGAAACTGCCACCACCACTTGTTCTCCTTGTGTGCAAGCTCTCAAAAGAGTCCACACGGTTGATTCCATGCATAAACTGGAATGTTTTTTAATGTATCTTCCTCATTCCTTTCTGGTCTCTAAGAAAACATGTTTAGGTTTAGCAACCTTTCCTCTTATGAATTTTCTTGCTTGCCCTGTATCATTTTTGTCACCTTCCTTTTGACCGTCTCCAACCTATCTTGGCCCTTCCTCAGATGTGGACTCCAAAACTGGATGAACACACTACTCCAGGTGTGGTCTCACAAAGGACCTATACTGTTGAAGGACTGCCTTCTTTCTCCTTCTAGTATAACCCCTCTATACACCTTCAATGTTCTGCTCAGTCTGCTCCCTGCAGATAGGGATGGTACCTGGAGAATGGAGAGTGGCAGATCTAGTGCCACTATAAAGGAGCAGTTCTAGGTATGACTGTGGGAACTATAGGTCAGTGAGTCTAACCTCTATAGCTGGATAACTTTGGGAAATCATTATCAATAACTGGTTAGTGGATTCCAAGAGTTGTATGGATTACAGGACCAAAGGCAGCACAGCTATGTTAGGGAATGGCTGTGCCAAATAATTTGATATATTTCTTTAATTTATGAACACAGGCAGTGATCAAGTTGCAGGAAGTTGGTTTGATATATCAGGACTTCAGCAGAGCCTTCAACAATGTGCCATATTGGTTTAAAAGTTGGGACACCTGGGGGTAGAGATGCAGCAAAGTAAAATTCCGCCCGTGAAGTGGCCGCAAAGTGGGCACTTCACATTACCATTCTGCTACGCAAAGTGCCCATTTTAAAGCCACATTTTGATACTTTGCATTGTAATTATGACTTTGTGTTGTACACTCTGCCTTAATTTATTTTAAGGCGGAGTGAGAAGTCATAGGCAGCCCACACACATCACATGGCTTACACAGTGTAAGTAGCATGCTTCAAGTAGGCAGGCAGGAAGTGACTCATGCTTGGAAGACAGTTTCACTTCCACCTTGCGTTAGGAGAAAGAGGTTGTTTTGAAGTGAGAGAAAAGAAAATCTGTTTTAAAAAACACTTTAAATCTTTTAGTTTTTTTTTGCTCAAGGTGCTTTTGTTTGAGTATTTGTTGTCTGGATTTGTGTTTGTGCAGTATTTCTGTTTAGTATTTTTATTGTTAGAGTATTGTGTGTGTGTCTTGTGTATCGCGTGTGTGTGTGTGCATGCGGCGTGTGTGTGTGTGTGTGTTGTTGTTGAGAGTTGAGAGATCCCACAATGGAGGGTGAGAAACACGGGGGTAGTCAACTTGGCGGCAATTGGGTTGGCACGCACACTCATGGTGGCTGGCTTCGTCTGGACTGGAGCACCTTCTTGAGGGCCCCCCAAAGCAAGAGATACTGGAGTTGGTGCTGCCATGGAACCACCACCTCCTCTGGCACCAACCAGTGCCACCCAAGTGCCAGCAGCACCCATGTCCCCTGTGCCAGTGGCTCAGCAGCAGGACATGAGGGAGAAGGATGAGGAGCCACAGCAGCAGTTGCAGCAGCAGCAGCAGCAGGGTTTCTGAACCACCAGCCCCAACTGAAAAGCAGCAGCCCCTGGCTCCCACACCACCTGGACCCCCTTGCCTGCCTGTGCCTGGTCCTCCCCCCACCTCCTTAGTGTGGGCTTCTTTTACTCCACTGCTGGGGGACAGCAGGGTAGTAAGGTGCAGTTTATGTGGCGTCGAGGTGTGCATGGCCCCCGAGGAAGTCATCTTGGCACAGAGGATCATCGCACCCATATGTATAATCACCACCACCTAGAGTGGCAGATAAAGGTCACTGAGTAGGCCAGCAATGCACCTGCTGGCCCTGCTAGGGAAGAGGGGGCAGAACAGCATACAACTGTGTGAGGTGTGAAGTGGGGGGAGGGCCATGGAACAACCTGCTGCTCCACCGCCACCACAGTCTGCAGCACCTCCTGCTGAGAGTGGCAACCCTCTCAAAGTGACTGCCACACAGGCCGATTTGGGCCTGCAGTGGAGCAAAATGGATGCTGCAAACTACCAGCTCAACAATGTTGAGCAGCAATTAGATCGCATTGAGGGGCGCCAACATTAGATCATGGGGATACTTCAACTGCTGCTGTCCCATCACAACACTGAATATTAGTTTTTTAGTTCATCCTTGCACCCATCACCACCACCCTCTATGTGAAAAAATATTTCCCAATGTTGCCCCTGATCCTTCCACCCTCTATCTTGAAATTAAGGTCCCTTCTTCACGCACATCTTTTGTTCTGGATGTGGCTACCCTGTTGCTGAGTCCATTTCTGTACTTAATAGTTTCTATTATGCGCCCCCTTACTTGTGTTTCTATGTAATGTCCTTTAGTGTATCTTCGCCTGGCTTCATTCAGGTGCATACCCTTCAGCATTTTGGTTACCCTCCTTTGTACAGCTCTTTTATGACTTCATTTTGATGTGATGGCTTCCAATACATCCCAGTATACCCTGTCCCTCATCCCTCCCTAGTTCCTTCTGGCGTTTTTCTTGCATACCTTTAGGTAATCTGATACAGATTACTTACTATCCATTTTTGTTATTGTTTGTCTGCCCCCCCATTGTGCACCATTATGTGTATAAAAATGTTAAGTGTGTGTTCCATTTTTGTTTCACATAACCTTGCTTAACTCCCAAAAATGGAGATATCCATGCCCAAAAACAGCGGAAATAAAATTAAGTAAAAAAGGGTTGTCCTTGCCCTTATTGTATTCTAGCTTAACAAAACGAGAAAGCCATAACTCCACATGAATACATCCCAATAAAATATGATCACTGATAGTGCAAATGTATTTATGGCAAAACAAGGCACACAGTAATGACCCTTGTGCTTAGGTGGTTAGGCCTTCATTAGTGTGCCCCTAAATGAAGGCCTAAACGCCGAAACACAGTGGGCATTTGTGTGTGCCTTGTTTTGCCATCAGTAAAGTTGCAGTATCATTGAACAGTTTTTCTTGGCAAATATTCATATAGAGTGGTGGCTTTGTTGGTTTGCCTTGTACTTTTGGAGCCAGCTACTGTGTACCAGCAGCCATCCACATAGTGCAGCTTGCTTCTTGTGGCCCTGTTATAGTCCTACTTAACAATGTCTGTTTACCCTGAAATATTTTTGGTGCCTCAGTAATGTTTCCTTTCTTTCATGGAGGGTTTGTTTGTTAAAAAGCAGGATTTAGCAGTGCAATAATAATGTGTTAAACAGCATGTGTGCAGTGCACTGTCATGTGCACACATTGTCCAGCTCCCTGAAAACATATATGATGACATGTTCCACTGTTGATGGTATAAAGAATAAACATAAGAAAATATAATGTATATTTTATTTGTACCATCATCAACAGCAGACCAGGTCATATAATATGTTTTCAGAGGGCTCGATGGGCAGTGTGCACCTCACAGTGCACACATGCGGTTTAGCAGATCATAGCAATGCTCACTCCTGCTTTTCAACAAACCTGACAGAAATGAAATATTGTTGAGGCACCCATAATATTTCATGGTAAACAGACATTATTAAGTAGGAATATAACAGGTCCAGTCCAGTAGCATGCTGCACTAACACTGAGGCCACGTACTTGTGGGGAGAGCAACTGGTGTCAACATCTTAGATTAAACCAGAAAGCCAGCACTCCAGATGAATAAATGCAAACAAAATTACTGCTACTGCAAATTTCTTGATGGCAAAACAAGACACACAAAAATGACCCTAGCGATTCAGTGCTTAGGCCTTTATTATGGGGCCACCAAAAGAAGGCCTAACCACCAAAACGCAAGAGTCATTTCTGAGCTTTGTTTTGCCATTAATACATTTTCACTAGCAAACTGTGGACATTTTTTGTTTGCATTTATCCATCTGGAGTGTTGGCTTTCTGGTTTAGTCTGGCAGTGGCAGTTTTGCAGCTAGCTGATCTCCACCAGCACCCGACACCAGTGTTAGTGCAGCGTGCTACTGGACTGGACCTGTTATATTCCTACCTAATAATGTATGTTAACCATGAAATATTTTTAGTGCCTCAGCAATGTTTAATTTCTGTCATGGTTTGCTGAAAAGCAGGAGTGAGCAGTGCAATGATCTGCTTGGCATGTACTGGACTGGACCTGTTATATTCCTACTTAATAATGTCTGTTAACCATGAAATATTTTTAGTGTCTCAGCAATGTTTCATTTCTGTCATGGTTTGTTGAAAAGCAGGAGTGAGCAGTGCAATGATCTGCTAAAGAGCATGTGTGCACTGTGAGGTGCACACTGCCCATCGAGCCCTCTGAAAACATATGACTTGGTCCACTGTTGATGATGGTACAAATAAAATATACGTTATATATTCTTATCTTTATTCTTTATACCATCAGCAATGGAAAAAGTCATCATATATGTTTTCAGGGAGCCAGGCAGTGTGTGCACATGACAGTGCACTGCACACATACTGTTTAGCAGATTATTACACTTTTCACTCTTGGTTTTCCATACACACACACACACACACACACACACACACACAGCAAGACAGAAATAAAACATTACTGAGATCACTAAAATAATTTATTTTTGGAAAGAGACACTATTAAGTAGGAATATAACAAGAAAGGGAATTAATTAATGGCACACTCAGTCATGCGTACAGTGCTGCCACACAGTCCCCAGAATTAATGTGCACCCCCAAAATGCTGCTGTCTTGTGTCCAGAAAATTCCCCACTACAGACAAAGTGAAATGAGAGCATAATATGGAATGATGAAAAGTATCCATTAATTAACGATGCACTCAGTCATGCGTGCAATGCTGCCACACAGTCCCCAGAATTAATGTGCACCCCAGAATGCTACTGTCTTGTGTCCAGGAAATTCCCCACTCCAGATGAAGTGAAATGAGAGCATAACATGGACTAATGAAAAGTCTGCATTAATTAGTGATGCACTCAGTCATGCATGCACACACTCCAATAAGAACTAAGTGTCCTGCTGCTGCTGGAATTTCTTGTAATGCTGCTGTTGACCTGACTGGGCTGATGCACAGTGTCTTGCCAAATGGTGTGCTAGAAGGATGACTTGACCATTGAGTTAACCATCCAAGATGATGAGACTGATAATGTTGTTGGTTGCCCAAAATGTGCAGCAGTGACCACAACAGGAAGGATGCCCTTTGTGTGTGTACGCTAATACTACCCTTGGTAAGTTCATTAATGTACCTGCCTGGCACCATCATTGTTTTCCGCAGAACATGACCTTAAATGTTATATATATATATATATATATATATATATATATATGAATTTGTTTTCCATATATACACATGTAATCATTGCTTTGTATCACAGGTCACATAGTCACAGTTGGTGTATGCATTTCTTTGCTTGATGAGGAATTTTGGCTTTGGAATACTGTCAAGCAAGTAAAGGTAAATATTTTTTTTGGGGGGAGTCATTTGCAAGCACATTTCATTAATGGTTTGTTGTTTGGTTAATTCTTCACAGGTTTTATCTGCATCCTCCAGTCCAGTAATGATGGACCTGGATTCATACTGCTTGTTGCATGTCTCCCAACCTGGGGTATGATGTTGAATTTGTTATTTGGTAAAAACAACAATGACATCACACTGCATCAGAATGTTTCCTTTTAAAAGAGATGAAGGAGTTATTAGTACTTGATTGCAGTAACACAATATGTTTAAAGTGTGGCTGTTTCATCCTGTCATATATGCTGAGTAACAGATAGCAGGCTGTCTTACTAAGTCTCATGAACAGCGTTCGATCTTAACATTGTTTTACTAGCCCTGAACCTAGTGTAAATTGGTCAGGGCTAGTGCAGCTAACCCTGTACTTGCCTGTTTTGACTAGTGCAGGTTTTTCATGGCTGTTAATGAAGTTGAAAAAGTCCCTACTTTAGCAGGCTGTAGTCCTTTTGCTAATCTCTCTCAGTGTTCCAGGTGGCCTGGTGTGATTAACAGTTCATTAAGAGCTGCAATTTTCTACCAGTTTAAGAGGGGGATCCAACAAAAGACTCAATGTGAGTCAATATCACTCAATTGCTAAGACATTCTACTAGTGTGCATGCTGCGATCAAGGGCAGAGTGCTGTTAAGTAACTAGCTTCCAGTTTGCTGAACTTGTCTTTAATTTGTCCCACAGTATTAAAACCAGTGTGCCTCATTTCCCAACCTTTTGAGTGCCTGTATCCAACACTGTAGTGACTAAGGCCCTGTCCACACTACACCGCTCCTGCCCGGTAATGGAGGCAATACATTACGGCTGGGGAGCAGTGCAGTGTGTCCACATTGTGGCGGTGTCTGTTATGGGACTGGTACTGCTGATCCACAATAGGGGTGCTGGGCGACCGTTATTGCAGCACCTGTTCCCAGGATGCAGCTCGTGATGCGCTACTAGTCCTGCTGGGGACCGTTACCGCGTGTCTACACTTCGCCTGGTAATGTTACCGAGGCGTAACTGGTTTCTTAACCGTTGTTGAAACCACCTCATATGTGGTTTCCACAATGGTTACAAAAATGCCTTCTGTAACGTTACAGGTGTAAACGCAAACCATTGCGGTAGCGGTTTGGGCACTCTGTAACATTACAGATGCGTAGTGTGGACAGGGCCAGAATGTTATCATGTATACATGATCTGCCCAGCCAGGTGGTCTGTCCACTCTATACTTTCTCTGGACACCACTGCAGACTAGGCTTTGAAGTAGCCATCCATAGACCCATAGCTGCCATTACTGACTGGTGTATGGTTCATAGCTCCTCTTAATGGATTACACCAGTCAATGCCATCAATGCAGTACCACCCAGTATGTCATGTCATCCTTAAAACAATGCTTTGGAGCATGTATGGTACAAAGCAAAACCTTAGTGAAATATATAATTTGAAAGGTTAAAATAGGTATTCTTGGTGTGCACAGATCATTCTATATAGAAAGAGAGGTAGTACAGCATCTTGCCTGTATACTGCTCCCCTTTGACTGATGAAATGACACTGTTATGAAAAATCTGTTTTTCTTGGGGCACAGCATGTTAAATCAATATTGTTATGCCTGGTATATATAAACAGATATGTCAAAGTTTCTTACATCCTAGCCCCCTGTGTTTGTTTAACCCTCTCCAAAGAAATCCTAGAACTGCCCCTGGCTCACTTCGCAGTATAAGAAAACTTCCAGAAGTGCAGTTCTGGTTAATCACGGGGTTGGGGATGAAAGTGTCTTTCTCTGCCTGATTCTGTACATTGCCCTGAAGGTCAGGGTGGGACTGTGGTGACATACATGATGATGTTGGCTATTGTGTGTGCAGAGCTAGAACTGGCAGATTGAACATTTGCTATTATGATATTCTCTGGTTTGGCAGGGAAGGGGTGAAGAAAGAGGAAGCAAAGGGCACATGGTAAAAAAAAAACAATGGGGGTACACACTGTGTGTGATTGGACTGCAGTCTTTTTTTTTTGCTGAGGCAGGAAGCAATGTGGGAGCAGGATAAATATGCAATAATCAGAGTATTTCTTGGGTTTCATTTTTCCTGTATAACAATCAAAATTGACCATTATTTATTGTGGTCTGGTGCAACCATTTGCAGGTTAGTACAATTTTTAATCAACTTGTTGGCTGGCTAGTGCAAAAAAAAGTTATGGTTGACCCCTGTTCATGAAGACCAAATCATCACAAATCACAATTACAAATGTAGTACCTGTAACCCATACACTGTGTCACTGTCCCTATGTCTTAACTCAAGTTACATTGTAAAACACATCTTGTCAACTCATGACCTGGATCAAACTTTGTTCTACACTGGCATGACTGCTGCAGCAATACAGTGTGTGATGTGCATGAGGGACAAATATATTATGTGATGTACATGTCACCTGCTTTGTATGATTTACACTCTTTTGAAAAAATAAACAACAAAAAAGAAATGATGACATTAAAGTTATATACTTACCAGAAATGGATATCCTATAGGTGGTTGTAGACAGTACTGTAGCACCATAGTCCTCCAGCGAAGGACAGTGCTTGAAACTGTGAACCTGTAGAAAAAGAAAATAAATTGAGTGTATGTGTTTCACCACTGCATCTCAGAAAAGCAGCAGGAAACATAACACATCTCAAGGAAGATCCATAGAATAAAACATTACTACAAATACTCACTTTAAAGTATTGATAGTAAGAAGCCTTACGGCTGTGGATGATGGATGTGGTCTCCTCTCTGACTCCATCTGTTGCATGTGCAGGACACAGGATGGAAAACATCGGCATACTGGTGGTGGTCATGGGAACATGATGACATGACCTCTCACTGTCTGGTGGCTTTGGATAACAGTGGTTTTCTGGTGGTGGCCATGGGGGCACATTATTACATTCCCTCTCAGTATCTAGTAGCTTTGGGTAACAGCGGTTTTCTGGTGGTGGCCATGGGGGCACATCATGACATCCCCTCTCACTATCTGGTGGCTTTAGATAACAGTGGTTTTCTGGTGGTGGCCATGGGGACACATGATGACATCCCCTCTCACTATCTGGTGGCTTTGGGTAACAGCGGTTTTCTGGTGATGGCAATGGGGGCACATATGACATTCCCTCTCACTAACTGGTGGCTTTGGGTAACAGCGGTTTTCTGGTGGTGGCCATGGGGGCACATGATGACATTCCCTTGCACTATTTAGTGGCTTTGGCTAACAGCGGTTTTCTGGTGGTGGCCATTGGAACAGCTGCAGCCTGCAACACATTCACTATCACTGTCAGACACACACGGGTGAGTGGCAGGCAGGATATAGTGTACACTGTGTTACAATATGACATATGGAATTTGAGTCATTCTGAGTGCAACATTGATTTCACTTTATGAAAAACAAAACATGTACCATAGAAAAAATGTGACAGCCTTTTAACCACTTCACTTAAAACCTATCAACATCAACCTCACCATCATCATCATACAGAAAGCTGCCCTCGCAGTCATCAGTGTCTGAATTGTGCCCACTAGGGAATTATTTCTCCATCATGTCATCATCTACCTCACTGGTAGGCCATTTCATGCTGCCAGTACCACCAGGATGGTCCATTTCTCCAACATCAGCACAACCATGACCATGCCAGGGACCAGGTATGAATACAGAGGTTGTAGTTCAAGCCGGTATGTGTCCCTCATTCATTTTTATCAATGTCAGCAAGCTGACATTTGAAGGAGATAGGTTTGTATGATTATCCCGAACTATTGCACTCACTGAACTGAATACCCTCTCGACACTTACACTGGAGGATGGGCATGTCAGGTATTCAGTGCCACTGAGGTCAGCTCTGGCCATTCACTGACCTTTCCACTCCAGTATAAATGAGGATCATCAGTTACTGACAGATGCCTGTTTTCAGCCAAATATGAGTCAATCATTCACTGTGCTGCATGTAGTCTGTTGGTTGACACATCATCCTGTTCTCCAGATTCATTTATGTCACAAATCCTGACTTGGGACAAAGCACCCCAAAGTGGGTTGATGACAACCGGTTATGATGACAGACCACCTGGAACTGCAGCCTTCTGCAGAATGTGCCTGATACTACTCCAAGCTGACTTTCAGCATGGTTATGCTGCTGAGGTTTGCCTACCTTGGCACATAACTTCTGTGCCCCGTGAACCAAGTGCAACAGTTGCCCACCGACATTTTTTACCTGTTGCTACCCTCCCTCCATTAGTGAGGCAATTCCATATTTGTATTGTGGGTCCAGCATTGTTACTATTGCAAAATCATCACTCCACTGAATGCTCAAGATGTGCTGATTGTGGTCAAATAATGTCAGCATGTGTTTTAGCAGCACACTGCTAACACAGTCTCCAAAACCATCAAGGCTATGCTGTAGATTCAGCAACGTCTGTCTCAACACCTGCAGTAGTGGAAATGATTGGCTAATGGAGGCAGACTCGATACTCACTGCCTGTGTGGTATGTTCAAAAGGCTTCAACATTGTTATTACAGAGTCCACGGGGAGCCACTGTTCAGTCTTGTCAGACATGGAGGCCCTGGAAGTGTCACGGCTAGTGTGCATGATGAGATATTCTGAGATGGCTTTGTATTGTTCTTACAACCTCCTTGCCATGTATAAAGTGGAGTTCCACCGGTTGACAACTTCCAGCTTGAGACAGTGCAGCGGGAGGCTGTTTTGGATCTGCAACTGCTGAAGCTGGTCACGGGCCTTTGCAGAGCATGAAAAGTGAGAACGGATATGGCATGCAGCTGTCAACATTTCCTTTATATCAGGGTGCTGCAGAAACTCCTGCACCACAAGATTTAAACAGTGGGTCATGCATGGAACCCAAACAAAGCCACCATTCATGATGCATTTAACCACATTTGAACCATTGTCACGTGCTATAAACCCAGCTCCCAGGGACAGGGGGTTCAGCTACTCATTAATTTCAGTCAGCAGCAAGTCCAGCATATTTTCACCAGTGTGTGAACAGGTCACACTGCGCATAGCAAGCTTTGCATGCTGTCGAATTGCTGAAAGATTGCTACCACGACAGTCTGCTTTACTACACTGATTATTCATACTACCACTAGCACAAACAACCCCAGCACCTGCGCCCAGTGTGCAGTTATACAGAAATATGAACTCTCTGCTGTTTTGCCACTTGTCCACATATTCATACTTAAATGGATGAATGGAGAGGAAGAATGTTAAAGCATATGTCTTACAGAGTCAGCCACAGTACAGTATAACTCGGGGACAGTATGAGTGGAAAAGTATGTCCTGGATGGAACTTTCCATTTCAGACAGGTACATGCTGCAAACTGACAGAATCCAGAATTCTCCATGAAGGAGAAGGGCAAAAGATCTATTGCCAGCATTTCAGCTACAGCAGCATTAAGTTCATGCGACACTGCATGATTGAGTGGGTACTTCAGGTTATAGGCAAAAATTCTTCAACGTGGGCTGACTTACATGTTTTGCATGGCTTGTGACAAATGGCTGTGCTCCGTGAATGGCCGGGGTGGAGTGTTGGCATGTGATGAAGAGGGCTGCACAGGTGATAAATCCAAAAATGAAGTTATTGTCCCCAATTTATGTACAGGGGTTGATGTACTACTTGCACTAGATGTACTGCATTGCCCACCACTACCACCACTGCTACTCTCACCACCACTTGACAAGATTTCAGAATCATTATCCTCCCCCTCATCATGCCTATAGTAATCCTGTGCTATTATTTCATCACTACTGCAGACATTCCTACTTGGTCTTACACTCATGAAAGGGGATAACATGCTCATTAAGGATGATGATGAGGGTGAACGTTCCACTATGGCATTAGCTGCCATCTGGTGCCAGATCCATAGTGCCATGTGCCTGTTCTTAAGATGTGTATGCTGGCCCCCCATGCCCAGATGACTCCCCTTTTTATCTTGACTCACTCGCACATGGCAAAGCTGGCAGATTGCAACTGACTCATCATTTGCATCTTGGACAAAAAAATCCCAAACAAGGGATTGTGATCCCCTTCTTTTAACATGTCCCTGATCCTGCTTATAGGCCTCTGTTTTTTTAACCCCTGAAATGGGAGGTGTGCTACATGATTTTTCAGGCTGGACACACACGGACTCCAGCTGACCACCACAACTACCTATAATTATTACTGGGTCATCATCATCATCATCAACTGGAACTGCTAAATCACAACTTTTTTGAGGAGGGGAACATTTTAAGAAATAAATTTTACTTGACTACTTACTACTTTACTTTACTTTACTTTACTTTACCTTACTTACAAAGTTTTTTGACTTTCTTTTTCTCCAGTTCCCAACCAGGGTTACTGACATCATCATCATATCATCAACATCATCCGCATCCACATTTTCTGCTTGGATGCTGTCATGTGGACTACATGTTGCAACCACAGGAAAATCATCATCATCATTATCATCATCATCATCACCGGATATTTTTGCACCACACTGTGAATCATTGGATGGCAAAAGCATGATCTCAACTTCAGTGGAAGAAATATGACATTGTGAGTTATTGTCACCGTGATCAGAATCATGTTCAACTACCATGGGGATGTTAATGGGGACTATGACATCAACTACACTGTCAGTCACAGCTTTAGACTCAACTATATTTTTTGAAATGGTTAACTGGTCAGAAGTGGAACTTGAGGCAGCAATAATCATGCCAGAAGAAACTGCACTAACACCACCAGCTGGGACAACATCATCTCCTCCAACTATGAGTGAAGCTACAGACTGCGCTGTAAAAAAACATTGATGGAGAAATCCCTTTACTCACATCAGCTATGCACTTCTGCATACTACCATGCTCACAAGCAATCTTGCCACTGGCAACAGTACCATGGCCAGAAACAGCTTTGCTTGCACATCTCTTTGAAGGCATTTTGGGGGAATCACCAAGAAACTTGTAAGCAAATTGAGATTTTGGAACTTTCAGTCTGGCCGGTGGATGTGAAGCCCAAAAACACAATAACTGTGGCTTGCAGATGGTGATTGGGCACTAAACAGATGCAAAGGCACAGACAGATTAGATTGTACTGTGCAATGTAGAAGAGATACAGACACAAAGTCACAAAAACACCTTAACCACGTCTGCTCACAAGTCACAATTCACTATGGAAAAGAATACCTTTTGCTGGTTGGGGGGAGAGGGGCAGTGCACTGCAGTAACAGTTCAAAACCAAGATACCACAATCCACAAAACAGTACAAAATCATGCATCTGCGGTGGATAGCAGGTTCACACAACTGCAATTACTCTGTGGCACAATAAAAGGTGTCTGTGATTTGATGGCACACGTCACACACACACTCACACACACCCTACAAGTAATGTGTGGCAAATTGAAAACTTCAGTAATATAACCCAATCTCAACAAACTGAAATTATGCACTGCTGCACCACAAAAATCAGAAAAAAAAGTTTAAGAATTACTGAAAATATTACTGTGTCTACATTAACAGTTAAACAACAAAAATATAACCAAAACAGTTAGAAAGACTTCCTTTCTCCCAGTTAATCTACCTCCACCACAGATACGCCACTCCCCAAAGCACACTTCAAATGTCTATCAGTACACAGAATAAATGTTCTAAATTAACATTTAAAATGCACACACAAACAATAAACACTCGACGATAGGTGCACAGGAGGGGGTTCCTACAATCAATTTACTATGTTTTGAGCAAAAAAAAAAAATGACTCAGAAAGGCTTTTTTAACAACTTTTATAGGGTTTGAATCGCAGAGCACTGACAGCAAACTGTCTCCAGCTACCACTACACACACACTACACAGAACTGAGGCTGTGCAGAACAGTCTAGAGCTCATGTGACCTGCAATCCTATGAATCACTGCAACATTTGCCTTGGAGCTCAATGTCAAGGTGAAGGGATGTGAAGTACATTGATTTCAATGTACTTCACATTAGAATTGGCACAGAAATGGTTGGGGGAAGGCGAAGTAAAGTGAAGTGCATTAAAATCAATGACATCATGTTCCTCATTATGAAGTGAAGTACTCCGCTTCGCATTGCAGAGTACTTTGTGGATTCACTACTACTCCGCAAATTGCTTTGCAGAGTGAAGTCTGGCCACTTCGCCCACCTCTACCAGGGAGTAGGAGATAAACTGGCAGGGTGGATCAAGATCTGGCTGGAGAGGCATCCTAGGGGGTAGTCCTAAACAGAATATGCTCCAAAATCAAGCAGGTTGATAGAGGTGTGCTCCAAGGCTGTGCCATGGGCTCTACACTGTCAACTCGTAGCTCACAGCAATAGGGAATTGGGCCTATTAACAGACTAGGAAAGAAACTGAAGACTTGGTAGAAACATACAATTTTCTATACAGGGTATAGAAGGTGGACACAACAGAGCTGTTCACAATGAAAGAGACCACAGTCACTGGCAGAACAACTATAAGTTGGCATGTGGAAGTTCAAGAAAATGTGAAGATGTATTTCTTCACAAAGAGTGTGGTGGAGGGTTGGAAATGCTTGCATAGCAGTGTGATAAATGCTAGCAGTTTGGTGGGGTTTAAGGCAGGGTGGAAAAGTTACAGAGGGGTGTTAGGCAGCTCAGGGCAACCCTTTTCATAATATCCAGTTAGTGTTTTATAGAGCAGTAGTAAGGATCAGGACACCCTGGATGGGCCCTTTGGCCTTTTTTTTCATCCTTGGTGTTCTGTTACTGTGCTTTCTAAAAGCCTTAATGTATTCCAAGGTGGGTTTTAGGGTATCAGTAATGACAACCTTCAAAATGTATTCATCTTTAGTTTGTCACAGTCTCAGTCTATCACGACAATAGTCTGTCTTCAGATTTTTTTCCATTTGTGCATTAACTTGCACTTCTTGGTACAGATCTTCAACTGCCAGATGCTTAAGTATTTTTCTAATCTTTTCACATCCTTTTGCATATTGGTAATCCCTTCTGAAGTATCCTTCCTTCTGCATGGTTTAGTATCATCCATGAAGAGGCACATCTTCCTCTTTACACTCTTTCCTGTATCACTGATGTGCATATTGAAGAGAGTGGGTCCCAGGACTGACCACTGAGGGGCTCTACTCAAGAATTGCCATTTAGGACCACCTGAATCTACCCATGAAGAGAGTTGCCTGTCTACATAGTCAGGTACTTCCACATCCCCACATTCCACAATTTCTTGATTAAACTCCTATGAGGCATAGAGCTGAAGGCCTTGATGAAATCCAGATAAAGGATATTGAATACTTGACCCCTGTTAGTTTATTTGTGATATCACAGTGGTCTATCAGATTATGTGTGACACAACCTACCGCTTATAAATATGTGTTGTCCTTTGTTCTGTAACCATTGCTTTTGTAAGAACTTACAACTTTGTCTTTGACTATGATCTCTTGAGTTTGCCATAATGGAGGTCAGACTGTTTGCATTTACGATGATTTTTTAGAAGCAGGTAGCAGTTTTGACAAAATGTACCCTAATATGTCAAAAATCATGATGAATACTAATTATTGCATTTTTTTTTCATTTAGGGAAATTACAGAACAAGATGTCCTGGCTGAACTTATCCTAGAGTTTAGAGGAAAGAGGTGTGAACAAGCTTGGTACATCCAGCAGACCAGACCAGAGTTTGATTCTCACAACCTCCACTTGCATACTGTGTGACTCTGAGCAAGTCACTTAACCACCCAGTGCTCCCAGGTCACCCCTGAAAACAAGAACTTGTGCCTAGAGGGCCTTACCCAGTTACCGAAGACTAAAATAAAAAAAAATAAAAGAACTTCAGAAACTAGATGTTAAAAAGGGGGCCGGTCATGACAAGTTAGATCTAGTTTTCCATAAAGTAGGTGCTCCTGTTTTGGCACATTATTTAACATACCTATTTAATATATCAATAAAGTTTACTGTAGTTCCTCATGAATGCAAAACAGCCTGTGTCACTCCAGTCTTTAAAGGTGGCAATGAAACAGACCCAGGCTGTCATCGTCCTATCTCAAGCCTGTCTTCTGTTGCAAAAATATTTGAAAGACTGGTCTACAAGCAGTTATCCAGCGTTCTAATAAAACTCAGGGTGTTATAAGACTCAGTCTGTATTTCATAAGGCTACCTTTGTTACTACAAGAGTTGTCAGTGATATATTTGCTGCATTTGACCAGGGCATGCAAGTTCCAGCAGTTTTTTTTGGATCTATCGAAGGCATATGATTCAGTGGATCTCAACATTTTATTAACTAAATTAAAAGCCTTAGGTTTGGGATTGAACTCATTGCTTTGGTTTTCTTCTTATCTGTCACCATGATTATAATGTGTTAAAGCTGGGGAGCATTGTTCTGATTATATTAACATTTATAAGGGGGTTCCCCAGGGATCAGTAATGGGGCCCCTTCTATTTCTCATTTACATTAACGAGTTGCATAATTGTAGCTTTGCTGAAAATAATGTTTTTCTTTATGCAGACAACACTATTTCATATATCCAAAATAAATATATTTTATTAGCATTGAATACTCTTCAGGGCGACTTTACCAAGATTCAGCATGAACCTATAAATGCAAGCTTATTATTGAATGTTGCAAAGACACAATGGGTTCTATTTTCCAGTAAAACTAAAGCTGATTATACTAATTTGACTATTAAGTCTCTAGATGGAACAGAAATCTGTAGATCATCTTTCTACAACTATCTGGGTATATATTTGGATGATTCATTAAAGTTTTGTCTGCCTGTGGAAAAAATATCCATAAAATTAAAGCTCCTGCTATAATTATTTTACAGAAATAAGAACAGTTTTGGTCTTTCCATATGTAAACAACTGGTTAATTATTTGTTCCTGTCACACATTGATTACAGAGGCTGTATATAGATGAAAGTAAGTGGCACAGTTCTCGGGGTGCTTGACCCATTGTATCATAGTGACCTTTGGTTCATCACTGAGCTCTCATGTAGGACACACCACTGCAGCTTATATGCAGCCGTGGGGTGGCAATCCTTGTCTGCCTGAAGACAGATCCACTGGCTGTTTTTTGCTTAGAGATTTATTTTAAAAATACTACCTACTTATGTGCTGGAACTTGTACGACTAAAATGCTCTAGTAACTATGCATTAAGGTCAACTGACCTGCCACAGTTTTTTCTGCCTACTGTAGGTGTAAAACTAATTATGGTAATAATACCTTAGCAAGTACTGTTACACGAGCCTGGGTTGCTATCCAAAAGGAACTTAAATTAACATCACTTGTATCCTATTCAAGTTTTAAAAACCATATTAGAGGTTTTTTAATACACAGATGTGACTGTTATGGTTGAACAATTTTATCATATTTTAATGATGATTATATGTGTACTTGTATGTATTATACTCTATATTATACATCTCGTTTCTTGTTTATGAATGCAATTGTAAATGAGAGTTCACTCTCTATTGTTTTCCAATAAATCTGACTTGATTTGAATGTCAAGAATTTTCCCTATCCCCCCCTCTTGTGCAGCAAAACTACAACTACACTCTCCAGTTTGCTGGCATGTCCCATTTTCAAGAAGCAGTTGAACTGATTTGTTAGTAGTTTGATCAGAGTCATCCCATTTTCCTTAAGGATCCTGGGATGAATACTATCAGGGCTGATGATTTATTTACATACAAATTTTTAAAACCCTTAGGGACCCTGTCTACTGTAATGTCCCTCATCTCCAACCTCTGCTCTTTTGAGCCCTTAAGCTGTACTGCATTGTCTTTCAACAGCCCCCTCATTTCTGTCTTGAATACTGAATTTAAGCACTTGTTCAAGTTGTTAGCTTTCTTTGCAGTTTCCTCTACACTTACCACGTCCTTCTTTAATCTTCCAGTACCCTCCCTATGGTTTATTGTTTCCCTTATACTTTTCTTTAACCCCTTCTATTGTCTTCAGTTCCGCAGTTGCTTGGGTTTCTCTGATCAGATTGTTCGCAGTATTTAGATTGTTCATACCTTCCTGTTTGCTATACTCTGTCTGATCTTTGTTATATATTAAAAAAAAAAATCTTCTGTCTCTCTCTGGCTGTCTGAGCCTGTCTCTTTCATCTCCTTAATGAACCAGTTCATTCTTTTGAGTTTCTTTCCCTACTTACTAGTGTACTGTACACAGTCATTTGGCACCCCAATACCTCCCTCTTAATGGTTACTCAAATGCCCTCCTTCCCTTCAATCTCCTTTAGCCCTTTCAATCTGTGCTGAAGAATTTACCCCATCCTACCAATACCCATCCACCAAATATCTGGAACCAACGTATTTGAGAAGGCTGTCTGTATCCTCAGAACTATGTCAAAGTGGAAAGTCTTGTGGTCACTTGTTCCCATGTTTTCTTCCACCATTAAGTTACCTCTAATGTCCTGGTTCATCAATACAAGTTTCAAGGTTCCCTCTCCTTTATAACTTCCCATGCCTACCTCTGGAGAAAAGCAGTTCTGATTACAAATACTGTATGATTATAAATACAGTAAACACACATTCTAGTATGGTTCTACCTAAATATTTAGGGGGTTCCTTCTATTTATTTTAGCATTCCTGGGGGGGGGGGCATGCATTTATAATCTTTTAGTGTGGGGACAAAATACCATGAAATTAAAATTGCGGTTTGAGAGGGTTTCCAACAAAAATGTTTGCTGATCTTTCAGTTCACAGGCATGGAATAAACTGAACACACAGTATAATCAGTTAAATATGTTTTGTCCCTTGATTAAGCAAACAGTTTTTTCAAGTGGCATATTTTCACATGTATCCTTTACGGGCAAATAAATGATATGTTAAGAGTGCCTGATTTCATACCCTTTAATGAATGTCTATTTGATTTTTATACCAGCTGCACTTGTTTGTTTTAGAGATAAGATGCTATAATGACTGGCAGCACATTTAACATATTTCAGTGATCTGAATTGTGAGACTGAAAAAACAAAAAAATTAGTCTTTAAAGGAAATGAGCACACTGTATTTTATTTGTTACAGATTTTTGGCTGGAATCTTGTATAACACAGTTCACAACAATGGGATTAAGAACAGATCTGAAAACAGCATGTGGTCACAGTTCTGTTTCTAACACACTGGAATATATAGGATGAACTCACAGATCAACAGTAATCTTGCGCTGGTTATGTCTGAACACTGTGCATTATGTCTGAGGGTGGAGGTAATCAAAATACCTTGTGGTGACAAGAAAGAAGTGCTCTTTCTAGGAGTTATAGTTGGTTGGTGAGGCCTAGCAATGAAGAAGAATTCCATTCTTCCTGTCATAACCTGACTTTTGGAGTGGTGGTTGTCTGTGAAGCAGAAACTTAAGAAAATGCAATCTTTAAAATATTTGAGCCACATTTCAATGAGATCAAAAAAACACAAAAATTAAACACAAGGGGATTCACAAAAAATATGTTCCCAGTGCATTGGAGATTCATCAGCACATCTAGGACTTGTGCCCAGTCATGATTCTGAAAGGGCAGTGATGCACCGGCGCATCCCAGATGCCCCAAACACCACCTATAGTGGTATTTGGTGCATCTGGGGGGGCATGCAGGGAGTGAGCCCATGCATATGGAGCACAGCCCTATTCACAACCCACCCTGAAGGCACATCTTTGGAAAAAGTCCTAAGATGTGCCTCCACAAGATAAGTCTACAAACAGTAGACTTAAACGGGTGTCTACCCACAGGCAAGCTGCTGTACTACAGACAGCAGCACAGCAGGCTTCCGACCAAGGCAGTCCAGAGGTCCCCCCTCAAATTCCCATAATGTAAATATGCCATCCACATTTCCCTGGTAGTCTAGTGGACCCCGATCCCTGCCTGTATCCCCATAATTTACACATCTGTCCACACTTCCTAGTAGTCTAGTGGAACCCCACCTCACTGCCTGTATCTCCATAATTTAAAATTCTGTCCACAGTCCCTGGTAGTCTAGTGGTGACCCCCAACCTTCCTCGACCTAATTGCATTGTCAGACAACAGTCCAAAGTATTCCTGGTGGTCCAGTGGATCCCTCCACTCACTCAGGCTCTCCCACCCCACCCACTCCTCTGAAACAGCATGTGCAAAAGATGGCAGGTAGCAGAACCCACCTGCAAACCACCATGGCTGCCCGCTGACTGTGCAGTCAGTGAATGACAATGTACAGTACTCCTGTAAGCCCATTGGTAGACCCTGTTGACCAATGGGCTTGCAGTGTGTACTGTACTGTACGCTTACATTCACAACTTTGTAAATGACCTGCAAATGATATATATATCAAAATGTTTTCTTAGGCTCTTGTATGTTTCCATGCTACTGGGTGTTATTGGTGGAGGGTACTAGAAATTCAGATCACTTTAAGAACAGGTCTGTTAAATCCCTGTCCTTGGTACTCAATAAACAGACTCTGAAGAAGGCATGATTTCATGCTGAAACATTACATACTCCTTGTGTGCACTCATAGGAACTCAGGCACTAAAATCATTGTTGTATGCTGGTTTTTGTTTTGCCTTGAAAGAACTAAAAAGAGTTTGTTCTTAAAAAATTTAGTTGACTGTAGCTGGAACAGGGTTTGCAGCGGTAACAAATATCACATGGAGAAAGCTGGTGATTGAGGTTGGTACGCGTGGGTGTTCATTTGGTTTGAATGACAGAGAACAGCTGTGGAGAAATAGCTTGGATTGTACAGCACAAAGCCCTTTAGGAAAACCAAACTGCAATTGCACAGAACAGAGCACTTTTGAGATGCCTGGTGAGGTGTTTGTTTTGTAGAGTGGCAAAGCACTTTAGGAAAGCACTTTGATAACTTTTCAACACAGAGCTAATGAAAGGGAACAAGATCTTTTTTAGATTCATAAGTAAAATGGAGACAAGGGTGGGACTGTGATGTTAAGAAGGGCAGAGGAAGACTGTGCAGAGGAGGATCAGAAAAAGCAGATATTCTGAACAGATACTTCTGCTCAGTCTTCACACTGGTGGGAGAGGGAGACAGACCACATAGAAACATTTGTGGGAGAGGGGCAGACACATGTCCATTCACAGAGGAAAGAGTCCTGAGATGACATGCAAATCTGAAAGTGGATAAAACTATGGGGCCAGATGGGGTACATCAAAGGGTGCCAAGGGAGCTCAGGGAGGTACTGGTTGCACCTATGAGAGCCCAATTCAAAAATTCACTGGAAACAGGAGTGGTTCTACAGGACTGGAGGAGGGCAGATGCAGTCCCACTTCCCAAAAATGGCAGCTAGGAAGAAGCTGGCAGCTATAGGTTTGTCAGTCGAGCATCAGTGGTGGAGAAGATAATGGAGACACTTTTAAAAGAAAGGCTGGTGGAGTATCTGGAATACAGCAGGCTACAAGAACCTAGGCAGCATAGATTCATTGGGGGGGGAGTCATATCTAGAGATGCAGTGAAGTTTTCCTTCACTGGTGAATTTTGGGTGAAGAGGCCAAATTTGCCTCTGTGGGTCACTTCGCGTAGCTGATCCGCTTAATGAAAAATTTGCCATTTGTAGATTTACCTTGCTTTTGGGATTTTTTTAACTGCAAATTGCACTTAAAAAACCCAAAGCAAGGAGAAGTTTGAAGTGGTGAATCTCATTGCCCCCCACTTGCCAGCCCCCCACACACACCGTTCACCAGCCCATGTGTAAAATTACTTTTTAAACGAAATATCTGGTGTCTAGTGGTCCCTCCCCACCTGCCATCACCGATAGCCATCCCCAGTGTCACATTACTTATTTTGTTAAATAAATCCTTGGTTTCTTGTGGACCCCCCCATCCCACTCGTTGATTGTTGGCCACAATAAAATTAATTAATTATTTAAATCCCTGGTGTATAGCACCTCCCCCAACCCACTGCCGATGACTGTCAGGCCCTAGTGTCACATCATTTGTTTTGTTAAATAAGTCTCTGATGTCTAGTGGATCCCCTACCCCAGCCGCCAATCTGTCAGCCCCAGTAATATTAAATTGTTTAAATCCCTGGTGTCTAGTGGTTCCCCCACCAACCCACCATCACAAATCACCAGCACCAGAGTCACTTTACAAATTTTTTTTAAATAAATCCCTGTTGTCTAGTGGACCTGCCACCACATCAGGTAGTGCCCCACCACCCTGTTCTCCCCCACCCCAACCCCCAGCATATGACCAGCACAGTCCTCCACTCTCCACCACAGCTGGCCGCCCGACTAAGCTGAAATGAATGAGTGCATATTTGTACTTTTTTTTTTTTAAATAAATCCCTGGTATTTAGTGGAACCCCACCCCACCTGCCGATCATCAGCCCCAGTAAAATTAATTGTTTAAATCCATGGTGTCTAGTGGCCCCCCCCAACCTAAAATTGATGATCACCAGCACCAGTGTCACATTACTTAGTTTTTTTTTTAATAAATCCCTGGTGTCTAGTTTTGTACAAGTATGCAATCATTCTTTCCAGCTCAGTTGGGTGGCCAGCCATGGTGGAGAGCGGAAGGCTGTGCTAGTCACCTGCTCATGGTTGGGGTGCAGAGGAGCGGGGTGGTGGGGCACTATCTGATTGGGTGGAGGGGTCCACTAGACACTGGGGATTTATTTTAAAAAAATAAGTAGTGTGGCACTGGTGCTGGTGATTGGTGACTGCGGGTTGGAAGGGGACAACTAGACACCAAGGATTTAAACAATTAATTTTACTGGGGCTGATGATCGGCAGGTGGGGTGGGGGGGTCCACTAGACACCAGGGATTTATTTTAAAAAAAAATAAGTAATGTGACACTGGGGCCAGTAATCAGTGATGGTGGGTTGTGGGGGAACACTAGACTCAGGGATTTAAATAATTAATTTTATTGGGGCCAACAGATTGGTGGGTGTGGTGGTGGGGTGTCCACTAGACACTAGGGATTTATTTAACAAAATAAATATTGTGACCCTGGTGCTGGCAATAAGTGACGGTGGGTTGTGATGGCCACTACACACCAGGGATTTAAACAATTCATTAATTTTACTGGGGATGACAATCGGGGATTGAGGTGGGGGGTCCACTAGACACCATAGATTTATTGGGGCCTGGGATCGGTGGGGGGGGCTCCCATTAGATACCAGGGAGGTCAAAGTTTTGGCCACAAAATGTGGAACTTCACAGGTGAAGTTCCAAACTGTGCACTGGATCCTCACTCAGCGAATTGTGCGAATTGCCCAAATTCTGCTTCATGAATTGTGTGCCACTCATGAATTATTTTGCAGAGTTCATTTTGCCCTCTTCACCCAGCATTAGTCATGTTAGAAGAGCTTGATCAATTTCTTTGAATGGGTGACCAGAGAAACAGATTAGGGTGGGGTGGTGGACATGGCCTACTTAGTCTTTAGCAAAGCCTTCAACAGAGTATTGCATATGAGGTTTATAATTAAACTGGGCAGTTAGGGGCGGGATCCAAGGTGGTAAACTTGGTACAGAACCAGTTGATGGATAGGTGACAGAGGGTGGTGGTAAATGGCCCTCACTGTAATGTGGGTAGACTGGACAGAGCAGTACCTTAGGGCTTAATACTGGGACCAGTCCTCTTCAATGTCTTTATAAGTGGCATCGTAGAAGAGCTGATAGGGATGGTATGTCAATCTGCAATAAGGTAGATACTCCAGAGGGGGTGGAGAAAATGAGTAGACAGCTGAAAAAACTTGAGGTGTGGCCGAGTATATGGCAGCTCAGTTTCGATGCAAAAAAGTGCAAACTCATGCACCTTAGGCTCAGAAACCCAGAAATGGTGTATAAAATGAGGGGACTGGTATTGATGTTCAATAAACAGGAAAGGGACCTTGGGGTTATCATATCTGATGATCTCAAGGGGGTGAGGCAGTGTTACAAGGCAG
This sequence comes from Neoceratodus forsteri, assembly GCA_016271365.2. Classification (NCBI taxonomy): domain Eukaryota; kingdom Metazoa; phylum Chordata; order Ceratodontiformes; family Ceratodontidae; genus Neoceratodus; species Neoceratodus forsteri. The sequence continues at coordinate 1,299,580,730 of CM028130.1, read as the reverse complement.
TAGACATGGCCATCTGGATGCTGGGGTGCATAGAGAAGGGAATGCCAGCAGAAGGAGACAGAAAATGTAACCACTGTATCAATTGTTTGTGAGAATCAGCTGGCGTACTGTGTCCAGTTTTGGACACCACATTCTCAGTTAGGACATAGGCAGGGTACAGGCTGTCTAGAGGAATGCAACTAAAATGATAAGCCCTATTAGAAGAAACAGAGGAATCTCAGTATGTGCACCTTGGAAGACAGGAGGAATAGGGGACATGATATAGACCTATAAGTACATCAAGGGGTGAATAAAACTGAGGAGGGGAGTATTTTTCATAAGAGAAGGTACACAAGAACAAGATAGTATGCCACAAAGCTGGAAGGGGTGGGGGATTTAGGATGGATGTGAGGAAGGTCTTCATCACTGAAAGTGTGATGGAAGCCTAGAACAGTCTTCCAGCTGAGGTGGTGGGGGTGAAAGCAATGGTGGGTTTCAGGCATGCATGGGATAGGCAGAAAGGAATCTTGGTAGGAAAGCATGGAGAGAGTGGAGTAGCCTGAGATCAGATAGGGTCTGAGGTGAAAGTATAGGCAGGGACAACATGTGCAGACTGGGTGGGCCAAGTGTTCCTTATCTGCTGACAAATTCTATGTTTCTATGCTGACGGTTTAGTCATTTAACTGTATCACCATTAGTAATGACAGCTCATATGCTGCTATAAATTTTCACAATTATACATGGATGTTTGTCTTGTTTTAGGGAACTAATTAGTTTTAGAATAGCATTTCAAGCAAACTTAGAAGTTAACAGTCCATCATTATTTTGTATCAATTTTATAAGCATATGCAAACACAAACTGCTATTCTACAAACTTTTCATTTGAAATGCTTGGAAAGATTAAACACCAGAAAAAGTGGTCCAGCTTTTCTTATTAGTGGCATTCTGCAATTCTACTTAGTTGAAATAGCCTAAAAGTGCTGCAGTCAGCAGCAGTTTTAATTGTAAGTTATAATTAGGGTTATACATTAAACCAGGACACTTAAGCATGTCTGACCCAAAGAAGTTTTAATGATAAATAAAACTCAAGCTTGTGGCTAGTATACTTGGCAATGATTCTCATGGCACTGTGCAGCATATTAAAAAAAAGCATGAGAGACAAAAACCCTCCACTGTCAATGGTGATGTCATGTGTATCAGCTATTTTTGACAGTCTCATCTGCAAATATGTACTATAATTGAATCTTGACTTTTGTACTTTTATTGAACATCTAATACTCATTGTTAGTGAGTGTTAACCCTTTGAATACTTAAGGTCTTCAGAGTCTTTTTTTTTAAATAAACCTCTTTACATTTTTAAACAACTGCCCGTATTTTTAATACACAATATAAGACAAAATAACCATCATTTATGTAGCTATTTTTTAGAGTCTTTTACTGGAATTTTTCCAATTAACTTCCAAACAGCTTTGCCATCATCCAAATGTTTGATTAGAATAAAATATAGATTAAAGAGGCATGTTTCATTCACAAAGTGCTTTACAAGGAAAGAATTAAATAGTGGAAGAGTAATGACTGTATGCAGTCAAACAAGGGAGCATTTTCTTGAACAGCAACATTCCCTATTCAGTGGTTTCCAGTGTTAGGTTCTTCTTGCACAGCAATGCCATTATGGATATTTAATGAACAACCAGCAAAAGTAAATAGAGCCCTCATTTTCTAATTGCCTAATGCTTCCAAACATAATGACTAATCATCACTGAGGACACTGTGACATCAGTGTTACAAGATCACAAAACATTTGAGAATATGACACTGGGCACCACTGTAAATGTGGACAACTGTAAAAAACTGTGTTGTTAAAAACTTGAATGTTGACTAAGGCATGTGAGTAATCATTGAAGTGCAAAACATAGAATTAGGCAGCAGAGTAGGGCTGATGGCCCACCCCACTCTGTCCATTTTTCCCAAGCCTATATCATCACAACAGACAATACTTGGTCTCCAGGCCCACCCCACCCCACCCTCCCGCTAAGATTCTCTTGTGCCTGTCCCATGCATGCTTGAAGCCCACCACCGTTTTCACCTCCACCACATCTGCAGGAAGATTGTTCCAGGCATTCACCACTCTTTCAGTGAAGAAGTACTTCCTCTATTACTTCTTACAAACTGTGACATGTATCATTAATGTGCACCTGGACCGTAGGAAGAATAAACAGATGGGGCCATATCTTTTAAACTTCAATTGAATGATGCCCACTCCAACAGGCCAGCACCCCTTTTCATTGCACTGTAGTGTCAAATATGTGTATAAGTCCAAATTGCAGATGGTGTATGATTAGAACCTACAACCATTGTGGTCCAGAGGACATAGTGCTCCCAACTGTGTCATACTGATTTGCTTCTTTGTAGCAACATATGCTGTTAAAGATATTTAAGCAGGTACCAATGTCTATTCTGTTTGGTCAGAAAGTGAAGTATCTGGCACTCAAATATTTCCACAACCTTCGGTGAGGTGAAAGAACCATACACCATAGGTCTACTTTCAGGCACAATCTTAACACATAACTACAAAGTAACAAAACAGGCAAACAAATGACATATACAAAGTGTATAGCAGAAACAATAAGCAGAAATAATCTAAAATAACTTCAAAGAGAGTTAACAAGAAAATGCTGTGTAAGGCTAATTAAAAACTAGCGCAGGAAGGTGCAGTTTTAATATCGAAAGGAAGACAATTCAAAAAATGCCTGATACCACCTAAGCAACAAAACTTTCCTCACCAGTCCTATACACTGAGCTCCAAGCTGACCAATCCATAAGATGTTTAAGTACTATGTTCACTGAAATAAAAACTATCTAAATAAACAAAAATGCGTAAAATTCTGCTGACTCATGCTTTGATATTTCCCTTAAAGTTTCAAAAAAGCTATTTAACCAAGTAAAATTCTTTCAATTCAAAATAATGGAACATTTCCATAGAACAACAGCATGGCACCTTAGGAGACTGATTAATGTTCTATCAGGTAGAAAATAAAAACAAGTCATTAGAGAAGAAACATATTTTTTTATGTTCATTTATTCTCAGAATTGAATTGAATTGCAACAAACTGCAATACATGCATGAAATGTGGGAAACTATGCCATAATCATCACACAAAACACTGATACTGATGCAATTAAAACAAAAGTGCTGTAGCTTTATCTGTCTGGTTTGAGTACTTTGTTTCTGCAGGTTTTGGCAATCAAGCATAAAACTGCAGTGTAATTCAAAAATATTAGACAACATTATGACCCATCAAATGTAAAGAAAAACACCAACTAGCTTCCCCTTAGTACTCCAATGAAGACTTTTTTATATGGTACTAAAACAATGAAACAATTACAGTCATGTTACAATATGCCCAGATGTAAAACAAATGCCATCAAATTGCACTGTAACTTTTCTCAGAAGAGGTAGCCCTGCTTGTGTGTCCTGTTTTCATGATAAGGTTAGATTACTGTAATGCACTTTATAAAAGCACTCTGGGAGATCTCAATCTGGCATCAGTCTTCGTGGACCTCACTAGGGCTTCAACCTTGTTGATGATGAGTTGCTTTTGCACACACTGTTCAAACTAAAATTTTGAGACTGTGGTGTTTTCTTGTTCAGAGGTTATCTGGTTGACAGAATATATTGTACAGTTATTGATGGTTTAAGTTCTGGCAATAATTTGATTAAACATGGTATACCCAGGGGTCAGTCATGAGTCCCTTATTTTCCTTTTTTCTTAATAGAATTCCATTAGTTTTACATCATCTCAGTTAATTTGCTATGCAAACAACACAGTCATTTTTAATTCTGGCAAGAACATTTCAATTAAAAAAATCTGGCTTCAACAAACTGCATCACTGGTTTCAGTCCCATAAACTTGTCACAAATTCCAAAAATACCAAATCTGTGGTCTTTTCAGGTTCCTTTAAGTCTACTATTTCTGAATTTCATATTTTTGATTTAATAGGGACTTTAATTGTGAAAGTTAACAATGTTTATTACATTGATGTTAACTTAGTCACTTTTTATTTGATTATGTTATTCATAAAAAATTAAATTCACTTGACTGTATTAAAGGGACACTTTCAACCTCCTTAGGCCTCAAAGTGTCTCTAGTTTAAGAACATTTTTTTGTTGGTTCACATTCTATAGAGACTGTCTGGATACAGCTTTTAGGTTGATTCAGATCCATTTTTTCTTCAAAAAAGTGAAAAACTGCTCACCATATTGGTGTTACCACACCAAAACATGCTTGTTTACATTTCTTGATCAGCTCCCATTGCATCTCTTCTGGACTCTGGAACACCCCCAACACAATCTAGCCACTCATTATGCACTGGGAGTAGAGGAGACTATTGCGTCATGAGTGGCTGCACTATTTGAGGGTGTTTCCAGTGTTCAGGAAGTATGTACTAAAAGTAGATCAATGCTTGGAAGCAAAACAAGTTGGGCATAGCAATACACTACCATGCATTTTGGTTCTAATAAGCAACGAGGCACATAAAACACCAGCAACATCAATGAAGTTTAGAGAAGGTAAGCAATCAAAAAATGTAGATTTTTACCTAAAAATAATATGATGCAAAAACAGTTGATAGTGTCTGATTAATCACTTCTTTATTCCTGAATCATGAAAATTACTTTCTACAAGTTTTTTTTGTTATCTAAACTTGATTATGGTAGTTTATTTTCCTTTTTGAAAATGACAAACTTTTCAGTAGGCTAAACTCATTATTTAATAGCATTTCTAGATTCATTATTGGCATGTGTAAATCAGCTCATTATTAAACTCTTTACAGGAAAATGTGTTGTCTATCTCTTAGGGACAGATTTAATATCAGTGCTTCAATTTTTTGCACACAAGCTGTCTTGTATGATGTCTCAGTCAGTAACTGAAATCTTTTGAAGAGCTTGCAATAACTTCCACAAATATTCAACTCTTTTTTGACTATTAAATTTGGAGAAAGGACTTTCAAATTTAGACAGTTATTGTTCATAATAAGCTACCGGGTACATTAATTTAATTTAAAAAACTGTCTGTATTTAAATCTGATTTCTTTTAACTGTTTACTGAACATTCTGAATGTTCATGTCTTGTATAATGTCATTGTCTTTTGTAATAGTGTAACAATGTATGTTAGAAATACAAAATCACACATACCCCCATAATGAAAAGCATCATGGGATGTATATGCAAATCACCATTACATTTTTGGCTGGTTAAGCTTTAAGAAAGAATGCATGGTGCCAAAGGGCCTCTCACACAATCTTCAAAGGGTGCAAACAGAAGACACAGACATGTATTTCATCCTACCCAGGACTCATCAGTGTGCCTCGTTTGTATCACTCCCCTGTGGAAATGAACCACAGTCCTAAGTTGGTCTTATGGGTTTGGCTCATGGTGAGCCCCACCCCCCAAAAAAAAGAACAAGCTAAAATATTAAGATTTTTGATATTTTTTTGGGGGGGGGGCCTCACCATGACCCAAACTCATAAGACAAACTTAGGACTCTGGTTCATTTCCCCCTTGGGTGTGATACAGATAAGACACACTCATCAGTCCTTGGTAAGGTGAAACACGTGTCTTTGTCTTCTGTTTGCACCCTTTGCAGATTGTGTTAGAGGCCCTTCAGCACCACATATTCTTGCTTAAAGCTGAACCAGCTGAAAATGTCATGGTGACTTGCATATATATCCCATGATGCTTTGCATTAAGGGTGTCTGTGTGATTTTGTATTTCTTTGAAACTTGGCTTTACTGCCAATGCCCTTTGGGTGACCCCTGCCTTAGTGCTTCCACACTGAGGTTCTTTGTCTCTTGACTATTTATATTGTGTGTTTACTGGTAGCTGTGGAAAAGGGCAGTTACAGCCCATCTGCTAACCAGTTAAAATATAAAAAGTGAAATGAAATGAAGATCTGAATTTCTGGTTGCAACAAATGTTGATAGCTGACATGCATTTCTTGGTATATGCATGTCTCTTGAACCAGTTTGCACCATTATTGAGTGATCTGCTCTAGCAGCCTTTCAAGAGACAAATGTACATGAAGGTGCTACTCTTTACATATAAATCTTGTGATGTCTCATATCCTCTTTGATCTTCTGGAGAACATCTCCTGGAGAAGCTCTTGTTTTAATTAAGAACAATTGAGAATAAGGCTTTCTCAGCCTTGTCTGTGGAACTTCCTTCCTATTTGCCTTTATGAGGCAAATTGTAGACAGTAACCACATTTTTAGTTTTTCTTATTTTTATTTTATTTTTAATTAACTGTCATTTGCAAAACCTGTTTTTGTTTTTTGGATAAGTGAACAGTTGTTTTGTAAAATTAGTTTTGTTGGATGGGGACTCTGGTTGAGCTGCTCATATCGGTGACTTAGTAAAATGAGGACTGTGACTGCATGATGAATTTCCCTATTTTCTGTCCCTTATCATGACAGTTGGGGTGACTATGGCTGCACCCTCCTTCAGCTGAGGGCAAATTAGTGGTTACCTTTACATCCAATACCAATGCTAGTCCACAGCAGGACAGAAGATTGGTTATGAATGTCAAGCTACTTTGTCCTGCTCTCCCTTCCTGCCTCTAACCCTAATATGAGATTCTGAGGCTTCCATGTGAACCCAAATATCTTAGGTATTGTCACTATTGAAATATATGCAAATATATACAGTACCCATCTGTTGGTTTACAGAAAATGTCACGTAAGTTATTGGTTTGAGTTTGATCCTGGTTGGTATGGTCAAAGACTATTATCACCTAATAGCTGCTTGGCAACCTGTATGCAATAAATATTGATGGTCTCAGTTAATTTCTTGTTTATTCATTTAGTTTTGTTTACCTGGTAAGTGCATTAGACATACAATGATTTTATACATGACCAGGGTCTGCAATCCACATTTCAAAAAACATTATTACAACTGGCACACTAGCTGCTGGTCTTAAATTTAATGTCAAGAATTGAATGGGCATGTTGTTTGAACTACTGCTTCACCCACAGATGATGAATGGTTAAGGTAAATTGTTGGGTTTGTGAAAAGGCACATTCTATGGTTGCCTGTACTGTAGCAGGTACATAAAAAAGACAAAACAGGACTGACTTCTTTCTTCAGTGCTAGCAAGTATTTGTTCACTTGGGAACATAAGCAGGAGGCTGGTAAGGACAGAGGTCTGGGGTTATATTCTGTTTTAACTGAAATATTTGAATAGTTTTGCACATGAAATTAGTTCTATGTAGTAAAAATTACTACTTTGAGTTGGAATTGTTACTTGGGCTGTGATATTGTAACTTTTGAGGCTTGGGAACACTTGTTTGGCAGTGATAATTAGAGTGAAATTTAAATGTGAGGTTTGCCTGGTGTTAAGGGGAGGGGAAATTAACAGGAATCACCTTGTCTTTTATTGTTCACTTGGGAACATAAGCAGAAGGCTGGTAAGGACAGAGGTCTGGGGTTATATTCTGTTTTAACTGAAATATTTGAATAGTTTTGTACGTGAAATTAGTTCTGTGTGTTAAAAATTACTACTTTGAGTTAGAATTGTTACTTGGGCTGTGATATTGTAACTTTTGAAGCTTGGGAACACTTGTTTGGCAGATTAGAGTGAAATTTAAATGTGATGTTCTTAAATACTGAAAAGCCACTGGGGGTTGGGATTGAAGGGCTGTGTATTTCTGTTTGGGACTGAAATTCGAAGCAACAGGAACTGGTGGGCCTGTGACATCATACGGTACCTGATGTCTGCATAAACACACTGTTAGTGGGACTGGACACACACTGGACTGTATGTGTTTGTGAGACTTGGGAACTTTATTGGTGGGGTTGAAATTGGGTTTGTAAATAACTGCAGTCAGTATAGAGAGAAACTGTATTCCTGGGGGAAGGGACTGAGAAAAGGGGGTGTGCCATTATAAACCGAGGGGGACAAATAGGGTGGCCATATTCCACCATGGCAGGCATCTTTGGAAGGGTTGTAGGCTGCACAGGCTGTGGGATGGCAATAATTCTCAATTGGGCCTGGAGAGAGGGAGGCTGTCCACTCTGTAGACAGCTATCTTGTATCAGGAGTGAGGTATATTGGTTAAGGAGTAAGCTGGGGGAGCTGGGGAGGTGTCCAAGGATAAGTGGTGTGGATATGGGCAGCAGAAGGGTGGGGCTGAGGGAAGGCTGGGGCAACTCTCTGAAATTACAGGATGTTATGTTACAGCAAGCGGGGGGGGGATATTAGGGACAGAGGACCCTTAGATAGGGATGTTGACTCTAAGGGGAAAGCGTACGGGGTGAACATTCCGAATACAAAGAGAGTGGAGGGGGAAGAGTCAGGAGGGGCTGTTGTGGGGAAGCCTAGTAGAGCAGACATTGAGAAGAGAGGGGCTGTTGTGGGGAAGCCTAAAACAGCAGACTGTGGGAAGGGAGTTCCTAAGGAGAACAGAGCAAGAGGGGAAGAAGAGGATAGTTTGAGGTGCAGTCAGGGGAAACTCGGGTTACTTGATGGAGGCTGACATAGAGTGTCACAATAAATTTGAGCTACTAAGCAACCTAGAGGGGGAGGAAGGGGTTGGTGGAAATGAGGAAACTGATACAGAGGCTGGGGGGGAGGGAGTCGGATACCCATAGGGCATCACAGACCAGCAATGGAAAGGATAGAAATAGTCCCAGAGGAAGAAGGGGAAACATAAATGTTAAACAGATGGGGGAGATGCAACATATTGCAGACATGAGGGAGGAGAGCATAATTGGAGAGAAATGGGGAGACAAGGAGGTGGGAGAGGAGCCCCCTTCAGCAGGGGGGTCAGTACCAAGGATGGGGCCCTAGCTAAAGGGGATCCACAGAGAGCCTCTGGAGGCAGGGGTACTATTACAAGGGGGGACGATGGCGGTGTGAGGGAAGGGGAAACCATCAGGGCCAGGATAAATGGTTCAGATAAGAGAGAGTTAAAGGGGACACCTATTCAGAGGGGGTCTGAGTTAAGTGGGCAAAATAACGAGAGAGGCAGAGAGGGGAGGGTGACAAGGGGGTCTCTAATAAGGCAGGAAGACTCCCATGGAATTGAGATCATGAATAAAGGGGGGGATGGGGGTCTGAGAGGGCATAGTGGAGGTAACCATAAGAATGATGGCGGTGTTAAGGTTCTGTTATTGGGAGACTTGATGATTAGGGGTATCCAGTGGGAGGGACAGGGGGGTGGAAGCCATAGCCAGGTGAAGGTAGTGAGTATCTCTGAGCTGACAGTGCACAGAGCAAAGTTCATGGTGTATGAACTGATTAGGGATTGTGGAGGGAAACTGGATTTCCTGGTGCATTTGGGAACTAACGATCTAGAGGGAAATAGCATTTTGGAAATCCAAGCGAGGTTCCAAGAACTTGCCAGAGTCTGTCGGGATAATGGATGCAACATTTCCTTTTCGGAGATATTGCCAGTACCAAAGGCCTCAGTGGAGAAAAAAATGAAGATCACAGAGGTTAATGACTGGCTCAGGAAGTGGGGTGAAGAGAGTGGGTTGGGGGTATTAGGGAACTGGAAAGGAGTTTGGGAGGATAAGGGACTGTATGCCAAGGACAGGCTTCATCTTGCCCCATTAGGGAAGGAAGTTCTTAAACAGGGGATGGCTGACTACATTCAAGAAAGGTGGGGTTTAAACTTGTGAGGGAGGAAGGGATAAGGAGGGCTGACAGAAGCCCTCTCCTCCAGATGAGGCGAGTAGCCTTCAAACTCAAGGGGAGGGAAGCAGACTGGGGTGGAGGTTTCAGGAGGAGCAGAGGAGGATGGAAGTATAAGGAACCTGGGTTGGGTTCAACAAAGGGGATCAGGGATAAGGGTGGGGTTGTGTTAGTAAATGCCAGGAGATTGGGAAACAAGTTGCCAGAGTTCCAGGCCATGCTGTTGGGGGGTGGACATGGCGATGGTCACAGAGATGTAGGCCAACAAAAACCATGACTGGGACCTAAACGTGTGGGGGTACACTATGCTTAGGAAGGATAGAAAGGAGGGCAGAGGGGTGGAGTGGCTATGTTCATTAGAGATGACATAGAAATTGCTAGGGTAGAAGAGGTAGAGGGAAACGTGGAGGCCTTATGGGTCACCTTACGATCCCCAGCAGGAGATAAGGTCAAGCTGGGTGTAGTATATAGGCCCCGGGATGAGTGATGTTCTAGAGGATGGTTTGCTGGACAACATCATTGCCCAGTGTGGACCAAAAGGAAGGAGTGGTGTTGATGGGGGACCTTAATATGCCAGGTACAAACTGGGGAACCATGTCCTCTAAGGTAGCCAAGGAGCAGAGGCTGCTGGATGGCTTCCAGGATGTGTTCTTAACACAGCATGTGATAGAGCCCACAAGGGAGGGGCATGTCCTGGACGTGGTTCTGGCAGATGGGGATCTGGTAAGGGACCTGGTTGTAGAGGACCCCCTGACTGGGAGTGACCACAATACTGTCTGGTTTCAAATAAGCATGGGGGGGTGAGATCTAGGACACTGGCAGTGGACTTCAGGGCAGACTTTTGGGCATGGGAAATATTCTCAAGGATCACTTGAAGGGATTACATTAATGACAAGTGTGGAAAGGAGATGGGAGGTCATAAATGGGGACTTCATGAGGCAGTCAGGATCTGCGCTAAGTTGAAGCGTAGGGAGCAAGGTCACATAAACCATGCTGGTGGTCCAGTGAGGTACAGGTAGTGGTCAGAGAAAAGAAGGTGGCCTACAAAAATATAAAACAGCAAGAGGATAGTGATAAGGAAATGTACCATCTTGCATCTAGAAAATCACCGGATGGTGAGGGAGCAAAGTTCAATAAAGAGCAGCAGCTGGCACAGGAGATACATGGAGGGGAAAAGGGGTTCTTCTGGTACATTGGGGAGCGGAGAAAAACTAAGGGCCATTTCAGCAGATTAAGATCAGAAGGAGGGTGGGTGGAAGAGGCGAGAGACCAGGCAGAGGTATTTAACAAGTACTTTGCCTCTGTGTTCACTAGGGAGGGGGATGGGATATCTACAAAGCAAGGCATGATGGGGATAGAAGCGGCAGTGAGTGGGATCAGGAGAGCAACAGAAATGGAGCAAGAGGGAGGGAGAGGTACCCCAGGGGTGTCACATCTGGATAAGGATAAAAAGGCCAGTAAGGTGGAGGGGACGGATGATGCTATCTCTGCCAAAAGGGTGTGGTTAGCCCTCAAGGCCCTAAAGAAGACAAATCTCCTGGGCCGGATGGCATTCATCACAAGACTACTATGGGGTGTGGTGGACATACTGGCTGCACCCCTGGATGAGCTCTTCAACAGGTCACTTGAGACAGGAGGGAACCTAGATTGGCAAGAGGCACATGTGGTGCCAATCCACAAAGGGGGTTGAGGGAAGTACCAGGTAACTATAGACCCATCAGTTTGACCTCGGTGGTGGGAAAATTAATGGAGAGTATACTAAAGGAACGATTGGGGTGTACTTGGAGGAGGTGGGAGGTCTGGATAGTCGGCAACATGGGTTTGTGCCAGGTAGATCATGACAAACCAATCTTGTGGAGTTCTACGAATGGGTAACATCAGAACTGGACAGGGGAAAGCCTGTGGATGTATTATTCTTGGACTTCAGCAAGGCATTTGACTCTGTCCCCCACAATGATCTGGTGGAGAAACTGATGGGGTTAGGAGTAGGCCCTTTGATGTTCAGATGGATTCAAAACTGGCTAGCTGGATGCACCCAGACAGTAGTGATCTGTGGGGAGCTCTCGAACCCTAGAGAGGTTGGTAGTGGAATACCGCAGGGCTCAGTCCTGGGTCCGATCCTGTTTAATGCATACATATCGGACATCAGGGAGGGTATAGGGTGTGAAATGAGTCTCTTCGCTGATGACTCCAAGATGGGAGCAGTAGTTGAGGGAGAAGAGGGGAGGTTGGCCCTGCAAGGGGACCTGGACACCCTGGAAAGCTGGGCTCACACATGGAAATTAAATTTCAATATCACCAAGTGCAAGGTGTTGCATCTTTGGGAACCCTAAACACAGGTACACCCTGGGAGGGGGCTGGAGACCTCAATAGGGAAAAAGACCTAGGGTCATGGTGGATGCATGTATGAATAACTCTGAGCAGTGCAGGAGAGTGGCTAGCAAGGCAAACAGGATGTTGGGATGCATCATAAGGGGGATCACCTCTAGGAGCAAGGAAGTGATTCTGCTGCTGTACAATGGACTGGTTAGACCACACCTTGAGTACTGTGTACAGTACTGGAGACCACACTTGAAGAGGAACATACAGCTCCTGGAGAGGGTACAGAGGAGGGTAACTAAGATGATATGAGGGCTAGGGGATTTGACGTATGAGAACAGACTTGAGGAGCTCTGCCTGTTTTCATTGGAGGGGAGGAGAGACGGGGGACATGATTGAGGTCTTCAAGTACCTCAAGGGAATAAATAGGGTAAACATGGAGGGGATCTTTAGACTAAAGCAGGGAGGTATCACCAGAGGGCATGGTTTGAAGTTGGAAGGTGGAAGGGTGAGGGCGGAAAAGATGAGGAGGTTTTTCACTGAGAGGGTGGTGGACCCTTGGAATGCACTACCTGGCGAGCTGGTTCAGAGATCCACAGTGGAGGGCTTCAAGAGAGGGTGGGACAGACACAGAAAGTGGATGTATCAGATGATGGCCTGTCCCAGGGGGATGGGGATGGATGATAGGGGTTTCTGGAACACAAGGGAGGGGAGGGCCTCGGCACCCAACTAGGGATCTGAGGTTCGAGCAGACTCAATAGACCGTAAGGCCTAATCTGCTGGCAAATAGTATGTTAGTATGTTAGTAAGTATGCTCCTTTTACTAATAAATGAATTCACCACAAAAGTTTTTTTTTTATGTAACTAAATTGAACTTTCTCTGTAATGCAGTTAACTTACCTCTTCTGTGGCATTCAGCACCATATTGTGCGACATTGTTCAACAACAGCAGAAGGGTGCACTGGTAGGGTGTACAGACAAATTGATGGACTCTTTAATAAAAGGTTCTAAACATAAAGAAAAGATAAACAAAGACATTTTGGAGGTACAAACTGAGATCCTAAGTGATGTGGCACATTCATAAGATAGGAAAAATGGGCAGACTGGATGGGCCTTGTGGTCCTTATCTGGCGTCAACTTCTATGTTTCTATCCAAAGTTTAAGGGGGACTGGGATTTTGAAGATCAACACAAACAATACATAACCACATCTTCCAAGCACAAGGAAGAACTTTTTAAAAGAATGAAATCAAAATTAGCATATGATGCTACTGATTTTGAAAAAGGGGAGATTTTCATTTGGGAAATAAAACCCCATTCAGTGAGCAGTGGAAGATGTTGTTTTAGACCTAGGAGCTTTAACAAGATGGAAGCAAACAGATGAACCAAAAATAGAATACAGTTTGAAAATTAAAAGGACAAGGAAGTGATAATTGAAGCTGATTCCTCTGTCAGCCTACCCTTGGTAACCAGTAAGTTTTTTTAGAGAAGGGCCAAAACTTAACAACTGCAAACAGCCAAAAAAAAAGGACAAAAGGGAAAGGAGGGCTGGAAGAAAGCAAAATCTGAAAAAATACACTTTTTAGGCTGGATCACAATAATCAACTTCAGTGACACAGTTCTCATACAGGAACAAGAAAGAGTAATGACAAAGGGATTATCATTGTCCTGACCCTCCAAATAGATTATTTCAAAATTAAGGAGGACATTTACAAATGAATAAGAAGAAAAGCTCCACTTATGTTTTCATAACAAAAATAAGGACAGTCAAATCACATTTGCAACAATGGGATTCACAAATTAGTAAATTGATGGTTCTATCCTCAGTGATGAACACAAAAGTAAAATAGAAGAAATATCTGCAGGGAACACATAATTTGTTGTGGTTGCTGGAAGAATCCACTGTCCATCAGGACACTGCAGAAACTCTTCAGCAAGCATTTATAGACACAGGAGAGAATCTATATAACTGGTCTAACTGTAACACTACACCTGATCTAAATGAAGAAATTAATTTGGATGAACTTTGAGTCTTGATAACCAATCAGATGTCCTAGTCTCAGGGCAGTGTGGACCAACACAATTCAAACCTAAATCCATCTTTAACCAAACATGAAATATGAACACAGCCATTGTGACCTATGGAAAAATTCTGAATCAGGAGGTGAATAACTTCCTACTGTGTAAGGAGATCTGTCTGTGACAAAATGTAAGCACCACAGAGAGGAAAGCTTTACAAGAATTACAAAATATGAAAAATATTGTTATAAAATGTTCAGATAAAGGTGGTAACATTGTGATTATGGGTGGACGTGACTTTAAAAAACAAGGTGCTAGATCTTTTGAATGTTGAACAAACTATGAAAAGTTGAAAAGAGATGGCCTGACGGCCCTTAGGGCTGAGGCACTGGATGCCACACCTTCTGCCATGTAAGCAACCTGAGTTCTTAGGTGAGCTTGGGCTGCTGTGGGTTGGCGGCGAGGGGGAGGGCTGGGAGATGATTGTCATAGCCACTGTGCTGCTCTCATCTCCAGGATCAGGGAGAATGAGTCTCCTCACTTTTGACTGTCACCCAGTAGAGGCCAGATGTCAGAATAAGGGAGGTCTGGGCGACTAAGAAATGTCAGGAGGGAGGAAGGGGCATGTGGTTTCCAGAAGCGTGCCGCAACTCCACGTACACACACTCGCTGGTGCTTGCTGCTGTTCTGGGCAGGACAGGAGAAAACAACAGAAAAACCTATCTCTCCCCATGGCAGATTGTGATGACCCCTGATACCCTAAAATCCTGCTCTTTATTAATCCCTGAGTGGGGGGAGAGGATGACGGAGTTGGGGTAGTAGGGGGGCCAGATGGCAGGCATAGGTGAGCATGGGGAGCAAATGCTATATAAAAAAAAAATTAAAAAGTGACCCCATGAGTCAGCTTAAGGTAGAACTATACAATCTTCTAGAATCATAGAATCATAGAACCTGACAGCAGAAAAAGACCCCGTGGTCCATCCAGTATGCTCTTTCCCCACTAGGCTATCGCCTCCCTCCCTGGGAACCCCCCTTCCCACATAGCTCTTTGTGCCTGTCCCAAACCCTCTTGAATTCAGGCACTGTCTCCACCCCCACAACCTCCTCTGAAAGCCTGTTCCAAGCATCCACCACCCTTTCCATAAAGAATTGCCCCCTCACATTCCCCATGTAGTGTCCCCCTTGTAGTCTCAGGCTAGTCCCTCTAGTAACAGTGACCTACTTCATTTTGAATAAGCCCCCCAGACCCCCTTTGTTTAATCCCTTGACATATTTGAATGTCTCTACCATGTCCCTTCTCTCCCTTCTAGTCTCCAGGGAGTATAGCCCCAGCTCACAGCATCTCTGCTCATATGGTTGCCTTTCATCCCTAGCACCATCTTGGCCATTCTTCACTGAACCCTTTCAATCAGGTCTATGTCCTTTCACAAGTGAGGCCTCCAGAACTGGACTCCATACTACAGGTGCAGTCTCACCTTAACCTGTTACGGGGCACTAGAACTTCTCTTTTCCTGCTGGTGTTTCCCCTGCCAATACTAGCTAGCATCCCATAGGTCTTCCCCACTACCTTAGTACACTGTTTCCCCACCTTAAGGTCACTAGAGACTACTATACCCAGATCCTTCTCCTGCTCTGTTGCCCTGATTCCCTCCCCTCCCATTTTGTACTGTGTCCTTGGGTTACCATGTCCCAGGTGCATAACCACACACTTCCTGATGTTAACATTTTGTTGCCAGGTCACTGCCCTACCTTCTAGTGCCCTTAGGTCCTGCCGCATGTCATCCACCCTGCCCTCAGTGTCCATTCACCCTATTGCAGATTTTCATGCCATCTGCAAAGGGCATTACCCATCCTTTCAGTTAATCTGTAATGTCACATATATAGATACTGAAGAGGAGTGGCCCCAACACTGACCCTGGGGTACCCGTTCATCAATTGCCCCTTGCTAGATTGCTCCCCCCTTCACTACCACCCTCTGGGTCCTGTCAGCTATCCAGCTTTGCACCCATCTAGGTATTTTTTCCCCCACACTTTCCAGTTTATTGACCAATCTTCTGTGGGGATGGTGTTGAAGGCCTTTCTGAAGTCCAGGTAGGCCGTATCCACTGCCCCCCCTTGGTCTGTCTCCTGCATCACCCAGTCAAAGGATTCAGTAAGATTGGACTGGCATGACCTCCCCTAGTGAACCCATGCTGGTTGTTGTTCAGCAATCCATTCCCCTCTAGGTTCTGTGCTACCATCTCCCTGATAAGTGCCTCTATGACCCTTCCCTCCACTGAGGTAAGGCTGACTGGACGAGAGTTCACCTTGGCCTCTCTATACCCCCTTGTGTATTGGCATGACTGTGGCTCTTCTCCAGTCCTCCAGCACTTTTCCAGAGTCCAAGGACAGGTTGAATAGGCTTTCCAGTGGGGTGGCTGACTCCTCCCTTAGCTCCCAGATCACCCACAGATGCAGTCCATCTGATTCTGTGGCCTTGTCCACTTTCACCCTACCTTGTTCTTCCCTGAATCTCTCTATACTAAATGGACCTATCTCCACCCCTTCCCTTCCTCATCCTCACCCCCTTCCCCTTCCTTTTGTAAAATTTGAGCAAAAGTAACTGTTCAACTCTTCTGAGTTCATGTACTCATCCTCCAGTGGCTCCCCCCCTTCCCTAGAGCCTTGCAATCCCTTGACTAGTCTTTCTCCTTTCCCCTCACTTACCTAAAAAATGTCTTTTGACCCCCTTTGTTTGTCTTAGAATCCATTTCTCCATGTTAGCTTTTGCCTTCCAAATCTCTTTCCTTGCTTTTCTATTCGAATCGCTGTAGGTTTCTGTGTTCTCCTCCTTCTACATTTTCTTGTATTTCCTACATGCCCTTCACTTGCCCCCTACCACCCTTGCTACACTCCTGTTGAACCATAGAGGTCTCCTGCTTTTTGCTCCCTTCCTTACCTTCCTTATACACATGTGTGTGGCCTTCTTGACCTGGTCTCTAATAGCCCCCCCCATAGGTCCTCCACTTCCCATTTATCCCCAATACTACCCATTGCTTCCCCCACTATCCTTCTCATCTTACTAAAGTCTGCTTCATTGAAGTCCAGTACCATTGTGCTGGTCTGGGTTACCTTCCCACCTACCCTCACCTTAAACCTGATGGCACTATGGTCGTTATTACCCAGCTCCTTCCCACCACCACCTCCTCTATGTTCTCACCATTTGTTAGGGCACTAGAAAGAAACTGGATCACTAAGAAGAGGTTGGGTTCTTAAAGGTAGATTTTCCTATCATACCATCTATGTAGATTCTACTAAAAATAGACAAAGATAGGTTGAACCTGACAGGACATCCAATAGTCTTGGGTGTTGGTTCTCTAACCCAAGGCATCCATTTTTGTTAGATGAGTTTTTGAAACTGCATGTTTTGGGGTTGAGATTGCACATCCAAGAAATGATGGACTTATTACACAGACTGGATGGATTTCAGTGGCAGCATGACTACCTGTGGCTCACCATTGAAGTGTCAAGTCTCTGTAGGAACATGCCACACAATTGGGGAACAGAGGCAGTAGAATATTTCCTGACACACAATATGGTTGAGCTGAAAGGTCCAATTCCATTTCTTCTACAGGCACTGAAATTTGTTCTGCACAGGAGTTATTTTTCATTTGACAAAGAATTTGATCTTCAGAAATGCAGACTGGCAGTAGAGGTGTCATTTGCCCCCTTATATGCAAATATATTCATGGGATATTGGGAGGACCATTCCATTTATGACACTGAAAGAAATATCTGTCTAGACAATCTAGTATTATGGTATTGATTTATTGATGATAGTATCTGTGTCTGGTATGGCACTGAGGAAGACATACTCAAATCCATGGACTATTTAAATGAGAATAATTTTATTTTGAAGTTAACACATGAAGTTGGAAAGAACGGAATCAACTTCTTTGATGTGACCCTTAGTGCCATGCCAGACATTTGAGAATCATCAGATGGATATAGGAAGGCCAGTGCAGCAAAGGCCAGAATGATAAATATTTTACTCTACTACAGGAACACACACCCCAGAAAATTGGTAAATTCTATAACCAGTTGGCAATTGCTCAGAATTAGGAGTAGAAATTGTTCTGAGCAACCTGAATTTGAGAAACAAGCAAATACGTTACTACAAAGGCTTACAGATGGAGATATGACCAATCAGTGCTAGTACAACCATGTGAGAAGGTGTACCATGTTACAAGGAGAACCTCATACTACCACAGATAAGATCTGTCACAGTAAACCAGCAGCCAATCACTTTTGTAACATATTTTAGCAGTGTAGCAGGACATATTGGAAACCTGGGGCTGGATTGTCAGCCTTCCCGGGACTAAGTCCCACTCTGCAGCAGCTGGTGCAGTCTGAAATCCACACCCTTGTGGACTTCCATATTTTCAATCCCCACTGCTGTGGCTGATGGCACACCTGGTTCCACTAGGTGCACCATTTAGTTGCAGCTACAGAGAAAAACTGGCACCAAGCTGCTGTAAATTGGGGAGCCAGTCATAACCCACCTACCACTTTGAAAACATGGTGCAGTTGGGCATTATACTGTAGCTCCACTCACCACCAGATTCGGGGACCACTGAGGGATCAAACTTGGGCTAGAGATATTTTTTTGTTTGTTTCAGTAAATGCTTGGTTACCTAACAGTCTTCTCCACTTACTAGCAGGGGCTGGAACCATCTGTGGTATCACATGGGGGCTGAATGATATTTGTTTACCTTCCAGTAGCACCATTTCACCCCATCTATAATCTGCATCCATCAGGAAACTCCCTTCCCAATCAACTCAGCAGCACATAATCCAACCCTCCTACCCCTAGCCTCATGAAACAAGCACAAAGCAGTTATTTCCTCCAACCACTCAGCAGTTGCAAATTACCCCTTCCCCACAGGCCTTGCAAAAGCCTACACTGACAATACTCCTCTCACTCACACATCCCCTCTCCACTCTATGGCACTTATCAAATGCACTTCAATCTATAGCAGTAAGACAGTGAGTAGAACATACCCACCCCTTACAACCTAACATCTGATTGAATAAGCACATGACACAAATAGTACTGAGCATTGTCAGTGTGCTTTTTTCTGTTGAGCCTGTGGGGATGGTGGAGGAGGAGGAAGGGGGGGGATTGGTGCAGTTCAGCAGATGGGGGAAGGATAGCTTGTTGGTGATTTCCTGGTGTGGCAAGTAAATAGTCCAGTGGCTCACATGTCAACTCCATTTTCCAGCTCTTTTCAGGAGGGACAAAATGGGGAGGAAAGGAGGAAGGGTTATATTATATGTAATCAGGAAATGGATCAGGCTAGATTCAGCAAGGGAGGTCACATGGGGGTTGTGAGGAATTTTTTAAAATAAAAGACCTAGAAGTGCAACAGTTATCTTTTACCACTGGCAGGAGCCAGAACCAGAGAGGAAATCATACAGATCCTATGCATTGGGTATTGAAAAGAACAAGAGCCCTTCAGGCTTCAGACCTGCCACAATGGGCATTGGAAAAAACCAAAACCCTTCATGACTGATGCCTGCCATAGTAGGCACTGGAGAAAGAGACTGGTTGGGAGGGAGCAGAGTAGCAATCAGATGCATACTATTGAGGCTATTCAATTATACTGCAGATGCTAAAGGTAGCATGCATTAGTTCCACTTATGCCTTCGCATTTTGTCTTCTGAAAGCATTATGTTTTAAGTAGCTCTACTCTGCAGCCGTAGAAGGTAGGCTAACAGCTTTTATTCAACTTCTATTGCAAATCAGAGTAATAGCTTTGATAGGATAGTAATTGTCATGTCAAAAGATGCTTTCCTTACTCACTAGTGACCCAGTTTGCAAATATCCAGTTACAATTTGTAATGTTGCATGATCAGGGCAATAAAATCAAAATCCAAGACACAGAGATGTATCTAAGTGGCAATGAGTAAATGTAAAATGTGGCAACTTTGATTCAGCTTTATTTCAGACCCTCTGACTTTTGTTCAGCTTCAACATAAGCTAAAGGCACTTCATGTCTTGGTATGGGGTTCTAGCAGGCTGAAGATAGGGGTAAGAGGTACCCCTCCACCACCCATTACACTCTTCGTTCTGTCCCAGTTCCACCCTCCATTTTTTCCTCAGGCAGTTTTTTTTAAATAACTCAGTCAGCACCTGGCACAGTGCCAGGAGTTGGAATTTTTTTTCTAATAAAACAAAATGACTTGGAGGGGGAGCTGAGGTGCAGAATGGAGTACCATAGGACTAACCTTGTCCACCTGCAAATGGCTAGAGGGTTATTTTTTAATGAATAAACACAGGCGAGTGCATTAATCAGAGATGAGCGGGTGCTAAACTTGAAAAATTAACATAAAGACACAAAAGTAAGCACTCAGACTGAAAATAAACACACCAAAACTTAAATGCAGTTTGGAGCAAATACCCACAGCACTATACCTCAGCACTTCGTGTCCTCTCCGGGACACTTCGTCAGGAGACAGGGTTCTAGTGCTCGGTACAGCCCTTTTATTTAAGGCATTTGAAGTGATGCAAAAAATATGTTTTTCTCTTTCCTTTTCAATCATTACATATAGCAAGCATTATGAAAAATCCCCTCATAAACACCAAACCCCTAAAACCACTGTGCAATAAATCACATACATCTATGTATAGTAACAAATTTTAAAATAGAAATATTTTAAGCAATATATTAGTGGGAGGTCATAGGCTTATGCAAAAGGTCAAATTTTAAAACATTAGAGCATTAAACATAGGGAAGGGTTGAGTGTACGGGTAAGCCAGGGAACCAAGCAGGCAGGAGTGTTAGGGAGAAGCAGGTTACTAGGCAGTGGGGAGAAAAGATTTGGAAAGTGCTGTGTACTATTGCAAAGAGGCTTGGAAATAAAATTAGAGATCTGGAAAGGAAAGAAGAAATGCATATTCTGTACTGGGAGACATTCTGCTCAAGAATGACAGAGTGGGGAGGAAAGGAGGAAGGGCTATATTATATGTGAGGGAAGGTATAGAGGCCGCAGAGGTACAGTACAGGGCAATAAAGAGGAAAATGAGGGACTGGAATTACTGTGGGTTATCCTGAAAATAGAATCTGTGTACATTCCCCATGACATAGTAGTATGCAGACCCCCCCCAACTCCAGGTGTGAAAATGGATCAGGCGCTTGGGGAAGCCATCATCAAAATGGTAAGTAAGGATGAGGTGCTGTTAGTTGGCAACTTCAGTCTGCCAGGCATGGAGTAGAGCCTTACTTAGAGTGTGGGAGGAGGAGATTGGGGTGATAAGATTCAGAAGACACTCGGGGAGGATACGGAAGTTGGAGCAGGGTCCACTCTGACTGTTTTCTCTCCTCAGGGGCCTGCAAAATGTCATGAAGTAGGAAGGTATCTGTCCCACCAGCTCTACCCCTCCCCTTTAGAACATTCTCTGTAATGCAAGATCATTGAGGTATAAAACAGCAGAGATGGAGGATTTCATCATGGATTCTTGAGTTGACCTTGTTTGCATCACAGAGACCTGGTTGAGTGATGACTTGGGACCTCTCCACGAGGCATCTATCCTGCCATGTTATTATGTGGTGCATTGTCTGAGGAGGGAATCACTAAGGGGGCATGGTGGCCAACTGTTTTACATCCACTTTGGGACTCATTGCACTCCCAGTGGGAACTCTTGGGTCACTTGAATATGTGGCAGTTAGATGTGCTCTGGGTGTTAGTGGTAGGATCATTCTCATAAAACCCCCCAGCTGTTGGAATGATTTCCTGCAGGTGCTGGTGAACTTTATGGCCAAACAGATGTTGGATGCCCCAAGATTGTTAGTGCCGGGGAACTTCAACACTTGGGTCAATGATGTATCCTTAGATTTTGGACAACTCCTTCAGTGGATGTCTTCACTGGAGCTGGAGCAGGCAGTTGTCTATGGCACACATCAACATGGCCACAATTTGGACTTGATCTTCTCATCAGGACTTGACATTACTGAAGCCAAGATTGATCATGTCACTTGGTTGGGTCATCATGCAGTGTTGCTCCTCTGTGCGGCCCCCTATTTTAATAACTCTTCTGTGGAGATTGTCAGGTATAATTCAAGACATAATTTGTAGCCTTGCAGACTCCCGGAGGCACTTGACATCTTGGGTATGATGTTTGCTTGTGCTCAGGAGGCTAAGAAGGCCATGGAGCACTATAACACAGTTCGTACAGCTGCCTTAGACTCCCTGACATCTTATTGCATCCGTCCTTGATGTCTCAAAACAGTTCACCTTGGTATTGTGCTGAGCTGCATCAGTTGAAGATTAAGAGGCAGAGGTTGGAGCATTCTTGGAGAAGGTCCTGATCTGAGGAGAACAGGTTGGTGTTGAAAACTCACTATGTTGAGTATCAGTGAATACTCAACATAAAAAAGACAGACTTCCTGTCAAGGTTGATTGCTGCAGGGAAGAACCTGCCAGCTCAGTTCTTTTGCACCATAGGCAGTATGTTAAATCCTTTCTGTCTGTGATCCATCAGAGCGTTTTCAGCAGATAAGTGTAAAGAGTTGAGAAAATTCTTCTCTGACAAAGTGTCCTCCATTAGATCTGTTTTCTCTTTAAATGGCTTGTCATGGGCTGGCCATGGTCTACCTTCTGGTAATGTAGATCTGCCTACCCAGAGTGAATTTCACCCAGTTTCAGTAGATGATCTCTAGTTTACATCCCACCCGCTGTACACTGAACCTGGGACCAACTTGGCTGCTTTTGGGTGGCAATGACTCCCTGGGTCAGGTGACTGCTGAGAGCATCAGCAGCTTCTTAAGGGAGGGAGTGTTTCCATCTCCTTTAAAAAAGCAGTGGTCAGACCACTCGCTAAAAATCCTACCTTGGACCCTGATGTTCTGGCAAATTACAGATCTGTTTCTAATCATCCCTTATTGGGAAAGGTTATCAGGAAGGTGGTGGTTGACCAACTTATGGATTGTCTGGAAAGTTATAACATCTATAAATCTCTCCAGTAGGGATTTCAGTCCCACCAGAGCACATAGATCTCACTTGTCTGGGTGACCCATGATGTCCTTCTAGTGTGGGATCATAGACTCTGTTCTATCTTGGTCCTTCTCAATCTCTCATCAGCATTTGTCATGGTAGACCACAGGGAGCTGTTGGATCACCTGAGAACCTGTGTGGGTATCATCAACTTGGTTTTGGACAGGTTTGAATCCTACATAACTGGGAGAACAAGCAGACTGTCATATGAAATATCATCTTAGGGCCTTCTGCACTCTCCTGTGAGGCCCCTCTATGCTTTATCCTTGCCCCTGTGTTGTTTTTCATGTACATTTTGCATCTGGGTAAGATCATTAGACAGTATGAGGTTGAATTTCTCTGCAATGAGGATGACACTCAACTCTCCCTGTCTTCTTCTCTGGGTAAAGATCACAAAGCCT
Organism: Neoceratodus forsteri; assembly: GCA_016271365.2. NCBI lineage: Eukaryota > Metazoa > Chordata > Ceratodontiformes > Ceratodontidae > Neoceratodus > Neoceratodus forsteri. The sequence goes on along the minus strand of CM028130.1, from coordinate 1,299,557,290 downwards.
TGGTGCTGGTGTGATGCCTGACTGAAATAAACAACTGGATGGCCTCAAACTGTTTACATATCAACCCAGGAAAGACAGAGGTCATGGTGACTGAGCCAAATCAATGGAGTCCGACGGCTATGGTTGATGTGGTTGCCTTCCCTGTGCTAGGTGGCTGACCTCTCATCACTGTAGATGCAGTTAAGAATGTTGGAGTCATTTTGGACTGCAGGCTGACACTGGACCAGCAGGTGTCAGTAGTAGTTCAGTCTGGCTTTTACCATCTTCGAAATACCATCAGGATCAAACCACATCTGGCCCCTTAGCTGGTAATGATCATCCAAGCTTTTGTTAACTCAAGGTTCAACTACAATAATGCTCCATAGTTAAGGTTATCTGGAGGTTTAATGTGATGCCTGCAGCTGGTTCAGAATGCTGCAGCTTGGCTAGTGATGGTAACTTCATGTAGGGACCACACCCCACTGGTGCTGCATGTGCTGCACTAGTTGCCTTTGTGGTAGTGCATAATCTTCAAGATATGCTTGTTAACATACAAGGCCCTGCATGAGTTGTGACCTGACTACTTGAAAGATCTTTTGGTTTCCTACCGCTCAATCTGACCCCTCCATTCCACTGATGCCAGACTACTTGTCCCATTATCCTATCTGAAATAATCAGGGGAAAGAGCTTCTGGGGTTGTGGCCCCAGTGTTGTGAAACTCCATTCCAAGAAGTGTCCACACCATGGGCCACAGTTGAGGCCTTTAAACATATTTTAAAATCGTATTTATTAGAGCAAGCCTTTTAGCTAAATATAAATGTATTTATGGTTATATTTTAAAAGGTTCTAATATGTATAGTATGGTTTGCTTGTTTTGTATGTTAAACCTTGTTCAGCGTCTTGAGCCCTAGAGAAAGGGTGCTCTATAAATAAAAGTGCCTTGCCTTACAATTGTGGCTTTGACAAGGAGGAGGGCCATCCTTAACTCCATGAAATTGGCTTGTCTGAGGCAGTTAGTTAAGAAACTCACTAGAGATTGCTGCATCTGGTGCTTACAAAAAGGGACAGTGGGCATTCTCATTGATAACAGTGATCACTGTACAGTGTGGTTCAGCAAAAAGCTGGAACACAGGTGAACCACACAAGGGTGAGAGTTCTGGACCTCAAGAGGATGGATTTAAAAATAAAATAGGTGACTTACTCACGATAAGGGAAGAAGAGTGTCAGGGAGTGGTAGAGGCACAGTGGATGAAAATTAGGGAAGGCATAACTAAAGTAATCAATTTATATGTGAAGGAATTAAGCAAAAGCAGAAGGAAAAGGAGACCATTATGGTTCTCTAAGAAGTGAAAAAGGTGTTAAAAGAAAACAAGGTTGTTTTCAAATGATAAAAGGAAAGACAGAGGAGGGACAATGAGGTTTATCTTGAGAAAAATGGAAGCAGGAAAGTCAGTGAGTGGTACAAAGGTGCAGACAGAGAAAAGGATTGCCCAAGGAATTGCTAAAGGATAATTCTTTCTTCATGTACCTGTACATAAATGAAAGAGGAAAACAGCAGGACAGTGTAAGAATGTGAAGGGCAGTAAGACTATGCAGAAGGAGATCAAGAAAAAGCTGACATTTTAACCAGGACCACCAGGGAGAAGTAGTGATAGGGTAGAGAGAGGCATGGACACAGGTCGATTTTCAAAGGAAGCAGTGCTAAAAGGATTTGCAGACCTGAAGGTGGACAAGGCTATGGAATTGGATAGGATTCACCACATGGTGTTAAAAGAACTACAGAGACTGATGGGTTTGAAATAATGTGAGCCATAAACAGAGCCTTTTTTGGGACAGGTGCCACAATATTTTACTTCCAAAAACCTGGACTATACCTATGTTTCTAACATTTGTTTTAAGTATTTGTTTATACAGGAACCCAGAGATTTACATTACTTCTATGCAGTTCCAGTGGCATACCACAGGATCTGGGGCCTTATTTGAGACAAATGAACATTTTGCATCCTTAACGTCATCTAATGTGATACTCATTGGCTCACCTGATAGATCAGCCTCTATATTAATTGGTGTAAATTTTCTGAGGGCTTGTTGTCTTGAAAGATTTTTTCTTTAAACTATGTAACCCAGATTTTTTCTGGGACAGATATTGATAAACATAGTTTAAATGCATTTGTGCCCTTCACAACAAGGGACCAGAATTTGTTTTCTTATAATTAAGATTTACAGCTTTATACATTTCTTCCACAAGGTGCATTTAGTTGTTCTGCTTCTCTCTTTTAAATAAATTGGATACCAATTGCTGTCTTTATTTATTAACATTTTTTCTAGAGGAGTAATTTTTCTCCATCTAGGAAGTTTTTAAGTTGTCTTTTCACCCTTATTCAAGCTTTGTTAAAACATGTATACGTTCTATTTTTATTATTTCTCTTTGACACATACAGTATAAGTTGAAACAAAAACTGCAACACCTTTTTCCAGCACTGTATATGGTAGGTCAATTCTGGGTCAATATCAATTAGAATACTGGCAATTATATTAGATATAACAAGATTATAAATGGCTGCATTAATTTTTACAGTAACTTCCCCTTTCAAATTAAGTCTTTTGTTGCCTTTTACTTTTAAATGAATTGCTATTGTTTCCATTGCCAATTCATTAGTTTTCTGTTTGGCATTTGTTGTCAGAGCTAAGGATGCATATCAATTCTATATTAACAAGCATTTGTCAATGCCGAATGTTGCTTGCTTGTATGTGCTGTTTAGGTATTTGGAAGTGACAGTTTCATGCCTTCCTCCCAAGACATCCACTGTGTCTTTCCGTTCAGTATTCACAGAAGAGTGGGAAGGGCAAGGGCCACAGCAGTACAGCAGTTGCCAAGGGGGTGAAGAGGTGGACAATAGTCCATTGAAAGACAAAAGAGTCCTGCAGGAGCTCACTAAATTGAAGGTAGACAAAGCGATGGAACCAGATGGCATACACCCAAGGATATTAACAGAACTGTGAAGAGAGATAGCAGTACCTCTGGCAGCCATGTTCACTGAGTCATTCAACATGAGTGAATTGGAGGAGGGCACATGTGGTCCCTCTACACAAGTCCAGCAGCAGGAGGAGGCAGGAACAATAGGCCATTCAGCCTCACCTCAGTAGTGGGGAAGATCATGGAGACATTGATTAAAGAAAGGATAGTGGGCATCTAGATGCCATCGGAACCCAGGACCATAGACAAGATGGATTCACAGTGGGGACATCATGTCAGATAAATCTGGTTGATTTATTTGACTGGGGACAAAGGAAGTGAATCAGGGTGGGCAGTGGACAACGCTTACCTTGATTTCAGCAAAGCCTTTGACACCATCCCATATAGGAGGCTGATAAACTAGCTGGGTAGGCTGGACATGGGGAAAGGGTGGTAAACTGGGTTAGAAACTGGCTAACAGACAGGAGGCAGAGAGTGGTGGTAAATGGTATGCAGTCTAGGGAGAGGGGTGACCAGTGGGTGCTGCAGGGATCGGTCCTGGGCCAGTTCTGTTCAATGTCTTCATTAGTAATATTGCAGAACATCTGAAGGGAATTTTTTCACCAAATTTTCAACATAGCCATTTTAAGACCTCTGCTCATGAACAGTGTCACTGTGATTTTCTTAATTTGTCCTGTACATTGATTTCGCACACCGACTGCGCCATTGTGCGCTACATGGGCATAAACACATTTTGGGTGAGATTTGAAAAATGACAGCTGTACTATTTATAGGAAGGTGTGGCAAAATGGCAATGTTGGAAATCTGGAGTGAAAATATTGAAAATTTGCGAACTTACGAGAGTGCATAGGAACTGTACAACGCACGCTCGTAAAACAGTCATTTTTTGGAATTTTTTCACCAAATTTTCAACATAGCCATTTTAACACCTGAGCTCATGAACAGTGTCACTGTGATTTTCTTAATTTGTCCCATACATTGATCTCGCACACCAACTGAGCCATTGTGTGTTACATGGGTGGAAACACGTTTTGGGTGAGATGTGAAAAATGGCAGCTGTACTACTCATAAGAAGGTGTGATAAAATGGCAATGTTGAAAATCTGGAGTGAAAATATTGAAATTTCACGAACTTATGAGCCTGCGTAGGAACTGCACAATGCACGCTCGCAAAACAGTCATTTTTGGATTATATTAATTTTAACATATGACTTTCTCGCTATTCGAGGAAAACATTGTTTATGGTGTTATTCAGGCCCGGCGGTGATTTTTCACAGTGACTGTGCAGTGACTGCGAAATCACCCTTCAGACCTGAATAACGCCATGACAGTGACATCATTCATGAGAAGTGGTCCCAAAAACCCCATGTTGAAAATTTGGTGCAAAAATTCCAAAATGCCTGAGATATGCAACAAGTTGAAACCCCCCAACTAGCCCATTATACAGCTTACTGGCATTTCCTCAGCTCACGGTCGGTTTTGAAGAGTGCAGACGTGTTCCCGGTCCACCAAGATCGTCGCACCTTAGGTCCAGAGGTAGTATGGGGTGGGGTGGGGAGGCTGGCGCGAGGGTGGGTGCGGTTGTGGGGGTTGGGAGATGCCATGGACAGTTTTTGTTTTACAGGTTTTTTTTTTAAAAAGACAGTGGACGTTGCCACACTGGGGTGGGCTCCAGCATGGCACAAGGAGGTTGGGGTGACGTTCAGCCAGCAGAGTTGGTACCCCGTCGGCCATGGCATTTGTTGCCACGCTAGTGGGCCTCCAGCGTGGCACAAGGACAGGGGCGTTTCAGCTGACGGGGATTGGGCACCCTGCCGGCCAGTAAGACTTTGCCATGCTGGGGTGGGCCTCAGCGTGGCACTTACTACTTGGGACGCAGCTCAGCCGACGGGGATTGGGCACCCTGCTGGCTACAGTGCGTGGGGAGCAGGGCGCACATCACGCCTGCGGTGTCTGTGGGGGGAGCCAAGCGTGAGCAGCTGATATCTTATCAGTGCTCATTGAAGTGTAGCTCCCCTTTAACTGTATGCCACTGCATTTTGGAGCTTGTCATAGACAGCTCCAGAATGCATTGGCTTACAGGGGCCGCGCATGCCAACACACTGACTGAATTGGAGGAGGAGGTGACACACCTCCGAAATCTCCGATGATGGCACTTTGTTTCTTGCACATGAGTGCAAGCAACATAAAAATGATAAAGAAATGTCTTCTGGATTACATGAGAGAAGGTTTATTGTATTCTGGACATATGATCCAAAATAGGCAACATTCTCCTTACTGCTCCATTCACTGCAGGCATTACATTCTCTGTTTTTTTTAAACAGTATGACCTGTAGCTGCAGCATTGGAACACCATAGAAGACTGGAAGTGAGTGGATAAAAGTTTTTTTTTATTTTATTTTTTACACTATAAATGTTTATTTTCTCCAAAAATGAATACAGAATAATAACATAACTTTATATATTTCAATAACATTGCATAAGCCACATATTCAGAGTTTTGCTAGTTCACCTAGAGTAATCATTATTCAGTCTTAAATCATACTAGGTCCATCAGTCTACCCTGAAAATTGTTTATAGATTCAGTTCTGTAACTAAACTTAAAGAAGTTCTTAATTTATTTGGTATCAGTTACTTGTAATTATGTTTTAAGATGGGATTCCAGATGTGATTAAATGTGTCCAACTGATCTACTAATATGTGACTGATTCAGTCATTATTTGCTACACTCCCTGATGGTACTTTGTGGATTTTCCCTGTGTAAAAAATGTCCCCTTTAAACTAAAAGCCTGATAAATACATATTTGTTGCAGTGCTTCAATGAATGTGATGTGTCTTAAACAATAATGTGTTAAAATGTATAGTGTTTTGTTTCCTCTATGTTTACACATCTGTCCTGTACACTTATCCATGTTTTTATTTTATGACAGGACCAGAGAATATGATTCAAATCAGTTTCTTTATGCCCTCATCTCCAGCTACATCCTTCCCCATTGTCATTTATGTTAAATAACTGAGGGAATTATAAAAATAGTGATTGATTTTAAACTGAGTTAAGTCTTCATTGAACTTCTCTGCTACAGCTTTATGCATTTTCCCACAAAGAAACCCACATTTCTTTAGACAATACTTTTCTGAATTACTGTGTTTTTCCCATGTATCCTTATCTCTTGAAGTGAAGATCTCTTCATTATTGTTTAGGAATTTATAAATAAGGCGTGCCCCTTTTCTTAAAGGACACTGTCAACCCCCTTAGGTCTCAAAGTGTCCCTAGTTTGAAAAACACATTTTATGATTGCCAACATTCTGTAAAGATTGTTGATGTAGCTGGTAGTTTTATTCTGACTCTTTATTTTCTTTAAAAAAGTAAAAAAACAGACTGCCCAACATACTGATGCTATCACACAAAAACAGGTTTGTTTACATTCCTTGATCAACTCCAAATGCATCTTTCCTGGACTTGGAAAAACCCACAAAACAGTCTAGCTCCTCATGATGCATTGGGAGATTAGGAGGCTGCTGTTTTATGAGTGACTGCACTGTTTGTGTGTGTTTCTAATGCTCAGGACATATGCAGTAAGAACAGAACCAGGATTGTAAACAAAAACAAGGTTGTTTATAAATATACATTGCCATGCATTTCAGTTCTACTGTACTAGGAGACAGACAAAACAAACAGCAGCATTAGTGAATTTTAGAGAGGGTAAGCAATCAGAAAATGTAGGGTTTCAACTAGAAATAATATGATGAAAAACAGGTTGACAGTGTCCCTTTAAGTCATTCAAGTTTAAGCAATTGAGACCAGTTAGAATTATTGTTCATTTTAAATTCTGAATTCATTTCCTGATAGACATTCTCTGATTTGTAAATCTCTCCAGAATTGATATTTAGGAATGGGATACTTGTCTTGAATATCTTGAAATGACATCAACTGATTAGTCTTATTAGGTCTCCCATTCATGTAACACCTGATGCTTCCCAAATGTTACCCTTGAGAGATTTTTTTGTATGTTATTTCTTACAGTTCCATATAGACATCCTGTGTATCATAATGGTATTTATGTACAACCTTGTGTCTTAGAAATTTGTTTGCAGCATGAATCATGTTTGCTTATATAGGGATTGTTTTTAGCTTAGAAGGTAAGGATCTAAAGAAAAGGTTTATTAGCTTCAATGATTTCACTAATTGTTTCTTCATTGTTATTCACATAGGTGCATTACCTTTCTAAACCATAACAATGCTTGTTTGAAAGCAAAAGCTAGTTGGTATTTTTGCTAACAAGGGTAACTGAAACCTCCCTCCTTCCAAGCAGCCTGTACCATCGTAATGCTTATCCTAGATGTTTTCCCTTCCTAAATAAACTTTAATAAAATTTGATTCAATTTTGAATCATTTGTTTGATTCAGATAGTCAGATTGTTTAACAAGTAAAGTACCTAAAGTGCTAGTGCCATTTTAATAATGCTGCATTTACCCCACATAGATAGGTGTAATTTACTGGTACCAGCTCATAACAGCACAAAGAAAAGAGTGAATCAATTACCACACTGTTACAACTGCTAAAGCATTCACAGTGACAGGGGTACAATAGCGGTAGGGAATTACTGGTACCCTTTCACTTTGTGCCAGAATAAGGAAAGTGAGAAATACCTGTGTGATTTGATGCCTTGCCAAGCCTCTCCCATGGCGGAGTGGCTAAGGCACTGGCGTACAGTGGCAGTGGTGACCCGAGAGAGTGGTTCGGTCCTCACCAGGTATTTTGCTGTGTCTGATTTTTGAGGGCGATTTATTTTTTTTAAACAAGTTTTCCCCTCATGAGTTTCTACCCATCCCCAAAGTCCCCCAGAGTTAGTTATATTAATTACAGAGGGTGTGGGTGAAAAAGCCTCCCACATACAATACAGAAGCCTTATTCACTTGTATAAACTGTGCACTGTTTTGTGACATTGGTGGTGTTCCCTGGCCTTATTTTGCCACACGCGATTGTTCTTGCAGCATTCATTGCCAGTGCTCTTTTCTTTGTGCTGTTATGACCCCATCCATTTTTCTATATCTGACGTAATATCTGAAAGTAAGGGGGAAGAGGTTATCATATATCAGTATGGTAATATCACTCTTAATTTTAATTCCGAACTATTTAGTACCAGTATCTGTCCATTTCAGAGATTATGTATTCCCCAAACTCACTGTTTCCCGTCTGCTGCTAATTATGAAGATATATTCTGTTTTCTCCCAGTTGATTTGCAAACCTGAAATATTTTCAAAATCCTTAAGAATTCCTTTTAATCTTGCAAGTGATGAAGAAGGCTAAGATGCAGTACTGCCCTCCAATACTGCAGCATGGGTAACGGGTCCCAGATAGGGTATTAGTGGATGGGGCACCAGTGTGTGTGTGCGGGGGGTGGGTGTCTTATGCAATGTTGGAGATGGGGCACAGTTGTGTTGGGGGCAGAGGGTATGCTTTCACAATACCGGGGATGGGGCACAGATGTGGTGGGGGGTGCTTTGTCAATACAGGTAATGGGCCACTACTGTGTCTGGGTGGTGTGTGCTATGGGCCGGGGCTCTCAATTTCAGGGGAGAAATTGTTCTGCTCATACCTGGAGGGGGCACACATGTGTTGGGGGGTTCACAGCTACTACAGGGATGGGACAGCACTGTGTGTGTGGGGGGTATGCATATCAGCCATTGGGGATGGGGCATACCTGTGTGGAGTGGGGGCTGCTATGGTACTGGCCATATCTGTGTGTGTGTGTGTGTGTGTGTCTGTGTCTGTGTGTGTGTGTGTGTGTGTGTGTGTGTGTGAGGGTATGTGTGGTTTGACAGGTCTGGGAGGATAGGTGCACTTTCAGGGTGCAGATCTGCCACAACGTGTTCCATGTGGTGATCAAATGGGCACTCACTCAATCAGCTGCCCCAGTCCTCCCTTTCTGCCTAGTGGGCCAGGATAGCACAGAAGACTGTTGCCAGGTCCCACTGAGACCTGAGGGTGCTGTCCATGGGGGCACTTAGTGAGTCATGTCCGGGTCCCAGCTGCCATAACCTGCTCACTGCTATGCCCCACCATGAGCTGCACTACGTGCCTTTGTGAATGGCGCTTAGTGCTGGCACACCCTCCCCCAACCCTGGTGCATTGCTGTCCACACAGCCGGGGATCAGTTACGTACAGGATACAAACCCCTTTCATGCATCCTGCACTGGGGGCACAGTGGGTGTGGGGTGGCTATGCACCACAGATATATGGCACATAGGCACTCTGCACATTTGCGCATAGGGCCCATCAACAGTACAACCAGTGGTGTACAGTTAATAAGATGAAGGGGAGCACCAGCTGAGATCCAAGTAGATTATGCTGATTCATAAGCCTGGGTACAGATAGAGAAAAATGACTGATGCTTTTGTAACATGTGTTCTATTTATTTAAGACCTGACTGTTGGCATCCAGGCAGGTTATAAGACCATTGGTGAGACCTGGTCAAAGGACACCTTGGGTAAAAGCCAGGCTAGTGGCTGTGGTAAGAGTATGCCCGATTTTATAGATGAGCTCCAGTTTCATGTTTACTGTCTTACAGACAACTCACAGATGCAGGCTGAAATCCAGAGCAGGGTCTAGTGTTACTCCAAGGTACTTAAAAGAATCTACTACAACTAGTAGGTAGCCATCAGAACTGGGGATGGTAAGTGCTGAGGGACATACCATGATTCTGGGTGCTGAGCCAAATAGTATAGCGACTGTTTTTTTTGGTATTCATTAGGAGTTTGTTTGTTTTAACCATAATTGTATGAGATCGTTTATAACCCAATGGACTACTTAATGTATTTAATGCAGGCTGCAGTTATTTGCTGTTGTTTGTAAACTTCAGAACATTATTCAAATGATTTAAAAAACACTTAGAACAAACTGCAGTGTGGATAAAGTTGGCACACCAGGGGAGCAGAGTCTTCTGCTGACTGCCGACCCACGCTGTCACCTCCAGTGTATCACCCTTAAGCTCAGCCCTTTAGCTTGAGGACCGCAATGGAGGACTGCTAGGGAACACAAAAGTTAAGCATATAGAAAAACATGCCCTTCCAGGATTGAGAACAAACAAACTGCTGAACCACATACTAGCAGGCTGTAAATCTTGACTGATTTCTCTCAGGTGCCCCAGATGAAACAGAAACATAGAAGTTGTTGTCAGATAAGTACCACTTGGCCCACCTAGTCTGCCCTAAATTCCCAAATATAGTGATACTGGAGATACTATTTGGACTCCGGCTTACTCCCCCTTCTTGCTTCTAAGATTCTCTTGTGTCTATCGCTTGCATTCTTAAATCCTTTGACTGTTCTAGCCCCCACCACTTCCTCTGGGAGGCTGTTCCAAGCATCCACCATCCTCTCCGTGAAGTTCTTCCTCACTTTTCCTATCAGACTTCCCCCTCCAGCTTCATATTGTGACCCCTTATCCTTAAGAATCTTTTCCTTTGGAATATGCTCCCTTCCTGTACCTTGTTTATTCCTGTGAGGTACTTGAATGCCTCTATCATATCACCTCGTTCCCTTCTGTCTTCTAGGGAGTACATATTTAAATCCATAAGTCTTTCTTCATTGGGCTTCTGATGCAGGCCCTGCACCATTTTGGTTGCCCTCCTTTGCATTGCCTCCACCCTATGTCCTTTCTGAGATGGGGTCTCCAGAACTGTACACAGTACTCAATGTGAGGTCTCACCAGCAATCTAAATAGGGGTGGTATTATTACCACCATTTTCTACTGGTGATACCCCTCCCTATGCATCTAAGCATTCCACTGGCATTTCCCACTGCCTTGTCACACTGTTTCGCTACCTTCAGGTCATCAGAAATGATAACCCCAGATCTCTTTCCTGTATTGTGAATGGTAATATCCCCCCTCACATCTCAGTTGATACATTCGCCTCGGGTTTTTGTTCTCTAAGTGCATGATTTTGAACTTTTTTGCATTGAATATAGCTGCCAAATTTGTGACCAGTCTTCTAACTTCTTTAGATCCTCCTCATTCATTCAACTGCCCCCACCCCACCCTGGGTGTATACTCTGTTGCAGATTTTTGTGTCAGCTGCAAATAGGCACACTCTTCCCTCCAGTCTTTCTGTAATGTCACTAATAAAGGCATTGAAGAGGGCTGGGTCTAATACTGGCCCCTGTGGCACACCACTTTTTGAGAGGGGTCACTTTATACTAGGAATGCAAAGACCATTCAGATCTTCTCCTCTCTCTTGCTCAGGAATAGCTGATCTGTGCAGACAGACACTAACACTGGAAGAAAAATGATGTTGCTTAATGTAGATTTCCAGCTCCAGGTTCAAGGACAAACAAACTGCAGAACCTCGCTGCAGCAGGCTGTAAATCTCTTATTGATTTCTCTCAGGTGCCCCAGATGATTTGGGCTGTTTTGAGAGGGGTCACTTTATATCAGAAATGCAAAGACCATTCAGATATTACCCTCTCTCTTACTCAGACACCGCTGATCTGTGCAGACAGACACTAACAATGGTCGAAAAATGATGTCATTGAATGTAGAATCCCTGCTCCAGATTTTTTTAAAAAAATGCTGAAACCAGGGAAGCCAAGAGTGATAATGAGATAGATAGTGGAGGAAACAAAGGGGATCAAATTGGAAACAAGGGCAAGGAGGGTAGAAGCACAATCTGGAGAGCAATTTGTGCAAATGCTCAAAGTCTAGTCAACAAGATTGCAGATCTAGAGGCCACCATGGCAGAAGCAGACCTGGATATGGCTGCCATTACTGAGTCCTGGTGCAATAAAAACCAGGATTAGGATGTGGCCTTATCAGGGTATACTCTGTTCAGAAAAGACAGGGTAGGTAAAAAAAAATGTGGAGGAGTGGATCTTTATGTTAGGGACAAAATAAAAGCCATGGAAATACAGGGGGAGCATGGAGGAGCTGAGGTCCTGTGGGTTGCCCTAGAAACACATAAGGGGGCCACCATTCACATAGGAGTGATCTACAGACCCCCAGCATGGGGTGGGGGTGGATAAGGACATGATAGAAGCAATCAAAAGGATGGTGTGAATGGGGTATGTGTTGCTGGTAAGGGATTTCAATCTACCAGATGTGGATTTGAGCCTACCAGCTGCAGCAACAGTCAGAAGTAAGGACATCCAGGACTTTCTGCAAGGGGTGTTCCTCAGGCAACTAGTTAAGAAGCACACTCATGGGGGAATACTGGACTTGGTATTGACAAATCAATAAAGAAGGAGATACAATTTTTTTAGATATATAAGTGAGAAGAGGAAGACCAAAGGAGGAATAATAAGGATAAAAGGGGAAGAAGGGGTTTGCCAGGAGGAGGACCAAAAGAAGGCAGATACTGTATATTGAACAAATACTTTTGTTCAGTATTTATAGAAGAAGGGATAGGTGATGGGCCAAAGATAAGGGACAAGGGCATAAATGGTAGAGGGGTTGAAACCAGTCCTTTTACAGAGGAGAAAGCCCTCAAGGTGCTAGAATAATTAAAAGTAGGTAAGGCAATGGGACCTGCTGGGGTGCAACCCAGGATACTGAGGGAGTTCAAAGAGGTGCTGGCTGCACCTCTGACAACTCTATTCAACTTACCATTAGGAAAAGGGAGGTTCCAAGGAACTGAAGGAGGGCAGATGTGGTCCCACTTCACAAAAGTGGGAACAGGAAGGAGGCAGGAAATTGCAGACCTGTCAGCCTGACTTTGGTAGTGGGTAAAGTAATGGAAATACTACTAAAGGAAAGGACAGTGGAATATCTTGTAACCAGTGGATTACAGAATCCAAGGCAACATGGCTTCTCAGGTGGAAGGTCTTGCCACACAATCCTGACGAAGTTCTTTGACTGGCTGACCAGGGTAGTGGATCAGGAAAGAGCGGTAGATGTGGCCTACCTGGATTTCAGTAAGGCCTGCAACACTGTTCCACATAGAAGACTGGTGAACAAGCTGTACTGTCTGGGAGTGGGTCAAAAAGTTATAAATTGGGTAAGAAGTTGGTTAAGCAACAGGAGTAATAGGGTGGTAGTAAATGGGGTCCACTCTGGAGAAGGCAAGATAACCAGAGGGGTGCCTCAGGGCTCAGTACTAGGCCCAGTCCTCTTCAATGTCTTACATAGATACATAAATACATAGAAATCGTCAGCAGATAAGGACAGCTATACCTATCTAATCTGCCCGTAAGCCTTATACTTGTATGCAGTCACTGACACTAAGTGATCAATGGCTTTTCATCACCCCCCCCATCCAATGTTCCCTTGCGACTGTCCCAGGAATGTTTAAACCCCTCCACTGTCCTTGCCCCCACTACCTCTTGTAGCAGACTGTTCCAAGCATCCACCACCCTCTCTTTGTAGAAAAACATCCTCACATTACCTCTTAATTTACCCCCCTCCAATTTCATATCGTGTCCCCTCGTTCTGATATCTTTTCTACATGGGAAAAGATCCCCCACCTACACCTTGTTTATGCCCTTGAGGTACTTGAAAGTTTCTATCATATCACCCCTTTCTCTCCTCTCCTCTCCTCCACTGAGCACACATTGAGGACTCTTTGTCTCTCCTCATATGTTTTGCTATGCAAGCCATGCATCATCTTTGTCACCCTTCTCTGGCTAGCCTCCACCTTGTCTATGTCCTTACGCATGTGTGGTTTCCAGTACTGCATGCAGTACTCCAGGTGAGGCCTTACCAGTGTTTTATACAATGGCATCTACACCTCCCATCTTCTGCTAGCAATGCCTCTGCCTATGCACCCCAGCATGCCACTGGCTCTCCCTGCAGCCTACGTCTTTGATACCTTAAGGTCATCAGATATGATAACCCCTAGGTCCCTTTCAGTCGGCACCTCCACCACCATTTCTGTAGCTCTCCCCAGGATTCCACATACCAAGGTAAATAATCTTGCACTTTTTTGAATTGAATCTCACTTGCCACACCTCTAACCATCTTTCAAGCTTCTCCAGGTCCCTCTTCATTTTCTGAACCCCTTCTGGAGTATCCACTCTGTTGCAGATCTTGGTGTCATCTGCAAATAAGTAGACCTTTCCTTCCAGGCCCTCTGCAAAGTCAGTAATGAAGACATTGAACAGGACTAGTCCCAGTACTGATCCCTGTAGTACTTCTCTGGTCACATCTCTCTCCATGGATTGGATCCATTTACAACCAGCCTATCTTCTGTCCATCAGAACATTTCTAACCCACTGTATCACCTTATGCCCCATGCCCTGATGACTCATCTTGTTAACCAGCCTTCTGTGTGGGACAGTATTGAAGGCTCTGCTGAAATCTAGGTAGGTGATGTCTACCACCCCCCTCTGATTCACTTCCCTAGTCACCCAATCAAAAAAATATATCAGATTAATTTGACAAGACCTTCCTACTGTGAATCCGTGTTGCCTCAGGCACTGGACACCATTGGATTCCAGGTGTGCCACTATTCTTTCTTTCAGCAGTGTATCCATGATCTTCCCCACCACTGAGGTTAGGCTGACTGGCATGTAATTCCCCACTTCCTCCCTACTGCCATTTATGTGCAGTGTGACTACATGTGTCCTCCTCCAGTCCTCTGGAACCAAACCTGCGTTGAGTGATTCTGTGAACAGGGCAGCCAGAGGCACTGCTAGTTCCCTTCTCAGCTCCCTTAATATCCTTGGGTCTATGTGGTCTGGCCTCATGGCTTTATCCACCTTCAGCTTTGTGAGTTCCTCCAGAACTCTCTCCACTGTGAATGGACTGGTGTCCACTTCTCTCCTCCCCATTGCCTCTGCACCCCAACTGTGGTCCTTGATCCTCTCCCTCCATAGTGAATACTGAACAGAAGTATTTGTTCAGTATTTCTACTTTGTCTAGATCTCCCTCCTTACACTCTCTCTTCTCGACATTGTGCCTCACAATCTCCGCCTCTGGTTTTTCTTCTTTCACTGATAAACCTATAGAATGTCTTATCTCCTTTTTTCACAGTCCGTACTAAACCCTCCTCTCTCTGTTCCTTGGCTCTCCTAACAGCTTTCCCTGCTTCCCTTAAACATTCAAGGTAAACCTCCTCGTCCTCCTCCCTTTGGGTTCCCTTATACTTCCTGAAACTTGAACTTTTATCTCTTACTTTGTCTTCAACCTCTTCAGAGGTCCATAGTGGTTTCCTTCTTATTTTCCCCTTGGCCACTATCTTAATGCATTGGGTAGTCACCTCCACTATGGTTCCTTTTAGTTTCTCCCACTGTTCCTCCACTCCATCCATTACCTCTCCTTTATCCAGGGCTGCTGTTAAACACCTACCCATTTCACTGAAATCTGCCCTCCTGAAATCTAACACTTTTCCCTTGTGTGGCTTAACTGAGTCCCTGTCACCATGCCAAACCACACCATGTGGTGGTTGCTGGATCCCAGCTGCCATTCCACCTGGCCTCCTTCAACTCTGTTTCCAGGTGCAGAATCAAGTTGTCTCTGGTTGGCTTATGCACCAGCTGTCTGAGTCCAACCCCCTGCAGGGATTCCAGGATGGCCATGCTTCAGGCTGAAGCAGCTGCCTGGGTGGTCCAATCTACATCTGATATATTGAAATCCCCCATCAGCAGGATTTCACCTTTAGCTGCCATGTCATGAATTTCCTCCATTAGTACTCTGTCCACTTCCTCCCTCTGTGCAGAAGGTCTGTAGATCACCCCAGTACATATCACTGTGCCATTCCCTGGTTCAAGGGTGACTCACATTGCCTCAGCCTCCCCCTGTCTTCACTGTACTTCTGTAGCCTTTATGCCTTCTCTGATGAACAGGGCTACCCTTCCTCCCATTTTACCTTCCCTGTCCCTTCCGAACAGTGTATGGCCTGGTACACTGATGTCCCAGCTGTGATTAGCAGAGTACCATGTCTTTGTTACTGCTGCTAAGTCAAGGTCTGCATCCATCATCAATGCTTCCAGGTCTGGAACCTTGTTTTCCAGACTGCGGGCATTTGTGAGCATGACCTTCCATTTTTTACACCCTGCTCTGCCTCTGTTCTTGTTCTCTCTCCATTGCCTGTTTCCTCCACCCCGGGTTTCTTCTTCATGTGCTCCTGCCTACCCTTATCCCCCCTTATACACACTTTGCCAGCTTGCCCCTCACTGCCTGCTTCAGTTGTTCCTGTTGTCAACCTGTGTTTTTGCATGCTGGCATGGGGGAGTGTTCCTAAGCCACTTATCCCTCCTGAGTCTCTCCTGTTGGCCAGTTAAAGTGCTCTCTGCTGAAGCATTCCAACTTCTCACCAAGGAATGAGGTCCCCTTCCTGGACAGATGCACGCCATCCTCCTGATAAAAGCTCACATCTGCCCAGGTGGGGCCCTAGTCCCCTATGAAGCCAAATCCTTCCCTTCCACACCAATCCTTCAACCAGGTGTTGAAGGCTTAGATGTGGAGTGCCTAACCTCCCCTGTGCCTTGGACAGGTAGCACCTCTGAGAATGAGATGGAACGTGCTACCTGTTTCAGGTCCTCCCCAGCTTCCTGAAGTCCTCCTGGACTCTGGCTAACTCCACCATTCTCTCTACCAGGTTATTGGTCCCCAGGTTGACAATGTCATCCAGCTCCTCCCTCCTGACTATCACCCTAGCAATTCTATGGATTTGCTTTCCATCCCTCCATGCAGCACTTCCTGGGATACACTTGACCTCCCTCTCCCGCCTGCTAGGTGTCCCTAATTTCACACCCCAGACAATAGAGTCCCCCACAAGGAGAAACTTCCCTCTCCTCCAGGGTCCCCTGGCTCCCCCCCCGTGGCTTCAGCTTTGAGGTCCTGACCATCCTCCCTGGTCCCAGCTGCAGGCACCACTGTGGGGTGTTCTTGTTCTTCCAAAACAATGTAGAAGTTATTCAGCTGGATGGTTGGGGAATCTGCTTCTGACTCCCCCTCACCCTCCCTGAGTCCACTGTTATCCAGTCACACTTCTTCTTGGGCATCCTGTGAGGTTAATGTTGTGGACCTAGTGGTCTCTGGGTGGGGGTGGATGCCACCTCTAACCTGGCCAACTCTGTATGGAGACAGGCAACTTCCTCCCTCAGTGCAGAGAGATGCCTGCAGATAGGACAGCATCGCAGCCTCTAGAACATCCCCCTGAAGACTGCTGCTCCACAACCACTGCACTGCACCACTCCCATCATGACTGTTACCCTCCTCACTCTTCTACCTTCTTATGCCACCTAATTGCTATATGCTATCTCCTAACCCTCTTCTCTCTTCTGCCTGCTAACCCTTTTCCCCTTCTCTCCCTATCTCTATCCTTCTATATTGACTTACAGCTTCTCTTTCCTCCTCTTGTATATACCCTTGTGAACCTAGTTATTAGCTACACCCTTTGAACTTCTGTCTATATACCAGCTAGGCTATTGCTCTTGCTGCCTAACTGTTCCTGTGTCTTTAAGTAGGTGTGACTTGGCCTACCACTATAATGCTAGAACACCCGGTGGTGGTTGGGGAATGGGTGTGGGTGTGTGTTTGTTCCTTTGGTACTCAGTGCCTATAAAAAAACAATCAGGTAAAATAATACTTTCTTCTGTAGACTACAAAAGAATTACATAAAACCTGTTACAAAACTCAGCAGGTACCTGTAATCTGTTACCAAACATAGAAACTTCCTAAAGAGTAGCAGCAAAGGAAATCTCCAAAAGCAGACTGTGGGAAATAACTTTAACAACTAAAGGTAGTGGAAAGAGCACACAGCTATATAAACTCACTTACACAACCCTGTTACAAAACACAGAGGTTACCTGGAATCTGTTACAAGACACAGAAACTTCCTGAAGTGTAGCAGCAAAAGAAATCCCCAAAAGCAGTCTGTGGAATTAGCGACACTGCGGAGGGATAGAAGGGAAAGTATAACCAACAGGTGACAACTGCACTCAGGAGCTCTGTGAGAGGTGGTGTTGAAAGTAGAAAATACAATGGCAATCCATGTCATCTCAGTAATGAAAAGTAAATTTATTGGTGAAATTCACCTCAAAAGCACCAAAAACATATCTCACAGAAAATTACAAATCAGGAGCTGAGAAGACCATTTTCTCCTCCTGCCTTGAAGGTCCCACACAACCTATAGAGCTTCTGTTGATGCAGAGAACTCTTGCAGCCCTTCATGGCATTCCCGTTAGAGGGATCATGAGAGTGTTCCACTAAATTGGAACATTTTCCTCCCCTTGGATTGACTTTGAAAATTTTAGCAGCAGAGCTGTCACTAAATAAAAAAAAAAAAATAGTCTGGAGGGAAGGCAACCTAGGCCTCAGATCCCAAGAGGTTTCCTCCTCAAAAGGGTGTTTTTCTCCCCTCAGTGCCAAAGATCATAACTTTAGTCACCCCCTAAATAACTTAGGTAGTTTCTGCAGTTATTTAGGTACTCTAGGTTTCCGCTGTTGGATGGAGATTGATGGCAGCCGTCCTTTGCCATTCCTTTTCTACTTGGGAATTCTTGCCCTCTTGTCATAATTCATGCAACCTATGTTCAAATCATTACTCATTTCAGTTACCTCTGACTATGACCCTCATCTCTGATGACCATGTGTATATTCCAATCTCAATGCCAACTCATTACCACTGCAATGCTTTCCAATTCACTTCTCTGTGGACTTTTCCTCAGATACCTTTAGCCTAAGGGAACCCTTCCTACTGCATCTCTAGGGGTGGAACCCTCCTCCATGTTCCTGCCTTTGACATCTCCATTTCTGAGGCAGAGAGAGATGAACAGCCACAACAAGGTTCATTCAGCAGCTACAACAAAGTTTATTCAGCATGATGCAAAAGCACAGCACCACATTAAGTTGTGTAAGCACACTGAATTGAAAGGCTGTAGCCTGCAGTTCAAGGGGCTGAAGCAACAGTTATGCCTCCCTGCCTGATCTACTTAAACTCTTCCTACCTGCTTCATTCAGAAGCTTTTTTCTTTGCCCCACCATCCTCCCCTTCTCCTCCAGCAGCTAGCCCACTCCTTGGTGGCTTTTCCAAAGCTACCTTTAGCCTAAGGGAATCCTTCCCATGGCACCTCTAGGGATGGAACCCTCCTCCAGGTTTTTGTCTTCAGCATCACTACTGGCTGGTATTCCCAATGCACAGAGAGGAGAACAGCCACAGCAAAGTTCATTCAGCCACTACAACAAAGTTTATTCAGCAAGTTGCATAAGCCCACCACACTAAGTTGTGTAAGCACATTAAACTAATTTCAACTGGGTCTTTAAACTCTCAGCTTGCTCCACCCCATTACCTATGGTGCAGAATCACCTGGTCAGCATTTAGAAGGGAAAGGATGCCTGTTTGCAGATGACACAAAAATCTTCAACAGAGTAGACATACCAATGGAGGTGGAAAAAATAAGGGATCATTTGAAAAAGTTGAAAGAATGGTCATGGGTTTGACAGCTGGGTTTTAATGCAAAAATAGTGCAAAATCATGCACTTGGGACACAGAAAGCTGAGGACTACATATCAATTCAGAGTGTAAGTACTGGTAACCACCAAGCAGGAAAGAGACCTGGTGGTAATCATTTCTGATTACCTGAAGGTAGCCAAGAAGTGTGAGAAGTCAGTGGGGAAGGCTAACAGGATGCTCCGGTGCATAGGAAAGGGTATCACCAGTAGGAAGAAGGAGGTAATATTACCCCTGTACAGATCACGGGTAAGATCACACTTCAACTACTGTGTCCAGTTCTAGATGCCCCACCTCCAGAAGGACATTGATAAGGTGAAGTCAGTACAAAAAAGGGCCAACAAAATGGTGCAGGGTTTGTATCAAAAGCCCTACAAGGAGAAACTCAAGGAACTGAATATGTACTCTCTGGAGGAGAGGAGGGAATGGGGAGATATGATAGAAACATTCAAATACCTAACAGGTATTAGTAAGGTACAGAAATGTAATATTTGCCATAGAAAAACAAGCTCGTGGACAAGCAGTCATGCTATGAAGTTGGAGGAGGGGCTCAGAGGAAATGTGAGGAAATACTTCTTCATGGATTGGGTGGTGGACACCTGGAACAGCCTTGCAGCAGAGATGATGGGTGCCAAAATGATGACCAGATTCAAGCATGCATGTGACAGATAAAAGGGGACCTTGGTAGTAAGGTAAGGGGAGGAGATGACCAGAGAGCGAGTAGGGTCTGTGGTGGCACAGTAGGCAGGGAAAACCTAACAGGCTAGGTGGGCCAAGAGGTCCTAATCTGCAAACAGCTTCTATGTTTCTTTATTTCTTTGTTTCTAACCACAAAGTAGCAGGCTGCAAAACCCTGACTGATTTCTCTCAGGTGCCCCAGATGATTCAGTTTGTTCTGAGAGGGGTCACTTTATACCCAGAATGCAGAGACCATTCAGATCATCCCCTCTCTCTTACTCAGGAACACCCGACCTTTGCAGACACTAACACTGGTTGAAAAATGATGTCATGAAATGCAGAATCCCAGCTCCAGGTTCAAGAACAAACAAACTGCTTAACCACATAGTAGCAGGCTGTAAATCCCTGATTGGTTTCTCTCAGGTCCCCAAGATGATTTGGGCTGTTTTGAGAGGGGTCACATTATACCAGGCGTACAAAGACCATTCAGATCCTCCCCTCTGTCTTTCTCAGGAATAGCTGATCTGTGCAGACAGACACTAACACTAGTAGAAAAATGATGTCACTGCATGTGGAATACCAGATCCAGGTTCAAGAACAAACTACTGAACCACTCAGTACCATGCTGTAACTCCCTGATTGATTTCTCGCAGGTGTAGTGGTGGGCGATTAGAGAGAAATTCACTTCGCCAAGTAATCTGTGAAATTCTGTCCATTTTGCAAAGCAAAGTGTGAAATTTTGTATGGCAGCAGGTGAAATTTTACCCACAGAAGGTGAAATTTGCCCACATTAGGTGAAATTTCACCTAGGCGAAATTCCGCCTAATGCAGAAAATTTTGCAAATTACTCCAAGCAGTGAAACTGGCCACTTCTCTGCCACTTTGCCAGGGGAAATTAAATTTGCTGCATCTCTACTTAGGTGCCGCAGATGATTCAGGCTGTTTTGAATGATGTCACTTTATACCAGGAATGCAAAGACCATTCAGATCCTCCCCTCTCTCTTATTCCTGGGGCAATAAATATAATTGTTTTTGACAGGGTGTGTCAACCTTTCCAATAAATAAGAGTCGTGCTTCCTGCCAGGACATATGCTGGCTGCCCGAGAAGGTGTGAGGAGGGCTGTGCCAATGCCATATGCACCTATGGCACTGGTGATACTGGTAAGGTGATTGAAGGAGTGGGTGCTTGGTGGTGCAGTGGGGGGCACTAGAAGCCAGGGAGTAAGTAATGCAGCCTGTGGTACCATGGATCAGTGCCTGGGGGACCACTGGATGCCAGGGAGGGTTTTAGCTTTAATTCTGGGCTGGCAATCAGCAGGAGGGGGGACCACTAGCACCAGGGATTGTTTTTTAAATGAGAGGCTGGGGCTCGGGGGAAGGGGACTAGCACCAGGGATTGTGTCTTTCAATGAGGAGCTGGCAATCAGAGGGAGGGGGGACCATTAGCACCAGGGATTCTTTTTTTTTTTCATTAGCTGTTGGCAATCAGGTGGGAGACCACTACAATCAGGGATTGTTTCTTTCAGTTTGGGGCTGACAATCAGAAGAAGGGGGACCACAAGCAGCAGGGATTCTGTTTTTTTATATTACGGGCTGGTGAATGAAGGGAGTGGGAACCAGTAGCACCTGGGAGTGTACAGACAGTACAGGCTGGTGACAGGGGATGCCACAGTCTGCAGGGGTGGGTATGTGCCCTCTGCGGCTAACAGGCTGGTTGACTGCATTACTCCAGTGGCCTCCAGGGTTTTGCAGAGTAGAAGGAGTTTTTTTTTGCCGATACTTCTGCCATGAAAAAGGGCAGCACCAAATCATTTTGTGCAATGCAAATTCACTGAATATCAGATTGTGTCAATATTTCTGTCTCCACCCCACCAATTGCATACACCCTTTGGTTTGCGCTGGTACTACCCTTGTTTGCTAGTGCAACAGAGCCTTTTCAATATTGGGCTTCAGTGCAAAATTCAGCTTGCATGGGCAAACATTGCTTAACATCCACACAAATGTTTGAATGTTGTGCCTGGTGTCTTTCACTTCATAGCTCCCCAAGTGGTTGATAGTAAACTTCCAATATTATCTGCTGCACTTCTTTCCTTCATGAAACCTACCTACTCTAGATCAATCAATTTTTACATTATATCACTTAGTCTATTAACAAGAACTTTGTCCAAAATGTTGTAATTAATGTTAGGTAAAGAGATAGAGCTATAACTACAGTAGAACACTCATAAGTATCCTTTTATTTTATAAGTATAAATCAGATGGGATCTTCATTCTTTGTTGAGATAAAGCTGCAGTAACACTGCAGAGAAGTAGTTGCACAATTTTGGTTTGAGGAATTTACATAATTCTACTGAGAGCCTGTTGGGGCCTTGAATTTTGTCTTACACTAATTGTTAATTTCTGTTTCTGTTTCTGTAATATTAATAGTTTAGTGCATTTTGATATTTTCTTCTTCTGTAAATTTTGGTAATTCACAAGTCTTACGAAAATCTTATAATAAATCATCTTTGCTATCTTCAGTGTCTTTACACAAATTTGAATACAACTCTTTAAAATAGTTATTAATGCACTGGACATTGTTTGTGACTAACTTATTTTGTTGTTCTTTTGGGATTATTTCTTTTTCCATCTATACGATCATAACTTTCCTGCCTGTTCTCTTGCTTCCTTATAGCTTTGTTTTGCTCAAAATAAAGTATACACAGCTTTCTTAGAATATATTTGTTTTGTCATATTTTAACAACATAATAGAGTTTGCCAATTCAGTTCTGTTTTGGGGATCATTCTTGTATAGAGTTTTCAATGTTTTGAGACTCCATTCCATCTCTGCAAGTTCTCTTAGTTGTTCTTTCTTTTTATTTGACACATACCATATAATTCTCCCCCAATATATGCTTTACAAGTTTCCCTCAGGCATTGTAATGACACTTTCCTATTATCATTTATCTCAAAAATAAACCAATTTCTTTTGATATCCACTGTTTAAAATATAGATCATTAAGCAGAGCTGAGATAATGTTCCAATTATGTTTCCATTTAGAGTGATATACTAAAATAGATAATTTAACCATTACTTTCTCTGGAATGACAATGTCTTCAATTTTCACGGAGCAGACACCCTTATTTATTAGAAAAGAGGAAAGTAAAAGACTATATTCTTTTTGGCTGTTGCCATAGAATAAGCATATTTTTTATGTGCCAATATACCAGCCTTTAAAGAAAAATTCAACCATATGATCTGGAATTTGGACAAATCACATAAAGATTTCATGAGTCACTTCACTCTTTCCTGCTTTCCATCACAAACATGGCTGCCACCTTTACTTCTACATAGAAGCCTTCAACTAGGTCATAAAAATAAAACGCCCCCCCAAAAAAATGAATAACTGAATGTTCAGTCTACCCATGATCGTCTCCTTGCCCACATAAATTTAAAAATCAAGCACTGTTCAGAGTTTCCATTTCTGTTGTTTCTTTGATGTCCATAAGAAATCACCATTGTATCTTAAACAGCTTGACAAAGAGTTTCTGCTGCTAATCCTACCCCAGATATAACTGAGGCTTTGGCATGGCGTAAGACCTGTATGTGTGAGTGTAAGCAAGTGGAATATTGTACAATTTTGAATTCATGCATTCCTTTTTTTGTGGATTAGTAATGTACTATGAACTTAAATCGCAGCTTCATTTTCTGCAACCTGTGGAATATTTTTACAAAGTTTATGTAATCTCTGGAAAGTTTTTCATTAGTTTACAGAGAAATGCTTTCCAGTATTCTGCAGAATACAAAAGAAACTGAAAAAAAATTCAGAAGCAGGATTATCATTCCACACAAAATTGCACTGGTGGTGTTCTGTATTCCACACAGTTCTAAAAAGCAGCCATTCCTGACTGTAGTCAAATGTTGTTCTACATGTACAGTTATTGATTTCTAGCCATTTCAGTTTTGGCACCTCTCAGCATAACTGATACTTTGATATAATTTGAGCAGAAGATTCTTAGACAGGTAGCGTTAGGTCTCAGCTTCAGGGGTTACCTTAACTCGGTGTTGAACTTAACCATCTGATTCATTTTAAATCTTTGGATCCAAGGATGCTTGTAAAGCCATTGTAGTTTGTAATTTCAAATTGGTTATTCTTCTATAATTCTGTGTTTATCCCTACTGGCTGGTGGATTTACTTTCCCAGAAACTGGGTTAAAGTTTATTGTAAAGTGTGACTTAGTGACAGCCACAGTCATGATTATTATGAGGATTTGGTCTAATACTATTGGCATTACCATAGCTGTTCCTATTGGACAAAGAAGAGGTGGTCACATGGGTATTTTTAAGAGAATACTTGAAATGTTCAGTTTTTAATATGCTGTATTCAGTAACATTTTCGTATTCCTTCACACACCTATTTATTTATGAAAATGTTTAGAAAATTGCTGAGCAAATAGCATACAGTGTTTCTAATTAGGGTTCTGGTTTGAATAGAAAAGTAATTTTGAATGTTTACCTGCACTCTATTGTTGCTTACTGTTTTTGTTTACTTACATTGTTACTTATTTAATTTTTAGTTATAGTTCATATAGCTTAAATGACTGTTTGTTTTGCAGTTATCAAGTTACAAAGCTTGCATAAGACTTAAAGCAGTGGCCCTTTAATTAAATCAGTCATCTACACTGATGGTTTGCAGGACTTGATTTAAGGAAAAACAAAGAGGGAAAGGAAGCTGGGATAGAGCAGGAGCTCAAGACACCACCAAAGCCTTCTTCCAGTACATAAGTTAAAATAAGAATGTGAAGGAAGGGATTGGGCCACTGAATAAAGGGAAATGGGGAGGAACCAGTAAGAGAATATACTAAAATAAAAAAAATATACAGTGTGTGTGCTCAGGGTGATAACTGAGATGCTTAAAAAATCTTTACCTTTTTGTTCACCAGATGACTCCTGTGGGAGGGAGGGAGGTGGTTATTGGGATTGCCCAGGTCAGTCATGATGCCGCCTACAGACATTACATCTGCCTTGGTAGCTGACTTTCTGAGAAAGATCAAGCCAACTGGAATGTAATGTAACCTTGTATTTTTTTGTCTGTTTGTCTACCTGACATGGAATATTTGTAAAAGAGCCTGTTGGTTCAAAGGTGTTAATCTGCAACCAAAATAAATAAATAAAATAAATAAACTGCATCTCAATAGCAGGATGTGATACACCCTAGGATTATAGTTGAGCTTAGGGAAGAACTGATGGGTCTGCTTGCAGTAATCTTTCAGGAGTCTGTCAAACAGGTGTGGTGTCAAGGGATTTGAAAATGGCCTATGTCATTCTTATCTTCAAGAAGGGAGACAAGGTTGTACCCTGGCAACTACAGGTCAGTTAGACTGACATCAGTTCTGTTCAAGGTCATTGAAGATGTCATTAAGGCCAACATAATGTAACACTTTGTTGAGGCCTGGGTTCATGCACACTCTCAGCATGGCTTTATAAAATGCAAGCCATGCTACACTAAGTTGATTATCTACTTCAATTGGGTGATCAGGGAGAGGGGGCAGGGGCCAGACTGGATGCATAGACTACCTGGACTTTAGTAAAGACCTTTGATTCTGTGACACATCCAAGCTTTAGGGGAAAGTACACCAATATAACATACATAAGGCATAATTAAGGTTGCTTGCTAACTGGCTTGTGTGCAGAAAGCAGCGGGTTGTGATGGATAGGCACTACAGTATCAAGTGCAATGGAGTAGGGTACTCAGCAGTATTCCTCAGGGACTGGTGCTGGGGTCACTGGTTTTTAAAATTTTCAATAATCTATATACTGGAGTCTCTAGCAGACAGATTACATGGCACTAAGATGGTCAGGATGGGGAACATCTTTGAGGTTGGAGACATCAGGAAGACCTGTGCAAGCTGGGTGATTGGTCAGACTCCTAGAGTTTCAGATTTAATGTTGCCAAACAAAAGGTGACATACTTGGGTAGGAAAACAGTGTTAGGATTCACACACCATGTGGAGTTCCTCTTGTTGCATTGGAAAAGAAAAAATGACATGGAGGTAATAATAAACAAGGCATGAAGCCTGACAAGCAGTTTGCAGCCCCTTTCAAGAGGGCCTGCAGAATGCTGTGGAGCATCCCACGCATGGTAACCAGCAGGGCTGGAAAGTTATTCTCATTCTTTACAAGGTCATGGTTTTTCCCCACTTAGAGTACTTTGTGCAGTTATGTGCTCATCATTATGAAAGTTACATCGATGCAGAAGATGTGTAAATGCAAGGCCACCAAAATGATAAAAGGGACAGAAGACAAAAGTTATGAGGAGATGCTGGTGGGCCTTAAAATGTTAATGTGGAGAAAAGGGGGATTAGAGGGGTTATGATCTTAGATTTCTGCATACTCAAGGGTATCAACAAGATCAAAAAGACAGATATGTGTGATCTGGTGTCTTCCAGCAGAACACAGAGATGTATACTGAATATCAGTAGTGGTAGATTCAAGGGGAACATGGGAAGCACTTATCCTAGATGGTGGTGAATCTTTGGAGAAGCCTACCTCTCGAGACAGTGGATATGAAGACAGTGCAGGCCTACAAGTTAAGCCTGGTTAAATTTCTACTTATCAAGGGAATCACTGGATACCTTGGATAGCAGAGTGTATAAAGAACTCCTTTAACTTAGTACATATTTGAATAGTATACTGTACTTATTCATACCTATATATATATATATTAAGCAGGGGGTGGGCAAAATGGACCTTGAATCCCTTCTAGCCATTAGCTACTATTATTATATCCTTGAAGTGCTATAATTATGTACCACCTTCAATATATTGCAAATTTCCTATTTTTGTGGTGGGACAGATAACCCCATTTCCTCTCATGTATCACCCTTTTCCCCACTCCTATCACTAGGTGATTTTGTAGCATCATAATTTTCTCTAGGCACATTGGGGCAAGTAGCTTATTTTCCTCAACCATTGCCTGTGTATTTTTGATGTTCATCCAGTACATGGTGGAGAAATGGCAATCACTCTCCACTTAGATATTAAATACCTCAACCAAAAACATAGAGTGAGTAATATCTGAGTACAGAGATGGTGCCTTCTCTTAGAATCCACCCATAAAGTGCAACAGAAATCACAGAATGAAGGGTACTCAGTAAAAATCATACCTACCTCCGTTTGTACCAGTCAGTCACTGAACTCCAACAGTGAGTTTCAAACTGAGTACTTGAGTATTCCCCATTGGTGCTAACATACAGTAGAGACCACTCTGCAGTTACTGCACAAATAAAGTGCAGAGATGAAGGCAGATTTTTAGGGAAGCAAAATATCAAAATGGGCTTTGCACAGCTTAGAAACAAGACTACTATTCCAGGCAGCAGTGGTCATACCAGCGCTTATGGGACTTCATCAGATGGCAGTGACCGACTTAGTCCACCTCCATTATAGTGTTGCAAAGGGTTCATAGCTATTGTTCTCATACTTCAAAAAAAAATAAGGCAGAAAGCAAAAGTACCCTGAAAAAATGCTACTACATTGATAGATGAGACATCTAGAGGAAAACATTGTTTTAAAGCCCAAAGATGTTAAACATGTGGAATACAATGCAAAAAGTGCAAAACATAACATATTTACAGACCATAACCAAACTACTTATAATGACATTTAAAAGAATGCAGAGAATGTGAACATCTGTTTCTTATATATCTTGACACTTGAATCAACTACTGTATTAACATATTTTCCATGTATTTTTGGAATTCAACTCAATTCACCCTTTAAGGTCAACAGTATAAATTTAAGAGGATGCAATAAATACTTATCAAGTTAAAAAGCAGCCCTCAGAGATACAGAACAACCTAGTACTATAATTATCAATAGTACCCATCAGCTGCAAGGTACATATGTTATCTAGTGGGCAATGCAGCACAGTTAAGCAATAATACATGACTGAGTGTGTGTCGTGCTGAAATAACTTCATGCCTTGGGTGGTTGGGCACAAGTCCACTGGATGAGTGCATCCAACACAAGAGAAGTGACTTTATACCAGCACTGGCACACACCCTGGAGTGCATTATTACTATTATACAAAAGCTGCTATGAAACAAAACAGACAATATTTTACATTTTTTAATGAATTTATTGCAGGGTAGGTGTATATATAAAATAATAGTGTTGAATATTATTTTCCAGTAGGTAGTGGTGCTGCTATCTTAGTCTGTGGGTTTGCAGTCTCCTGCTCCTCTCCCACACACATGTGGACACAGTTGTCTTACTTTTTTTTGTTTGTTTGTTTGTTTTTTGTAGTATCTCTTCCCAAAGAATTGATGCAGAAGCACTGCCTGTTCTGGTCCTGCAAATATGTGTGTTGTGAAAAACACAAACTGCCAAAATTGCAGTTTGAATACAGGAAGCTGGGTGGAAGATTCTGCTTTTTTGGTCATGATCACTGATCAGTAAGTTGACTGGAGGATAGGTTGTTTGGAAGGGGATAGGGACTGAAACTGTCAATATTAAGTAATGAATAACTTTTAGAAATAGCCACCATATTCAGCTTTGTGATCAAATGTTTGAATTGCTAGCAGTGAATGTGTGCTCCATTACACAGTCATGGTGAAGGCAGACTGCATTTTGCAGCCACTTCTGCCTGCGTCTACAATTCTTTTTGACTTTTGTACTTGCAGTATATTTAAGCAGACAGTAGTAAAGAGAATGGATTTGTGATTTTTTGGGGGGTAGGAGAAGCAGACTGTGACATGCTGTGAGGGAGATTGTATGTCTTTTTTTATGTGATTGGTATAATTAAACACTGATGGTGAACTAATCTCTGTACTTTTTGAAAAGGTGAGAGAGTTGTCTTGCTACCGGACCTTCATACAGTGATGTAATGCTCAAATAACATCACTGGTAAAGGTGGGCACTGACCAATCACAGCAGAAAAAATGTTCTTGCTATTATATGATTAAGCAATAATACATGACAGGGCATGCTTTATCATAGGATATTTGCATGCCTTTGGTGCATTGTGAGGTACAAGATAAAGCTGAGTGACTTACACACCTAAGAAGTGCCTATATTGAATGATAAAGCATACCCTGAGGTGTATTATTGTGATTATGCACTAGACCCCCACAGTAAAGTAAAAAAGATACAAATGCAGGTCTAACAATTATTTATTATTATTTTATTTTACTATTTTTAAACTGTGGAAGTACACTAGTACATAAAATAGTCCGATGTTGGAGTCATTAATCAGGGTAACTGTAGTAACTTTTAACTAGTTAAAATAAATATGTATTTACTGGTTAGGGTAAATAAACCACTGCTGACAAACCCCTGCAAATTCCATAATTCTCAAGTGTGAATTGCGGAGTTCCATAAACCATGGTTTCAAAAATAGCCGCAAGTGCATCTGAGGGAGAAATTGTCCTTATGCTGGCCATTCACTTGTGTTCCCTCAGGAAAACTGCCAGCAGGAGTGACAGGCTCTTCGACAATTAAATTAAATGAAATATGGGCAGAGTTTTTTCTATTAAAACTCTCACAATGGCTTTCTTCTAGTCCTGGGCACTTTTTAATAACCAAACCAAAATAAAAAGCAAAACTCCTATAGTTTTCTATTTCAAATCATGTCTCATCCCTCAAGCCTCCAATTGCTATCGGACACCTGCCCCTTATGTGACTGGCTGCCATCAGTTGATCGGACACCTAGGAGGCAGTCAACGATGGAGTTCAGCAAAGAAGAACTGAGTGGTGGGGACAGTGGCAACATGTCACAGAATCAGAGTAGAACTGCCAGAATCAATGAACATAGCAGCTGCAGCTGTGGGCTGGGAAAAGAAGTGTGACAGCTCCCCACTGTTACCTGAGCACTGATTTTTCCCAGCAGGTCAGTGATTTCAATGGGAGGACACATACCCTTCTGTCAGTTACTGGACTAATCAATGGGCACAGAGATTGAAACTTCACTGTTGCTGCCCCTGGATAGCATCTCACCATTTATCAGCTTCTCATTATTTCTTCTATACCTTTCTTGAAACAGTAAACATAAAAAATAAAACATGGGGAAGTATGTAAACACAGATGTTATGCACACCCTCAGTGAGTGATGCCCAGATAAACCCCTTGGGCTTTGCCCTTGGGATTTATGGGGCATCACACGCCTTGGGTGTTCATAAAATCCTCATTATACACACTTCCCCATGCATTATTCTATATATAATGCACAACAGGGCAAGCTTTATCATAGAATATCTGCACCCAATAGGTGCCTTGCACACCTGCGAAGTGCCAATATTCTATGATAAAGTATGCTCTGGAGTGTATTATTGCAATTATGCATTAGACTCACACAGTAAATAAAAAAAACACAGGTTTAACAATATTTTTTTACTGTTTTAAAACTATGGAAGTACATTACTACATAAAATAGTCCAGTGTTAGACGTTAAATATTCCAATGTTAGACTGATTAATCAGGTTAACTGTAATAATGTTTAACTTATTTTAAATAAATATTAAATAAATAACATAGAACAAGCAGTTATTGTAGGATAACTTCAATAAATGCAATAAACTATGTTTTTTTTATCCTCAGGTAATGGAAACTAACCATTTGGTTATGCAGCAACTGAATGCAAGTGAATAGTGTTTTCTGTGACTTTAAACTGCAACATGTTATGCTTTGTAGATATTAAAGAGCAACTGTCAGCATTCCCCTGACAAAAACATGGGACCTGTAGATCCCGATTACATACAGTAAATCACACTTAACTTACACAGCTGATAGTTATAATTTATCTGGTTGATCCTGTGACCCTCCAACCTTCATTACCATTCATGAGTCCACCACAGCAAGCCCTTGGATGAAGCAACTGATGGACTCAGCTGCAGGGGACTCCTATGTAACAGTACAGGTATCAGAAAATTGGAAAAGATATACAGTGCATGACTGCACTTCTAACTCTGGTACTGATTGACTGAGAGAAGAGCTTTCCTCTGTCGATGGGTACCAGAGTTAGAAGAACAAGCATGCGCTGTATATCTTTTGCTATTTTCTGATACCTGTAGTGTCACATAGGAGTCCCCTGCAGCTGAGACAGTCAGCTGTGTCATCAAAGGGCTTGCCGAAGGGGATTCATGAATAGTAATGGCAGGTGGAGGGTTGCAGACCAATCAGATAAATTATAAATATCAGCTGTGTAGGTTATTTTACAAAATTACTGCCAGTGCAATTTACCTAATCGGGACCTATAAGTCTCATGTTTTTGCCAGGGGAAAGCTAACAGTTCTCCTTTAAATTGCATATACCATGGAAGGCCTCCAATTGTAGGTAGTGTAGGAACTCACTGGGAGGTGCAGGAAGATCCTGCACATTACAAGGAAGCATTCCTGTTTTTTTGGCAGGACTCTCTTCTTGTGTGGGTTTGTCAGTCAAGGTGGGTGTCAGAGGTCCTGCAAGCTGAAGAGTGGCTGGAGCAGAAGTCAGCAACCATCAGTTGTGACAGTAGCATTTTTGTTCCTTGTGGAGTGGTGCAGAGGAGAAATGCCAAAGGATTTAATCATCTGTGAAGAAAGGTTTGTGCATATTTTTTTTCTGCAGGTAGATCATCACTTTCTTTCTGTGCTGGTGTTCTGGGCACACTCCTGATAGGGTAATGGTGCCATTTTGATGCAGGCTGTTTGTGGGCTGTTTGAATTAGTCTTTCATGATTGCTGGCAGTCTCCAGAACTGAATTGCTGCAGTTTTCACTTACACAGTTGCCGACAATGTCAGTAATCAAATCACTTGGCAGAACTGTAATTCTTGTCCACATTTTTTAGTTAGAGACTCAGCTTTGTTGACAGCAGGCAGAGGTACAGTGTGGATTGCGGTTGGAAATGTAGCCACCAGAGGACCATCTCAGGTATGATGGTGGAAATCACTCATGGTGGGCTGATCAAAAAACACATAATCAAGCACATTTTCTGATGTTGTGGTAGTGGCCAACATGTTTTTTAATATTGAATGCTGCAAGTTAGTTTGCCACAGTGGGTTTGGATTTGCAGTCAGAGCCTTTTGTTTGTGAGAGGTACTTAGTTAACGTGAGTGGCTTCTGTGGTGAAAGGCTTTGACATGGTGTAGGGATATCAATACATGTAAACAGACCCTGCTTAGAGCTCTAGTTTTCACTCATTCCTTTATGAAGGAATGTACAGTGAAGCCCTCCTGGATGAAGCTCAGTGTCACAGGTTTACTGCATGACAAAAGGGATTTACTCCCATTTAAATTTCATTGTGTGCTGCAGTAACTCTACTGCAGAATTCTGCAGTGCTCTGCTTCATCCTGGTGGGCTTAACTGCAAGTATGGGCATAGAATGCTGCCAACCAATCAGCCTTCAAGAATTTTCTTGTCCAGTGCACAATTAAGGATTAAGGCATGACAGGGTGTGCGTTATTGTAGGATAATGGCATGCCTTGGGAAGTGAAGCCTGAAGTGAAGCTGAGGGATTTACGTAGCCAAGAAGTGCTGTTATCCCTAGTTATGCACATGCTGGAATGCATTATTGCAATTATAAAATGTCTTACCTGATTTTTTTATTTTAGTACTAAATAATGAGGTTTAGAAAGTTCAGCATTTCTGACCTGTGCTGTTGTGCTGTGATATCATCACAGTCATGTGACTGGATTCCACCAATCACAGTACATTATTTCTCTTACCCATTTTATAATAATTATTATAACATGTAAGGACATTTAACTATTAAAGCTTTTGTATTGCATTCAGTTAAACTTAATAGTAAATTTTATAATAAATCCTTATAATATGCATGCTTAATTCTACAAACACATACTTAAGATTTCTAGTTAAACACTGTTGCATAAATACCCATCAATAAAAATATTTACTCATAGTTTGTCAATAGCCAGTAATAATCACAATTGCCTATGATAGATGCTGAAAAGCAGACATAGTGCCATAGTAATCATATCACAGGATTACTAACAACATGAAGTACATACAAGCTTTTGTTGCAATATTCCTTCACAGAGGATGCATGGGTGGCTAACATATACCCCAAACACCATTAAAATATGTTTCTTACTTGCACCTTGTATAGAGGTACTACACAAACTGCAAAGCAAGAAGGCACCCATGATATCACATACTTGTGTAACTTATTTCATCACTGTGAATCGATGATAAAAAAAGCCATACCTATTCCAACTTGCGCTAAATACCTCAATGCAAATGCAACCCCCTGCACAGGCATGGGGCTCACCAGTTTGCTTTCTGGAGTTGAGGGAAAAGATGGCCATATGGGTGGAAAACTGGCTGAGGGACAGAACCCAGAGGGTGGTTGTGGGGGAGAGTTATCTGGCACCAGAATGGTAACCAGTGGGGTCCCACAGGGCTCAGTGCTGGGGCTGGAGTTGTTCAATGTCTTCATCAATGACATTGGAGATGACAGTAAGGGCAAAATGTACCTATCTGCAGATGACATCAAGCTCTGTGGGAGAGTGGACACAGCTGAAGGGATACAGGACCTACAGGAAGATCTGGAAAAGCTGGGGAGGTGGTCCAGGATCTGGCAGCTTGGCTTCAAAACCAAGAAATACAAAGTTATGCATATTGGAGCCAAGAGTCCCATGACAGAGTACAACCTGGGTGGAGTCCGAATAGCTGCATCAGAAGAGGAGAAGGACCTGGGACTAATGATCACTAGTGGCCTGAAGCACTCCACACAGTGCATGAAAGCAACAGCAAAGGCAAACAAGATGTTTGGATGCATATCTAGGGGGATTAGTAGTAGGAGAGAGGAGGTTATATTGCCCTTGTACAGGTCACTGGTAAGGCTGCATCTAGAATATGGAGTTCAGTCCTGGTACCCACGCCTCAAGAAGGATATTAACCAGCTGGAGAAGGTCCAAAGTAGGGCTACAAAGATGATAGCTGGTCAGCAGGGTAAGGCATACACGGAGAGATTGAGGGCACTGAACATTTACTTCCTGGAAGACAGGAGAGAGAGAGAGAAAGAAAGAGAGAGGAGATATGGTCAGGATCTTCAAGTACTTGAATGGGATAAATAAGGTTGATAAGGAGAGTCTCTTTAAGCTGAGTGGCAATCATAACAAGAGGGGGCACAAACTTAAGCTGGAGGGTGGTAGGTTTAGGAGGGAGGTCAGGAAGCACTTCTTCACAGGAGGGCGGTGGAGACTTGGAATGCGCTGCCAGAAGAGGTCATCTCATTGAAGACAGTGGGTAGCTTTAAGAGTGGCTGGGATGGGCATAGGGGGAAGGTAAGGATTATGGGTATGGAGGATGGGAGAAGTGGGGCGGGAGGGCAGGGACATTAGTGCAAGCTATAGAGCCTGCGATATGAGCAGACATGATAGATCAAGTAGCCTTCTTCTGCTGACTTCATCATATGTTTGTATGTTGGTATGAGTGTCTGTTTACAGAAATGAGTTTTGATTAAAAACTAAATTCTATTATCACTAAGGGTCATCCATTGCAACTAAAACTGTCAAAATGCAACACCACACACAGGAAAAAAAATGATACTGAAAGAATAATAGGCATGTAGAATTCATTATTTATTTTTTTATTTATTTATCGAGTCTAGGATTACAAATACCTTTGAGCCATGGCTCTTTTACAAAGGTTCCATGTCAGAGAAATACAAATTATGGGGAACATCAAGACAGGCATTACAACAATGTGGACATTGCAAACAGAGTACAGATTAATACAGTTCAAGGGTAGCATTGTAACAAGGCAGCCAGCGGCATTTGTCAGAGAAAATAGACAACAGATAAGAAGTGCCAGAGTCATAGGGAGAGGGAAGAGGGTGGGGGAGAAGGAATGTAGGAAGGGTGGCGAAAGGGTGAAAAGTGCAGCATTGGGTATACCAAGATGTGAGGGTAGAATCCAGTGGGGGGGGACAACTAGAGCAGAAAGGAAAACGGAGAAACAAGGTTAAGTTGGGCAGTCACAGGAGCTGTTGGTAGTGAGATAGTCCCAGAGCCTAGTTTTAAACATACCAATAGTTGGGGCAGAGGAGATGGTTGGGCTGAGGCCATTGAACCAGAGTGGCGCTCGATAAGCAAAAGAGTGTTGTCTCTGTGAAGTGTGACAGTGGGGGACTTTCAGTAGCTGTAGCATAGATCTCCTAAGGCACCATTTGTTAATTCGGTGTTGTAACAGAGTTGAGACCCCAAAAGGTGCAAGGCCAAGGTAGATTTTTTTTCACCATGGATCAGGTGAGAAACTTTATGCAGTTTGATAGTTGGAGCCAGCCTGACTGAGTGTACAGGTCACATGTGTGGGTGAGATGGTGAGCACCAGTGATGAGCCGACATGATTTATTTAAGGCAGTCGAGAGGCATCTAAGGGTTGTGGTTGTGGCCGAGCCATAAATGATGAGACCATAGTCCATTACCACTATGCATAGTAGTCATTGAGGATAAAAATATTTTCAAGAGGAGGTTGGATGATTGGTTAATGACACAAAATTAGGGTTATGAGACAGGAGCAATATTGGGCATATGCCTTTCACTTCTTCTACTTGACATAGTATAGTACAGTATGAACATTCTCTAATGTACAAATGCCCTTGGATGCAGTCATCTTTGTCCCACAATGCCTTGCAGTGAGGTCAGAGGGCAGACAAACAGCTGATTGGCTGTTAGGGCACCAAAATATTCAGGAGGAAAGCTAATTGATGAGTCATGATAAGTATGGGTCATGGAACTAGCTTGAGAAACCCAGAAAATGGGGATTGTGTTAATGTAGTATAGTTTAACTCACCAAGTGTCTGAAACAAGGAGAAGCTGAGCTTGTACTGTATCTGAGACGGCTTGGCCAGTCTAGTAAAGTTTCAGATCTTCCTTGGAGGTGAAAGGAGAGACAGCTTGAAACAGGCCAGGATGCCTCAATTTTGACATCACTCTGATGCCCAGCATTGCAGATTCCTGCCTAGAGAATGAGTGCCAGTACAGCTGGAACTATTGTGATTTTGTACTAGGCAGCTGCCAGAAAGAATCAGTGAATTCTAGCCAGAACAAGAAAGAGTGATTCTGTAAAGAAGTGTGAGTCCTGCATTTTGCAGCATGCAATAGTCTGCCTGCCAACTAGGAACTGGAAGAGCAGGCCCACTGCCAATGCATCTGAACAGATATGCTCTGCATATGTCCATCACATCAGGTTACCACTGTATGAATACAGATGGTATTCCTAGTTCCTATATTAGCTGTATGTCTATCTGCATTGGTTGTAGTGACTCATCCAGTCCACTTTTGACAGAATTATCTGTAATTAGAGTGCATTTTCCAAAATCCAACAGAATTCCACTCCTCTAGAATTTGAAAATTTTGCACAGCACTGCTTTCTACACAGTCCGTGCACAACTCAGAGCTTCTGTTTAAACCTATAGGTCCCAACTATGCCTTTGGGATTGGGAACTGGATTCCCATCCATGTAGTCCAAAGTGCAGAAGGTCACATTTCCACCCAGAGCAAGGGCAACTGATAATAAACCATCCCAACAAAAGACCTACTGTGAGCTGCTTCAACTGTATTACAGCTGGGTAGGTGTTTGGAAACAGGGCTAGCTAATGTCCTTCTATTCAGTCTAACCATACTCCACAACAGTTTTCCATGTATGCATAATCACTGAATAATAACATCCTTCATAGGAATTATCCTTCTTTTTTCCCCCAGAAATGCAGCTGTGGTCTCATTCTGGCTGGTTTACAGTATTTTACTCAGTCATTTTAGTATAGAAACATTAACACTTAGAAGCTCATTTAAATGATGTGGCTATGCCAGTAAAAATTACTTATATAGCTGGCTTGCAGAATTAAAAGAGCACATACGTTGTCTGACTTTATAATAACCAGATTCTTTCTAAAGTGCAGTTTGAAAGTACAATTGTGCAATAGTGCAAATCCATAACAACAATAGCAAATAGGAGGTACAATTTCCAGTTTACATTACCAATAGATGGATGTTTTAAAAATAGCCACCTTCCCTCAGCCCTGGCATTTTGGCCATCATGATTTTCATTAGAGGGTTTGGCTAAAGCACCAAGGATATACCCTTATTAGCAAAGGGTCACTGTAGAAATAAAATGAATCCTTAGTCACTATCATAAAACTAACCCTAAACCAAAAACAGTGTTGTTAACTAGTATCTGCAGAAGTGTCTGGTGCTTAAAGAACAATGAACCAAAATTCTGGGCTCAGTTCTATATACTGTACAGCATTTGTACAAAAATATAATATTTTCACAGCATAAAATACAACAAAACTGGAAAAAATTTCAGCACAGTAGTGTCCAGTTAGATGAAATAACTGGCGGATCTATGTAAATAGACTCCATATAAAAAGTAGTCTCTCAGAAATAAATGATAGGAGCTGTCAACTGGGGGTTCAGAAAATATCCTTCTCTCTCTCTCGTTGTGAGCTTCTCAGTATCCAACTCAGGGGACCTTCAGTCACATTTGTACATCCAGGAAGGTGAGTTCCATGGTAGTCTTATGTGGGCCTGCTGATTTTGTATTGTGATGTCATTACTGGACAGTTCAAAAACTTCTTATGCTTGACAGTGTTGTACTGCTGAAAAACAGAAAATTGAAAGTCATTAGGAAAGATTTTATTTTTCAGAAAATACCTACAGTAATCACACTTACTTGGAAAAGCATGCCCTTTGGTCATACCTATGTATAAACAGCATATATAGACCACAGATAAAGTTCCTTCATAGCATAGGAGGATGCACAAGGGGTGGTAGTACAAGAGGGGGATCTCAGCAAGAAATGGAGGAGTGTTCTCAGGAGGAAGTAGTGGTGGTGGAAGAGTCACATGAGAAAATTGTAGACAGTGTTGTACATACTGTTAGTCGTTGTGCAGTAACAAATGACAAAGCAGAAGAGTGGGAGATACAGTCTGATAGAAAGAGAATTGAAGTTGATCCAGAACTTCATGTTGATTGGAAACCGGGGTGCCATCCATTTAGTCCAAAGTGGAAAGGGTCACTTTTTCCATGCAGAGTAAGACCAATTGATAGAAACATAGAAATTGATGGCAGATAAGGACCACTAAGACCATCCAGTCTGCTCATATACCCTGCCTGTACAAGGGGGCCACTGATCCTACTTGGTCATCGGCTTTAGCTTCTCCTTCCCACTGCTAGGGTTCTCTTATGCCTATCCCATGCATGTTTGAATTCCCTCACTGTGCTCACTCCCACCACCTCCTGGAGTAGGCTATGCAATGCATCCACCACCCTTTCTGTGAAGAAGAACTTCCTCAAATTCCCCCTTATCCTTGTCCCCCTTCAATTTCATATCGTTCCCACATGTTCTTGTACATCTATAGTGAAGGATGTTGCCCACTTGCATCTTGTTTATGCCTTTAGGATACTTGAAGGTTTCTATCATATCTCATTGCTGCTCTGCTACATATGAAACCCTAGCCCAGAATCAGGTAGTCTGTGAATGATGTAACAACTGGATCCCCACAAACATGCAGTGCACTGCTGGAGAAAGGCAGACCCCTTCTGTTTGCACTCTGACCCAGTAATGAACGACTCTCCAGACCGACCTTGGGCTGGTTAACACTGGACAGTCGGAGATCCATGGCACTAAAGTATCATTACGTTCAGGCCGGATTCTGTTATAGAAGCATTTAGTAATAATCCCACAGATGGTAGCTTCACACCACTGGCTCCTCAGCCAAGGACATACAGCAAATGTCTGTAATAAGGAGGAGGAGGATAGCAATGAGGGGGAAGGTGCTGGTCCTACATGTTAAACTGGATCTGACAGCAATACAAAGGGTTGTTACAGGGAAAGGACAGGGGAAAGAAAATGAATTGTGATAAGGGAAGTAAAGAAGAAGGAGATAAGGGTGTGCATGACAGTGGAGAGGATGCATGTAAAAGCATGGGTCCTTTGCCCCCTATGGATGGCGAACAGCTAAGAAGCACCCCTCATCCCACACATCTTTAGTTTGAAATTTCAATCTAAATGATAAAAAATTATGAAACCATGGCAATATACCAAATTTGCCAGGCTTATGTAAGCTGGGAGGTGGAGGATGTGGATCACATCTTGGTACCATTGGACAGTGTAGTCACTTAAAGATTAAACATCTTCTCAAGTAGCATTGGCTTTAATTGCATGCACAACGTTTTTAAAATAGACCTATTCTTTGTCAGGGTGGGGTTTATAAATTGCTAACATGATTTCAATCAATCAGTATGCAAACTACTCTACCTCTTATCCATGTACAGTGTGCTCTCATGTGTGATCACTGGGATGGAATGCTCCACTTTAACACCATGGGAATGAGGTACAATGAAATACGAAAAAACACTGAGCTTATTATAAATTACTCACACTAATAAGTTAATAGGGCTTCTGAGTGATGTCTCTTATGGTATAAGAGACTCCTCTCCTGAAGTTAGAGCAAACAGAACTGCTCATCTTTGCTTATCAGTCCTCTCACACCAATCTAATGCTCAGTGTCTCTTATGAAATGAGCATCAAAATAGAGGCAATCTGATTGGACAATACCTGTGTGATAGTGTGTCTTATGCACAGGAAAAAGGTCCAACAGTGCCCAGTGGGCACTGATATTGATAAAGCTGCTCACTCAGAATGTCCAGAAAAAGTAAAACAGCCATCTTGTTTTGCCAACTGTGACAGTTTTGCCTGCCGAAATTGTATCTACTTCAATCAGATTGCATCTTCATTTTAATGCCCATTTCACAAATGTTTATGTTAGCCTCTGTGAAGTACAGAAGTAGAAAAACTCAGGACTGCCATGGTCACTTTACATTCTCCCCGCCACCCCTCCACCACTGCTCACTCTCTCGCTCACTGTCATCCTCTCATCTGACTTGCCAGCCACTAGCTACTTCCCTCCCTTTTTGCCATGTGTCTAATTTTTAACACATATTGCTCTCTCTTAGATGATCTTTAGCACCAACACACAGTTGTTCTCGTCCCTCTGCCCACTTGCTCGCTCGCTCACTCATGCAGTGAATCACAGTCGTCCTCAATGGACAACCACTGCAAACTTCCTTATGCTATCTTCCCTTGTGCTACCTGCTCCTAAAACAGATTGAAATAACAAAAAAAGGAAACACACACACCGGCATCATTTCAGTACAATTTTAAAATATCAGCTTAACTTCCTGTTCAAACAAAATGAAATAAGACTGGGGGTGTGTGCTATAACAACTACAAGTAAGGATGCCTTAACAACTCAAAAGTCCTCAAGTAAAAAAAAAAAAAAAAACAGGTGGAGGAACTATTTTATTAAAAATTAAGATACACATATAAATGTTTTACTATTAAATATTATGAATTTTAGTTATGACATATATCTGTATTTTAGATAACCATTTCATAAGCGCAATAAGACTCTCCAGGATGTGCATTAGATACTTTAACACATGGCTAGGAGGCTGGATGCACTCAGTCGGTAGCTTCATGCCTCACTAAACCTCCTAGCCAGGTGTTAAAGTGTCTAACTAAGGTGTCAGTGTGGCTCAGTTGGTAGCACATCCGCCTCTGGACCAGAAGGTCATGGGTTCTCATCCCACACTGGGATTGGACTTGCACCTAAAATCGCTGGCATCTGAGTGCAGTATTGGGGGGTGCTGTACTGCTGGGGTGTGCCGTCCTTCGGATGAGACGTTAAACCGAGGTCCCTTCTGCCCATCCTGGTGTTGTCCTGGTGGGTGTCCAGGTGGAAGTAAAAGAACCCAGGGCACTCTTCGCAAAGAGTAGGGAACATTCCCGGTGTCCTGGCCAACATTCCCCTTCCCATAAACCGGTTCATGCAATTATCCAGGCTGTGTGTGGGTGATGATGTGCGATATGGCCGCCACCACACATTCAGTCACTTCACTACCAGTCTAGCATTGCTTGTAAAGTGCTTTGGATGTATGAAAAGCGCTATATAAATGCAGATTCTTCTTCTTCTTCTTCTAACTCTCACCCTGTCATGTCTTGTTGCTTACGTATGCCACAAACAACATCCCTCATAGGCACTATTCACTTATGTAAGGAGGAAGGAACTGATAATGAGGAGTTGGTGTGAGAGGGCAGCACTGGTACTACCAGCAAAAGCAGCATGCAAGAGGCCACTAGCACTAGAGTCAGCAAAGCACCATCATCCATATCTTGGTATTTTCCAAGAAAATAATTGTGCAGTCATCCGCCAGATTTTTCACAAGAGCAACAAAGAATGTGCTCCATACCCTATCACAAGTATCATCACTTAAGTACATCTTGAACAACTGCAGCCAACAACCGTACAAGTACTGTACAGTTTCATCAAATATCACTTCAGCTACTGGATTGCAAGGGAAGTAAATGCTCAACTCAGTCCATCTGAGAAGAGGGTGAATGACAGCCTCATTCATATCCTGTAACCTTTCAAACATGCCCCTCAAACATTACGTGTTGCAAATGCAAGCATCAGTCAGGCATTTCCACTGCTTCAGGTGTTGCAGCAGGCTTTGGTGAACAGCTGCAAGTAGTTTGAATTGAATGCTGGTATGACTGACTATGCTCTGATGGAGCAGATGATGGAACATGTGACAACAGAGAGGCAGTTATGCAGCATGACTGAGTCCAAGCCCTATGTGGTTCCAGCCATGCTTGATCCATGATTCAAGCATACACTGATGTCCCTTCTCAAGGGAAGCAAGACAGAGCTAGAAAAGTACATCTTTGTGTTGGCAGGGCTACTGCACGATTGCATGGTGGCAAATTAGAAGCAATCAAAGCAAACTTAACATAGCCCATAGCAGCTAGCCCAACAACAGAATCTGGCCTTCAAAAGCGATTTAAATATTCCAAGAAAAATGCAAGCAGCTTGAACTGAGAATAAACTTAAACAGAATCAGGGTCATACTTGGAAGAAATCTAAAAGGTTGTAGCCACTCCAAAGTTCTTCTGGGAACTGAAAGAATTGGAATAGTAAAGGAATATTGCTTGTATTAGCGTTGTGATTGAATTTGAGTGATTGTGTTAGTTAGCTGTCTAGGTGCCCTTTGATTGAACTTCATGTGTCTCGGAGGACTGGGGGCCTGGGGTGGGCCTGGATAGTTTATGGGGCATCCCAGCTACTCAATCTGTGGCCCTTCACTGACCTCCCTATTTCCACCATCACAGCACATCGCTGTCAGGAGGTCAGGATAAAGAGGAGTTGTATTGATCATGTGTGGCATGGTGCCCTGTGCACTATAGCACGGGGCAGGATTGATGAGGTTGGGTGTAGAAGGCGCTCAGGGTGTCAACAGGTCCTTGAGAGAGGCGAGAGGTGTTTGGTTCCCATCCTCAGGGCTCCCACCAGACCGACTGGCAGGTAGCTAGAAGGGCTACATTGTCCTCCAATCCGCTGAGAGTAGTACTGTGTAATGCCAGATCAATTCAATTCAATTCACTTTATTTATAAAACAGGAGCTATTCCAAAAAAGAATATAGTGCCTTTACAATTAAAACAGTAAAACAATAAAAACAATCACTGCCAAATAACATTACTATACAAAATAATCGAAAGCAAGTTCAAATAAATGTGACTTCAAAACACCTTTAAAGCCTCCACAGTCAGGCACTCTCGTATCTGATAAGGTAGATCGTTCCACATGGTGAGGGCCATGAACATAAAAACACAGCACCCCGATGACTTTAACTGAACCATGGGAGCCTCTAGCAATCCCTCATTGGCAGAACAGAGTGGTCAGAGGAGGCAGTAAGGAAACAGAAGCCCTTGCAGGTAGATCAATTAGGAACAAGACCACCATTATAATGGACTTGATTTCCTCAGTCAGTCCGGCTTGCTTTACCAAGACCTGGGTGGGTGACAATGCTGGCCCAGTTCTAGAAGCTGCTGTCTTCCCTGTGTACTTGGTAGTGCATTGCCCCAGAGTGGAACACAGGGGTGGAGGTGTGTCCATCTGCTTTAGATCTGAGCTTGGCTTCTCTGTGCACTCAGTGGGAAGGCCAGGTTCATTTGAATGTGTGGCCATACATGGGGATCGGGGCAGAGGCTGTTGGATTCTCCTGATTTACCGCCCCCTGGGACAATGGGTGAATTACTACAGGAGGTAGCCGATTTCATCACCGGTGAGACATTGGTGTCCCCCCGGTGTTTGGTCTTGGGGGACTTCAGTGTCTGGGAAAACACTGAATCATCCAGACTAGGTTATAACCTCCTCGAAACTATGTCATCACTGGGCCTGTCACAAGAAGTTTCTTCTGTGGCCCACCAGGGCAGCCACATGTTGGACCTGGTCTTCTCACTGGGGCTTGTGATTAGCAACCTCAAGACTGACCGAGTCATTTGGTCAGATCACTGCATGATGGGGTTCTCGCTTGGGACCAACCCAAGAGCCCTCCTTCTGCAGAGATGGTCAGCTACCTCCTTTTGAGGGGTTTGACCCTGGAGGGATTTCTGGCAGTGGCTGATCTTTCTAGTGTGGACAGTGCAAGTGCAGGGGGTCCAGGCAAGGTGATTATCACCTATAATAGGGTGATGATGGCAGCACTTGACTCCCTCACACCAGCCCATGTACAACCCAAATCTTCTTACTTGAGGTCCCCCTGATTTGATGGGGAGCTCATGGTGATGAAGATTGTGGGTCGGAGGTTAGAGCACTGTTGGTGGAGGTCTGGCTTGGAGACAGACAGACTGGTTCTGTGCTC
Source organism: Neoceratodus forsteri (assembly GCA_016271365.2). Lineage (NCBI taxonomy): Eukaryota > Metazoa > Chordata > Ceratodontiformes > Ceratodontidae > Neoceratodus > Neoceratodus forsteri. The sequence goes on along the minus strand of CM028130.1, from coordinate 1,299,513,590 downwards.
ACATTATAGTGAGTATCAGAGGGACAATCACTCATAAGAAGGCAGAGTTCCTGTCCAGAGAGATTGCTGCCAGGAAGAATCAGCCAACTGCACTTATTCAGACTGGGGACAAGCTCCTAAACCCAGCCTGTCTCCAGCCAAAAAAGACATATTCTGATGCTTTGTGCAGAGTTTGCTCAATTCTTCTCTGACAGGGTGTCTGCCATCCAGCAGGGCATTCTACCAGAGAGCCTTTTAGTGGCCTACAGTGATCATCTGGATCACCCGGAGAGTGCTCCACCTAGTTGGGGGGAGTTTAAACTAGTGGAGGTGTCAGAGGTCATTGGGGTTGCATCCAAGTTAATGCACACATATTGTGAATTGGACCCAGTAACAACTCATTTCTTGATGAGATGTGTCGACACTGTTGACCCGGTGTTCGCCTTGATTGTCCGGTGCTCTCTGTCAGAGGTGATTTTTCCAGATGCCTTCAAGGAGGTGCTGGTTCGTCCACTTCTGAAAAAAACATTGTTAGACCGTGATGTCAAGGCAAATTACTTTCTGATCTCCAACCTCCCATTCTTAGGAAAGGTTGTTGAGAAGATTGTGGCACGGCAACTTGAGGAGCACCTCATGGCCTTCAGTCTCTTTGAATCATTCCAGTCTGGTTTCTGTGTGAGGCATAGTACAGAAACCACACTAGTTCAGCTGCAGAATGACCTCCTCAGGGCTAGAGATTGGGGGGAAGGGACAATTCTCATTCTCCTCGATCTCTCTTCAGCTTTTGACACAGTGGACCATTGTGTGTTTGACCACCTATGGAAAGTTTCTGGACTCACCGGCTCTGTCATCTGCTGGTTCAAGTCCTACCTCATGAACAGGAAGTAATGGGTAGTGATGAGGAATTTCTCCTCCTCTTCTAGCCTCCTGTTGTATGCAGTACATCGGGGTCGGTCCTGTCATCAATGTAATTTGCTGTGTACCTTCTGCCCCTGCGAGGAGGTCATTAGGAAGTACGGTCTGGGTTTTCATTGCTATGCCAATGATACCCAGCTGTATTTTTCCTTTGCCCCAAAACATCCAGTGCAGTGGAAGCACTAAATAGCTGCCTTGCAGAGTTTAATGATTGGATGGTCTCCAGATGGTTGCTGCTGAACCCCGACAAGACAGATGTGCTGGTGGTGGTGAAGTCAAACAGAAGGTGGAACATGATGGCCTATGGTTTATTTTTGGGATCTGAGCCATTAAAGGCCTCCTTTATGGTGTGAAATCTTGGCATGATCTATGACAGTAGATTGTCATTTGATTTTTAGGTGTTGTTTATTGTCCGGACCAACTTTTACCATTTTAGGAATATCACCAGGGTTAAGTACTAGTTACATCAATGGACCTCCCCATCTTAGTGTACCCCTTCATGACATCCAGACTTGATTATTATAATGTGCTCTACCTCGGGGTCTGGAGGGAGGTCTAACCTTCTGCAGCAGCATCTAGTGCAGAATGCGGCTGCCAGGCTGCTGACTGGGCAGTCGAAATTCTGTCACATCACCCCAGTACTGCGTGACCTGCACTAGCTGCCAGTGAGGTGGAGGGTCCTCTTTAAGGTGGGCTTGCTCACCTTCAAGCCCCTACACAGGCCGGGCCCTGACTATCTGTTGAACCTTCTTACAGCTGTTGTCTTGGTCCGCTCGCTCCGGTCCTCCTCTAGGGGTCTCCTGGTGATTCCCAGGATGAGGCTTAAAACTGCTGTCAACAGAGCATTGAGTGTCACCAACCCCTTCCTGTGGATTTTGCTCCCTTCATCTGTTTGGGAGGGCCCTTTTGTTCACGTTTTAAGGCCTGCCTCAAGGCAGTCCTATTTAATCAGCCCTTCCCAGACCCTATATAATAGTCCTTCCTGGAAGCCCCAGCTACTTTCCTTCTGAGTGCTTGTTTTAATAGGGTTCTTTGTCATCACAGACTGTATTTATTTTTATGTTGTTATTATTATGATTATTTATTTGATATTAATTAAATTTTTTGTATTGATAGTATGTTTTTATTGTACGGCACCCAGATCATCTGGGATTGCGCGCCTGGAAAAATTAAATTTGCCTTGCCTTGCCAATACTCCTACTTAGGTATCAGATTTGCTTCCTCTGCTAATTGAGCAGAGTACATAAAAGATAGAAATACTAAAGCTAAATTGGTGGCCAAAGCATTTTTAAAACCTCATTTTAGATATGGCAGAAACACTGTTCTACCAAGCCTTAAAGCAGGGGAGGCAAAAATAAATCCAATACTTATGTATGGTGCAGACATGTGAGGATCCTTTGACTCAGATACTTTGGAAAAATCTTGATCCTTCTACTATATAGCCCTACTAAGAGTCCAAAACTCTACCTCTAGTGCCATGGTTAGAGCTGAGTTAGGAAGAATACCTATAAAAATTATTAAAGGCCTTACTCTCGTAGCATATTGGTTAAGATTAATTAATAACACAAATAATAATCTACCATTGTTATGCTTAAAAGAAAAGATAAACTGGTCTAATGATGGACTGAAATCTAAATGGCTGGATTCTTTAAAAAAATTTATTGGCTAAAATAAAAATGCAGCACCTATGGAAATATGTTAATAGAAATATTAACATCTCTGTACAATACAGAACTAGTATTCAAAATAAAGTATTTAAAATGTCACAAGTATTAGATATGGAGACCATAAAAAGCAAATATGTGCATTATGGTTCAGGGAAAACAAAATGACTCATTCCTTAGAAGAATATTTAGTTGTTCTTATGTGTTCAGAAGATAGAAAATTAATAACCTGGACAAAGTATGAACTTGTCACTTCCAAATATACATTTTATAATAGAACATCTATAAAAAAGCTGAACCAAACTACTTATGTTCTTGTAATAAGGGCCATATGGAAACAAATTCCCCATTTGATTACTATATGCCCATTGTATTCTAAACCAAGAAATAAGTATCTTTCGAAAATACTACCTATCTATGCACATAATAATTATGACCCCACTTTCATATTGCTTCATCCAAGGTATTTAAAGGATGCAGAAATGATACCAACATTTCTTGCATCAGTGGTCAGAATCATAAAGAAGAGATTTAGAAACAAAACCAACACACACTAATGTTTGGTTTAAGGTGATATTTCTTTCTAGCACAAGTCTCAAATCCTGATAAAGAAAGGTGGAACTGAAATCATGAATGTAAGAGCATTAATATATGCATTTATTTATCAAATGATAAAATGTATTTAATCAAATGTAAATGAAGATATGGCTCCATTCACATATTCGGGACTGTCTAGTACAGTATGCACTGCAAGCCCCTTGGTCCACATTGGGGACCAATGGGTTTACAGCCCATACTGTACCTGTCATTCAGCGGACAGCCAGGCAGATGCAGCCACCCACCGATGATGGGGGAGTGGGGTGGGCAAGGGTCTCTGTGTGGGTGGGTGGGTGGGGGGTGCCACTAGATCACCAGGGCATTTCAATATGAGTGTGTACGCAATCACGGCAATGGGCAGGGTGGTTTACACTAGACCACCAGGGACATCTTGACATCATTTTTTGGAGAATCTGGGACTCGGGTGGGAGAGTGGACCACTAGTCCACCTGTGATGGTCATGTTACATAGGCATCGAGGCGTCAGGGACTGGGGGGGCACTAGACTACCAGGGCTCTCTTTAGTAACTTATACTGCGCGATCGCAGCTATGGGGTGGGGGTTGCCTCGGGATCCCCACAGCACACGTCATGCTGTGCAGGCACCAGGCACCAGGCACAAGTCACCAGCCTGCCCTGCGCTAGGCATGCAAATGGGGCCATAATGACATACAAATGGCCCCATTTGAGCCTTGCATATATTATGGCCTCATTTGCATGCCCCCTGCTGAATATCACAGGTGATGTGCCTAGCGCAACTGCACTTGTGCTGGTGCATTCCCCTGCTCCCTATCAGCGGCTTGCACCAGCACACTGCCACTGCACCATGCACAGTTTGTGCGCTGCCCTGCCATATTCAATGGTGCTGTGCCATGGTGCAGCACCGTTGACTATCACCTGAACCTGGCCCCAGTGCAGCACAGTTGCGCTGCACAAAGGCTTGCACCACTGCCTGGTGCTGTCTGAATATCTCAGCTACTGTATCCCTTATGAAAGAAAAACAAAAACAAACCAAATAGACAATTTTCATTACTATCAGAAAAGTTAACAGCCCATCTATTAAATCTACATTTTTATTATTTCCTCTTCAGAAAGCCTTAGGGAATCACTTTCTGCATTATTTTGTGTATACTGAGCATGAATAAAAGTAGACATTCAGTCAAAATCATAAAATAAATGCTGACCCCCCTTATATTTCACTCGAACCTTAGCAGGGGCAAGAAGCTGAAACTCCACACCCATCTCCAAAAGCTCTTGACGATAGCCAAGAAAGCAGCATCTTCTTTGCTATGTGGCAAATGAATAATCAGGAAAAATTGAAATTTAAAGGATCTGTAAGTGAGAGGGGCTTTAATTCTAGGAAGTCTCATAATAAGATCTCTGTCTGACTCAAAGCTGAAAGATACCAATGTTGTGGATTTTTTCTGATCTGTAAGTTTAGTTGCAGACTGTGAGACCATCAGACTGTACCGTGGGTACTGTTTAGGTGATATACAATATGCCTTAATTATTAAATGCTAAATTATCTTCTGATAATTCAAATAAAGTGATAAACATACCTTTAAGCCTATTTCAAGTATTCTGAAAAACTGAGTCTACAGAAATGGGTAATCTGACAATATGAAGATTCTTGTAATGTTGCTGGTTTTCCAGTATTTCAATTTTTCTTGCCATTAAAAACTGTGGGCCAGATATTCAAAAGGGTTGCGCCATGCACAATAGGGTTGCGCCTGCGCAAGTCTGAACTTGTTCCATTCTGTGATATTCAGCAGGAGGCAGTTGCGCCACAGAAAACATGCTGAGCAACAGCGCAATGCAAATGAATGCATGCTGAACTGGAGGGGGAGGAACCATGCATAAACTGCACAGCCCGATATTCAGCTGGGCTGCGCAGAGTTGTGCAGGCGCAACCCCCAACCTGCGCCTACACAACTTTGAGCCAAAAAAAAAAGGCTTAAGTCGAGGGCCACCCACAGGTGAGCTGCTGCATTGCAGGGTGCAACACAGCAGCTGCCACCTGTGGCTGGCCTCCAACCCACTCCCTGTGCCACCTCTGCAGCCCGATCGTGGGCAAAAGAGTGTAAAATCTCCCCCACCACCCCACCAGCCCGGTCGTGGGCAGCAATGTGTCTCCCCGAACACAGCCCTGGTACCTGATGTCCCCCACCCACCCACCCTGACCCCACCACCCCACTCCCCCAACGCCCGGTAGCAGCATCCCCACCGCCTGCCACCGCCACCGCCGACTGACTGCCCGGTAGGTCTGCGCCATTGTTGCAGAGCAAGAGCCAATGGGCGTGCAGCCCTTCTAAGACAGTCCAGTTTTGTGAATGAATATTCATTCACAAATCTGGACTATCTTCTGATGCAATAAAAGCTGCATGCTCATGGCTCTTGCTCTGCACCAATGGGCATGCAGCCCTACAGCATCGTCGGCGGCGGTGGTAGCGAGTGGGATGCCTGCAGGGCGGGTGGTGGGGCTTCATGAGTAGGTGGGTGGGGGAACACTGGCACCAGGGCTGTGTTTGGAGGTGTTTCATTTTACATCCCGTGATCGGGATTATCGGTCCACTGGACCACCAGGGCTATGTTCGGGGTGTTTAATTATTACATCCCGCCGATCGGAATTATCGGTCCACTGGACCACCAGGGCTATGTTCGGGGGTTGGGGAGACACATTGCTGCCCGCGATTGGGCTGGTGGGGGGGGGATTTAAGCTATGCCCGTGATTGGGCCAGTGGGGGGTGGTGGGGAGGATTTTACAGTCTTCTGCCCGTGATCGGGCTGCAGGGGGTGTCGGTCCCCAATGGCTGCTGCCTGGCAGGGCGCCATGCACAAGTCCTCGGGGATCGACGCACCTGCATGCTAATGGCATGCAAATGGGGCCATAATCAGATGCAAATGGCCCCCCCCATGCCTTTCATGAATTATGGCCCCATTTGCATGTCACCTATTGAATATCGGGATTTTGTACATGGCGCCCAATGGAACTTCGCCACCGCCAAGATGAATGCTCCACTCTGTCCACTTCGGTGGCGCCAAATTCACTGCATACATGCACTGTGCTGTTGCAGGGTGATATTCAAAGGAGTTGCTCAAGGGCGCAACTCCTTTGAATATCGCTCTGGCCACACCCCTGCGCAACTATTTTGTGCAGCGCAAGGGCTTGCTCCACAAAATAGTGCAGTTCGAATATCTGGCCCAGTATCTAATTAAATTCCATGTTGTAACTTCCATTCCAGTTATTTTATTTGCATTTCTGTCAATTTCCTTTTTGTTTGTCTCAACATCTTTTGGCACATTTTCAGTCCTTTCCCTGTTTTGTTTGGCATCACGCTAGAAAAAATATACTGGGTGGGATATTCAAAGGAGTTGCGCATGGCTCAACAGGGTTGCACCATGCACAGCCCACCAATGTGCCCTGGTGCAATATTCAAATGGGCGGGTTGCACTGCACAACCCCCAATGCGCTGGGGCACTTCTGTAATGTATGTGGCACAAGTGCAGAATGCATGCCCATGCATATGCAGCACATCCTGATAATCAGCCCAGGATGTGCGGTGCATATGCAGGCACACCTTCACCTTGCGCCACTCAGGGGGTGCAATGTTGTGCCCGTACAAACAGGGAACAAGTCAGGAACACCCACAGGTGGGCTGCCGTATTGCTGGGTGCAACACAGCAGCCGCCTCTGACCACCCGACCTCCCATAACACTGGCCCCATGCCCCCTGCTCTCATTCACAATTTGGGACTGTGTAGTACAGTATGGTCTGCACGCCCATTGGCCCACACAGAGGGCCAATAGTCATACAGCCATACTGTACACTGTCAGTCAGCGTGTGGCTGGGCGGCTTGCAGGTGGGGAGCTGCCACCTGCTGCTGACCAGGGGGAGAGCAGGGTGGTGGGGGACTCAGTGGACGGGTGGGTAGGAGGGTACCACTGGACTGCCAGGGAGTGTGGTACATGCCCGCGAGTGGGTAAAGGTGTTCAGTCCACTGGACTCCCGGAGATTATATCAATACATGCCCACGATTGGGCAAGGGATAGCGGCCCACTGGACCACCAGGGATTAATACAGTACATGCCTGTGATCAGGCAAAGGGGAGTGGAGCCCGCTGAGGGGCAGAGGGCGTCAGTCACCGACAGCTGAAGCCTGGCTGGGTGCCAGGCGCAAGTTGCTGGGTGTCAGCACACTGCATGCAAATGGGCCCATAATGACATGCAGATGGCCCCATTTGTGCCTTGCATGTGTAATGGCTTCATTTGCATGCCCAGTGCTGAATATCATGATAGATGCGCCTAGCCCAACTGTATTTGTGCTGGCGCTTCTACCTGCTCCCCTTCTGCCACTTGTGCTGGTGTAGTGCCACTGTACCATGTGCAGTGCATGTGCCCTCAGTGCCATATTTAATGGTGCTGAGCCATGGTGCAGCACTGTTGAATATTGCTTGGACCTTGCCCTGGCTCATCCCTGTTGCACTGCACCCAGGCTTGCACCCCTGCCTGGCGCAGTCTGACTATCCCACCCATTGTTTCTGAAAGTGCCTGATATTTGTGATCAAATGATTGCATCCATTGAAGAAGGTTTTTGAAAGATGTCTACCAAAGAATCAGTTTTGTACCTAATACCTGTGGCACCTGTATTCCCTGCACTTACCGCCATGATAGTTTTCAGTCCCAACTGTCTTTCCCAGTCTTCTAAACTCAGAAGATGCAAATAATGAGGAAACAGAAGATAAAACTAGAAACTGAGATTTAATAGGTAGTTCTCCAGAAAATGTTCCATATCTGAGTGCTCAACCACAGTATCTGCAGCTGTTTTTGCTGTTGCTATGGCTATCTCAACTGCTAATTAAGTAGTACTGACTGGGGAAGGCAAAGCATAAAAAACTGAGTTTAGTATCCCAAGTAACAGATTCATGGCATGTTGTTTGTGCTTTACCTACAGCATTTACAGAGGATTTAGGAGTGGTATACAAGTGTTTTGTTCTGTTAAGGGAGATTACTTCATGGGATTCTACTGCAGGCTTTTGTGAGTTGGCAGTCAGCATCTTGCTTCTAGAGCAGGAGCTTCCTTCTCCTGCTCTGATGATACCAGCTGTGCTGGCCTCTAGCTTGAAATATTTCTCAAGTGGCTAATCCTTGGAGACAACAATTCTCCAGAAGACGATGAGGAAACCACTTTCCATTTGTCAGCCATCCGAGGAATTCAACCATGAGTTTATTCTGTAGTAATCGGTGATAAACAGAGCCACTAGTATTGGGCATTTATTAAAAGCAGCTGCATGTAGCCATGTTGGACTCCACCCCCCTACTACCTCTCCTTTTCCTGTATCTGGGGCTCAAATGCCTTCTTAATTTGTAATGAACACTTGTATGTACACCTGCTCGGCTCCTTCCTGGCAGAACTCAGAGTCTGTATCACTGTAAACAGTGAAAATAAGATTATAATCTACTGAAAACATTTGACTTCACCTAGGTGCCTCTCATGGTGGAAAGGAAGGGGGAGGGACAAAGAGCTAAAGATTGGACATGGTCTGTGGTAATAGCATAGGTCGGCAGAAATGGGCAGACTAGATGGGCCACATGGTACTTATCTGCTGTCAAAGTCTATGTTTTACTGGTGCCCCCACATTGGTAGGATAGATAATAGAATTCAGCATTGTCATATCACAAAGTGTGAGATTATTGTGAAATGTTTCCTTGTATTTGACTATAGTTATGCAGTATACAGTACATCTCCTAAATCTACTTTGGCCAGGGGGCACCTCCTCTGAAATGTCTTCTGCTGACTCACCAATAGCTGTCCTCACACCCACAACTGTACCCTTTACTCTTCTCTCCTTCTTACGAACATATGAAATTTGCCAGCAGATAAAGGCCTAGAGGTCTATCAAGTCTGCTCGAATGTGCAGCTAGCACCCCTTATTCTGCAGCTGCCCCTCCCTTCCACCCTTCCCCTTCATTAACCCTCCCCCTTGTCCTGTCCCATCCTTGTTTGAAGCAGTCCACTGTTCTACTGCATACCACTTCAGCAGGTAACGCATTCCACCCAGCCACCACGCTAACTGTAAAAAGGTGTCTACTCATCTCCCTCCTGAACCTTCCTCGCTCCAGTCTCATATCATGGCCCCTCGTGGCCCTCCCCTCCCTTACTTTGAACAGCCCCTCTGTACCCATCTTGTTTATTCCTTTCATGTATTTAAAGGTTTCAATCATGTCACCCCGTTTCTTCTCTCCTCCAGTGAGTACATGTTCAACTCCTTCAACCTCCTCTCATATGATAAGTCCCCCAGCCCCTTGATCATCTTTGTCGCTCTGTGCTGCACCCCCTCCAGTAACTTATTGTTCCTCTTCAGATACGGATGCCAGTACTGCATGCAGTACTCCAGGTGTGGTCTAACTAATGACCTATACAGTGGCAGAATCACCTCCTCCCTCCTCGAGGATATACCCCTTGCAATACAACCCAGCATTTTGTTGGCCTTTGCAGCTGCCTTCCTACATTGTCCCGAGTTGTTCATTGACCCTGTAATGAGCACACCCAGATCCTTCTCCTCCTCTGTCTGGGCTAGCTGCACTCCCCCTAGCTGGTAACTCCTCCTTGGGTTCTTCATCCCAAAATGCAGCACCTTGCACTTTTTGGCATTAAAGCCCAGTTGCCAGGTGTCTGACCAGTTTTCAAGCTTTGCCAGATCATCCTGCAACCCCTGCCATCCCCCTAGGTCATACACCACCGCGCCTACCTTGGTATCATCAGCAAACAGACTGATCTTGCTCTTGGTGTCCCATGATATGTCTGCAATGAATATCCCAAACAACACTGGTCCCAACACAGAGCCCTATGGAACACCACTCGTCACTGCCCTTGGGTGTGAGAGCTCCCCATCTTCTTCCTTACCTGAAAGTTTGGCAGATTTACCACTGCACCTCCCTCTTCTTTATATTATGAGTTGGTTCTCTTCCCTGCATTGCTGCCTGAACTCCCTCCTTTCCTGTCTACTTTTCTACTCCCAATGTTCCTTTAACCATCATTATTTCTTCCTTCCTCATGCCAAATTGAGACTGGTCAGGCTCCTTTTATTTCAACTGCCTCTAGTCTAACATCCCACCAAATATTCACTCTGATCCTTCCCCTGCCCTGAAACCTCTGCTTCATGCTCATATCACTTGTACTTAGTTAAGTACCTAACCCAATTTTGGCCAATTAAAAATGTAGGTAAATGCTTTCTGCATCACTGCATTGGCTGGGTGGCTTCTTATGACTACCTCTGCTTAAGGGCAACTATGCCCTCAGAGTCAAAGTCAGTTTTTATGATATTCTGTGTTGTTTGCCACCTTATGCATTGTAATATGTACTGATGCCCTATATTTTTGTCATGCGCTGCCTTAATGACACTGCTTCACTGATTCAGATTGTATGCTGCACTTGCACATGTTTTGTGTACACTATTGTCCTAGTGTCTTGTTTCATTCTGTTTTAATCCCATGGAACCTCACTCCAGGACACTTCTGATAAACTTTTTTATTAAACAAAAAATTTTCTTGAACATCATATAAGTCACATAATTATTTATTTAGAACTTGGTGACCACCACAGGTAAAGACATGATTGGGCAATGCTCATTTCCAGAGTGACCTAGAGGAAGGGGTAGAAGGGAAAGAAAACAGACAAACAAAAGCAAAACAAGATTCACCACAGAATAACTGATGCAAATAAGTGCAGGTAACAACAAAGTACAGTAACATGATAAGACTTGACAATGCTAGTTTCAGTACTGTTAAACTAATGCAAGTCAAAGAACAAGTTCTTGATTTCAATTTCCTGGTAATATAGGATTTCATTATAACAGTGAAAACATTGATGGGGAGGAAACTCTTTTTTTATTTAAATTGTTGGGAACCAGGTTAGAATCCAAGGACATACAATGCCCATTTTTAAGGTGTGACCCTGAAATACAAACAGAAAGAGAACATACAGAATATAAAATTGTCAAGAAAAACAATTACAGTGAGTACTGGTTAAGAGATGACATTTGTAATGAACCAAATTAAGTACATTTTTTTGCAGCAATCAAATGTCCAGAAGTAGAATTCCAAAGTCTATTAATTAGAAAAAAGATCTTTGTTCCAACTTCTTATTTCTAAATGGTACCATAAGTTGTATATGATCAGTACAACAACTGGAGTACAAAGAAACTGTTACTATAAAAAGACTGTACAATGAGCCAAGACCATCCCCCAATAACAGTTTCCAAAGAAATGATAGACCAAGTAATTTTGACATTGTTGTAAAGCTATCGACAGTACATCACAATAAAGAATACAGAAATAAGTTTTTTTAGCAGTTCCCAAACAAAATGACAGGTAATGTTAAGTAATGCATTAATCCCTTTAAACAGGTTTTATTAGTCACAGAATGAATGGGTAAAACAACCCATAACTGATTGAAATCACCAATTCTAGTACAACCATTTTTCTTGATTCCAATGCTTTTTTAAATCAATCTTTTTCTCACTCCAGATCTGCCAGAAGTTACCCAGCAGCCCTATAACAGACCTTCACACAGGCTTACCAGTTATCCACCACTTACCCAGGATGCCATAGTGATGGGTGGCCTGTGATGCTGATTGTTCAAGAGCCTGTTGGGGGTGTCAGCATGAGACAGTCCAGCATTTTCCTTCAGTCTCCAGTTTTCAACCAGGGGTGCTGTAGTGCAATAACTCAAGTTTGCATGCATACTGTGGCCTGCTTGCATGCAGGGCAACCAGAGGCGACCCCTCTTTTTCTTATACTCCCCTTTGTGTTTCCTCCTGGTCTCCACCAGTCAGCAATCCCACAATATGAGCAGTGTCTTCACTCCCCAAGGAAGGAGAGCAGTCCCTGAGATGTTAAATCCCTCCTCCCTGATTGGCCCTCAAAAAACAGAGCTCATTCCTGAATGCAGATTGTGAGTGTAGTAAGCAGTAGTGCTACCTCTGTAGTCCTAGGTTGACTATTGATTCCAGTTACAAACCGTGTCTGATATGATGCAACAAGCTTAAACAAACAGAAGCATATTTAACTAATATATCAATGTCCTTGGTATAAGATAAAGTCTTCATTTTGGCCATTTAGTACTCTGCTGTCCAGGGGCAAGGGCAACAAGTTCTAGTTCCAAAGAATGTCATGTCTTTAATTTTTTTCTTTTCACATGAAGCAATAATTGATTGCCAACTAGAAATGGATTTGCATGATGAATGCTGTGATACAGCCAGAGACAATTGCTGAAATACTGAATGCTTAATATTAACACTGATATTGTTTCACTATTCACAAGAGAGCCCATTGTGGAGGGGGTATCATGGGAGCACATATACACAATACATCAACCATAGTAGCCACAATGTATTCAGCAGCAGACATAATCCAATGCATGCCCTTCCTAGTAGCTACCATCCTTGCAAAGACTATTCATGACATGTAAATAAGTTTAAAGGAGTGCACTACATATGGTACACCACAACATCAATAATGGATGGACCTAAATTAACTGGTGGTGCAACTTGCAAATACAAACCATCCAGCTTAAGACTGCTGAGAAAGGTCCTCATCCTAATGCCACTTTCAAAAGACAAAATAATGGGGAACAAACTGCTTGCACAATGTGTATATTTCTGCCATGCTTATACTGTAAATTGTGGAAACATTTAAAAGGATAGCCCTACAGTCCTTTTCTTTAACATCTAAAAATGAAAGTTCCATTGATGTATTATATAAATTTATTTCCAGTGCCCAAAGATTGGGCAGTGGTTTCTCCTCCTGACTGAACACCACAGGATCCTGATGCACCACATTATGTTCTTTCTTTGCCACCTTTCTCCTCTGAGTGATGACAAATAACTACTGAGACAAAGTAGATGGAGATGCAAAGAGAAAGACTGTATCATCAAGACATTATAAAAAAGTGTGCCTCAATAGACTAACAATTATACAAAGAGAAATATTTTACACACAAGCATTTTTTTTCTGAACTACCTTGAAACCTGGGGAAAGCTGGGAGGCACTCGCATCTGGCACATAGCAGATCTACCAGTATAAAGACATGGTAAGAGATTCTAGTGCTAAAGCCACACAGGTGGCTTTGGAGAGGACTATGACTTCCACAGGTTTTCTTCTCTGTACATAATTGGTTGACTGTGGGCACTGGCCACAAACAGGAGATATGGGGAGGTGAGTGGGAGAACAACTGAGAAAACAAAAACAGGATGTGCAGACTTCAGCCAGGTTCTGCACTGGCAACCAGCACTGAATGGGCAGATGGTATTCATAAGAGTAGATAAGATTTGGGAAGTCTCTATGGAGTACAAAAACAGGTGTGCGGATCAGTAAAGGGGCCATAATCAGGGTCCATAGTGTTCTATCGCACTTTGTCTTGATTTCTGCAGCAGGACTCATAGCTTTCTGTGGCACCATTTTCTGTTTTCTGTGTAATGATTTATTAATTTCTGCAGCAGAATACAGTCCTGTCATTGGCTAAAATATGATGTGCTTGTGTTGTCATAAATGACATCACATGTTGAGAACAGATGAGGGGCTTCAGTATAAATGAGATGGAGAAAGGAGCTATGTGCTATGAAAAAATGTATATCTGAATGAAAATTCACCAAGAACAATGAATTGTGAGGCAGTATATATACTGTACAGCATGATGTCAATTCTGCAGAAAATTCTGCAGATGCAGAAAATGCAAAATTCCAGGGGCCTTGGCCATAATAACTATTTGCATGGACCAAAATAATGTATTGGCACTAAGGCAACAATAGGATATTGCTAGAGAGCTGTCAACAGTTGTTCCATAGCGAGCTACAGTACACCTACATCATCTCACAATCAGTAATGCCTCAGTGCTCAGTTTTGCTGTTTTGTCAAAGTATTAAAAGTTTCATGTTTAACGTAACGAAAGCAAATGTGTTTGGTAATGCTTACCAACAGCAGTGCACCAGCATTTTCATCCTCCTCCAAACACAGTCACCACACACCCAAGGGTCTCAGACATGTGGAGCTCTTTCTCCTTTGTATGTTGTCAACTTATGCTCCAGTTGTTGGCACTCCTGAACTCTCTCTGTTTCCCACTGCTTAAGACAACACTAATCTCTGCCTGGATATTTTCATGCTTGAGAAATGCAGTCTATTCACAGATAATAGCTGTGTGATACCTATGCTAGTCTTTTCTGGACTGAAGGGAGGAGCAGAACCCTTCTTCTGATGACTTGATTGCCCTGTGCAGCAACTATTTCAAAATTAACACATTTTAATTAACTTACTAGTCCTCAATTTCAAATGCTATCTCTCCTTCCTTTAATTTTTACACTATTAAAACAAACTAAACCACACAGGCACAGGTGTCAAAACTGCAGAATTTGAACCTGCTGAATAACTTGTATTCTTTAGATTACAGAAACAATCCTTTGAAAACTGCAGAATGCTATTCTAGCACTTTCAGCTCACATCATTAAAAAGTGCACACAGAATATTAATCCACTAAAAAGCTTACCTTAACACTAGATCCATGGAACCAGCCTGGTGGCACTGAGGGTTGAGGTGCTGGATGCTTCACCTCATGCCACGCCGGTGACCTGGGCTTGGGGGTGGACTTGGGTTGCCGGTGGTCAGCAGGAAAAGGTGAGGCTTGAGTGTCCAGGGGACTGCTCTCCTCTCCTGGGGTGGGTTCCGGGGATTTCCCTGCCTGGTGGCAGATCCTGGCAGTGGCTGGGAGGTGCTACCCCTTAGGCAGAGAACAGCCAATGGGGACAGGTATTGGTGGGCATCTGCAGGACGGGGAAGGAGCACTCCCTCCATGTGCTGAAACCATTGCATGTCTGTGCCAGGGGGTGGAACAAGGAAAACTGCCCTAGCTCCCGGTAGGGGAAGGTGAGTTAGAGGATGGCCCCCATGCCCAATGCCGGGTTTCTCCAGTCAGCCTCAGATCTCCTCCATGCCTGGTCAATCTATTAGATTCTAGACAGAGTGCCAGGGAGTCAGTGGTCCCACCACAGGGGACTCAGAGCTGGGGGGATCAAGCGATCAGGTAGCAGTGGAGATTGGGTGACAGGGCTGATCTGGGGGACTTCAGGCGGGTGGGAACAGGCCGCACTGAGTAACCCACTGGAGAGAGTCTGGGAACCAGAGAGAAGGAGCATAAATAGAATTCACAAAAAATAAAAATAAATGATCCCTGGAAAGGCATTCCTGAGATTTTAAATTGTACAATAGTAATATTAAAAATCACACTTCTATTCACGATCCATGATTTCGATGATGCTTCTGTGAAATGCTTTCAGAATTCCACTGAATTACCACAAAAATTCTGAAATCTGTTTTGTCAGCAAAAGTGACATTTTGCTGGAATTCTGCACAGTCTCAGTGGAAAAGGAAATAACTCAGGTAGAAGAATTGCATGGAATCATCTAGTCCAGCATTACAGATTTGTTTTACGTGTTTGGTTGCATTCTCCACAAACTGACTGTTTTAATTCCATCTACCCTGTATTGAGCCTGCACATTTCATTGCTGAGTCTCTGTGGTACCACCCACTAACTCCAGTATGTTAGCTCCCTGGGACAAAGGATAATGCTCCTGGTTACCAGTAGCTGTAGCTGTGTTTTGTGTGGAACTGCTCAGCCAATGATCAATGGAGACTGATGAGTTATGCTGCCTGTGAGTTACTATGTCTTGAATTATAGTCATATTATCACATTATTTGTTAACCAATAGCTTTATTTTCCCAGATTCCTGTTCCTGACATTCTGCAATAGACAATATGCTTTGTTTGACTTTTTTTAATGAGTTAATTTAACATCATTGTATACTGTGTTTTTCTGTTGGTACGATACATATTGCCTTTGTGGGTACTGAAGGGTAGGTCTTCTGGGGTCAGATAGTATTTTACTTTGCAGGTATCATCCTGACTACTTTCCTAGTAGGTCAAGGGACTCCCAAGGAGGAAGCACCTTCATTTTGTACATTTTAAAATCCAAGTAATTACACATGCTCCAGGGCCCATTGCCAGAGGCTTATAGACCATGTCCTGGTAAACACTGATAGACCGAGTCATGTCATTGGTGGATAGTAGGGATCATTTTTATTTTTTATTTAGCTTTTGTTGACCAGATAAGTGCACTAGACAAAGTCATCAACATGGCACATGGCCCCCACTGGTCCCAGAGCAGGAAACTTGCATCTGTTTGTAAAACTTGATGACTGATTTTTAAGGGGCTATGAATGGGTTTGGGGAGCTTTACAACACTCCAGAAAAGGTTCCAACATGTGAAAGATGCAGACACACTGCTAAATTCAGTTTTCGTCTATGGGTGCCAAATGTCACTACTCTGCCCCCATACTATGCCTGGAGATACTAGGTGTAGCATTGGTATAGAATGTCAGCTACAAGCAGCTACCAATAGGGTAGAAAGCTTGTAATATGGCACCCGCTTTGAGAATCCCATGCAAGTAGTATGAAATGCAGGGCAGCATCATGAGCCAGTGCAGTTCTGATATTGCCACAAATGCAGGAGTCTTTAGCTTTCTTAGAAATGGCCCTAAGTCTCCCAGAATGTCATCACAGCACCACTGGGTAAATCCTCTAAGCACTATTGTTCAACATAAAACTGAAAACCATTAAAAGCATGGTCAATAATATTATACAGAGTTGATTAAAAATGTAATAGTCTGTACAGTGCAGCTGTCAAATACTAACACTCTTTAATACAGCTAAATGCTTTTCTTTTAGTATTTATTGTCAAATGTTTTAGAGTCATTTTGCACGTTAATATTGTGTATTATCTAAAGGTGTTTGTGGCGGACTGAGAGCTTTAATTCTACAAGCAGTTCACCACTCCTCCCTCAAAAGAACAGTAATCTAATTGTCTTTAAAATAACTTATGGGTGTCATTTTCTGTGTACATTAGTTTAAAGAGCTACATAAAAACGAAGATGCACTTTAGTCTATCACTATCATTTTCAATGTGAACTTTTTTTTCTAAAAGTTGTTAAACCAAGCCATAAAAACCATTAAATGAACAACCTTACTTTGACTTTCATGCAGAAAGTATCATCAATTTGTGTTATGTAGTTAATTTAGGTTAGACCCAAACCATTATTTTAAGTTTAAAATGTGCTAAGAACTGTCAGACTAATGGATTTTGTAGTTCTTTCTGTCATCATTTAGGCCTTGTATCTCTAATGCTGTATCATGGGCACCACAGGAAGTATAGAACAGTACAAAGGGATTGTGTTTTTAGGACTGACACTCAGGTGCAATACTATGCTGATCTTATTGTATATAGTTACCAGGGACAGAATTTGCCATTGTGAGTGAAATACCCACAGACAAAGGTGCATCTGTGTTGTATGTGTGCTTAGTCCATCTTAGAAATACCAAATTACACATATCACACCAACGTAATGCATTAGGGGAAGCTCATGCAAATCATTACAAAATAACTAAGGCTGATTTGGCTTTAAATGGGACTGAAAGTTGTTAACAGGCCTCCCAAACAATCTGCAAAAGCTGAAAACAGCAGGCAAGCATGTGTTTAATCTTTGTTAGGCATCATCTGCGTGCCACCTTTATATTTCGGCCTGGGGAAGGGGAATCCAATACATCATCTTAGTTGTTTGTGTAATGGTGAGCCCAAAATAGGAAAGCAATTGAAGACTACAACAGCAGAGCAAAAGCACTAAGGGATAGGTTACCCTCAAAGAGCACTGGCAATAAAGCTAAGTTTTAAAAAAATATCAAATTTCACATATTGTAGTTTGCCCCACTGTTGCAAAGCACTATGGGATGGGCTTTGTGATAGATTATGTCAAAGGTCAGATGCAAGTACTGTACCTTCAAGCTGCATGCAATCAGCCCCCAAAATGTTCCATTCTAGACTATGAAGGCATGATCTTGTGGAAGTCCACTGGATGCTAAGATGAAAAAAGAAAAGTTTTTGTCACAACTCCCATGCATCCAGTGCCAGAGGTAATGGGGACTTGCGAAGAACTGCAGTATTTGAAAATCCTGCCCTGTCAGTTCAGATTACTGAATAATTAGGAAGTGCAGAAACATGAGTGATATGAGAGTACTTCCATATATTTGAGGTCCTGCACTTTTTGCAACTAACAGGACAGTAGATGAATCTGGACTGGCAATTAAGCAAATCATTATGTCATTGCTGGCACTGATGAAGACATAAGTGCAAATGAGGGGGTTGGATGATTTGGGTGATATGAGAAGGAAAATTATTAACAAAGGAAAAAGGTCAGTATTCCATTTGTTACCATTTAATATACCACATTCCTATTATTTGCAAAGTATATTGCAATAGTAGCCAGCCCAGTGGCATGGAGGGCTGAGGCATCATGCCTTACCTCCTGCCACACCGGTGACCTGTGTTTGCGGTGCGAGATGGTTGTTTCGTGGTCAGCTGGGGAGAGAAAAGATTGAGAATCTAAGGGACAACTCTCCTCTTCCAGGGAGGGTGGGGAACAGAGACAGGTGCCTGCCTGACACCTAGCAGATCCTGGGTGTTGGCAGGCCATGTCCTGTACTGTGGGGCTCAGAGGCAGAGCAGCCAACTGGCATGCTACATGCAGAAGTGCGCGCAGCTTGGCCATTGTGGGCAATGCATGCTTCCCTCGCAGAAAATGGAAAACTGGTCTGGTTGAGCTGAATGAAGGCCATCCTCCACAGGCACCACCTCTGAGAAGGCACCTCCCCAAACTGGATCCGGTCCTGGCAGGTAGAGAGAGGAGATCCCTGCCACCCTGCTATGGTGGGTAAACCATAGGAGAAGATGGGAGATAAGCCTGAAGGGTTAGGGATGGGGCTGGGAGGATGGCAGGAACGTGAGCCAACTGGGCAGGGGAGAAAAAATGTATTAAAAGAAAACACTATATTGCAATAGCAAATGGAATAATTTCAACTGAAACTGTAACTTTCTACAATCCTTCCAAACTCACAGATGAAAAACAGCCTCTGTTTAAGAGACAAGGAGCACCTGGCAGCTAATGGATTTAAAGTAGTTATCACCTATGAACTATAACACAGTTGTAAGTATATGCTGTCAGCCTCATCCCATGTATATCTGATGCAATTTTCATGAAAGAATAAGGTGTATGTATATATTTAAATATGTATTGCAGAAATTTAATTTAATATTTAGTCAGAAAACAGTTACTTACTCTGCACAAGTTCAGAATGGTCATTCTTGTACATGAAGACACTTTTTTCTAGTTTCATTTTTACATCAGATATTTGCAAATGTGTGTCATAACCTGTCATATGCCATGGTTTCCTAAGGCACCTAGGATTTCTCTGAATTAGAACAAACATAACATTGGAAGTAACCCCGGCCTCTGACACACTGCTCTGTGATAAACCATGGCTAAGTATATCATTTATTTTTAGTTAAGTTTGCATTTTTTGTCTTATGCATACTTATATCATAAAACGTTGACACATAAATGGGAATGTTAACTTTTATTTACTAACAAAAATAGTTATCCTAAAGAGCTTTATCTGGTTGAATTTCAATTAGTTTGCTTATATATTCCTCAAACCCCTCCACCCCGAACAGGACTGAAAATTGGCTGTATTGTCTAGCACACATTTCCTGGTTAACAAAAACTAAATAAATCAATAAATTAAATAAAAAAAAATAATACATTAGAAAAATGAAGTTAGTTTCAATGCTTTGGCTCATTGATCTATTTTTAGTAGGATCTGTAGAGAAAGAAAAACTGTTTTTCAGGGTATAGTATATAATCCATGTAGAGATTTTTTCAATGTCACTATTGACACCAAGTTTATTTTCTTAGTTAGGTGTGCATTTAGCAGAACCATTTTTTATATATAGGCAATATAGTGATGCAGCATTCCCTTTTTGGGTGGCCTGATGGCAGAACAGCTTGAATTTCATCCATTTATAGACTTGGGGGCCGATTCTCAGAGGCATGGCGCAAGTCTCGCCAAAGGGGACTTGCACCAAATGCTGATGTGCCGGGGACCCTGTACCTGATTCTCTATTGAGCAGGGTCCCGGTGGGTAAGTCCTGCAACTTGCAACAACCCAAGCTGTGTACCAAACAGAGGGTGCATCTGAACAGGTTGCTGCAAACCTGTGGCATTGCACAGTAAAAGGGCACAAGTGCCCCCCCCTGCCCAATCTCTGACAATAGTAATAATGTGGCTCTGGTTGGTTAGTATCCCCCCAGCCCTGATCCCCAATAATAATTGTGATATAGCCCTGGAGAGCTATCAGATTCTCCCAAACCCCAATCCCCAATAGTAATACTAAGTAATCCCTGGTGGGCTATCGGACCCCCCCCCCGATGCCCTGATCCCCACATTTTGATGTATTAACACATCATTGGTGGTCCAGTGGATCCCCCAGCCCAATCCCAGGTGATGCTCATCCCAGACATACCTGGTGGCCTAGTGGTCTCCCACCTGATGGTGCCAGACCACCCCTCTCCCCTGATGCATACCCAGATGGCAACTGCCACAGCCCACCTCTTGCCACCATGGCTAGCTGCTGACTGAGCTCTGCATGAGTATGTACTATATATAGTATGTGCTCAACGAATGACAGCAGCTGTAATTCACTGAGATCATGCTATTTACAGTTCATGCTCATTTCCTTATCTGTAATTTCTTCTTACTTGCTGCAGTGCACCGATTTCTGCACCACTTACATCCCCTATTGCAGAACCTCCATTGGTCATACTGCTTTTTCCATCCTTCTTCCTACACTCTAGAATAACTGTCCTACTTGCCTCCACTGCTCAATCTCCTACCTCTCATTTAAAATGTTTTTATGAGACCAGTTCTCTCTTTTGTGTGCATGTACCTGACCTTGCCATTACCCTCCCCACCTCCTTCCCTTCTTTCCCAAAGGCTCCGTTTCCAACTCCTCTCCTCTTTTCCTCCAACACTCATGGGATTTCCATTATTTGTTGTTTTCCTAGGCACTTTTTCATCTGCTCCACCTTTTTATAGCTTCCCCCTTCCCCATTTAAAGCAGCTCCATGCTTGCTCTCCCCAGGCATCCTCCCAAAGATCCTCTTGCACAGCACAGGGTCATAATGTTGTGGATGAAACCGCACTAGGAAATATTGCACACAGACAATAGTGTGCAGCAACACAGCAGAAGTACATACTGCCAACCGTACAAAATTGCCACACACCCGATGAACTCTTCTCTTTTTGAGGGGATTCCACCCCCCCAACCCCAATGTGGGGGCTTCACACACCCACACCACCCCCTAGAATACTCATAATCTGCTCCAAGAGGGTGTGGACAGAAAGACAAGTTAAAATTCACATTGAAGCACTTACTTGTGGTCACACAGACAAGTGTAAAACAACATTTTCCTCGAGCAGGGTTTCTAACCCTGGTCTCCCCCCCCCCCTCGCCTACTGCTGGGTTGAGTGCCTTAGCCACTCTACCATGGGAGTGGCTTGACTGAGCACTCAACCAGCAGTGCTCAAAACCCTTTTCCCCTCTTCCGTCTTCTGTTCTACAGTGACAGGGGCAGCGATATTTTCATATCACTCCATTATCCCTGTCATACTTCCATACACGTTTGAGACAGCACGGTTCTTCATGTGCCATTGTATCTGTGCTATAGTGATCCAATACCCTCTAGCACTAGTTCACCCTTTTTATCCAATTGCCTTCTCCTTTTGTCACCTGGCATTTTGCCTTTGCTGCATATTGTATTTTGTTCTTTATTTTATTTGCCTTTTATTTGCATTATTTATTCTATTTGCTCCATTGTGACTTTGGACTGTGACTATTTATATATTGGTATTTTTGAGCACTGTACTATCTTATTTTACAGTTGTATGTACTGTATTGTGGACTTGTGCATCTTGTCACCCAGGTACTCTTTTTTCCACATCACACCTAGAAATGAGCCTTGACCCTGTGTTCCTTTCTCGGTCACCAAACTATATGCATATTTTCTATGTAACAATGTTATTTTTACAGATCCACAGTACAGTAATGGGGCTCATGCCCACCTCAAATTTCAAGTCTTCATGGGGATTGGGTGGATAAAAACATTTGACAGAGCAAAAAAAAATGTCTTCCTACATTATAACTTGGTGTAAAGATGATATATTGAAGAGGTCTTTGTGCTGTGGTAGGGTACCATGGATGACTTGTTAATGTTTTTTTGATTGTACTAACATTACTTCCCCTTATCCAAACTTCATTTCTGAATACATAAAGAGTACTTAGAAAAAACAGTTGTGGAGAAGTAGGTCTTTAAAGTAGGAAACAAACTTGAGATCGCATTATATAAGAAACTGACTGACAATAATTTACTCCTTAGGGTGGACAGTGCCACCCAGAAACATTTTCTTTGTAATATCCCAGCTGGACAGTACCTCCAAGTTAAAATAAACAGTTCTACAGAACTTGATATCAGTTACATTCTGATCTGATTAGGAGATTCAGTAGTAGAGAGAACACAGATGAATAGCCAAAGGATTCTAAGGACAGGGTTGACAGTTTTAACTGGAGTGCCCTCCTCTACAAAATAAAAACAGACTGACATCTGTTGAACTGAACTCTACCAAAGAACAGGTCAAAATATTAACACATAGGGTTCATAAATACATACATATTTACATAGATGCTGCTGGCAGATAGGCCTTTGTCCCACCTAGTCCGAGCATTAATGCTACTAACTTCTTTTTCAAGCTTTCCAGGAACTAGTGTGTCCTCTTCCCCCTAGTACCAGGATCCCTTTATGCCTATCCCATGCATTCTTAATTCCTGTAATTGTTTCTGTCCCCACCACCTGTTCTGGCAGGCTGTTCCACTTGTCCATCACCCTCTCTGTGAATAAATACTTCCCAACATTTCCTCTGAACCTCCTTCCCTCCAGTTTCATCCTAAGTCACCTTGTCCTGGACCATCTTTTTCTTTGAAAAATTGTGTTTTCCTGCACCTTGTTCTTCCCAGTTAGGTACTTTGATGCCTCAGTCATATAGTCATATCCCCTTTCTCCCTCTTCTCTTCCAGGGAGTACATATGTAAGTCCTTCAGCCTATCCTCATAAGGTTTGTGCGTAATCCCTGCACCATCTTGGTTGCCCTCCTCTGAACAGCCTCCACTCTATCTATGTCCTTATGCCTCCAGAACTGAACACTGTACTCAAGGTGTGGCCTCACTAATGTTCTGTATAGTGGAATTATTACCTTCCTTTTCCTGCTGATGATACCCCTGTCTATGCATCCCAACATCCTGTTTGCTTTTCTGGCTGCCTTGTTGCACTGACTTCCTACCTAAAGGTCCTCAGAGATGATAAACCCTAGGTCCCTTTCCTGCTTGGAGCATTCTATATCCCCACCAAAGCTGGTATGTGGTTCCTAGATTTTTGTGCCCCATGTGCATTATCTTACACTTCTTTCCATTAAATCTTAACTGCCAATCCCTTGACCAGTCCTCTAGCTTCTTTAGATCTCTCCTCATGCTACCATTCTATCTTCACCCTCTGGCATGTCCACCCTGTTGCAGAGCTTTGTGTCATCAGTGAACAGGCATGTTTTCCTTTCCAAGTCCTCTGTGATGTCACTGATAAAGATATTGATGATGACTGGACCCAGCACTTATCCCTGCGGTACCCCACTGGTCAACGTTCCCTCTGCGGACTGGTTGCCATTTACCACCTTCCTCTGTGTCCTGTTATCTAGAAAATTCCCCACCCACTTTACCACCACGTTACCCACACCCATGATCTCCAGCTTGTTTAATAGCCTTCTATGTGGCACAGTGTCAAAGGCCTTGCTGAAGTCCAAGTAGGCAACATCCACTGCCCCGCCCCACCCCAATCCACTTCCTTTGTCACCCAGTTGAAGAACTCTGTGAGGTTAGTCTGGCACAACCTCCCTCCAGTAAAACCATGTTGCCTTGGATCCTGCAGACCACTGGCAATCAGGTGTTCCTCTAGTATTTCCTTCAGTAGTGATTCCATGATCGTGCCTACTATTGAGGTCAGGATGACTGGTCTGTAGTTCCCCCCTTCCTTTCTGTTCCCACTTTTGTTTAGAGGGACAACATCAGCCCACCTCATCTTCGGGCACTTTCCCAGTTTCCAATAACAGGCTGAACACTGTTGTCAGAGGTTCTGCCACCACATCCAGCACCCTAGTGCGTATCTCATCTGGCCCCATAGTCATGTCAATTCCAATTGCTTCCAGTTCCATTGGGACCCTTTCCTTTGGGAATGGTCTTATATCCATTTCTGTGCCCTTCCTTCCCTTTCTTCTCTTTTCTGGCCCATGTCCTGCCTCTCCTCTGTAAAGACTGAGCAGAAGTATCTGTTCAGTATGTCTGATTTGCTGTTGTCATCCTCCACTCTACCCCTTTCCTCTCCTTTTAGCCTCACTATCCCCTACTTTTTCTTCCTTTGCCTTTGATTTTCAAAGGGGGACACAGGGCTTGCATCAAACCCTGTGTCATCCCCATTGTTTGGTACAGCTGCGGCAATCTCCTTTGATGCAATTGCATTTAATCTTAGTATATCAGGTATAATTGCAACACTTTCCACACTTCATGATAGTGTGCGCAAAATATTTTGCACAAGCCCCATAAAAAGAGACCCCCAAATGGCACAAGTTAGAGTTGGGAAAAGCTGGTCTAACTTGCAGCAAATGGTCCTCGGGATTGAGAATCGCAATCGCTAGCCGGGAGAATGCCGCAACACTGTGCGCCAAACGGTCAGCGCACCAGAGGCTTGTTGCATTTTTGGGACTCTGAAAATTGAGCACATAATGTTACATCTTTGAAGCTGCTACCTCCATGCAAGATGTTGTGGGAACTCATCTATAGATCACCCATAGAAGTTGTTCTAATTTCAAGTATCACTTGGTACACCATTATGCCAGTTTCTCAAGTGGAACAAAGAACTTGGCAGCAGGGATCATTTCATGGAAATTATAAATTAGTAGAATGTTAATATTGTTCATACACTATAAATACAAAAATCCATCAGTTTTCCTTCAACTGTTGATAAGATCATGATTAATGGCCTGATTAAATGTTATACACAAAACATGGAAACATAGACAAAGACAACAGAAAAAGATTAAAGGTCTGTCTAGTCTGCAGGAGTATACCACAGATGTTATTTACATGCTTGCTTGCTTGCCCCTGTGGCAGACTGTACATTACCAAACATAGAAAAACAGAATTTGAGAACAAAAATATCGATCATGACAGCCACCATCTTGTTTTTGTTTAACTAAGAATTATTGAAAATACATAAAAGTGATGTATTTTCATAAAACAAATGCCTAAAACACAGAAACATAGAATTTGCTGGCAGATATGAACTGCTTGGCCCACGTAGTCTGCTCATTTTTCCCTGCTTACAATACCACAGTAGATTCTGTTTGACATCCTGTCTGTTATGCTTCCCCCTCTTCCTTTTCCCTAAGATTCTATTGCGTTTATCCCATTCATTCTTTAATTCCACCACAGTTTTGTTCCCACCATGTCCGCTGGAAGGATGTTTCAGGAATTCACCACTTTTTCTATGAAAAAGTACTTCCTCACATCCCTCCTGAATTTATCCCTCCAGCTTCATACCATGTCCCCTTGCTTTTGAGCACCTTTTTGTTCTGAAAAATACTCCCCTGCTGTTCCTTATTTACACCTGTAAGGTATTTAAAGGTCTCTATCATATCCCTACTCCCGCTTCTCTTCCAGTGTATGCATATTCAGGTCCTTAAGTCTCCTCCTAGGGCTTTTGATGCAGACCCTGCACAATTTTAGTTGCCCTCCTCTCGACAGCTTCCACACTGTTTATGTCCTTCCAGAGATGTGGTCTCCAACACCAGACACAGTACTGTAGGTGGGGTCTTACCAACGATCTATACAGAGGTAACACCACCTTCCTCTGTCTACTGACGATAAGTCTCCCTATGCACCTGACCATCCCACTAGCCCTCCCAACTGAATTGTAGCACTGCTTGTCCACCTATAGGTGATGACACATGATTACCCCCAGGTTTCTTTTCTACTTGGTGGCCAGCAGTGCCACCCTACCCATTTTGTACTCCACCCCTGGGTATCTGTGCCCCAAGTATATTGTTTTGCACTTTTTCATACTGAAAACCAGATGCCATACCCTTGACTACTCCACTAGTTTCCTCAGGTCACTTCTCATCCTGTCCACCCCTCCAGCATATCTACCCTATTGCAGATTTTGGTGTCATTGACAAAGAGACAGACATTCCCTTCCAGCACCTCTGTAATGTCACTTACAAGGTCAGTAGAGAGGACCAGTTCTAGCACTGATCACTGAGCCATCTCGCTGGTCACCCTTCCTTACTTGGAGTGAACCATTCCCTGCTTACTATCACCCTCTGCTGCCTGTCCCCTAACCAATTTCTTACCCAGCTGTCCACCTTTGCACCCAACCCAAACCTACTTATCTTGTTATCTTGTTTATGATTCACCCATGTGGAACAGTGTTGTAAGCCTTACTGAAATCTAGGTATGCTACGTCCACCACTCCACCTTGATCTAGTCCATCGGTCACCTAGTCAAAGAGATCTATCAGATTCATTTGATGTGACCTTGCCTTCATGAAGCCATACTGCCTCGGTTCATGTAACAAATTGGATTCAAGATATTCCACAATCCATTCCTTCAACAATGATTTCTTTAACTTTCCCACCACCAAAGTCAGACTGATTGGCCTCTTAATTGATGCTACTTTTGTACAATAGGACAACATCCACCTTCTTCCAGTCCTCCAGAACCACTCCAGTTTCCAAAGAGCTATTAAATAGGACTGTCAGAGGTGCAGCCAGTACCTTTATGAGATCCGTCAATACCCTTGGATGAAACTGGTCTGGGAATGTGACACTTTAAGTATAGTAGAACACAAAAAACATCCATCAGGACACAGAATGACAAGCCAATGGCTGGGAACTGCAGAGAAGCATTGCACGGCTCACACAAGTCTCAGATCTATGGGATAAAAACTGCAAATCTGTGTTCAACAGGAGGAAATATGTTCAAAAGAATCACTGTAGAAAGAAAGATTAGCTGTTTTCACTCCTGATGTCCTGCAGCCTAAGTGAATCAATAAAGGATTTTCAATATTTTACCTTTTATAATTGCCATTTTTCTCTTGTCCAATTTCTTGTATAAAAAAATATTTCATTCTTATACCATATACTGTATATCTTCTTTTGTCTTTTTAATTATTTTTTCCCTTTACCCTTTTTCACTCTCATATCATCACTACTGCACCCCTTCTTTCCAATTTCTTATATCTCCTTCTTCTTACCTGTCTCATAACTTTATACATATTGGGCAATATTCATGAAAGTATGTATGAAATGTGGCTTAATGTAGGCGCACAGCTACTCACCCCAGCTGTCTGAAAAAACACCCAGCATTCACAAAGGCACACAGCAGGAGGCAAGCCATAGATGTGGCAAACAGAGGTGCACAGCATGGCATGCAGGGACAACAGGGCATCCCAAACATAAACATCCACACCCCTTGACTGCACTATATATGGGCATGTGCATCACCCTGTGTGGACACAAGGAAGTGGATGCTATGATGGAGGAGCATGCAACAGCAGGATGTGGAGATGGAGGTGCTGTGCCTGTGCCAAACTCACCTGCTCAAGGGCCCCACATCATAGCAAGAGGTGAGCAGAGAGTTGTGGAGGCTGGATGTTGCAGGGTACAACCATGGCCTGGTCCAGAAATCTCATGGGAAGCTAGGTGGCAGCCATGGTCTCAGATATCTGAGACAACTATGGGGTGCTGGATGGAGTGGAGTCCCTGAAGACCCCAGCGGAGATCAAGGCCAGGATATAGCTTGATATTCAGGCCACCATCAATGTGGATGGTCCAGAGGCATAGACACTTGTGGAAATCAAGCACAAGTATCATGACCTCTGGTTGGCTGTGAAGTGAAAGCTTGGCACCATGGAATGAGCACAGTGTGGCACAGGCAGTAGAACACCCACACAGGTGGCAACACTGTCATCCATTGAGGTTAGTGCCAGCATCTTCACCAAAGTTGGTCAACATGAGGAGATGGAGGGTATCAGCACCATGCCAGGTATGGGGCATGGTGCAGGGGACACAGGGTGTAAAATATATGAATGAACAACATACCAACAGTCCTGTTTCTCACCCTGCAGAGCAGGCAGCCATGGCCAGCATCCATGCACTGCTGGTGACTGCTGTGAAGGATGACATACAAGGGGACACAGACACAGTTGGTGCAAGTATGTGGTCTCCTTCATGGCTGACTGAATGTATGCCAATGTCTGCCAGTGCACTTGTACATAACTGCCCTTGTTCTCTCATCCACAGGTACAGTGCAGGGGACACAGAACATGGTACAGAAGATGGGCATCATGGAGGATACTGACTCCGGGACTCTCCTGAGGACACCAGAGGCTATGCAGGCCCTGGGCCTGACACCTGACAGGAGACAGCAAATGCCCCCTGCCCCAGACCAACCCCACAGCTACCACACAGTTGGTGATCCAGTGTCATTGAACAGGGCCAGGAGGAGAAGCCAACACAGCCCTACACAACCGGATATGCAGGCAGACATTCCATATCACACACATGCTCCGGGGACGTAGGGGGCCAATGTGCTACCCCAGAAAGACATGCTGACAGTGGGCACAAAGGGGCCTCAGTACACCCGACCCACCAGATGCACAGGACAGCACCACGGTCCATCATGCAGGCCTTCTTTCCAGAATCTGGGGTCCATAGGCTACATGGGGGGGGAGGCAAAGGTACAGCTATGCCACCAGGGAAAATGCTTCTTCATATGTCTGGAGGGAAACTACCAGGATGCTATAATGCAGTACATACACAATGCACAGTGACACCTATGCACCTGCAACCACCCCCATACAGTTCAACCACACAGCCCAACACACACACACACACACACACACATACACACACACACCATCCTGGTGTCCCCAGGATCACACTGTATACCTATGTACCCTACCCTCTGAAATGGGGGCCATACACATGAACCCTGGCCCTTCGATTAGGTCCATACACATGAACCCTACCCCTAGAGTGGGGGCCATACATATGAACCCCATCCTCTGATGTGGGGGCCCCACACATGATTCCAACTCTCCTGGGCAGGGGGTTAACCATTGCTGCTGTGGACAAAGACCACTGCTGTGGGTAACCACCTTACCCAGCCCATGACAGCTGGACCACCATGCGACACCCTTCTGACACAGACAGTACCACGCATCACACATGGGCAGGATACCCATTCCGCCCATATGGGCACTCAGGCCATAGTGGCCTCATTAGAGTGCCATTGTGGTGTATGCTCTATCTCTTGAACAATCCACGCACAAGTGCATGGTGTGCCGCCCAGCCAGACAGCATCTCAGGACTACGGTGTTGTGGGTGATCTGCCTCCCCATTGCCCTATGGAACAGTACCCTGGTAGGCATTTGCAAATGACCATGTTGTGCAACATGGCATATGCAATGATCTCTTTGCAGGCCTTCCAAGGGACCAACATCATCATGCCACGAGTGTGGGTCAGGCAATGGAACTGCATCTTCAGCACCCAGATGGTCCTCTTGACAATGGCACATGTCCTACTGTACACCTCATTGTATGCCTTCTCTTCCCCTGCCATGCGGTGTCAGGAATGCCATCATAAGGTATGGTCAGAGTGGGTATCTGCTGTCACCTAGGCATTGGTTATAGAATGGACAAGTTAGTGCCCCATTGCAGTGACACATCCATATTCATTCAGCAGCCAACCACTGACACCACCACAGGTCACAAGGTGGTCACTCAGCTTGAATCTGTCTAACATGTATGCATCATAGGTCAACTCAGGGTACTTGGCTCACACATTGATGATGATGATACCAACTGCTTCACATACTGTCTGGCAGTTGATACTCTGGGAAATGCTTTCTGTTCCTGTATGCCTCCTTGTCCATGGCTGGTGCACAGAGGGCCATGTGAGTAGAGTCTATAGCACCCAGGAAATTGGGCAGGCCATGCATCATGTGGAATGCCTCCTTCGTGGCACGGATGTCCATGTCAACCATGGGGAACCATATGTGGTCACGTACAAGATGGAGTAGGGCATCTGTGACTTGGTGGAAGGCTTGTGACGTGGACAACAGACACTGGTGACATCCCCCACTACCCTCTGGAAGTGGCCCATGGCATAGTATGGCAGGGCACACAGGACTTTCATTTCTACAGATATGGCATGTGACTGACATGTTGTGGCCTGCAGCTGCTCCTGGAGCATGTGGCAGAGCCCTGAGATATCAAGAGTCAGGAACTACTGCTCAATGCACTGTCTGCTGCAGAGCTGGGCCGCAATCTGACTGTTACTACTTGCTGTACACCATACTGTGTACCACGTACCATATGGAGCAACTTCTGCCACAGCTGCAGGTCCCCATTTCAATGGACCATGACCTGGCATGCCGAGGGGGTCATGAACACCTGCAGGCATCACCAACCAGGCATGCCATTCTGAATCTCCACATTGCTGCTTCAAGAGCATTTTGTTATGCTGGCATGTCAGTTCCCAAGGTAGCGTGACTGGAAATGTGCCCCTGCCAACTGTGGCAGGTGTCCACCATGACCTACATTGATTATCCACAGGGGAGGATGGTCTGGGAGTTAATGTATCCCAGGGAGGAGAGTGGCTGTGTTCTTCCCTGCTGTGTGCTACTGTCCATTCCATGTCCCACATGTCCTGGACATTTGGGGGCAACCATGGTGTGTGAACCTGATACTGGTTGCATGATCACCTGTGGAGTATTCCTTCTGCTGTCCACCTCTGGTGCCCCCGTGTGCTGTCCCCTGTATGTTGCCCTGTAATGGTAGTGTCCATGTGTGTCCAGGGTCCTTGTGTGCTGTGCTGCTAACCTTTTTCTCTCCCTTTGTGTCTCCACAGGACATCCAGGGATGACTGGACATGTTCTTCTTGGAACAGTGCAGCCAGATGAAGCTGCATCACTGGTGGTAGCATCATGGTGGCACTGGGTACCCCCTCAATCTTCTCTACCAGGTGTCCTGGAGGGTGAGCTTGGCAGACAGTCACTATAAGGATGAGGTGTGGGATCTGTGGGCATGTTGATGACCTGTCAAAGGTATGTTGTGCTGGTGACTGTGCTGCATGTGTGTGTCTGCTGTTGTCAGTCATGTCCCCATCACTCATGGTTGCCTTCTCACCTTTCTCTTCCAGGGTTATTGTGGATCACTTCAGAGCCTTGTCCTGCACCTCTGCAGCCACTTCAACACCATCCCACCAGACTCCATTGTGGACTCAGAGGATGACTGGGGAGGAGTGGTGATTTTAATTATGTTGGCCTGTGTGGCCCCTGTATATTGTCATGTGCCTTTCCATCATTAAAGATGATAGTACTGCATATACTATTGTCCTCATTCCCTGCAGTGGTGTGTGTCTGCCATCAGGGATTGAGAGGGAGTGTTATAAAACTCACCTGGCAGCCCACTGCATCTGGCACCAACTGGATGTGTGCATGGTTATGCTGCAGGGAGGTGCACTGGCCATGACTCCATCACTGTGACCTCTGCCATGGTCCTGTCATTTTCAGGCATGGGTGGTCCATAGGGTGGAGCACCCATCTGGGCCATGGGGTATGTCTGTGTTCTTCACGGTACTTGCTATGTGTGATTGCAGCATGGGTTGGCTCTTTCCTGGGTCTGTGCATGGTTTGTACCCCTATGTTGATGGCCAGGTCCAGGGGTGCTGCCTGTATCCATGGTTTCCCATTCTGCTCCTTACCTTGTGTTCCAGGGGCACTTTCCTGGCACATGGGCCTGGTGTGGGATGGCCACCAATGCTGATGAGTTCTGGCACCTCTATGTGTCCATCATAATGTGGCCATGGCACCCTCTGTGGCATTCACCATTGCTGTCTGGTGGATCGTGTGCCATAGCATGGGTGTCATCCTCCATATCTGTCTCTTCCACTATAGTGCTGTGCCCAATGTCCAGCACATTCCCCAGTGCAAGTGTATCTCATGTCAACCATTGGGCAACCTGTGGGGGTGTTGCCCTGTGTCCTGCAAACTGTGGGGTGTCCTCACAGTGGTATCTGCCTGGTGCTGTGCCTATAGGGCTGTGCATGCCGGCCATTCCCTGATGCACCTTTTGTGTCTGTTGCACACTTGGGATTTACAGCTGTCCTTCACCCTGTGTATTGCTGCACATCCTGGTCCATGCACCACAGTGACATAGTACAGGTTGTGAATCTGCATATAGCACCGCACACACACACTGCTTCATGATCATGCCTCCCAGTGGCATACATACTTTCAATGACAGATAGCTATGTGTCTGCCCTCCCTGTTCAGGGTGCACTATTGTTTCTGAATGCTTGCATGATGTAGCATGCATGGTATACTGTCATATACCATTGTGCATGTCACATACGCGCCACACACCTGCGGCCAGGGCTTCATGACTAGGTCCCATTTGTTGTAATTATTACTTGATTAATATAATAATTGTATAAATAAGGATTTGTGTGATATTTGAACCTTTAGGCTTCAGTGATTTATCCCAGTAGTCTTGTATCCCATCCCTTATTTTCTCAGGTTTTCACAATTCTGTTCTTCCTTGTTATGGCTGCATAGTGCAGCTATGCATGACATCTTGCTATCACACAGAGACAGAGAAGGGAGCTCACTAGATTCTGAGTGAAACACAACATTTTGGAGTTGAAGCACAATCACTTCACTACTTGAAGCACTCCACAGTCTCCATTCAGTACTGCCTCCCTTGTCTATGAAGCTCCACTGCCTTCCACATGTGTTCTCTTCAGGACTTAAAAACTTCTGTACAAAAACCACCACAAAGAAATCAGAACTATCAAACACTCAACATTTATTTGTTTACTTTGATATGGTTACTACAATTTAATTTGCAACTAATCAGCCACTGGTTTAAAAACCACTGCAAAGAAATCGGAACCAGCAAACACTCATCATTTAATTATTCACTTTTTACCAATGTTTTTACAGGCAGTTTGGTTCACTTCAGTAAAGTCTCCTTCATTAAATATAATGTAAGGACAATAAACTGTTGCAAGTGTGCTAAAGTAATTTATAATCCAGGTAACCTCCACTACATGTTGCTTGCTGAGTTCCATGTGCAAACAATAATGCAAACTGATGGTTCTATGATTATACATAAATGATATCCAGTCACTCCCCTTTTAAAAGAAACTACTTGTATACACACAAAATAAATGAAGAAAACACAAAAAACCCCACTGGCAAACTCTGTGAACAACAAAATGAAAGGGGCTTCTCCAGAACTCTCACAATTCTGCTACTGTTTGGGTGTTTCTGTTTATCTGGTATCCTTTTAATAATAGAGGCAGGTCCAGACAGTATTTAACAAAGAAAAGCATCTCGCCAACACCTAATACCATATCTATGTTGTGAGTAGCAACAAGGAAGGGAGTTCCCACAGTCAGTAAGATATTTGTAATGTTTATTTATTTTGTTTTGTAACAAGCTATAATAGCTTGTTTCAATGTGCATCCTGGGGAATAGGTTGTATGGACTTGTTTTTATAGCTGCATGGTACATGGCAGCTTCAGTTCTTTCTTAAGATAAAATGCCCTTCTGCCGCAAATGTATTTTTCTGAGAAGCTCCTCTGCCTCCCACAGGTGTTCTTTTCAGGACTGAAAAACTTCTCTGCCACAGAAGTCACCCACACATTCAAACCATGGGGAAAAGAAACTGTCATTGTATCTCACCCAGTATGGAATTTAGGTAGTCCAGTTTTGATATGGGTGCCACAGTTAAATTTGCAACTACTCAGCAATCATTTTTTAAAACCACCACAAAGAATTCAGAACTATCAAGCACTAAGCATTTAATTATTTACTTTGATATGGCTACACAGTTTAATTTGCAACTACTCAGCCATTGGTTTTAAAATGGAAGCAAAGAAATTAGAACTATCAAACACTCAACGTTTAATTATTCACTTGTTACCAATGCTTTTACAGATAGTTTGGTTTAGTTCATTAACAGACTCCTCCATTAAATGTAATGTATGGAAAATAAATAATTGCAAATATGGTACAGTAGTTTAACTTATAACCTCTACTATGTGGTTCCTCATGCAACAGTAATGCAGACTTATGGTGCTCTGATTATACATAAATGAATATAAATCACTCCACTTTTAAAAGAAAATACTTGTATACAAAAAAAAAATAAAAACAAAGAAAACACAAAAACATCCACTGGCAAACTCTGTTAATAAGAAAATGAAATGGGGCTGCTCTGGAACTCTCACAGCACTGCTGTTGTCTGGGTGTTTCTGTTTATCTGTTACCAGTTTGAGTAATAGAGGTAGGTCCAGACAGTATTTCACAAAGAAAAGCATCTGGCCAGCACCTAATGCCCTATTTATCCTGTGTGCAGCAACAAGGAAGAGAGCTCCCATATACAGTGGTGTATTTATATTATTTTTATGGCTGCATAATGGAGGTATGCATGATGTCTTGCTATCACAGAGAGAAAAGGAAGCACACCAGATTCTGAATGAGGCACAACATTTTGGAGTTAAAGTACAATCACTTTGCTTCTTGAAGCACTCCACTCAGTTCAGCATTGCCTCCCCCGAAGCATTCCAGTGATTCCATTCAGTACTGCCTCCCCCTCCCACTACACTATTTTCTTGCTGCTGACCCTACTGCCTGCTTGAAACTCCACAGTATGCAGTTCCTTATTTGCAATGTGCCTAGATCATGGCTAACCTCCCCCCATACTTGTGTGTCAGATGCTTTAGTGACACAATATTCTGTTAAACAAATGGGTGATAAGGCTTGGATCTAATGTAAATATTCAGCAGCTTTTTGTTAATTCTAAATGATCTATTTCATAGTCTGTGGCATCTCTGCAGGCATGAGCTCATTTGAATGCACACTTCAGATTCACTAAGAGTAAAGAGAGATCTAGACAAGAGGAAGTGGAGCTGATCCTTAAGCTACAGCTGATGTTTGTTTGCAGAAAACAAAGCTGCACCTGCCGTCAAAAGCAGAGCAAAAATAACACAGCCAGATGGCCCCAGCTTTCAAGAAAGTATGTTTGTTGATCTTGTTGGTGGCTTCCATCAGAGGATATGTGTTTATCCTTTAAGGATCTGTGTTGCTGCATGCTGCTTGCTAGATGAGGGATGATCTGCATCTAACACTCCCCAATGGTATCCAGTTCCAGGGCTGCCTCTGTATCTTTCAGTTTCTGTCTCTGTTGGTGTGTGCTTGCACATTCCTCCTATAGCAGACTTGAATTGCTCTGTTTGTACTAAATTAAAGTCATTAGAGGGCTTCAAAATGATAGATATGCTTAAACTTGTGCTGAATTGGAAATAATCTCACTGGGCATATGAGGGCAGGTGCTGTGGGGACTTGGCTTTCTTGGAACAGCCAGCAGAGGAACTATACTGAAACTATCAGACCCTGGCTTCAGATTAAAGAAAACACATACAAATCTTGAAGAAAGCCTCTGGGGGATTTTTTTGGGGACTCTTATGAAAGTCAATTTTGGGGGGGATAATTGAGTAATAACAATAAGATCTAACCTTTGGATTATGCATGTTTAGCACTGGCAAGCATTGGTGCACCCAGGCAGGTGGTGAGTGCCATTTCTAGGAATCAGGCAGGAAAGGCCATTTCCATATTAGAAACATGACTGCTCATAAAACAGACTTGATTTGTGAACATGGGTCTAGCAGAACTCTGGTATTAGCAGGTTAGAAATTATTTTGAAGGAAGTCTGGTGCAGTAAGATACACTGTGGTTGTTTTAAATTTAGTTGCATTGTTGATCTAACTGTACTTTTAACCCTGGCTCAAACTGAGTCGAGTGATCAGGTTAAAATGTTACTAAAACAACTATAACTGTACATCCACTAGGACTTTGCTTGTCTTTCTCACAGTCCAGTATTACAAGTTTGTCACACCACTTAACCTGTTTAGGGAATCTGTGGCAACAAGTTTGGGTTAAAAGATGAATGACTATTGGAAAGTGCAGGGTTGCTATAGAAACAGTATGCAGATTCTGTAACACTTCCTGATGGTATCCAGTTCCAGGGCTGCCTCTGTATCTTGGTTTCTGTCTCTGTAGGTGTTTGTTTACACATTCCTCTATTAATAAACTTGAATCGCTCTCTGTACTAGATTAATGTCATTTGAGTGCCTCAGAATGACAGATATTTTTGTTTTATAATAAAATTGTTATTAGGCATAGAGGTTTTTTACATACATTCAGAATATTAATACATATGTAAATTGATCCACACATATCATCAGATGTCAAAATCATTCACAAGACATTTCCATAAAAAAAAAAGGTCTAGTACAATACATGGGGCTATCGAGTATCATCAATCAATACCTTACTCACTTTCTGTAAATCTCTTCAAGGTGCAAAATCAAGGTATGTATTTAACTGGGAGAGGGTGCATTTTCTACATTTATTATCAAACACCTCTAGCCTCCTTACTCACTTTCAAAAATACTCACTTACAAAAATATTCCTGAATTAGTGGCCTTGATGGAGGAGGAACATCTGGATATCGTGGCAGTCACAGAAACATGGTACACACAAAACCATGACTGGGACATAAACATACCAGGATACACTATCTACAGGAGGGACAGGAAGGGTAAAAGAGGAGGAGGAGTAGCTCTTTACATAAGGGAAGGAATCAAAGCAACAGAACAAAAGGGAAAACAGGGAGGAGAAGAAGCACTGTGGGTAAATTTGGAGACCGGCAATGGCACCACAATCTGCACAGGGGTTGTATACAGACCCCCTTCTCAGGGGGAGAAAATGGACAAGGAAATGATAGAAAGAATACTTGGAATGGCAGAAAAAGGGGAGATATTGCTGATGGGTGATCTGAATATGCCAGATGTTAACTGGAGTGCAGTTGCAGCAGCCACTTCAAAGAGTGGGGTTATTCTAGATGCCCTACAAGGGGCATGCCTTAGACAACTAGTATGGGAGCCCACTCAAGAGGGAGCAATCTTAGACCTGGTTCTCTCAAATGGAGATGAAGAGAGGATCACAGATGTAGAAGTAGGTAGCCATCTGGGAACTAGCGACCATCGAACAGTATGGTTCACAATGAACACAGCAATAGAGTCAAGTCATACAAAGGCAAATATACTGGACTTTAGGAGGGCTGACTTTGACAAAATGGGTGAGTGCCTAAGGAATGCAGTAGCAAATGGGCAGGAAGGAGGGGTGGAAGAACAGTGGGGAATAATAAAAACTGCCATCACAGAGGTAACAAGCCTTTGTGTGAAGCAAATTAACAAAATGAAATGATGTAAGAAACCACTATGGTTCTCAAAGGAAGTGGCAGTGAAGGTTCAAGAGAAAAAGAAAGCATTCAGGAAGTACAAGGAATCACAGAAGGAGCAGGACAGAGAACTGTATCAGTTAAAGCAAAAGGAAGCTGGGAAGGCAGTCAGAACAGCAAAGGCCCAAACCAAGGAAAAGATAGCCAACTCAGTTAACAAGGGGGACAAAACCTTTTATAGGTACATCAGGGAGTGAAGAAAGACCAATGGAGGGCTAGTGAGGCTTAATAAAGTGGAGGGAGAGTGGGCAGAGGGTGACTGTGAAAAGGCAGAGATACTAAACAAATATTTTTGCTCAGTATTTACAAAGGAAGTGGGGGAGGTACCTAAAACAAACAGTAGAAACACTCTGGATGCAGAAGTTGATACCAGCCCATTTCCAGAAGAAAGGGTTCTGAAAGAACTCTTAAAACTGAAGGTGGACAAAGCAATGGGGCCTGATGGGATTCATCTCAGAATTCTAAAAGAACTAAGGGTAGAACTAGTGACACCATTGACTACCCTCTTTAACAAATCATGGGAGGATGGGGTGGTACCCGAGGACTGGAGAAGGGCAGATGTGATTCCCCTTCACAAAAGTGGGAGCAAGGCAGAAGCAGAAAACTACAGACCTGTTAGTTTAACCTCAATGGTAAGGAAAATGATGGAATCACTTCTGAAGGAAAGAATTGTTGAGTATCTAGAGGCCAGAGGGCTCA
This sequence comes from Neoceratodus forsteri, assembly GCA_016271365.2. Taxonomy (NCBI): domain Eukaryota; kingdom Metazoa; phylum Chordata; order Ceratodontiformes; family Ceratodontidae; genus Neoceratodus; species Neoceratodus forsteri. The sequence continues at coordinate 1,299,475,275 of CM028130.1, read as the reverse complement.
GGACCCAAGGCATGGGATTCACAGCGGAAGGTCATGCCAGACAAATCTGATAGATTTCTTTGACTGGGTGACCAAAGTAGTAGATCAGGGAGGGCTGTGGACATGGCCTACCTAGACTTTAGCAGGCATTTGACACAGTCCCACACAAAAGATTAATACAAGTTAGCCAGCATGGGAGTGGGTCCCAAGATGACAGCCTGGGTAAAGAATTGGCTGGAGAATAGGACAAAGACAATAATAGTAAATAGAGTCCACTCTGAAGAAAGGGGGGTTACTAGTGGGGTACAGCAGGGTTCAGTATTAGGACTGGTCCTCTTCAATGTCTTTATAAGCGACATTGCAGAGGGACTGGAAGGAAAAGTATGTCTATTTGCAGATGGCACAAAGATCTGCAACAGAGTTGATGCACAAGGTGGGGTGGAGAGGATGAGAAGGGACTTGGCAAGGTTAGAGGAATGGTCAAATGTATGGCAGCTTAGATTAAATGCTAAGAAGTGCAAGGTAATGCACCTGAGAAACAAAACCCAAGGGAAGAGTACACAATGGGGGGTGAGATACTAACAACAACAAAAATGGAAAGGGACCTGGGAGTAGTCATATCAGATGACCTAAAGGTGGGCAAGCAATGTGAGAGGGCAGCAAGGAGGGCTGGGGGGATACTGGGATGCATAGAGAGAGGCATCACCAGTAGAAAACAGGAAGTTATTATCCCTCTGTACAGACAGCTGGTGAGACCCCATCTGGAGTACTGCGTGCACTTCTGGAGACCCAATCTCCGCAAGAACATAGACAGGATGGAGGCTGTCCAGAGGAGGGCAACTAAAATGGTGCAGGGTCTGCACCTGAAGACATATGAAGAGAGACTTAAGGAGCTGAATATGTATAGCCTCGAGGAAAGGAGGGAGAGGGGGGACATGATAGAAACTTTCAAGTATCTCAAGGAATCAACAAAGTCCAAGAGGGTAGCATCTTTCAAAAAAAGAGGTGTGCAAGAACAAGGTGGCACAATTTGAAGATAGAAGGGGGTCAGCTCAGAGGTAATTTAAGGAAGTATTTTTTCACAGAGAGGGTTGTGGATGCATGGAACAGCATTCAGGAGGAGGTTGTGGAGTCAAAAACTGGTGGAATTCAAGCATGCATGGGACAGTCATAAGGCAATTCTAGGGGGTGGGGGTAGGAAGAAGTAAACTGCTGGTTAACTAGGATCTGCAGCTTATCCATTAGGTAGGGAAATGGGCAGACTGGGTGGGCCAAGCGGTCCTTATCTGCCATCAAAATCTATGTTTCTATGTTTCTATGTAGCCTGTTCCTTAGCCTAGCTGTCATTCTTTCCAACCCATATATATCTGTCTCACCAGATCCAGCCAGGCTTCCTTGGTGAGGGATCTATCTGTGCCCCATAGTCTAGTGATCACCTTCTTTGCTGCCAGGATCAATAAGGTGGTCTGAAGATAGATAGATCTGTCCACCTTTATACCAAAGGGAGTTGTGGCGGTTAGTATATTGCCAGGTGTGAACAGATAAGAACTCTCATATATGGCTATCAGCTCTTGCTGTACAGCCTTCCAGTATGGGCCCAGTAAGCTACACTCCCACAAAATGTGGGTCTGGTCTGCTTGGGTAGCTCCACAGTTCTTCCAGCATTTACCCTCAGGGTCTCCCACAAACCTGGCCACCACTAAAGGAGTGCAGAAGAACCTATATCTTAGCTTCCAGGCGTATTCCCTCATATAGGGTGATCCGGATGTCTTCAACATTAATGCAGAGGCTATGTGCCAATTTGTTTCCAGTATTTCCATCTCCAGTTCCGTGGACCACCTAACCTAGATAGCTTATGTGTAATCCCTTGGTCTTTCACCCAGGGCTTCATATGTACTGCTGATGTAGTGTTCCATCATAGCTCCCCTCATGTGGGAGTGGAGTAATTTTATAATTAATGGGGGGTTCTCAGCTATTTCAGCTAGGGCCTCCTCTGAGGGTTGCAAGTATGATTTTATTTGTAGGTATTTATGGAATAAGCTAGTAGGTAGCTTATATTGTGATTGGAGTTGTGCAAATGAATGTATGCCATTTGGTCCTATTAAACGGTATGTAGATTTGATATTATATCTCTACCATTGGGACATAGACTTGTCTATTGCATTTGGGGAGAAGGCACTATTGGAAGCCAGGGATCTAAGAAACAATACCTCCATGAGGGTGAGTTTTTTTATTTAGTACATGTAGCCACTGCTTGAAGACTTCTGCAGTGCACTGGGGAAATTTTGAAAGGGGTAGGCTTCTAGGATGGTGGCCATATAGATAATCAGTTAGATCTGGTATGTCACCCCAAGTCACCTCAAATTGCTTCCAGGGCATATCGGCATATCATAATTAGGATCAAGCCAGGAAAATAGTACTTTTCATTGAGATGCCCTGTCATATTCCAAGAGATTAGGTAAATGTAAACCTCCTCACTCCTTAGGCAATTATATTAAGGTATACCGGATCCTAGGGGGGCTTTCCCTGCCAAATAAAGTGGAAAATAAGCCTATTCCAAGATTGGAAATAAACATGGGTTGGCATTATGGGTAATGTTTGCAGGAAAAATAAGATCCATGGGAAAATATTTGTTTAATGGTTTCTATTCCGGTCAAGAAACTTAAGGGGATATGAAACCATTTAGCCAAATTGTCTGACAAGTTTTGAGTTAAAGGTTCAAAATGTTCAATGTCTGCATGTATTAGGTTTTTAGTTAGGTGGATCCCCAAGTAATGCATTGTCTGTTTAGACCATGAAAAATGATAGTTTATTTTTAAGGAGGGTGAGGGGGGTGTAATCGCATAAAAGGTCATCCTTTTTTTGTTGATTAATTTTTTTAGCCAGACACCTCTCTAAAACTTTCTAATTGTTCCCACACCCTGGGGATGAACATTTCAGGGGAAGGCAGGGAAAGAAGGATATCATCAGAAAATAATGAAATTGTATATGTTTTACCTCCCATTGGTATCCCCTCAATTTCTGGGTGTTATTTAATTGCCTGAGCCAAGGGTTCAAGATAGAAATCAAATTATAGGGGTGAAAGAGGAACAGCCCTGATGGGTTCCCCTTTGTAAGGGGAAAGGGTCAGAGAAGGAACCATCTAGTTTAAGATATGCCCTAGGGGTTTTATAAATATTCTGCAGTTGCTTTATGACTTCTTTTGGGAATCCAAATCCTGTCAGGGTTGCTCATAAAAATGGCAAGGCAACCATGTTGAAAGCCTTCTCAGCATCTAGTCTCAGAAGTACCAGAGGAATTGATCTCTTAGCTGCATATTCCTTAAGAAGATAGGTTTGCTGGACTGCATCATGTGCTTGTCAACTTTTAATAAATCTGACCTGATCAGGGTTAACTAACAGGGGAAGAATATTTTCAAGTTGATTGGCTAAGATTGACATATAAATTTAGTAATCAAAATTTAGCATTGAAATCGGTCTATAAGATGTAGGGTACTTAGGGTCCTTATCTGGTTTAAGAATAGCAGATATTACTGCATATTGCCAGGAAGGGTGGGGTCTCCAGCTTGTACTTCCTGAGCAGCTTTTAAAAAGGATGGTGACAGGTCTTCTTGGAATGATTTATAAAACTCTAATGGGTAGCCATCAGATCCTGGGGCTTTCTGGGTTTTGGATCTCTAACACTCCTTGCACTTCATCTAATGTTGTAGGGGTGTTTAAGATTTTCCTACGGGAAGCAGTTATCTTTGGAAGTTGTATTTTATTTAAAAAATTCTCTATCTTCTGGCTCAAGTTGGCAGGATCTGCCTGGTATAGGCTTTGATAGTAATCCACCAAGATTTGCCTAATTGCTGTGAGGTGAGTTTCCAACTTCCCCGACTTAGGATCTTGCATAGCTGTAACAAGTTCTAGCCTTGTGCATTCTAAGCTTGCGAGCTAAGTTCCTTGCTCCTTTAGGGTCTCCCTCGTGGGCAGTAAGCTTTAAATAAAAGAGCTATTGTTCTATTTTTTGATCTATATATTTTTTTAGTTTTTGTTTTGTGAGTAACATCTGCACCTTTACTGTTTTGTCTCCTTGAGTTTACTGGTCTTGCAGCTCCCTTAACTCCCCCTGGATCTGATTCATCTGTGCCTCCCTTTCTCTACACTTTTTAGATGAGTAGGCAACTACCTCTTCTCGGAGCACTGTCTTGAGGGTATCCCACATAATCCCTGTAGGGACATCTCTGCTTGCATTTTCCCTAAGAATGTGGGGCACTCGGTCTTTGACCATCTGACAAAACTCTGGGACCCTGAGGTGCATCAAATTGAGACATCAAAATGAGTCTTTTGCCCAGCTCCCAAATTAAATTTAGTGTAGAGTAGGGCATGGTGTGACAATAAGGTCACACCATGCTACATGTCCTGTAGTGTCTCGAGGTGCTCAGCAGTGGTTATTATGTAATCAAGCCTCAACACCACCCCCGAACCTGGAGCCATGTAAGTATACTTTCTTTGTGAGGGGAAGCAATGACACCACACATCCACTAGCCCCAGTGAGGAAACCATGCCCTTCAGGTATTTTGGAGGGGATTAGTTCTGTGGGGGAGATAAACCAAGGCATCCTTTACCAAGTTTAAGGCTATGTTCAGGTCTCCATCCTTCAGAAGTTGTCCCTGGAGAACCCCCCAGTAGGTGTGAGAAAAACTTCTGTGCCAGTCCCTTTGATGCCCTGGGGGGAATATACCAAAGCCAATGTTACTGAGCTGGTGCAGAGTTTGCCTGTGGCAATAGTATATCATCCCTCCGGGTCAGCTATTACCTGTTGCAGATCAAATGGAACTCCCCTTTTAATTAAAATAGCTGCCCCTCTTCTCCTGCCTGAGCAGTGAGGTGATGCTATTACCTTTTTTTTGAAATTTCTGTTTTTTCCTCCCCCACTGAGCCAATCCTTCAGGAGCACCCATGAAGCCCTGCCCCTGCCAGCACCCCTCCACTCCCTCAGTCCCATCATTGCGCCACAGAACACCCCCCGGGCGGGGTTGGGTCTGGGGATCCCCGAATCTTGGGTACTAATCAGGTCCTGGGTTGCGGGTGGGTGCCAGCATATTAGGACCCCGGCTCGGTGCTCCTCCATCCAGGCTCCATGGAGGTACTTTTTCTCCCATGTTCCTCCCCGGGACGTTGCGTGCCTAAGTGTCAGGGCATTCTCTGGTGTCCACAATGTCACCCCCCCTCCTTCCGTGAAGGAGCAGCCTCTGGGGTTGATTGGCTGACGGCTTTCGCCCGTGACCAATCATACCCCCTGAGACTCAGCTTGCCGTCGCTCTCCCCAGTCTCCACCAGGGGTCGCCGCTCACTGGTATTGAAGTCTCCCCTCCCCCCGGAGAAGGCGAGCTGTCCTCGGACGCTCCAGCCTGTCTCCCCACGGCCAACCCCCAACAACCCGAGCTCGCTCCCGAACCCAGGTCGCCGGCATGGTGCGAGGTGTAGCGTCCAGCGCCTCAACCCTCAGTGCCACCGGGCTGGGAGGTGATGCTATTACCATTGGAAAGTCCCACTTAGTGAATTTTTCAAGTTCAGGCTTGGACAAGTGGGTCTCCTGTAAAAAAATAACCTCCAGATTGTCTCTCTTTAGAAACTGTAGTAAACTGGATCACTTAACAGGACTGTGTAATATTAAGTGATAGAATTAAGGAAGACCTACCCATTGTGAACTGTTGTATGATCTTCAAGGTTGTCCAGTACCCCCCTCCCCAGTTTCACTCTCTATTTATAAGTGTTGTGATGCTCTTTTTCCAAGCCCCACTGTGTATCTGGACTAGTCACCATACTCTCCTGTATTAACTGCATAAACTTAATTTTCTGTGCCTCTAAACCTCAAATGCATATATTTTGCCTTTTAAATGTTGCTGATAACAAAATGCACCCATAAGATAGGGTGGTCCAACAGAAAACATTTCATAACATCAAGATTCCAACTTTCAACATGGAATGGCTCCTATTGCTCTCTAATGGTGGTGCATTAGTACTTCCAGTCACACATTGACAAAGGCTAGGAGTGGTAGGTGGCCTAATGTGAGAGGGTAACCTCCTTACAGAAAAACAGATATACTGAAAAGTTAATCGTAATGAACACTGCTGAATGTCAAGTGCCCAGTAGTAAAGACATGACACAGAACTATTTACATTACACATCAGTAAACATATTAATGACTCCCAAGATAGGGAGGGATCTCTACTTCCTCCTATAGGAGAAAAAATGTTGTTTCCCTGTGGGGGTAACTCGCAGATCCCATGTGGGCCCCCAGTGCCTTGAAAACACAGAAACATCATGGCAATTGCAATCAGCACATGCAGCTTTATATACAGCAAAGGATCTGACCTAAGTTGTTGGTCAGTATTTCGCTGCATGTGACCATCGCTGAGTGGCCAATGAGGGTAAAACATGTTGGTTCCCAGTCTCAGGGGAGATAGAATGCCTGCTCTGGTTTTATCACCAGGGGGGCCAATCATGCTGATACATACTGTGGATGGGAAGGGAGCCTAACGCTAGGCAGAAAAAGTTACCTGGGGAGGTAGGCGGTGGGGGATTCCCAATGGCTTAAACTGACATACCTCTAAGCAGCCTGTTCTCTTTGGATCTCATGTACACAACAAGTGCTTCAACATTAATACCCTTTTCTTTCTTTAACCCATCCCCTTCCCCACATTCCCTCCAAACATATCAATTTTTTTAAGAAGAAAAAAAATGCCAGTTCATGATATGGACTCAGTAAATATGTATATATTCGTCTTTGTCCCCGAGGCAGGATCCACTCTATTACTCAATTAAGACCCCATTACTTAGGATCAGTCAACAACTCTCCTCATCATTAAAAATAATTACCAGTGTCCCCAGTCCAAAGAGTCAGTCAGGAACAGTTCTCTGGAATTTATGGAGCAGATTTTTTAACATCTTGGAGTGTTGAATATCCTTGTCACTTCCTGGATTGTGCTGATTGTGCCTTCTCCCAAAGCCTTCCTTGCTGCTTTATCTACTGGCCTTGTGTGTCTGGGGTGGGGGGTTGCATCACCACAACATTCTTGACCTGTAAGGCTTCTGATGCTTCTTCTGGGGTTTCATATTTCTGCGGACAATCAGGCAACATAACAGTGAGCTTGGCTGGGTACGGAGTGAAGAACTTTAACTGCTGCTGTTTCAGGACTCTATCGGTGCATAAGCTCTGTGTTTGGTGGCAATTTGGAGTGAATAATCATTATCAAAATATAGGCACTGACCTTTGTATTGAATATCCCTCATTCACCATGCCCATGTCAAAAGCTGCTGTTTTACTGCATAGTTGAGCAGCCTGAAAACAATTGAGCGTGGTCTCTGGTTGGCCTGTTGGGGTCTTGGGGTAAGTGCCCAGTGGGCTCTTTCTATGTCCAGTTTGATGGCTGGATCAAGCTGCAGGACTTCCCTCAATAAAGTGTCCACAAATTTTATCATGTCCCTGCCGTCCTCATCCTCTGGTACCCCATGTATGCACAAATTGTTTGCCTTGAATGATGTTCCAGATCCTCACATTTTTCATGCAATAACTTCTGCTCATTTAGTAAATGCACCACCACTCTCTCCAAACTGTCAATTCTAGTATCTATTTCCATGTGTGCTGACTCTCATTCAGTTACTTTTTGGCTGATTTTGTTTAGCTCTAAGCTACATATGAAAGGATTGAACTTCATCTCTGAACCCCTTTAGCTCCGCCAGAATCACTACATTGCTGGGTTGCCCACTAGGTATTGGTAGGGCTTCCGCTATATCTTTCAGGCCTGTAGCACTAGTTGGATAGTCGGTAAGCTGTTTTTCTTGCTGCCCAGCTACTGAGGTAGACTTTTTCTTTTTTTATGGCTCCCATTCAGTTCCACGACTCCCCTTTTTCTTTTATTATAGCTTTTAGTTTGTTTGGTTCTAGTTTGAGGAGTCTGGTTATTGGGCCCCATGGGAGAAGTCTTCTCAAGGCTGCATTCCTCAAGGCAGCTCAAACGGTAGTCGACAGATATGATTAAACTTACATTTCTCTCTGTAGATAACTGTAATCTAATTTGGTGGTTCATGGAAGAGCTGGTGCCAGGGCCACAGCTGTGGCAGTGGGAGTTGTTTTCCAGTTTGCCACTTGATCATGAGGAGAGTCCAACACCAGATAATCGCAGTATGACTGCATGGATGCAGGGACCTTGTGCTTTTGCTCAACAGTGAGAACAGGGAGTTGAAAAGGCAGCTGATTCACAAGTCCTGAGAGAGAGAGAGAGAGAGAGAGAGACACTGAGTGCTGGCTGGTGGATCTTCTATGTGAATGATAATGGGCACTGGTAGGGTAGAGGTGATCATCGCTCATCTTCACCAGATTAATCTATTTTAAGCACACTGTTGTAAACTGATTTATTACTCTTAAATACACTGAACTGATATAAATGAACTGTACCATTTCATAGAATGTAGTTGTGAAACACAGGGCAGAAATAAAATGAGAGGTAACGCTTACAAACGGGGCAGCAGAGATCATTGTCTTCTTCCCAAAATCTGCTTAAATAGTATGCACCTTCAGTAGGTTTTTCACTTGTTGGGTTCGTGTCCCAACCCACAGTTTGAGCTTTTTGTCTGGTTGTGTGTTGACCTTTTTTATTCTGTGTTTAAACCTGTGCATCTAGTCTGAGTGTTAACCTTTATGTCTGGTCTGCATGTGTTTAGATTAACATTATGATCTCTGCTGCCACATTTGGAAGTGATTACCTCCCATTATACAAGAGGAATCTATTTTTAGCCAGTCAGAATAAAGAGCTTCTGTCGGTTATTCTTCCACAAACTACAAAAAAATACACATAAAGTCGGTTATTCAGCGAAACTCCACCTAAAGTCGGTTAATCAACTTGTAGCCATGCCCAGTCAATCACACCTCAGACACCAAAAAAAAGAAAAAGAAAAAAATGGCATCAGAACAGCCCTCCATGTCAGCAGCTTCTGAACAGGCTTGCACAAGGTATCAAGCCCTGATGAAAGAGGGAAAACCACCATACACTCAGAAAAAGATGAAGAACCGAGGAAAAAAAATGGGCAGAGGTACAGTATTTCTAATCAGATTAATGTCAAAAAGTTTCCATGTGAAACATAATCAAGAGTGCTATTACCTCAGTTAGAAAGACAGTATGGCAAACCACCACACAGTTCCAACAGAAACACTAGCACATTTTAAAATAAAAAAGCACTATTTTGAATAAGAATTCACAATTTACATACAAAAGCACCTCAGAACAGTGTTTCAAACAGTATGTATTAAGGACACACCGTGATGCCTCCCCAACCCCTCAAATCACAAAGACTACACCTTACAAATATTCACCTCCAAAAGCATTCACCACTCATTTTAAATAAGAAAACAGCACTGCTTTATTTTCTAACACAGCGACTGCAGACTGGAATTACTCCCTTCCATAATATCTTCATAAAGCATGTGAAAATGACAAACAAAAGCACCACAAAGAATTCCCTCCTCTGCAGGGCTTGACATATCCCCCACCCAACAGTAAATTCTGCCCAATGCTTTGCGATCCGAACAAAGGCTGTAGAACTGTAATTTAATTTCCCAATGTACCTCCATTCATTACGGTTCTTTTTATATTAGTCTCAACATAAAAAAAAAATATTTTTCTGGTCAGATTATATGCTCCCTGGTGTCTAGTGGTACTCCCTACCCTCCCATTTTATACGAAACCTGAAAATAAGAAAAACATCCATTGATGTTTTTTAAGAAAGCTGTAAAAAAAAAAAGGTCTCTCTACGTTCAGCCCCCTTCCCCAAAACCACCTCCCACTCAGTGCCCACAACCCTACACACCTCCAGTACATTCCCACACACCTGAGTCACTCACAAAAACAGCGCCCAGGTTTCAGATCCATTCCAGCCGAAAACTAGTCTTCCTGCTGCAACCGCCAATGGCAATATGACAAACTAAGGTAAATGCAGTTCAATGTATTTCAATGGGGATTTCAACTTTTGTGCTCAGCTAAGCCATTTTTTTGACATTTTGATCCGAAATTTTCAACACAGCTTTTTGGAGACCCCACCTCACAAACAATACCACTATCATTATGCAACTCCCTTTTAAAAGGTGATTTCATAGTCGTTTGGCAAATTCACCTTTTGGACAGGATTTGAAAATTTCTCCAGCTTTTGTTCATGACATGGGGTCATAAGAAAGTTACATTAAAATTTTGAGGTCAAAATATGCAAAAATTGTAAAGTTATGACCATTAGTTGAAATCTCTCTATGCATGCTCATAACTTTGGAAATATTAAATATTCTAATGCCAGATTTTCAGAATAGCCTTCTTAATTTACCACCTCATGTACAGTACAATACAATTGTCATTTTTCAAATTGTGGGTAAAATGAGTTTTTGCACCAGTGATGCAGAATGGCGTTGCTGTCATGCAAAATTATATTTTGGTGGGAATTTGAACATTTTCTGTACCAGTTACATGAGGTGGGGTAATAAGATGGCTATGCTAACAGTTTGGTCAATGTAGTCCTACAAATGTAAGCACAGGGCCCACACAACCCTATGATTCCACAAGAACATACATATAGACATGTATGCACGGATGGGACTGCAAGATCCAGATAGCCATGTGCTCAAAACCAACTCCAACTCATATAACAAAAATAAAATTTAGTTAGTTGGAGTATACCAGCAATAATCAGCTTCTGTGGATGATTAAATACTTCAAATTCACCTCGACATTTAATTGTACACAGAAGCCGGTTATTGCGAGTATACTCCAACTAACTGAATGTTATCACTTAATTATATTTTTGGCCTGGTGTGTTTCACAACTATATTACATTACATGGTACAATTGATTTGTAGACTCTTTCAAGTAAAATGAAAGGTGTCTTAAGTAAATTATTTGTACTTTTTATGCATTGGACTTTATGAGGAAATGTAGATTTTTACATCATTAACATATGGAATCTTATATACATTTCTTCATGTAATTAATGTTAACACATGGTAGCCATAGGCAGCAGTAAATGAATAAACACACCAAAGTAAATATCATGTAGATTTCTGTGTTAAAACTTGCTACTATAAACATTGTTGTTTATGACAGAGGTGCAGCTCCTGGTAGGAATGATGGTATTATTATTACATTTAAATACTGATATCAGTCGCAGTGTCATCTCTGGGATCTTTCCTTGCTGGTGTTGTTTAGTGGTTAGCTAGGGCAAGCTGGGTGTTGATTTTTTTTTGCTCAATGTCTGTGTGACCATGTGTAACAATTAACTGACAATGACTTGTCACTTGAGATGCAGTACACTGAAACAGACATTCCTCTTTCCTTTGGCTGTAACCATTCTGGCACACTGAGGGGACTGGGGGAAGATGGTGGCAACTTGACAGCTGTGTTCTAAAAGAGGCAGTGTCAGTAATATAGCAGTTCATGGCCTGAGTGGACTCTAGCTCCTTCATGCCCACCTCTGACAGGCAGTGTGAGTAACAGCAATTTAAGATTAGAAGAGACTCTAGGTCCTCATGTCCACCCCTGCTTCATATGCAAGGATGAATAATTTATGCAATTTAAACATCCTAATTTACAATGATTCCTTATCCACTCTACTATGTGGAATAGCCTGCGATTCATTTTGTAATCCCGTTGTTCAGGTCCTGAACAAGCTGGGCAATTATTCAGGCACCATTTGTTTGTGAACACTGTCAAGCTCCCTTCTAGCATTCTGAAAGCAGCATAACAGCTGTGCTGGCTCTGGCCAGAATTTGTTTTTCACTGGGTGCTTCATTTGCTTTCTCTCTGTTGTCACACATGCCTTTAACTATTCAAATGTTTTATATGTGTTTAAATATTTGTATTAATTACGATTCACTGTTATTTTAAATACAGTATGTGCCAATAAAAGGTTAAAGCAAACTATGCACTGCTAAGCTACTAGAAGAAGACATCACCATATGCCATTTAAACATCGTGACACAGCAACATGATTAACCACCGGCACCTTGCTCATCTGCCTTTTAAACAATATTGCAGTATACTATACTCTCCATGTTTCAGCACCAGTACATATTTGGGGTGCTGCACAGAGTGAGAAGTGCTCTTCCAGTTCTCACTGGCTGCCAACTGTGGAGTGGTGAGTTCTTTTTGAAAATGACATAGCCAATCTGATTTCAGAAATTTCTTCCTACCAGAGCAAATGTTAGCTGCAATGGCCAGTATTACATATTGACTGTTGTGCACGAACATTTCATATATTTCTGCTAGAACTGTACTGTGAATGCACATTGTTTATCAACTAGATGTATTTGCATCTTATAGGTAATTAGGGACCGGTACAGTTGACAGGGGGTTTATTCTTAGTAGCTGTTCAATGGCCAGTAGCATTGCTGCAGCACTGGGGATTATTCAATCCTTAAAACAGAGAGTTTCTTGGTGGGACAAGTTGGGAAAAAGAAGGAGCAGGGGTTGCAGGTGGAATAGCAATTTAAAATATCCACATGCCTTCTTACTGTCATTTCATTACTCATACATGGTGGAAAACATGTTCCTATTTCAACTAGGTGGGCACTGGGCACCAGTCACATCATGCTGACTGATGCAACTTCATCTTATACTGCCTCCAGATGTTTTTTAAGATAGAGCCCAACATGTCTGCTTTGGCCAGTCTTGTTTTGTCCCAGCCAAATCTTGTTTGTTTGTTCATTTTATGTGTGTCTTTTCATTTTGCTGGCTTTGAACCCACTTTGTTAGCATGGGGGGGGACTTTATTTGGCTTCTCAAATACATCATTTAGTATTGTAAATCCTTTGTTTCTTTCTGACAGAGAAACAGGTGCACTGATCAAACATTTTCTTCAGTTCCTCGGTACCAAAACAGTGGATTTTTTTTTATTATCTTTGCTGCCCACTTAGATGTAGTGTATTATCTTGCAGTGAATGAAAAGTCAAAGGATTAAGAAGTTATGAAAAATATGAGTTTCAGTGCAAGTAAATATAACATGAGTTCCTGAATAAATGTCTCCATACCTTAAAATCATTCTTTTAAGAGATTAAATAATTTACATATTTACATTTATATGGAGGGAGGATTGATCATTTTAAAATAATTACTTGCTCTTCATTTCAGTTATTATTCTGTAAGTTTTGATTTTAATACTTAGTGGCATTATTGGTAACATTTAATCTGTATTTTTATTATTTTTCTCACCTGTCATGCTGCAGTGGAATACCCGACACTCTGAACTAGTGCCACAACACTGAAGAATCAACACTTCACATAGCAAGATGGGACATTTTCATAATTATAATGTAGCTAAAGAAGTTAAAGAAAGAATGTGTGCTATCACATACTGTAAATGCAATCCATGTGACTGTAGGACTGATTTTGCTTTGACTGTATACTGCCAAGATGGGTATCTAGGTAGGGTAGTTAAGCAGTAAGCCATAACAGGGTGTGGGTTATTGGGGAGATTTACCCAAACTCATATCATATGTCACAAGCTGCAACTGAGTGACTTAACCACATGAGAAGTTGGTAGGTTCCAAATAATTCATGTTCTGGAGTGCCTTATTGTGATTATACAGCGGACCCATATGTAAAATAAATTTAAAATGTGATTAATTATGTTTTTTATAAATGTCCTTCTTCAGTCATTGGTTATTGCAGAATTTTTTCCATGGCTAAAGATCTTAGGAGACCAATCAGGTTACAAGATTGTTTATGTGCATTGCTTAATTCTGTTTACATTAAATTGCTGGTATGCAACAGCTCATTTCAAATATTGTGTGGCTATTGTCCTTTTAATAAGCACAATCCAACAGCAACTGGCCATATTACAGGTATACCTAGATGGAGTGGTGCAGGACAGCTGTAGCTAAGGAAGACTGACATGCTTAGCATAATTATATACGTGTTTTGATGCTCACTGCTTCAACCATAGTGGGTATATCATATATGATTGGTAGCTTATGTTTTACAAGTTATTTCTCATTTAAGACAGACTGCATCTGGCTCCAATGCATCATATGTGTTTCATTTCGCAAGGGGTATTACTTGGATTCACACTCCAGATACCATCTGTTGTATCTGGCTTTCATCACACTGTAGTGCTGACATGTTTGTTCTAGAATTAGAATAGTCTATTGAACAAGGAAAGCTTAATTGCTTCCATTACCAGTTTATTTGTATTTCAGCAGGATAAAGGGAGCCAGGAAGACAACAGAAAGGTGCAGTGACCATGTGTTGTAGCTAAGGTTACCAGACCCAGGATACAAACACAAATAAACAAAGTGCAGCACCACATCACATAGAGAGACTTCTTGGTCCCAACAAAAAATTGTAAGTCCACACCTTGATTTGCAAAACATAAGTTAATTTATTAGTGCAAAAATGGCAGGGACAGGGCAGGAATACAAATTGCAATACAGCATGAGGGTGGGGGGGCTAAGACTCAGATACCACTGTGTCAATGTGTTCTGGCACTTGGCTCTGCTAGAGCTTTGTCAGGGAGCAGGTTTCTATTGTAGCATTACTGTCTATAAAGATAGATCATTAGGTGTCCGTAGGATTGTTTATCATACGGTTCTTTTTAAAACTACCAATTGACGCAGCGTTCCTATGACATCACTAAGGTAACCCCCACAAACCCACATATAAGGTGAAGTATAGTGCAGGCAAATGTAAAAACAACATAAATATTTAAAAACAACAACACAAAAGAAACACTCTATAATACATATCAAATTGTGTTCAGTGCATTGAATTAAATGGGAGCCAATTTCAACTAAGTGTTTCAAGTGGAAGTCAAACTTTTAGATCACAAATGGCCTTGTAAGACATTTATTTAAAATTTATTTAAAATCTTGTAAGAAATTGTGCTTAAAATATTATATGAAATGTGATACTAATTACTGCAGAACAAAAGAAAACAAGGCACATTTTTAACATTTTTCTATAATTAAAAAAAAAAAAACCTTTATTAAGCAGGGACACTTTTCCAGAGAAATTGACAGAGCAGTAGAATGTGCAATACAGATGCAAAAATAATAATTACTGCAGTATAAAGAAAGGACCACTACCAACAGAACACCCTTTTGTTGTCATGTACAGTAACATCCTGACCTTGAACTTCAGTGTAAGATTATTAAGGACCTCCATCCAATATTTAGTGAGGATGAGACCCTAAATTGTATTTTTCAAGAACTACCACTATGATCTTTTAAACAACCACCTAATTTAGCCAACCTGATTGTTAGGAGTAAGCTTGCACCAGAACAGAATACCAGGCCACTAAATGGTACACAACCCTGTAAACAACCCAGATGTAGGACTTTTGAGCTCATTTCCACTTTGGATTGTATGGTTACATCACAAAACAGACAATTCAGGATACAGGGGAATTATGCATATGCATCATGGAATGTTGTTTATTTATTTCATTGCAAGTGATATCCACAAACAGGGTATGTTGGAGAGACAGACAAACTTCTCCACGTTAGAATGAACTCACACAGACATACTATTAATATGAAGATGACTGACAAACCAGTGGGGCAACACTTCCATCAGACCGATCACTCCATCTCAGATATGTCAATAATGGTCTTAAAAGGACATTTCAAAAAATAAACAACAGAGGTGAACTTTTGAGATCAGGCTTATTTTACTTCTCAATATGGTTGTAGATGGCGTGAACACTGATTTGGGTTTTATGATGCATTACATTACTTAAAATTAAACACACCTTTGCTTCAAAGGATGGACATTTAATAAGACTTCAGTGTGTTGTTTTTGGTTTTATTATCACAGAGTCCTTTTTAACTGTTTATCTACATGTTGGTTTCTCTCCCAAAAACCATGTGTGGGGGGGTAGTGCGATGGTTGGTTGTCTTGTGGGGGGTGTATGTGTAAGTGGGGGTCTGGAATAACTTTGCATGTGCATTGGGGTAGGAGGATGGTGTATTGTTTTTGTAGAGGGGGTTTGTGTGTGGGGAAGAGGAGTGGGGAAATAAAGTGAGGGTTTGGAGTTGTGGCTATATTGAGGAAATGCTTATATTCAGGCACATGTGTGTTAGAGCTCTTGTTTAACATTCATAGTGAATATATACTTCTTTCTACTAGTTATCTTTTCCCCGGGGGGGGGTAATTCCATTGGGATTTTATTCAGACTCCAAAGGCTGTTACTGTAATATAGTAATTTGATTATATTCTAACACAGTGTTGAACGCTGAACATTTTAAAATGCATGAACTCATTTTCTAGGGGGCTCTTGAGAGATTTTTTTGGCACTAATTCTGATAATTGATATAATCTTGTATAAATTAGTGTTGCAGCACTGACGGTCTTAATATTTATGGAGTTTATTGAGAGTATAGTTTAGAAAATGTCTCCAGATAGGTTTACTACTGTATAAATGTGTGACATAGTTGTTCATAACAGGGGAATTTTTCTTTATACTCTCATATTTCCATATATAGAAAATTTCTGGTTTATAGTTTTTTAACATACAATACTATCACATTTTAACATGCACTTATGTGGGTATTAAATCTAAAGGTCTTGTTTTTAATAAGAATGTATTCACATAACACACTCATTATTTAAGATAGTGGGGACTTTCTGCTCAAATATGCATGTTATCTGCTTCTGCTGACATTTGGCCTTGGAAGGTTCCTCAGTAGTAGCAGACTGGTAGAATCTGGTTCCTTCATTTCAATGTCTGTTTTTTTTTTAAAGGATTTTAAATCAATGGGAATTCTTTCTGTTTTTTTATGCATGATCTGGGTGTTAATAGAATGTGAGTCTCTAAACAACTGGCATACTCTTCCAAGGAAGGACTTGGTTGGTCTGAACGCTTAGGCACTGTTTTCATTTTGTAACATCTATGTTGGTCCATTGAAAGGTATCAAACTATTTGATTCTGGATCTAACATATTTCCTTGCATTCATTAATTTTATATTTTTAATCAAAGTTTTTTTTTATGATGTTTTATAGTTGTAATAAATGTTTAAAGTTTTAACATATGTTTAGTGCAACCAGAACCAGATAAATAAATGGAATGAACTAAGAAGTAAAATATAGGAGATACTCATGGTGCTCTAGTCACCTGCTACAATCACCTGCAGTCCAATACTAGGCCATCATTAGCCCCCATGGGGATCTATGTCACAAATAACATGCCACATCTCCAGAGACCATCCAAAAAATAGTAGAGAATGACTTTACAGGAGAACTGTGGCAATTGGTAATTTCAAAAATAAGCATGTAATAAACTAATCTGTAATCATCTGAAGATCTACCTTTATACACAGTAATGCTACACTTGGAGCCTGCCCCCTGAAGAAGCTCTGGGCCAAGCAAAGCACCAGGATACTTGGTCATAGTGGTATCTGAGTCTCGGTCCCACCATGTGCTGTGTTGCAATTTACATGCCTGCCCATTCCCTGTGATGTTTGCAATGAATAAACCAACTTGCATTTTCAAATTGGTGTATGAACTTACATCTTTTTTATTGGGACCAAGAAGCCTTTCTAGATGGCATGCTGCTGCACAAAGGGAGTGATGGAAGCCAATATGGTTGTAGTTAGGTATGAAAAATTAAAATTCATGAATTACTTGCTGACTTCAGTTTCACTTGGTTATAGCCACCATTAGATTAGTAAGCTCTTACTAACATCTAAATTGTGACAAAGCTGAATAATGCTGCCTGACGTAGAAAGAGGGGTGCACTGTCACTAAAAATAATGTTATTATAATAGTGTTAACCTTAACATAAATCTGTTAATTACAAAAAAAATAATGCAATAAGACTGTTTTCTATCACAGTGTGTAAAAATTAAAAAAAATGTGAAAGAGGGCACTATGAGGGTAAACATTGGATGTACAATAATTCTGAGCAATGGATTATTGAGTCAGAATTCTCATGTAGGGGTGGGAGAGTATATGGGGGGTCTAGCCGTCATAACATGGTAACGTTTGGAATAATAAGGGCTAGGATGGCAGGAATCAGAATAATGAAAACTCTGAACTTTAAGAAGGCAGAATTTGGTAACTTTGGTTGTGAAGAACCTGAAGAATGTGGATTTGAATGAATCTCTAAAGGAGAGATTTTCAAATTATATCTACATGCATATAGCTTTCAGAATGAGTCAAGATATCTGCACTATGATGTTTCTATCTATATGACTGATTGTATCCACTGCATAAAGAGAACATCTCTTGATCTTTCTCCTAACACTGAAGACTTGCATACTGTACCTGGGTTCATGTAGTGAACATCCTGCTGCAGTGTACCACGTGACCAGCCTTTTACATGTGGAGAGATATAGTGGTAACCCATTCCATACATAGCCACAAAGTGATATGTTAGACATGTGATATGCTGATATTGCTTTCTGTGCATGGGTAATAAAATGTTTATCAGAACAATATTGCTTCATGACACACCACATTGTCCAATAGCATTCATTGTGGCAATGGCTACCGCTGTATGGGACAGTGTGAGCTTCAGAGCTGCACACAGTGGTGTGTAGTATGGAGCAAGTTTCCCTGATGCAGAGTATTTGACAGGATGACATTGGCCTCCAGTATTAGGGGATCTGTCCTTCCCAGGATATAGCAGGTATGAGTTGCACCAGGGGAGGGTGGATATACTAGTGAAGTGGAAAAATTGAAAAATAGAACGATAAAAAGATCCAAACTTTTTCTCCACAAAATAAGCCCATTAATGGCTGTAAGAGACTGGGTTTTCAAATGGGTTGGGGACTAAGTCCCAACCCATAGCTCCAGTTGCAGGATGAAACCTCCCCACCTGCGGAGTTTCATATTTTAAGTCAGTGCAGTTGAGGGAGATGTTATGTCAGATCCCACCAGGCATACTGTAGCTTTTACCTGTAGATGCACCAAAAAATCATCCACTAGTGGCTTTCAATTGTGGAGACAGTCATAAACCAGCTTCACTTTTGAGAATACTGTAGCTGAAGGAAAACTGCAGCTACACAAGTGGCAACCCACTTGTGCCGGGTTTTACCATGGACTCCAAAAATCCAGCCCAGTGCTTCTATTTTTTTCTTATAAAATTAGACCTGAAATAACTACAGATATTAGTTCTTGTTCTCAAAAGTGTTAGCCTTGAAAAACACATTTGGTGCAATCTGGTTTACCCAAATATTAGCCATGAAAGAACTGCTTAAAATATTTGATCTTATTGTTCTTAAGAGTATACCTGGAAGGAGCTTGTTTGATATTTAACTGGTTCCCCAAATAGTCAGTTAAATCTACATCTCCTGTACTGCTCTGTTAAAGCACTCTTAATATTTTTACTAGTTTTCCAAAAAAATTGACCTGGGTTTCCCCCTGTAGTAAACCTTTAGAAAGGCTTTTGCTAATGATGTTGCTCTTCTCACAGTTTTGCCCTTACAGTGGCAACTTCTTAAAACATGCAGATCCTTCAGAAATGCCATCCATCTCTGCCTGCTGACAATGTGACAACTACTTGTTGCACAATTCACTCATTGTCTTTTGCTCCTCGGTCTACCATCACATGATGCCCATTCTATTAATTGGATGTGGTACAGTGGAAAGGAGCTTGGTGAGGGGTAGAAGGTGTGACTTTAGAAGCTTGTACAAGTGCAATTTCCATCTACAGAGGCACAGTACAGATATGTTTGGCCTGGGATCAGGTTGGACAGGAAATGTCAATTTCAGTCTACTTTAATAATGATGGGTAAAACCCAACTGGTCTGAATCATCAGCATTGCCAGCTGCACAGTCCACACTCCTTGAAGGGACTGAGGGAGATGTGAAGCACTTTTAAAGGGATTATGAAAAAAGCAGTGGAACACTGTGCTTCCTAAGATGTGGGAGTTAGGAACAAGTCATGATAAATTTAATCTTTTTTATAACTTCCATATCGAGTTTCAATGCAGTATGTTGCTTGCACCACACTTCACAAAAAGAAGCCTATGCATAAGTGAACAACTTGTAAAAATCAGCTCTTGAATGACACAGTTTCACATTAGTTTATATGATTTTCACATTTGATACTAACTACCCCACAGTTCTTTTCTTGAACTAGAAAATACAAATGAAATAAAACAGCAATTCCATCTCCACAAAGAAAACATATTTTCAACAATGTGATTCCATTTAAATAATATGAGTGCATAAATTCATTTTGTCACCCATTTGGTAAGAAAACCTTAATGTGTCAAAGTAAAAATTAATAAACAACCTTGATATTAAATCAAACAGTGTTTGTAAGCAATGCATGCAATCTGCAAGCATTAGAAGATGTACGTAAATGGAAACTTTAAGGCAGTATTTTTACTGAATTGTAAGTCATTCATTAAATGTATTTAAACTGCACAAAGTCATTTTGTCCCTCATTTTAGTATAGTAGAAACTGTGCCAAATCATGCTTTAGAAAACCAGGATCATTTGACTTTACTCCAGATAAAACCAATTTTCAAAAGATGTCTGATTTTCTGAGAGTAAATTATATATTCGTATCCACATAGTCACCAGGGCTGAAAGATCTATGGAATGTGTAACCATTACTTTTCAGTTTGGATTGATAAATAATGACTGCTTGGTCAGAGTGCACTTATGTCTGTTGAGCTACTGTAACCGCTTAACTGCTGGTGTCTGGAGGTCTGGCTAATCCTTCATGTCTGATTACTTATTATAACTGCTGTTATAAACTACTATAAATCAGCCAAAGACTATGAACAGTTATTTGACATGATCTCACATGTACTTCAGGCTGCATGAAGGAATGGTGTTCAGTTTGATTTTTTTTTCCAAGTACATATTGTGATATTCACTTATACAGTAGATGGTTGATCATAAAATGAAACTGAGTAATACTGTACTTGCTTCTCTCTCTCTCTCTCTTTCTCTAAGTAAGCATAATCTATACATACAAAAACATTCTGAAATTCAGTGTTAAAGTGTTGGGTACTGGGACCAGTCCTCTTCTCTAACTCCCTAGGTGACATTGCAGAAGGACTGAAATGAAAGCTGTCCTTTTGGTAGCATGTGACAATGCTGAACATGATTGGGTGCTTTCAAAAAGGATAACACAATTGCGGCACCTGTTGACAGGGCTATCAAGCAGGGAGGATGACCAGATGGGGGGTCAACGAATATAGCAACAGGATGTTGCTATAGGTACACGCGTGTGTGGGAAGGGAACAAGCAAGCATACAGAATAATGGGTGGAAGGGGATGGAGTGTTTGTGAGGCATGTTGCAGTGGTGGGCTGCCAAGCTGGCCCCATGGTATGGTGGTTGGGTGGCAGGCTAGGGTACTGAGGGTGCTGGGTTCAGGTCCAGATGCGCATAAATTTTGTTGTGCCAGGCTCCCTATTTTTTTTCTTGGTTTTGCATCCCCCCCTGCATGCACCACCCTGGAGTTGAAAATCCTTTAGTGGGGGGATACAGCCCCCTGCATAAACATACAAAAACTAAGTCCACAGTGCCCTTTTGCTGTGCAACAGGTGTGTACATCACTGAAACTGATTTTTGGTGATGTACACTCACCCTAACGGTGATTGCCTTTCCGTGATCGCTGTTATCACCTGGAACCATACATTTTTGTAGATGATGCCACAATCTGCAATAGGGAAGGCACACAGGAGAGGATGAAGAGAAGATACAGGGATTTTTGGAAACTTGAGGAGTGGTCAAAAGCATGGTAATTGTGGTTCAATGCCAAAAAGTGCAAAATCATGTACCTAGGGCATAGGAACTCAGGAGCTGAGTACTGGATGGGGCAGGTACTGACACGCACTAAAAAGGAAAATAACCTTTGGTTATCTTGCTTGAGGACCTCAAAGTAGCATGGCAGAGTGACAAAGCTGTCGGTAGGCCTAGTAGGGTGCTGTGGTGCTTAGGGAGGGGTATCTCCAGCAGGAGGAGGGAGGTGGTGTTGCCTCTGTATTGTTCGGTGGTGAGACCCCACCTATAGTTGTGTCCTGTTTTCTATAGCACACCTCAGAAAGGATATAGTCTGGATGGAAGCAGTCTAAAGGACGGCAACGAAAATGGTGCAGGAGTTGCATGTGAAGTCCTATGAGGAGAGACTGAGAGATCTCAATATCTACACCCTGGAAGAGAGGAAAGAAAGGAGTAACATGATAGAAACCTACAAGTACCTCAAAGGGGTAAACAGTGTACAGGAGGGGAGTCTCTTTCAAATGTAAAAGAACATTTGGAAAAGACAGCATACGATGAAGTTGGGGGTTGGGGTGGAGTTTAAGATATATGTGAGGCAATATTTCTTCACCAAAAGGGTGGCATATGACTGGAACAGACTGTCAGTAGAATTGGTGGAGACTAAAACAATGGGGGGTTTCACTCAAGCATGAGATACTGTACAAATAGACATATACTGTACCTGTATTAGAAAAAAAGCAAGGATCTGGGAGGGTTACCAGTGACCAGAAAGAGTCTTGAGAGACAAATTATGTAGGAAGCACCTGGGAAGACTGGGTGGGCTAAGCAGTCTTTCTGCTAATAAATTCTATATTTCTATGGTACTCATATATATCTGTATCCATATCTATATATCTATATCTATGTCTATGTCTATTTATATGTCTCTGTCTATGCACATGCCTTTGTCTATATCTATATCTATATCTATATCTATATCTATATCTATATCTATATCTGTATCTATAACTATCTCTCTCTCTTTCTCTCTCTCTCTCTCTCTCTCTCTCTCTCTATATATATATATATATATATATACATATACAAAATATATAATAATATATAGAAACATAGAAGTGTGACAGCAGAAAAGGACCGCCTAGACCACCCAGTCTGCTCAGGCTTCCTAGCTGAAGGCTAAGACTTCATCTGGAGCACTACTACTTCTTCATCATCTGGCACCCTACTCCTGCCCCAGATAACAGACCAGTGTGGCCATCCCATGCTCTCTTAAAGCCCTTTATGGTGGTCTCCCCTACCACCTCCTCTGGGATCCCATTCCATTTCTCCACCACCCTTTCCGTGAAAAAGTTCTTGCTGTTGTTCCTTCGGAACCTGTCTCCTTCTACCTGTAGTGCATGCCCCCTTGTCCTCTAATGTCTCCATAGTTTAAAAAGTCCTTCTACTGACTCTCTGTTGATCACTTTAACATATTTAAAGGTCTCAATCATATCCCCCTATCCCTCCTCTGCTCAAGGAAGAACATGCCCAGTTCCTTCAATCTTTCCTCATAAGGCAAGTTACAGAGCCCAGCCACCATCTTGGTAGCTTTCCTCTGCATTCTCTCCAGCCTGTCTACTTCCCTTCTCAGAAATATCCTCCAGAATTGCACCCCATACTCCAAATGCAGTCTAACCAACTGCTGATATAGAGGGATGATGACCTCTCTCCTCCAGCTAGTGAATCCCCTCCCGATGCAGCCCAATCTCCTGCTATCCTTGGGTACTGCCCTCTTGCACTGTTTAACTACCTTGAGGTCCCTGACACAATAATTACTATGTCTCTCTCCTCCTCTGTCACTTCTAGGGCCTGACCACCCAGATAGTAAGTCTCACTTCAGTTTCTCCTCCCTAAGTGCATGATTTTGCACTTTTTTATGTTAAAGGCCAATTTCCATCTCTTAGGCCAAGCATCTAACAGTCTCAGGTCCCTGTGCATATTTTCCATTCCCTCTTGGTTATCTACCCTATTACAGACTTTCACATCATTCACAAAGAGTCACACCCTTCCCTTTAGTCCCTCCGTTATATCTATCAGGAATATGTTAAAGAGCAGTGATCCCATCATCGACCCCTGAGGAACCCCACTGGTGACCATTCCCTCCCCTGAGGTGACCACATTTACCATTATCCTCTGACTTCTACCCTTTAGCTAGATTTACACCCATCCTACCACCCTCCCCCCAGGCCCAGACCCTCCAATTTATAAAGCAGTCCCCCGTGTGCTACAGAATCAAATGCCTTCCTAAAATGAAAATACTCAATATCCACCAAGCCCCCCGATCCACCTCCCTAGTGACTCAGTCAAAGAACTCTATTAAGTTTATTTGACAGGATCTCCCTTTGGTGAATCCATGTTGATGTTTGTCCATAAGGTAATTTTCTTCCAAGTAATGCAGAATCCTGCCCTTCAGTAACTTCTCCATAATTTTACCTACTATGGATGTTATGCTCACAGGCTTATAGTTCCCCACCTCCTCCCTATCCCCCCCTTTGTGGAGAAGGACCACATCCACCCTCTTCCAATCTTCTGGGACCTCGTCTGTCTCTATGGACCTACTAAATAGAACTGCCAAGGGAACTGCCAGAATGTCCCTAAGTTCCCTCAACACCCTAGGGTGCATCCCATCTGGCTCCAGGGTCTTATCCACCCTTAATTGCTCTAGCTCTCGCTAGACTGCACTCTCTGTGAATGGGCTCGTATCAACCCCCATCTCTGCCTTATCCTCAGTACTGATGTCCCAAAACTCCCCCCACCAACAATACTGAGCAAAAAAGTTGTTTAATAACTGTGCCTTATCTCTGTTCCCTTCCAGTTTTCCTTCTCTCACTGACACATTGAAAAAAAGCTTTGTCCCCGATCTTGACTAATTTGGCAATTTCCTCTTCTGCTCTGGCCTTTTCCCTCAGCACATTTCTGCTCACCTCCTTTTGCCTCCTCTGGTATGTTTCCCAGCCCCCCCTTTGTGTTGTCTTGAACCTCCTGAACACTGTCCTGTTCTCCCTAACCCTTCCTGCCTTCCTCCTCCCTGCTGAACCAAAGAGGCTTCCTTTTCCTCCCCATCTTATTAACCCTCCTGACACAGAGGTCTGTCACCCCAATTATGTCCCCTTTTAAGCAATCCCACATGTCCTCTACCCCCCTTCCTACTTTCCACCCCCCTTATCACCACCCACACATAGTTCCCCATTTTGGTAAATTCGACCCATCTGAAGTCAAGTATTTTCACCTGGGTTTGAAAACCCTCAACAGATGTCTGAAAAGTGAACAAGACAGTACTGTGGTCACTTGAACCAAGGTGTTCCCCCATTGTAACTTCACCCACTCTGTCACCATTTGTCAGGACTAAGTCCAGCAAAGCCCCTTCCTTAACCACCTGCCTGAGGAGGGCTGCCTGCAGACATTCCACTGTAGCTTTGCTTCTCCCTGATTTAGCCAAAGAGGTGTCTATTCTCACATTGGGTAGATTTAGATCCCCCCAATCAATAGCACCTCAAATTTATTAGCCATTTTCATTATTTCCTCCAATATTATCTCATCCTCTGAGTCCATTTGTGATGGTGGCCTGTAGATTACCCCAACACATACAACTTTCAATGGGCAAAGCTACCCAAAGGGACTCTGCACCTCCCATTCTACTCTGTAATTCCACTGCCCTGATGCCCTCCCTCACATACAATGCTACCCCCTCCTCTTCTGTATAGTACATATATTTGTTGCAAAAAACTGCATTAATGCAACATTTAGGGTTTAGGCTAAAGGGACAAAAGTAGGGAAATGTGGCCTTCCTAGGGAATGTCAACCCTAAAGTTCATGTCATTAGGTGTGTATGTTTCTGAACTGTGTAGAATTGGGTGAGCTTTAGGGTTTACAACCCCTAGGAAGACTCCACCCCTGATTTGCTTTAGGGGTGGCATTGGGGTTTTAAGGTTTGAAACCTTAAAGCCATATTTCCCTACTTATGTCACTTTAGCCTGAACCCTAAATGTTGCATTAACACAGTTTCTTTTCAAAGAAATTCCTTACTTTTTGAGATAGTATAATGGTATCCTATAGTGTAATCATATCCTGACAGACAGCAGGGTCCTCTGGGCCCTGCCCTCCCCCCATCCATCGATGCATATATGTATGTTTATGGGGGAGCACAGGGTCCAGAGGACAACAGCAACCAAACTGTCAACACAGCCTTCCTACTACCCCACTTCATCATCTCAGTACTAACAATTACCAAATCCCTAGCAAAACAATTTGGTGCCACTGCAGCATAATTCCATGACAAGGGCAGGAAAAGCCATTTGGACAAGATTTGAAAAATAACACCTGTCACATTCATGAGGTTGTGTAAAGAAATGGCTATGTTGACAATTTGGGGTTAAAATACTGAAAATTAAGAACGTTATGAGTGAACATAGTGAAATGTCAACAGTTGTGCACAACTTTGACATTTTAGAATATTTTTACCCCAGATTTTCAACATACCTTCTAATGACCCCACCTCATGAGCAAGTATAATGAACATTTTTAAGTCCAACCTGAAAGGTGATTTTGCCAACTGACCACAAAATTGTCTTTCAAGCAGGATTTGAGAAATGACATCAATATTGTTCAAGAGGTGGGGTATCAGAAAGGGTATATTGAAAATGTGATGTCAAAATCTTGAAAAATGACAAAAGTTATGCACCTAAGTTGAAAATCCCATTGAAATGAATTGTTTCCTCATATGAAAAAATATCTTTCCTAAGTCATCATTACAAAAAAAGATCTTGTTTCATATCATGAGTCATAAAACAAGAGTTATAATCTTAAAATAGCAACATCATAAGGGCATTTCTGCAACAGTTACATGCGGAATCCAGCTAAGGGGGTCCTAATACTCTAGCTACATGTGTTAGTCACTCTCAGAAATGTCTTTTTTGTGGGTTTTCGAATGTGACTTTTAATGGCAAAAGAGAAAACAAGATATCTGAAAACAAAACAATGATTTCCCCTCATGAAAAAAGATTGGCACCATATGAAAAAATATTCTTTTTTTGTTCCATACAGCTATTTTCAAGTGCTTACTGAGCATGCTCATTACCATGTTTTAAAATTGTCTAAATGAAATAACTTTGGAATGGATTAATACTTTACCCCACCAAACAAGCAAAAGACACATCTGTGGGCCAGCCCCTTTGAATCCTGAAAATTTCATACCAAAATTCCAAACTATCTGGGTGGTAAACAAATGCAAAGAAATCCCACTGAAACCAATGGGAAAAAACTACAAAATATTACTTTATTTTACTATTCATATCTTCGAAACTGCAAAGTCTACCAGAACAAAACTTGGCAAATCTAGAGATCTGGCACACAAGACCACACATGCAAAATTTTGCATAATTCCATTCAACAGTTTTGAAGATATTTAAGTGCAAACTTTTGAGTTTAACATAGAAACCAGAATTCAACACTAAATATAGTGGCACTACTGCAACACTACAATATCTTATCTATCTATCTCTCTTTCTCTCTATCTATATATCTATCTATCTAGTGTATGGTAGAGAGTTGTTCTTGGTAGAAATCTATACCTAGAACAACATTGTTGTGCTGTAGTAGCTATGTCATTTTATTGTTGTGCTGCACTAAATTAGCTACTACAGCACAACTTGAACCTATGTGCACAGCTGCTCCCTTTTCAAACTGCGGCTTTGATAGCTGATGCTCACACACACTATACAGTATTAGTGGTCATGAAAGCTGCTTTTGTTTTAAAATTCACATCAGTGGCAGCAGTAGATTCCTGCAGTTGTGTTGGGGGCACCATACACTATAAAAGACAATGTATGATCCACTCTACACAACAAGTGTGAGTAGCTATCTTGAGGTTGCCATGGTGGTCAAATCTCTCAAGGTTGAAATGGTCACAATGGCAACCTCTTGATGGCTACACACACTTGTTGTGTATAGAGACCAATACATTATCCTCTGTATTATATATATTCTCTGCAAAAAAATGCATTAATGCAGCAGATAGGATTCAATGGTCAAGTAGCCCCTGGGTAGAAGTGGCCATTGCACAGTGTGGTTCTGACTGGATATGGGCAGGGAAACCATCCCCATTAAGACCAAAGTTCTGGATTTTAGGATGGCAGACTTCAGAAAGATGGGCAATGTGCTAAAGAGGCACCTGGTAGGCATCAGAGCAGATATGGAGTGGACCAAAAGTGACCCATCATTAAGGATGGAATAACGGTTGCCACAGAGGAGTGTGCTAGCTGATGGGGAAGACCTCAATGACCAAAGTGCCCTTCTAGTTCAGTTCTGAGGTTTCCCAGGCAGTAAGGGTCAAGAAGATAGCCTATAGTAAATTCAGAAAGAGCAGGAGAGAGGTGAATAGTGAGAATTACTTAAGGTTGGCTAGTGTGGCAAGTAAGGTAGTCCAGCGGACTAAGGCACAGAAGGAACTGCAGATAGATGAGGGAATTATGAAGGGGAGAAGGCTTTTTTTCACTATATAAGCAAAACATGGGATAAGGATGGGATTGTTAGGCATTGGAGAGGGATGAGTGGGTGGAGGAGAATGAGAAAAAGCAGAGGTACTGAATGAATAATTCTGTTCCATTTCCCTGGGAGACAGATGGGCCACTGCCTACAGGTGGAAGAAGAGAAATGGGGGGAGCATGGATGTAGTGGTAAAGGAGAATGGAGTGATGGAGGGGCTGCTAGCATTGAAGGTGGACAAATCACTGGGCCTTAATGGCATATGCCCAATGTGCTGAGGGAACTGAGAGGAGGTTGTCGGGCCACTGGTGGGCCTATTCATAGAAACATAGAAGCTGTTTTCATATAAGGACCTCTTGGCCTACTTGGTCTGCCTTATTTTTCCTACATACAGTGCCACTGCAGACACTACTCAATCTCCAGTCTTTCCCACTTGCCTTATTTCTAAGGACCCTTTGTGTCTATTGTATGCATGATTGAATCCTGTTACCATTTTAGCACCCGCTACCTCTGTTGGGAGGCTGTTCCAGGCTTCCACCACCCTTTCTGCGAAGAAGTATTTCATCATATCTACTGAGTCTCCCCCCTCCTGCTTCATAGTGTAACCCCTTGTCCTCAGTAGTTCACTGAGATGGGTGTAGTACCTCAGGACTTGAGAATGACACCTGTGGTGCCCCTCCATAAGAACAGCCCTAAGGATGACCCAGGGTATTTCAGACCAGTCAGTCTGATTTCAATTATATGCAAGCTCATGAAGACCATACTTAAGGAAACAATGTTAGAATATCTAGAGGACAATGATGTGAGGCAGCATTAGTTTATAGGAGGGAGATCATGTCAAATTAATCTGACTGACTTCTATGACTGGGTCATTAAAACAGTAGATAGGGCCAAGCGGTGGATATCCTTTATCTTATTCAGCAAGGCCTTTGAAGTCATGAGCAATTGCAGCAAAGGTACTTGGCACAACTGCACCAAAAAAAGTGTTTGACACAGGGCTTGATGTGAGCCTTGCATCAGCCTTTGAAAATTGGACCCCAGGTCTCCTCATGTGCCAGCTTTCATTATTTGTGTTATTTACTGAATATAAAAATATAACATTTAAAATAAATAAACACTGGGAGGAGAGCAAGCTACCTGGAGGAGAGGAGGGAGAAGGAAATGGTACTGGTGTGAGCACCCCAGTCCATTTAAGAAATATTAGATAGATAGATAAACATGATAGCTAGATAGCTAGCTTGATAGATAGCTAGACAGACAGAGAGTCAGATAGACAGACAGACAGACAAACAGAGAGCAGCAGATCAGTGGACTGGCTACTCACTGCACCAATTGCAGCTGGCAGCATGACTCCAACTGCAGCTTCAAATCTTGCTGTTCTCACAAAAGAAGATTGAGAGGGGACTTATGTTTCTGTATAAAGCTATAAAGAATGGCTTATTATGGGAATCTGCGGGGTTATGCTGGAAGGAAAAAGTTGGCATGCCAACAAGAAGGCACTCGAAGCAACAGAAAGGAGCAAAACATAACACCACTGAGAGAGGGAGGTGGTTTAGTCAGAGGGTGGTGAATAGCTGGAATGTGCTCCTTTGTGAGGTTGTGGGTGTGGATAGTTTGACTGCCTTTAAGACTGCACTGGATAGACACATGGGAGAACAGAAATGGGAATTTATCCACTGACCAGTGGAAGGACCATAAATGGCTTTAGTAGCTACTGGACCTGATATCCAAACCTATGAACCTATGAACCTATATGAAAGAACTATAGTTCTTTTGTATTGTTCTTTTGCATGAGCCTTTGCTATGCCTGCCAGCTCACTGCTCCAACTGAAGCTGGCAAGCACGACTCCAGCTGTGGCTTCACAATTCAAGAAAGTTCCACTGGCAGAGAAATCCTAGTTGGAAGGATTACAGAGGGCTCCCAATTCTTCTTTCATGAGCCAAAATATTCTTTTGTGAGTCTCACAAAAGAAGAAAGTCAACTCACGATAGGAGAGGGTGAGACTTAGGGCTCAATTTTCAAACAGCCCTAAGATCACCACAAGTTGTGGTGATCCAAGGTTATGGTGCACCCTGAGTGTGTCAGGGATGATGCACTCAGTTCTGCAATTTCAATGGTCCCTGCCATGGAAACATGGGTGTTGCCACAACTGCAGGGCTGTGCCAAATATTGGGTGCACCTTCGGTGTCTGATGGAGGGATCTGTCATCCCTTCCTCCCTCTGTGTAAGCAGACAGGACCCCTAGAGGTGGGGATGGGGTGAATCTCTGGCTGGAAGATGGTGAATGGGGGCTGCTGGGGCTCAGAGGCTGCCATTGGGCATGAGGAGGGCACTGAGGTAGGTATAGGGAGTGAAGGAGGCACCTTGCAGATGTGCCATACGTCATATAGATATACCCTGTGGCACATCTTTCAGGTGCCCCTACACTCCCTATGCCTGTGCAATGCCCCTTCATGCCCTATTGCACCCTTGGTGCCTCAGCAGCCCTTGTTCACCATATTCCCAATCCCCCATTCACCCCAGCCCTGCCAATCTCTGATGTAGGGCCATTAGACCACCTCCTGGCTGGTCTAACTTTAGCCCCCTGTTGTGGCCATGGTGGGGCTTGGGGTTGTTGCAGCCCCACAGTGGTGCAAGCCCCCTTGTGACCTGACACAGGGGGGCATTTTCTGCAATGGTGGTGCAGGGAGGCTTTGCTGCAGGTGACTCCATTTTGTCACAACCAGCCTTTGAAAATCAGGATCACTGCATTCTATGATGCAAGGTGCCAGTTGTGTCATACACGTTTGGTGCAGGCACCTTACATCACAGAATTTCTTTTTAAAATTGAGCCCTTAGTTTTTTTTCTCACAGTTCTTTTTGTGACAGCATATGAAAAAATTGTGCTTTTGTGAGAGCTCATGAAAGAAATGTGAAAAAAAAACTAAGTGCAAAACATTTTTGTGAGATGATGTTCTTGTTCTATGATACTCAGAGCTAAAGAAAGAAGAATGGTTCTTTTGTATGACTTCAAAAAAGAACTGTGAGAAAAAAATTAAGTACCATCCTCTTTTTTGATAAGACAAGATTTGTCATTCATGAGACTCATGAAAGAAAAATGTGTTCACAAAACAAGAATATGGAGCCCACACTAAGCCTTCCACCCAAGATTTTAGGGATGTCCTAAAACCATACTTACGGGTCTTTTTCTGAAAAAAAAAAAGCAATAAATACTGGAATCTAGCAAAACAGGTCCCATTTAGTTAGATTCTAGTGTTTGTTTTTTCCCACAGGACATCATTTTTATGGATTTTCAATTCAAAAAATGAAAATAAATAAAAAAAACAAGATTGCTGCCATACAAAAGAAGGAATTTTTCTCACAAAAGAAGAAAAACTCTACTGAGCATGCTCAGAAATGAAATTTCAAATCCTTATAGCTTAGGAATGGATTACATTTTTAGTTTCACCAAACCAAAAAAGTTGCATCTTTCTATGGCAAGCCCATTCTACATTAGAAATTTCAGAACAAAATTCCAAATTATCTAGGCTGTAGATGAGACCAAACAAAAAAAGAAAAGAAAGACAACATAAAATTGTGAAGTTTCAACATTCAGCACTATCCAGATCTCATAATCTGGACATTTCTTCACCAACACACTTACCGAATCAAGAAACCTTACCCCTAGACCATGCATACAAAATGTCATGCTGTGCTGTTGAACAGGGGCAAAGCTATTAATCTTCAAAATTAGGGGGTTAATATTAAACACCCTACTCAAGCCTAACTATGGGGCATTACCACACCTCTATAATATCTATAAGGGATAACCAATGGAGTGTAATACATGATTTATCTGCAAAAGAGCAGTTTGACCTTGGGTAACCTCACAAGTGGCGTAAACCATGAGTGAGGTATCCGAGGCCAAACTGCTCCATTGCATATAAATCATATATTCCACACATTTTCCATTACATATCCTATTTATGCTACAGGAAAGTAATTTTTATAGATTTTCTTTATTTTTCATGGAGTTTGACTTTTCTTCTGTATAAAATTAGTGGAGTTATTTAATGCATTGATGCTTGAGTGTGGAGTGATTTCCATGGTCACTAGCTCTGTTGTTGTGCAGCAGACCTTGTGACATTCAGAGTGAGGTTTTGTTGTTTGGTTTCAGCATGTAGAAGGACTGGAGAGTTTTGAAAACATGGCAGCTCTGTTTCTCACTTAGCAAAAGCTCTAGAGAAGCACTGTTGTAGTGGTGATTTTTGGGTAATGATTTTCTTTTTTTTTTTTTTGAAAGAAAAACGTAAATTTATCTGGTTGCTCCTGTCTTTAATGTCCACTTCTGGATTGCGGTGAGAAATGTGTCATGGTATGAAATAAAAATATGTGTGCAGAGAAGCCAGCTGATAATGTGTGTTGTTGAAAACTGGGAGATGAACGCACTGGAGAAGTAAGCCTGTGAGGGACAAAAGCAGCGTGGTCATGGAGCAAAGAAGGTTACTTTGTTTTTGAGGTGACTAACTGGCTGTGGGTTCATTGTGCTGACACCGGGGGAAGATTTCTTTGTGAAAAAGCATGGTGTCGGCTAATGGGTTACTTGTTGCTGGAGACAGGTAGCAGTAGCAGTTTGGGCTGGGTTTGGTATCTGAGTACAAGGGAGCATGGAGGGAGTTGGCAGTCTGGAGATTGTGGGGAAAAAGTTCAGGGAGGGGAAGTCAATTATAAAATGTAAGCTGTTGGTACTGGTAAACAGTTATTGGAGGCATGACAGGTTTCTGTTTTCTAAGGGTGTACTGTGTATAGATGGCATGTGGGTCAAGATGGGAGCTGCCAGTGGAAATGATGCTGAAAATGAAAGGATAGTTAGTGATGTAGTTCTGGCAGGAGGTGGGATTATTGATGGCAGCGTGTTAAATAAATTTATTGAATTGTTTCACCAGGAAAGGTACACTTGGCAAATTAATCCTTTTCTCAGATGATGCTTGATTGACATTACAGTGTTAAATGAAAGGTGGTTCCATGATTTATTTAACACCCTTTGCTCCCTCTGGACCTAGAGTGAGAATATTGAAATGTTCTCACTATAGGTCCCCATAACTAAAACATTCTCACTGTGAGTGCTGATTGGTGGGAGCCAGCAATGTACACACAAAAAGAGGCATGCTTATATTTAAAGAGGCAGGCAAAAAAAGAGCTCCACAAGTTGCGGGGCACAGATAGTCCCTCCCCCACTAGGGGAGGTGGCAGGAGGGAATTACAGACAGGGCTTACACTGTTCCACAAATATGCATTACCTCCACACACACACACACACACACACACACACACACACACGGACAGTCAGCACTGGGGGTGATACTGAGGACTGGGGAATGGGGTTAATAAGGACTCTGGACAAGTTGAGAATGAGGTGGCAGGTTCAGAATAAGCACCAGACCCACTAAAGAAACTGTCAGTGCATGCTCCCTCCATCTCCCAGTCTTCTCTACTGGGCATCTGCCAGGTTATTACACCATGCAAAAAACATATCATTGAGGAATTTAGTTTGACTGCATTATGACATTAGATTCATGAGCAAAGGGGATCAGTCTCACACAGCATTATAATGTAGCCAAAGTACTGACACAAAGGGTATCCTTAAACTTAATTAAAATGCAGGAAAGAGTACACATGACCACATTAGGCACTTGAAAGCTATGCTTGTTGGTGCATAAAAAGTAAAACACTCCCGGTAACTGACAATGATGGAGCAAGCAGACCCATTGATATTACAGAAGTAAACATCCGTCACACCTTTAACCCAGTGGCAGAGTGGCACCATACACTCAATAGATTAAGAAGACATGAATGTAGAAGTGCTGTATTTTTTTCTTCATACCAAACATATTACTAAACAAAATACATATGCTGTGTAAAGCAAATAGCAGAGCATGTTAAGGATCCTAAAATGCAACTTACATTTGTTAGAGTAAATCCACAAAAATATACCACATGCAGATGTAGAAACACAATGTCACCTACACAGCCAAACTTGTAGGACATATGAGGCAAATGTAAGACTTAAGACACATATCATGTGCGTAATTTCACCAGATAAGTGTGAGACTTTCAGTAGACAACTGCAAGGAGTCTGGTAAATTCTTCTCTGACAAGGTGTCCCCCATTAGATTTGGTAGCTCTTCAAGTGGGTTGTCCTGGGGCAGCTGTGGTCTACCCTTTGGTAAAGTAGATCTGCCTACCTGGAGTGAAGTTCAGACTTTTTTTGAGGATGAAGATGAGGTGCTTCAGGTGATCTCTAGACTGCATCTCACCTGCTGTATACTGGACCTGGCTGCTTTTGGGCTGCAGTGAATCCATGGGTATGGTGATTGTTGGGATTGTCAGATGTTTTTCCATCTGCTCTGAAAAAAGGGAGTGGTTAGACCCCCCCCCCAAAAAAAAAGTCTTCATTGTCCCAGATGAACTGGTAAATAACAGACCTGTTTCAAACCTTCCCTTTTTGGGGTAGGTTATCAAGAAGCTGATGGTTGACCAACTTGTGGATTGCTTACAGAATTATAACATCTATGAACCTCTCCAGTCAGGTTTCCAGCCCTGCCAAAGTACTGAGACTGCACTTGTGCAAGTGACTCAAAATCCTCTATTGGCAAAGGATCTAGGACATTTGTTCCATCTTGATCCTTTTTATTTTATTATTATTATCGTATTTATTCACCTGCTGCAGTGACTACCGGCAGGGGCATCTAGCCGCTGGTCCTGCCCACTTGGGGAGCACCAGGCTCACTCACATTATGGGGATCTGGCATGGCCATTGTCGATCTGCTGGAGGGTCTCCTTATACCCTATCCAGCCAGATCGGCCCCAGACTCCCCAGTGCGATTCCACATGAGTCCTCCTGGTGAGGCAGGGCACGGCCATCAAGCTGCTCAATCATGCCCAGCCATTTTCCACTTTTTCTCCCCATTAAGAGTGCACCTTCATGCTGATGTCTGCTGCACTCTCCCCCTCTAATCACATCATCACATGCAGTACCTCCAGGCATCTCCAGAGGTCACCGCAGTGTGGTGTATGTTCCCCAGCCCACCCCAGGAATAGGAGAGCTGTCTCCTAATGCTCAATCCTAGTCCTCCTCTGCCAACTCCCTATGACTTGAGCTTGCTCCTGAACCCGGGTCACCGGCATAGCGTGAGGTATGCCATCCAGTTCCTCAACCCTCAGCACTACTGGGCCAGCCCATCTTGATCCTTCTTGATCTCTCATTGACATTTGACATGGTCAACCACAAGGTGCTGCTGGATCAGCTGAGAACCTATGTGGGTCTCATCAGTGCTGTTTTGTGCTGACTTGAGTCCTACATAGCTAGGAGAATGCAACAGCTTGCTCAAGTTAATTTCATCTCTAGGGCTTCTGCGTTCTCTTGTGGGGTTCCCAAAGGTTCGATCCTTGCTCCTTAGTCATTTTCTGTGTACATGTTGCCATTAAGGGAGACCATTAGACAGCACAGGACTGAGCTGCACTGCAATGCAGATGATGCTGAGCTGTGTCTGTCTTGCCCTCCCAATGGGGATCATGCAGCTTTGGTGCTGGGATGATGTCTTGCAGAGATAAATAACTGGATGGCCTCAAACTGATTATGTCTTAACCCAGAGAGAGAGAGGCCATGTTGACTGAGCTAACTTGATGGGGTGCAGCAGTGATAGGAGGTATAGTAGCCCTTTCTGTGTTGGCTGGCCAGCCCCTTGTTGCTGTTGATGCAGTTAAGAATCTTAGTGTCATTTTGGACTGCAGGCTGATATTAGAACAGAAGGTACCAACGGTGGTCTGATCTGACTTTTATCATGTTCAAAACATTGCTAGGATGAAACTGCATCTGGCTCCTGCTGACCTAGCAATGATTGTTCATGCTTTCATTGCCTATAGGTTAGACTACTATAACACTCTGTGCTAGGGCTATTTGGAGGGTTATTGTGACACCTGTAACTGGTCCAAAATGCTTCAGTTCAGCTAGCGTTGGGAACTTCTCAGAGGTACCACATCACACCAGTGCTATGTATGCTGCACTGGTTGCCTTTGGAGTGGTGCATGACCTTTAAGATATGCTTGTTAACATACAAGGCCTTGCATGGTATGGGACATGATTATTTGAACAATCTGGTGGTTTCTTACCTCCCAATCTGGCTCTCTGCTCGATTGATGCTTTCCTACTTGCTGTTCCCTCCTCCCAGTTGAGATAATCTGTGGAAAGAGCTTTTGGAATAGCAGCTCCAGTGTTGTGGAACTCTCTTCTGGGGAGTATCCAGTCTGCTGGCACAGTGGAGGCCTTTAAAAGATCACTTAAAACATAGTTATTCAAGCAAGCCATCCCAGCTAGGGAGTATTCACATGAACAGCAGTTTAGGTATGTTAAATGGTTATGATGTATTTATTTCTTATTATGTTTTATTTTTATGGGATATGTATGTTTCATAACTTTTTAAATTTTGTACAGCACCCTGAGCCTTCAGAAAAGGGTGCTTTATAAATAAACGCCCCTCATCTAATTAAAAAAGCCTGAAATAGTCTCAGCATAATATTAGAAATGCACATTATTGACTTAAAATGCAATAGGTGTTTCCATTTTTAGATCCACAATGTGCAATTCTAATGTTGTGCAGAGGTTACTTTAGACTTTTTTTAATTGCACACGGTCTATGTGTTATAAGTCTTACATTTCCACATGTGTCTTAAGAGCCATGATTTCCATGGAGTATAAGTAAAAGTAGTAAGGCAAAAACTGAGCAGTTTGGTCCCCCACCACATTTGACAGCACTGAACATACCTCATGTGACATCCCATTAACTGACTTATTAGATGTCTAGGGCTCAATATTCAAAAGTCTGCCAGGCCACAAATCCTGGTTTGCATGCACAAACCGGGCTTTGCACAGATTTCCTATATTCAAAAGCTCAGTTTGTGTACACAAAAAAGGTTTGCACCCAGTCAAACTGTATGGAGGGGAGGGGGGCACAGTGATAGACTTACATCTTGTTAAGTTAGCAATGTTATCCTATGGAAATTGCCATTTTTAAACTTGTGTGTACTTTACAGTATAAAGCCCCTGAATTCTTTTGTAGAATACTTTGCATTAGTCTTGTATTACTCATTTGGACCTTTCTTTTGATATACAGACTGTCCCCTGACTGTGAATTATGATGGAGTTATGGCTTGTTAATGTTGAAATGTGGGGAAAAACAACTTTTTCATATGATGGCATCTTTTTTCCGAGATTGTATCATTCTCACAAAAAAAAGATTCCTTCACATAAAAAAGAATGTGAAAAAATGTCCAAATTTAGTTTTTTGTAGGAAGACAATCTTATTTAGTCAGGCCCTATTCCTGTTTGTATGGCCATTTGAAAAAAGAAAATTGTGTCATGAAAAAAGATCAGTTCTGTATGTTAATTGTGCAGTCGAAACCTGCACAGTCAAACAGAGCTCTAAAGTGCAAGATGCCAAAAAGTGCAAGTTGAAAACCAAACTAGATCAAATAAACTAACCCCAAACTATGCACAATGTTTTGACCGCTTGGTTTTCAACCGTGCGTCTATTCCATTGCTATCTTGACAGTATACCAAAAAGATTTTTAAAATGTATTAACACATTTCTGCATCATGTTTCCAAAAAGTAACTGAAGAATCTGGCTAATAGGATCCCAATTAGCAAGATACATGTGTTGGTGTGTTTCCATGATATGATTTTTATGGTTTTCAAAAAACTTTTTTTTTAAAAGAAAACAAGATGGTGGCCATCATGAGGCACAATTAGCCCCCACATGAAACAGAATCCTTTTTCCTATGGCCAGATTCCTTTTTTATTTGAAACAGCTATCCAAAAGACCATACTGAGCATGCTCAGAACTCAAATTTCAAATCACTATAACTATGAAATGGATTAATATTTTTTCATCAAACCAATGAAAGGTACCACTATCGGCCAAGTCCTTTCTATCATGAACATTTCAGGCCAAAATTACAAACCATCTGAGCATTAGGCGATGACCAAACAAAAAAGCAAAAACCTCAATTTTTTTTTCACTTTTTCATTATCCACATCTCGGAATCTGCACATCCAAACAGAAAAAAACTTCACAAGTCATCAGACCTTGCCCTTAAAACCATGCATGCAAACTTTCATGCATATCCACTGAACAGGGTGAAGCTACTTAAGTGCAAAGGTAGGGGTTTAACATTAAACAGCTTACTACAGTGGTGCTACCATGCCACTACAACACAGATACATATAAAGTAGTATGTGTATACTACATTAAAAACACAGTTTTAAAAAATTGTGACGGTATTTTATATATGTGTGTGTTTGTGTGTTTGTGGACAGTATTCAAGAGACTTTGGTGTGCACTTAAAATAATGTCTATATTTTACTCATCATTTGTTAAAAATACAGAATTTGTGCTCTGTATTGTTGCCAATATTGTCAAGAGATAGTGTGCATAAAAAAGGGTGTATTTTTATTTTTTAGTGGCAACAGTTTAATAATGAAAATGGCTTTAAAAAAACAGTCATTTTCTGACATGGATGTGCTACACGTCTTGGTGACCATTAAATTTATTGTATTTAAAGCACTATACTATCTTGTTTTTTTATTGATAGAGTGGATCTATATCTGTCCCCCAGTGATTATTGATTTTCTGTAGATGTAATTACATTTACAGGACACCACATGTAATTTATTACTTTTGTGCATTACATGTGGTGTCTCATATAGCTACATTATTTCTTTTGTTTATTCTTACTTTATGCTTTGCATTTTTTTTTTTAGTTTCAGTTCACATTGTTTAATGTGCTTCTCCCACACAAGTCTGCAGTCTTAATGCAGTGGAACATAAAACTTGCTAGGAGCAGCAACATCAAAAGCTGTGGCTCTTGCTGACATGTCCCGCTGTTACCCATGTGGCCAGTGATGCTGGTATTGGTCCAAACACCTTAGAACTGGAAGTGACAGTGGGCATTCAGTTTTGGTACTCTGGCTCTAAGTAAAACTGTTCTCTTCCTGCGGTTTCTCCCATTTGCCATTCTTAAAAACAGGGAGAAATGAGCATCATCCATTTTAAATCTGGCATGCTGCACAGGAGTTTGGATGGGTCTTAGAAGTCCCCAGTCACTAGAAAATGTCATCCTCAGCATTCTGCTACAAAACAGTATGCTCCGCTTTTGTGGCTCACTTTGCATTGAGTTCTATTTAATTCAGGTGTGAAGTGGTTAAAATTCTGGAAGGCATATTAAATAGTGACTGGATAAAGTGCAGCAGTTGTTCTGCATCATTTTGGGGGAATAAAAAGTTACATTTTCACCTCAGGACCTCATGGTCCTGCTGTTTGTGAAGGGCTCCTCTTCAAAATGGAGGATGATTGGATCAGTGGGCTATGCAGCATAATGAGTGTATTTTAAAGTTTAGTTTGGGAAGTATATCAGCAGAACATTCCTCTGGTGCTGGTATTGTTTAAATGGAGCATATTAAATAGTATATTTTAAAAAGTTTTGTTTGGGGAGTATATCAGCAGAACTTTCCTTTGGTGCTGGCACTATTTAAATGGGGAATATTAAATAGTATATTTTAAAAAGTTTAGTTTGGGAAGTATATCAGCAGAACTT
Organism: Neoceratodus forsteri; assembly: GCA_016271365.2. Taxonomy (NCBI): domain Eukaryota; kingdom Metazoa; phylum Chordata; order Ceratodontiformes; family Ceratodontidae; genus Neoceratodus; species Neoceratodus forsteri. The sequence goes on along the minus strand of CM028130.1, from coordinate 1,299,435,437 downwards.
TCCTCTGGTGCTGGCACTGTTTAAATGGGGCATATTAAATAGTATATTTTAAAGTTTTGTTTGGGAAGTATATCAGCAGAACTTTCCTCTGGTGCTGGCACTGTTTAAATGGGGCATAGTAAACAGTATATTTTAAAGTTTTGTTTGGGAAGTATATCAGCAGAAGTTTTGTCTCGTGCTAGCACTGTTTAAATGGGGCATATTAAGTACTATCTGGATATAGTGCAGCAGTTGTGTTGTGTAATTTTTTAAGGCAGAAAAGTTACATTTGAGTGTTCCCTCATGGTCTAGCAGTTTGTGAAGGGTCCCTCTTCAAAATGGGGCTGTGCATATATGTGACCAGTCTAATCAAATAGAGTTTTGTTTATGATTTATAGTATTTTGTTTACTATCCATCCAGTGGGTTTTCATTATATAATTAGATTTTTTTCAGAATAGTGTTAATATTGGTGAACTTTCCTCTGGTGCTGACTTTATACATGTTTAAAGGGGAGGAAACAGCACCAGTAGGATTCCTACAAAATTTTGAGAATGTGTGTTTGTCAAATGAATGTGATGAGGGCTCTATTTTAGATGTATGTGTGTGGACTGAATATAAAAGTTGCACTCTTAACACGTTTTAAATGAAAAACATACACTTTGTGTGAGATGCTTGTAATTTTTGCAAGGAAGGGGGTGATGCTGGCTTTGTTTAAGATGTGTGTGTGTTATTTTAAAATGAAAAAGTTGCATTTCTTAATGTAAGATTATGAAGGAGCATTATTGTATTGGCATACTGAACTAGGGGATCAGGTGTGGGTGGTGGCATAATATGTTGGAACTTTTTGCAACAAAAAATACATCACCTGGGCCTAACTCAAGCAGTTTAGATGTGGCATTCCATTTGCAGTAGTACAAGAAACCCACAGCAGCAGTGTCCCGGTGATGCAAGTGGTGGTGAGCCCAGCGTGGGCCCGTGTGATATTTTGGCATAATTTTCCCCACAATGGCTGGCACATGGTTGCCAGGGGGCATCATGCAGCACCCCATCTACAGTTATCAGCACCAAACAGCTTGCCTGGGTGCTTTCTGGTTGCTAACTGTGGTTGGACCTGCCCTCGGTCTGGCTCTGCGGTGGTACGGTGATGTAAAAATTACCTCTGATGTGGCTCAGGCCTACCGTGTAACATCTTGCTGTCTCTGGCCTTGCCTTTGCTTGTTCATGGAGCACTTTGTTGTATTCTTTGGACTTGTAGAGCAGTTTGGATGTGGCATTCCATGTGCAGTACAAGAACCCTGAAGCAGCAGTGTCCCTGTGATCCCCATGGTGGTGAACCTAGGGTAAGCCCGTGTGATATTCAGGCATCATTTTCCCCACAAAGGCCAGCATGGGGTTGCCAGAGGGCATCATGCAGTGCCTGCATGTACAGTTATCAGTGTCAAAAAGCTTGCCTGGGTGCTTTCTGGTTGTTAACTGTAGTTGGGCCTGCCCTTGGTCTGGCTCTGTGGAGGTACAGTGATGTTAACATGACCCCTGATGTGGCTCAGATCCACTGTGTAACATGCAGCTGTCTCTGGTTTTGCCTTTGCTTGTTCATGGGGCACTTTGGTGTATTGTTTTTAAGTTGTGGAGCAGTTTGGATGTTGCATTCCACGTGCAGTACAAGAATCCCGCAGCATCGGTGTCTCTGTGAAGCACATGGTGATGAGCCAAGGGTGGGCCTGTGTGATATTTTGGCATCATTTTCCCCACAAAGGCCAGCATGAGGTTGCTGGGGGGGGGGTCATGTGGTGCCTCCATCTACAGTTATCAGTGCCAAACAGCTTGCCTGGGTGCTTTCTGGTTGTTCACTGGGGTGGAACTGCCCTCAGTCTGGTTCCGCAGAGGTACAGTGATCTCAAAATGACCCCTGATGTGTTGTGGCACTTATCAATGTGTTTTGATTGTTTGGTTGTTAATAAGCCACTGATAAAAGTTGTATCTTGTATTTCGCAAGTTGCATTGCTACTGCAGTGTCCTCGTTACCCACAGTAGTAATATGTGACAGAGATGATAACATAATAAATTAAGTGCAACCAAATGATTTGTTCATGTTTATCTTTCTGTTTAATGTCCAGCTTAACTGTGAAAGGCATGTAGACTGGGCATAAACAGTATAAGCATGAAGTAATTAAATGCTGGTAACCTCTTTTTTGTATTTTTAGTGCTGTCAACATTGGAGGATATATAGCGGCCCATAGATATGGAAGAAGATTAAATCATTAAATGTTGTAAACTATATACATATACATATATATATGTATACCTAAATGAGCTGCCAATTGGCCCAGTAGCAGCACATTGCACTGCTGTGCTAGTGACACCAGTTTGGATGCAGACTTGAGTGGTTGATGGTGATGGCTGGGAATAGTTCTGATGATGGAAGTTCTTATCAACATGGGGAAGAACAGGGTGCCTGTCCAGCACTTGAGCAACACCTGTGGTGGACCTGGGAGCTTACTTCCCCACAGGATGCTTGATGCAGTGTCTGAGGCCACAAAGATGACAGTAGTGCATTCTAGTGGTGAAGAGTATAGTAAGAGATGGAAAGAGGAGGAATAACCAGGACAGAGCTGGGCAGAATAAAGCCCAGCAAACTCCACATTGCTGACTGTGGTTCCTGTCTGTGCAGTGCTCTGGACTCTGCAACAGAAAAGAATGAAACACCCATGCTGGGGAAGGGGCACAATACACATAGATGTAGTTAAGTCTTGAAGAAAGTGAGTTATGAGGCTGGAGGAGCCTGGAGTCAATGGAAACAGAACAGCTGAGGAGAACAAAAGTCTCCACAGAAAACACCTCTACTAATGTGTCCTGCAGGGTCCTGTACAAAGCAGAGATGAACCATAACCTTCTACATGTAGGCCATACAGGTCCTTCTTGAGATAGCAGTTTAGCCATAACTTGCTTCTCACAGGGCACTGTGGGCCCTGTGCAAAGTAATACATGAGTTAAAATTTAATTCTTCAGGGAGTTGTAGGCCCTGTGTAAAGCAGAAGATGAGTCATATTTTGCTTTGCACAGGATCCCATGGGCCTTTTGCAAATCAAGATATGAGTAATGAAAGAGTTATGTTAATAATTTTAGGCCGTTAAATATTTTGCTCACGTATGATTTGAATTTTAGTACAAAATGTGCACATTTTTGGGGTCATGACCTCAACTGTTCTTTTGTGTTCTGAGACATTTAACAGTTTGTCCATCTTGGACTTAATATATTTTTCACAATGATTTTCAAAATTTGACAGGTAACTGATAAACCCCAAAATATGAAGTATTTTTTTGTTCATGTCCACTATTTGTTCTTCCTAATGTTTTTCTTTTTTTCTTGGGGGGCTTGTGTGGTACCAAGCATATGTGTTATATGTTATGCAAGCAATTAATTCATTTCAGTCTGTCTCAATGTTTTTTTCTGCCCCTCCCCATTGGCCCCGTTCAGCTGTCAACCCCCAGCTCAGTCACACCACCTTCAGGCATTAACCCATCTACTTCTTACCTCTTTGGGTGAATGAGTACCACAGATGGTGGTAGAGTGACACCTGTGGGGTCTCAGCACCATCCTGTTGATATGAGGTTCTTTTCCTTCAGTTACACTACATAAGTCAGAGCTGGTGGCATGCAAAAGGTGTGCACATACAATGTGATGACATTGAATGTTCACAATGCCTGCCTCTGGTTTTCAATTATGGGGACTGCTACTGCACCAATAAGCATCTAGTAGGTGGCAGCAAAGCAGCAGTACCAACTGTTCCCCACCCCCACCCCGAAGGACAAGAACCAGCGATGGACAGTCAGTGTGATGGAAGGTAAGGTGTCCAGTGCCTCAGCCTTCCACTCCACTAGGCCAGCCATCTTGATGTTCTTTTTCTTTTTTAGGACTATCACATTTTTTTCTAATTTAAATATTAACTCTAATTAAAGTTTTTTGGGTTTGAAAGTTAGATATTGAAGTAGACTGTATTCTGACAAAGATCAGAACTGTCAATCTAAACAGTTAAGTATTTCTGTGTTTGCAGCTTTCAAAAATTTATTTCATTTTTGAAATTTAACTCGAAGAGATGTTCAGCTATTTTTTCAAGTGGTGTTACATGAGCTAGCCTAAAACAATTAGAAATCATTATAACCTAAATATAAAATATATGTATTTTAACCCCCAAGGCATTTGGTTAGAATGAACTATAATAAACTGTATGCTTAATAATTGAACTCTGCATAGTTTTTTTTTCCTGATCAGCAAAAAAAGGGGCAAAAAATGTAGGCGTGTTGTTTAAATTCAGAAATGAATAATTAAACCACCAAACCAATTTTTGTTTTAAACATTAGCCCCTAAGACTGAGACTGTGCACATAAACTTTTGCAGTTCTAGGGTCTAAGACAGCCAAGCTATAAGCTGTCAAAACCCCCATATTTGAGACAAACAGTAACTGAACCCTATCATACAGACAATATCAATCCTGTATAAGATAAAAATGATAGGATATACATTGATTTCATTTTCTATTTTCTTTCTCTTACTATTAAAATATCTTTTGGGTGGAAATGCCATAGGGTGATGGTCTGCCCTTGTTGGCCTTCTGTTTCTAGCTAAACACAACTGAGATTGGTCATTGTGATACTAGACTATCTGATTGCTGGAAGTTGGCAAACAAAAAAAATCTGCCTGCTTTGCCCACATGAAGTACTAAAGGGGTAGGTCCTTGCCTGAGATAAGAGTAGCCGGTTTATATGCAAATGGAATGGTTTAATCTGTATCTGCTGTACCTGTCCATGCTTGCTAGGGGTGAAAAAGGGGCTGGCCCTATGTCACAGAAAAATAATCAGTCACCATGGATACTGCATCTCTCAGCTCTGTGGCATTTTGAGTGCAAGACATGCAATAACTGGGAATGCACCAAGATGGAACTCCTTCTTATCTCGGTGGATTTAATTGTGCCCACTGACAATTTTGTGTCACCACTAGATTTTGCCTGATAAGTACATGATATGACATCTATATATTTGACATTAACCACCTGGAAAATTATCTAAAAGAGAAAACCATTAATGAAGTATGCAGACAATATTTTAAACTTTATTTCTAAAATTTTCATATTTAACACACACACACACACACACACACACACACACACACACACACACACACACACACACACACATTTAAATACAGTGGCACCACCCATAATGGCAGTATATCACAAAATTATGTAGTATACTACAAGGAATAGTGTAATACAATGTCATAGAATTTTGTGACGTGTCATTTCCTGCAAGTTATTGCATTACACCGTGGGTAACTCCACTGCATAACAGGGAACAATGTAATTCAATGGCAATTAAGCTCTTTCATTGTATTTTGTAACCTGTCACTTTTTACTGCACGTTACTGAATTGCATCATGACAGTTTTTTATCTTTTCTCAGTACATTCGTTTTTCTATACAGCAAGTGTAATGTTTTTAATTGTACGGCAGCACAATTTAATTATCTTCAAGATTCATCATCAAACCTATTTTTGAATGGAGAGAATTACCTATATTTAAAAACTGAAATATTTTATTTAATAAAAATTCCCATGTGTTATTTAACTTTCAACAGTGCCACATCATATGCATATACTGTGCATTCTTTTCTCCACATCCATGCAAACATAAGTCTGAACCATTTCGTATATTAGATTTTTTCCAGAATTTCTGTTGTTAAATATGTTCAGTGTAGACATTTCAATCCAATGTATTTTTTTCTACCCAACTTTGATATTTTATTTGGTTTCATGACTTTTTCCCCAAAGGTTTCGATGTATTGCTGAAATATTTTTCGCATTTTATATGAATCTCATTTATTTTTATAGAAACATAGAAACATAGAATTTGATGGCAGATAAGGACCGCTTGGCCCACCTAGTCTGCTCATTTTCCTACCTAACAGATAAGCTGCAGATCCTAGTTAACCAATAGCTTAGTTCCTCTTACCTGCCACTAGGACTGCCTTATGCCTATCCCATGCATTCTTGAAGTCCCCCACTGTTCTTGACTCCACGACCTCCTTGGGGAGGCTGTTCCATGCATCCACAACCCTCTCAGTGAAAAAATACTTCCTCACATTACCCCTGAGCAGTCCCCCCTCTATCTTCAAATTGTGCCCCCTTGTTCTTGCACATCTCTTTTTCTGGAAGATGCTACCCTCTTGGACTTTGTTAATTCCCTTGAGGTACTTGAAAGTTTCTATCATGCCCCCTCTCTCCCTTCTTTCCTCAAGAGTATACATATTAAGCTCCTTTAGTCTTTCTTCATATGACTTCTGGTGCAGACCCTGCACCATTTTGGTTGCCCTCCTGTGGCCAGCCTCCACTCTGTCTATGTCTTTGCGGAGATGGGGTCTCCAGAACTGCACACAGTACTCCAGGTGGGGTCTCACCAACTGTCTGTACAGAGGGATAACAACTTCCTGTTTTGTACTATTGATGCCTCTTCCTATGCATCCCAGTATGCCCCCAGCCTTCCTTACTGCCTTCTCACATTGCTTGCCCACCTTTAGGTCATCTGATATAATTACCCCAGGTCACTTTCTATTTTTACTGTTGTCAATATCTCATCCCCCATTGTGTACGCTTCCCCTTGGTTTTTGTTTCCCAAGTGCATTACCTTGCACTTCTTTGCATTGAATCTGAGCTGCCATACATTTGACCATTCCTCCAACCTTGCCAAGTCCCTTCTCATCCTTTCCACTCCATCTTGTGTATCAACCCTGTTGCAGATCTTTGTGTCATCTGCAAAGAGACATACTTTTCCTTCCAGTTCCTCTGCAATGTCACTTATAAAGACATTAAAAAGGACCGGTCCCAGTACTGAGCCCTGCGGTACCCCGCTAGTAACCCTCCTTTCTTCACTGTGTACTCCATTTACTACTACCCTTTGCGTCATGTTGTCTAGTCAATTTTTTATCCAGGCTACCACCTTGGGACCCACTCCAAGGCTGGCTATCTTGTGTATTAATCTTTTGTGTGGGACTGTATCAAATGCCTTACTAAAATCTAGGTAGGCCATGTCCACAGCCCCTCCCTGGTCTACTACTTTGGTCACCAAGTCAAAGAAATCTATTATATTTGTCTGACATGACCTTCCCATCATGAATCCATGCTGCCTTGGGTTCTGTGCCCCACTGGCCTCTAGGTACTCAACAATTTTTTCCTTCAGAAGTGATTCCATCATTTTCCCTACCACTGAGGTCAAACTAACTGGTCTATAGTTTCCTGCCTCTGTCCTGCTCCCACTTTTGTGAAGAGGAATCACATCTGCCCTCCTCCAGTCCTCGGGTACCACCCCATCCTCCCATGATTTGTTAAAGAGAGTAGTCAGCGCGTCCACTAGTTCTACCTTTAGTTCTTTTAGAATTCTTGGGTGAATCCCATCAGGCCCCATTGCTTTGTCCACCTTCAATTTTATTAGTTCTTTCAGAACTCTTTCTTCTGTAAATGGACTGGTATCGACCCCCGTCTTCAGAGTGTTTCTCTTGTTTGGTTTAGGTAACTCCCCCTCCTCTTCCTTTGTTAATACTGAGCAGAAATATTCGTTCAGTATCCCTGCTTTTTCACTGTCACCCTCTACCCACATTCCCTCCCCTTTGTTAAGCTTCAGTATCGCTCCTTTGGTCTTTCTTCGCTCCCTAATATACCTATAAAAGGTCTTATCCCCCTTCTTAACAGAATTGGCTATCCTTTCCTCGGTTTGGGCCTTTGCTATTCTGACTGCCTTCCCAGCCTCTTTCTGCTTTAACTGATAAAGTTCGCTGTCCTGCTCCTTCTGTGTTTCCTTATATTTCCTGAATGCTGTCCTTTTCTCCTTAATCTTCCCTGCCACCTCTTTTGTGAACCATAGGGTTTTTTTTTCCTTCATTGTGTTTTATTGATTTGCTTTACACAAAGGCTTGTTGCCTCTGTGATGGCTGTTTTGATCACTCCCCATTGTTCCTCCACCCCTCCTTCTTGCCTGTTTGCTAGTGCTTTTCTGAGGCACTCTCTCATTTTCCAAAAGTCAGCCCTCCTAAAGTCTAGTACTCTTGCTTTTGTATGGCTTGATTGTATGGCTGTGTTTATCGTGAACCACACTGATTGGTGGTTGCTTGTTCCCAGATGGCTACCCACTTCTAAATCTGAGATTCTTTCTCCATCCCCATTTGAAAGTACCAGGTCTAAGATTGCTCCCTCCCGAGTGGGTTCCAATACTAGCTGCCTGAGGCATGCCCCCTGTGGGCATCAAGAATGATCCTGCTCTTGGATGTGCCTGCAGCAAAGGTGCTCCAGTTAACATCAGGCATATTCAGGTCCCCATCAACAATATCTCCCTTTTCTGCCATTCTAGAAAGCCTTCTATCATTTCCTTGTCCATTCCTCCCCTGAGATGGGGTCTGTATACAACCCCCATGCTGATTGTGGTGCCATTTCCTGTCTCCAGGGTGACCCAAAGTGCCTTATCTGCTCCCTGTTTACTCTTTAGTTCTGTTGCTTTGATCCCTTCCTTTACATAGAGAGCTACTCCTCCTCCTCTTTTACCCTTCCTGTCCCTCCTGTAGATTGTATATCCTGGTATGTTGACATCCCAGTCATGGTTCTCTGTGTACCATGTTTCGGTGACTGCCACAATATCCAGGCAACCCTCTTGCATTAAGGCCACTAGTTCAGGGAGCTTGTTACATAGACTATGGGCATTGGTACTCATCACCCTCCACTTTTTGATAGCCTTACCCCTTTTAGCCCCATTTCTGTCCTTACTGCCTTTGCCTTTTTTCACATTTAAATTTGTTCTGCTCCCTAATAACTTCTGTACCTTGGTGTTTACCTCATTAATCACCATGTTTTGTGGGGGGAGGCTTGGATTTCCCTGCTCCTTTTCAGTGCCTCCCCCCTTGGCTAGTTTAAATGCTTGCCAATGAAGCATTTAAACCTCTCACCTAGGACTTTTTTTTTATTTATTTGGATTTTGGATTAAGACCTTTGAGCCAGTGGCTCTTTTATGTAAGCTCCATGTCAAGACAAGCACAGGAAATATATAGTACAAGTAAACAATAAAATAAGAGAAAGTAAATGCAACATGAAGGCATAGGAGGGCAAAGTAACTGAATAAGGCAACACTATTGTATGTACAAACATGTGTGGCAGATAAAACAAAGAGTGCAAGATAGATGAGAGAAAATAGATATTAGCAAAATATATAACACTGAGGGTGCAGCCGGTAGGCCTTGTCAACAGAAGTGGGAGACAGAAACAAGAGGTAAGAAAGCCTTGGTGGGAAAGAGAGCTCAGTCAAGTAAGCTTTTGTCAAGTTCACAAGGGGTAAGTTGGGTTTAAGTTAGCAGAGGGTAGTTGGGGTATGAAGGAGAAGAGGACGCTAGGCCAAGTTGGCTTTTGTCAAATTAGCAGGGGAAAATAGGGGTTTTCAGGGTGGAAGGGGTAGGTGGGTTAGAAGGGAGAATAAGCAAGGAGGGGTGGAGATGAAGGAGTGTGTGTGGCTGGGGGGTGGGTATGGAGATGGAAAGGGGAGAGAAAGGGGAAGTTATTTGAAGGATAGCACAGTGGTTAAGGCAGAGGTCATCAGATTATGTACAACAGTCGCAGGAGGCTCAAGCAACAAGGTAGCCATGGAGCTTCCATTTAAATGTGCCAAGGGTGGCTGAGTTTGCAAATTCATGGGGCAGGGAATTAAACCATTTTGGGGCTCTCAATATGGAAGACTGCTACCCCCCTTGTGATGCACGACAGTGGGGGACTAGTAGAGTGGAGTTATCAGAGCTTCTGGTGTGGCAGGTATTGATGGATGGGCTGAAAAGATTCTGCACTCCAGGGGGCAGCAGACTAAGGGGGGCCTTCTTTACAGCAAGGCAGATATGATAGGAAATTTGACCCTGCAATTTTAACCAATCAGCCTTCTCATAAAGGTCACAAGTATGTGTCCATGCAGCAGCCCCTAAAAGAAGTCAGCAGGTCTATTGGATTTTCTGTTTTTCACCATTTATATAAGGGTGATATTTATCTTCCATAAAATAGAACACGCACAGTGCATCATCAATGAACTACCTTGTCCTTTTCTTCTGAACTGCTCAGGGACAGCTTTCTTTCTGTTACAGAGCCCCTTCATGGCTTAACAAGCTCCCTCAGAGTTTAGCACTACCTCCACCCTAAACTCCTTTAAATTTAAACTATGCCAGCACCTCACTGCACTTAACAGTTGTGATTGTCCTCTATAAGTTCTGTCCCTGTTACTGTGCATTTCTTTTCCCCCAACGGTAACCCTCTAACTTGGTTGCTGCAGAACCTTTTTTCCTAATACCCTTCACCACTCTCCTGCTCTATCCCTTCCTCTTTCCCTCTCGACTGCTAGACTCCTTTCCTCCCTTAAATGCCACCCCACCTTAGCTCTTGACTGTCAAAGTCAACTTTCTGCATTTCTGGCACCCTCCCTCCTATATATACCCCTCTACCTGAGTATTTGACTGACAAAGTTACCTACTTGACTGCATTATATTATTTCTGTAACATGAGTCATGTGTGCTTGCTAATTGTAATTAATGTCCCATGTAATCAATTTTTATTCTTATTTGTTCTGGTAACTGTCTTGTTATATTTGATGCAGAATTTTTGTAAAAGAACCCTTGGTTCAAAGCTGTAACAATCCTAGAAAATGAATAAATAAATAAAATAAATCAATAAATAAAAAAATTATATTTTTCTTCTGTTTGTGAATTTCTAATGGTTTCCTTTCACTCTCATAGGCAATATTGTCACATTTTCCTAGAACCATTTTATGGAAGGTGATTGTTTTAGCATGACATATCTAAAATATTTAATTTAAATGTGTTTATTAGTACTACAAATTGTACACACTTCTTACTAACTACAATATTAATAATTTTCATAATACCTTTGGTTTCCGATGTTTTACTAGATGAAGGTTTATTTTCTACTCTGAAAAGAGCATTCCCCTAATTTGGCTAGCTTGGCAACCACCTTTTTTAGAAATGTTTATATTCCCCTTGAATATCCTTGAAATAGATAATGCAGTGTGAAATACTTAATTTTTATTTTTATTCTCCAGTCAACCAGAATGTCATAAATATTGTAAGGGAAAGTATCCCTACTAAGACCAAAATCCTGGATTTCAACAGGGTGGACTTAAGGAAGATGGGCAAAGTGCTAAGGAGGCACCTGGTAGGCATCAGAGTGGATATGGGGTGGACCAAAAATGGTCCATCATCAGAGAAGGAATATTGGCTGCCATGGTGGTGTGTTAGGCTCAAGAGGAAGAACTCAGGGGCCAAAGCACCCAGCTGGCTCAGCTCTAAGGTTGCCCAAGCAGTTGGGAACAAAAGGTCAGCCTGCAAGAGATACCGAAGGACTAAGAGAGATGTGGACAGGGAAAGGTACCCAAGGTTGGCCAAGGTGGAAAGCAAGGTAGTGCATCAGGATAAGGTACAAAAAGAAATTCTGATAGCTGAAGAAATCAAAAAAAGTGAAGAAGGTCATCTTTCATTTCATAAGCAAAAAGAGGGACAAGAATGATGGGGTTGTTAGGCTTAGGAAAGGGGATAAATGAGTAGAGTAGAATGGAGGAAAGTCTGTGCATTCTTTTCTCCACACCCATGCCAACATAAGTCTGAACCATTTTGTATATTAGATTTTTTTCCAGAATTTCTGTTGTTAAATATGTTCAGTGTAGACATTTCAATCCAATATTTTTTTTTCTACCCAACTTTGATATTTTATTTGGTTTCATGACTTTTTCCCAAAGGTTTCAATGTATTGCTGAAATATTTTTCACATTTTACATACTTACACTCCATCTTCACAGGGAAAAGATGAACCAGTGCCTACAGGGGGGATAAGGGGAGTGGTAGGAAAGGAGCATGGATGTGGTGATAGTAGAGGATAGAGGGAGGGAGGGGCTGCTAGCACTGAAGGTGGACAAATCACCAGGTCTGGATGGCATACACCCAAGGATACTAAAGGACCTTGTAGGTTGAGCTTGAGGGGCCATTGATGGGACTGTTCAATAGTTCACTAGAGTTGGACAAGGTACCCCAGGATTGGAGAATGGCACATATGGTGCCCCTCCTTAAGAAAGGTCCCAGGGATGACCCAGCAAATTACAAACAGGTCAGTCTGACCTCAATCAAGTGCAAGCTCATGGAGCCCATATTTAATGAAAGATTGATAGGTTATCTAGAGAAGAATGGTCTCCATGATGAGAAGTACCATGCATTTCTGGGAGGGGAATCATGTCAAATTAATCTGATTGACTCCTTTGACTGAGTCACTAAGGCAGTGGACTGGTGCCAGGTGGTAGACATCCTTTATTTGGACTTCAGCAAGGCCTTTGATGCTGCACCCCAGTGTTGGGGAGAAAATGAAGAGGTGGGTAGAAAACTGGCTGAGGGATATGATCCAGAAGGTGATGATAAGGGGACAGTTATCCAGCACCAGGGAAGTCAGAAGTGGGGTCCCACAGGGCTTGGTGCTGGGGCTAGTGTTCTTCAATGTTTTCATCAAGGATATTGGAGAGGGCATTAAGGGCAAAATGTACTTATTTGTGAATGACATCAAACTCTGTGGGAGGGTTGACACAGTAGAAGGAATATAAGACCTGTGGGAAGACTTGAGAAAAATTGACAGGTGTCATGGATTTGAAGCCAAGAATCCAAGGACTGAATACTACCTGGGGAGGCACTCGGTAGCAGCAAAGGAGGAGGAGTATCTGGTAGTGATTATCACTAGCAACCTGAAGCACTCCACACAGTTCAGCAAAGCAGCAGCAAAGGCAAACAAGATGCTGGGGAGTATAGTCAGAGGAGCTTGCGGTAGGTTGAAGGAAGTTATATTGCCTTTGTACAGATTACTGGTGAAACCACATTTTAAGTACAGAGTAAGATACTGGTGCTCATGCTTTAAGACAGACATCAACCTGTTAGAGACGGTCCAGGGGAGGGCAACTAAGATGGCTGAGGATCATCAGGGTAAGACATATGAAGACAGGCTGGGGGACCCTGAGAATGTACTCCCTGGTGGAGAGGAGAGAGAGAGAGAGAGACGGGACATGATAGAGACCTTCAAGTACTTGAAAGGGATAAATAGGGTGGATTGGGAGGGTCCATTCAAGCTAAAGCACAGGCTAACCACAAGGGGACACAGTCTAAAGCTCAAAGGGGGAAGGTTTAGGAGGAAGGTTAGGAAGAATTTCTTCAAGGAGAGGGTGGTGGCCAGTTGGAATATGCTGCCAGAGGAAGTGGTTTTGATGAAGTTGGTGAGCAGCTTGAAGAAAGGCTGGGATGGGCATAAGGGGAGTCATGGGCCTTGGTGGGGCCATATGTGGAGGAAGGGAGAACCAGAGGGGGCAGGGTCAGTAGCATAAGCTGAGGAACATGCAATATGAACAAACTAGATAGACCCAATGTCCTTCTTCTGCTGGCTGCTTCATATGTTTATATGTTTGTATGTTTGTATTTATATTACAATTTATTTTTCTCAGATGTTTGCTTTCTAAGTCCATAGAACTGATTTTTTCCCCAAATAGCCAGTTCAGCAATGGTTTAGCATTATAAACTAAGTAATATAAAAAGGTGCTGTCCTCCCTCACCTCTAAAAAAACTACTATTTTCACCAAATTGCAATTTTTCCCACCCATATAAATCATGACATCAAAAAGCAAAATTCAGACTAAGCCTGAACATAATCTTATTTTAATACATGCCCTAAAAATCTACATCACTCAAGTCCTTGGTAATGCAAATGGATAAATTGCAAGTTGCTACAAAACAATTATATATTCAAGTGTTGGCATTAACTGAAACATGGCATTTGGAGACAGTCCCAGATGATGTTGTTAAAATTAGAGCTGAGTGGAATCGGCAAATTCTAAATTTGCCTGAATTTTTGTGGAATTCTGTGAAATTTTGTGAAAGTTTTTGGAATGTTCCAAATTGTTTTAATTGGCTATGACTCACTCTGTGTTGCAGGTAGAGATCTGCCATTTGGAATGCTTGTTTTCTCTTGTAGCCTAGAACCATGCCACATTTCATAACATTTGGATGATGGGTGGAGAAGTTATAGTGGGTCAAATCTGCCAATTAAATATTCATGTGCAAATTTCTAGAAATATTTCTGTGCTTACAATTTATCCACCTTTGGAGCTACAGTAGATAATTGAAAACTTAGATGCATACTTGCTTGGAGAAGTCATAGAAACAGCTAAATCGAGAAGTATTGGTTATGTACTGTATGTTGTAAGTTTTAGCTATGACCTACCTCCTGACACAACTTCTCAGGTTCACTTCCGAACCCAGGTTATCAGCTTGGCAGCATGACACTCTGATGCTGGGCCGTGGGGGTTGCCTTGAAGCCTGATATTAAGGATCAGTTAACCTAACAACATTGGTGATATTCCATTCCCTAGCTTTAAACCTATAGGTGCTTAAAGTTCAGCAGTTTACATAATTGTGAAATGTAATTTTAAAATGTCCAAATGTTTGGAGGCTTATCATTCTGTCCCCTTTAAAGCTAGAACACTGAAGATTGGCACACATATGTATGGGAATTGATAAAGGCCCCAAGCCACATTTGGTGCAATTTGGACAAACACTTTTAGTTTATATAGGTAAGTATAATTTTGAAAGTTCCAAAGCTTTGTAGACTAATAACTCAGTCTTCTTTAAAGATAGGAACCTGAAACTTGGTAGACTTTGTGACGTGGACAACCAGTTCTTAGTGCTGTATCATTTTGTTTTAAATATAAAAATGTATTACTGGTTGTCTCTGCTGAAAAATCTGGTGCTCTTAAAATGACCTCACTCACCCCTCCCAGGTTTAACTGGAAGATGAAAGCCATGAGAAAATGCTGAAAACAGCATGAGAGATCACACACACAGTTTTAGAGACCAGATGTTACATGGCAGGCCTGAAGCTAATGCCAGAGTAGAACAGACCTTAATCAAGGATATCCTGTTGATCTAACTTAATTAGCTGGCCAGCTGGCAGGAAAGGAAATATCCCTTTTTATGACGTTGGTGGAAAACCCAGGTTATTACATAGAAGTGTGAAATCATAAAGATGCTTTCATGTCCTGGAAGGAGGAAGCTGATTATGAGATCAGCTAAGTGACATTTGAAGGACATGAATTATGCTGAAGTTGCAGAATGAAATACTTTGAAAAGACATCCTGTTTTATGTATAAGATATATATTTATATATATATAATGACAGAGGAGGAGCTAGATGACCTCACACATAAGGGGTTGGCAAATACTGTTTACTTTAAGGAATAATTCTGTTTCACTTAGACATTTTTATCTATACTTTGACCAGGAAAGATCTGTATTTAGAAAGAGAGTCAAATCTAAGTACTGTAAGTAGGAATTTGCACTGTTTAAACCTTGTTATTTTAAAAGATTTGTATGTCTTGTGATATAAGAGTTCTGTATTTTGGTGTTTTACATATTTTTATCTATTTTTAGTAAAACTCTTTTTAGAACGTAATTGGTCTGGCTTTGAATTTCTTTTAGTTGTATGAAAAGTATATAGGGTTAAATCAGGCAATAGACATAAGCTTGAATGGTGATACCAAACTGGAAAGAGAAGCATTTTAAATCTGATGTCTTTATTAAATTTTTTTAAGGGTTCATCTCTGTATACCTGGTTAGGTGCCCATAGGCAAAGATATCTGGCCCCCCCGAAGACAGAAATATCTGAGCCTGTACATTGGGTATGCTAGCAATAGGTTTACAGTTTGAATCCCTCCAAGACTTGAGACAAAAGGTCGATCCAAACTCACAAAACAGACAAGAGGGTTACCTTGTTCTGTTAAACTGTTCACAAGACTGTGCTCAGAGGTTGGCACTTTGGGAGTAGAGGGCCTGACCTGCTGAGTGAGTTTGTGACAGATTGGTTGGCAGCGGTGGCATAATTTTGGTATCATAAGCTTTATTGTTCTGTGTCAGCTGAGACCGTAAGCTCTCTTGCAAAGAAAGAAAAAGACAGAGTTTTATTTTAAAAAGGAAACAGAACTATATATCACTTGATGTACAGTCAAGTTCCTACCCTTTTTATTTTTTTTCCTAAAGTGCAGTCAGAGTAGCAGTAGTCAGGAAAGATGACTTCCAACTACAGCAGGCACACTGTAGATTACTTAAGGCAGTTGTGTGGGGACAGAGGAGTCTTGTTTGAGGTGAAAGCAAGCAAGCAGAGCCTTATAGATGCCCTGATGGTAGCAGATACCCAGAGCAGTGAGTCACCAACCATGATTGGAAAGGACCAAACCTCAAGTGTGGAAGGGCTAGCGTCCAGTGAAGGGTCCAGAGCTGATGAGCAGAACAGCAGGGCCACTGTCAGTGAAGGGCCACAGCAGCAGGGGAGGGTCACCAGTATCCTGAATCCAGAAGTACTCAGGCTGCAAATTGAGTTGCGTAGGATGGAACTGGAGGCAGAGTGAGAACAGAATGAGGCAAACTGCGAGCAGCATGAGCACCAGTGAGCTGCAAAGGAGAAGAGAGAACGTGAATGCCGAGAGGCAGAGCGAGAACAGAGAGATGCAGACCATGAGGAGAAGGAGCACCAGAGGTAACATGAACTGGAGAAGATACGACTCCAACCAGGGGCATCAGAGCAGGTAAGTGGCTTGGGTTTAACTGAGACTGCAGGACTGGGTTACAAATTGAATTCCAAATTAATAGCCGAGTTTAAAGAGGAGGAAGATATGGATGCCTTTTTAAATTCTTTTGAAAAAGTTTGTATTCAGGCTAAAATTCCTAGAGAGTCCAGGAGTTTCCAGCTATCCCTGCTATTTACTGGGAAAGCTCGGGATGCATTGGGTCAAATGGACAATGAGGACAGTAATAATTACAGCAAACTAAAAGCCGCACTGTTAAAAAAGTTTGAATTAACTGCTGAATCATACAGAGCTAAATTCTGTAAGCTCAGGAGAAGCTCTGATATGAGCTTCGAGGAGCTAGCCTTGAAACAACGTCAGTTTTTAAAACGTTGGTGAGAAGGAATTGAGGCAAACTCTGTTGATAAAATTGAAAATGTGATTTTATTAGAACAGTTTTAGTGGGCTTACCCAGCAGAGCTAAAAATCTGGCTACAGGACTGAGATCCCAAAACAGTGCAAGAGGCTGCTGAACTCTCAGACAGCTATGCCAAGAGCAGTCCTGCTCTGAGAGTGAATGGGGTGGGCGTGGCAGTGCAGAAAGGGAAAAGCACACCTTCAGGGCAGCTAAAACCCTCACTGCCTCCACTGAAATCATTTATCCCCAGGTTCCAATGAAAAGATTTCTCTAAAGTAAGAAATGCCTGTTAGTTGTATAAAGAAACTGAGCATATTGCCAGACAGTGTCCCAAAAAGGCAAGCAATAACACACAACAGGGTGCTAGAAAAGAAGTGGGTTGTTTGTGTGTCCCTGAAAGCATGCCAGTGAACATGAGGGAACACATGCACTCAGTCATGGTAAATGGGGTGCAGACACAAGGGTTAAGGGACACAGGGGCATCCCTGACCTTGGTAATGGGGGATCTGGTACAGCCTAGTCAGCTTATATCCAATAAATACGTCACTGTACAGGACCTTACGGGTGAAGAGAAAACATTGCCCCTGGCTAGTGTTCTCCTAGACTGGGGTGAAACAAGGGGAACTGTGCAACAGGAGGCTGTAGCCAAAACATTAGCTGTGGAATTGATCCTGGGTCACAATCTTCAACAGGGGATGGTATGTGCAGTTACCCATAGCCAAGCGGCAAGGGGAAATTGTAGTTCCCTGAACCCCACAGAAACCATTGTGGAAACCACTGAGAGGCTGGTTCCCCAGCCTGTGTCTCCAGATGGGGAAACAGATAAAAAGGGGGTAGAAATTTCCCCGGTAGCAAGTAACCACACAGCTATGGAAGGTTAGTTCAAAGAGTGACCAATTATCAGGCGGTTGGGACTGACAGTGATCCTGAAGACCTTGACACTAGTGCTAGGGACCCTAGTTTAGCAACTGAAGGGGACCTGTCCCATGTTTTGGGAATGGGTGAGGGGTTTGCAGCTGCTCAGAGAAGTGACCATAGTTTAGAGAAGCTGAGGGCTTGGGCAGACTGACGGAACACAGAGAGGTGACAGCAGACATAAGGTTTATTGGGAAAATGGACTTATATATACTCAGGCCGTACAGACAGAGGGAGGGATGCTAGGCATGCAGCTTGTCATTCACCAGGGGTATCGTGAGCAGTTGCTCAAAATTGCACATGATATTCCCTTGTCTGGTCTTCTTGGAATTGCGTGCACAACACAGCGGTTGGCCCAGAATTTCTACTGGCCTAACTTCACCCAGCAGGTGAAGGAGTATTGCAGGTCTTGTCACCGGTGCCAAGAAATAGGGAAGGCGGGCAAGAAAACCCATGCCACCCTGATTCCCTTGCCCATAGTGGAGGACCCATTCCAGAGGGTGGGAATGGATATTGTGGGGGCCTTTAAATACCCCCAGCTCCTCAGGAAAGAGATTCATCCTGACTGTGGTGGACTATGCCACCCGGTACCCAGAGGCAGTCTCCCTATCCTCACTGAGGATGGACAAAGTGGCAGATGCCTTACTTGGGATTTTCTCTCATGTTGGGTTTCTGCAGGAGGTTATCACCGATTGAGGGAGTTTCTTCATGTTGGACTAATGAAATGTTTATGGGAGAAGTGTGGGGTGGTGCAGAGATGCACGACACTGTATCACCCACAAGCCAATGGACTTGTGGAAAGATTCAATGGTACCCTAAAGTCAATGTTCCGGGCATTTGCTGAACAGCATGGGAGGGACTGGGAGAAATACCTTCCCCACCTGTGGTTTGCATACAGGAAGGTACCCCAAGAATCAACAGGATTTTCCCCCCTTCGAACTCTTATATGGATGCCAGGTACATGGGCCCCTGGACTTAATCTGAGAGGACTGGGAAGGCAAGCACACCACCCAAGGAACTCCCATTGTGGATTATGTCCTTAGGTTTAGGGAAAAGCTGAAGGAGCTTATTAGGACAGCCCAGAGCAACCTGGCAGCTGCCCAACAGAAATAAAAAGTGTGGTATGTCCACAGAGCCAGAGCTCACTGGTACATGGTGGGTCAGGAAGTCATGGTCCTTATTCTGGTCTGGAAAAACAAGCTGCAAGCTGAGTGGGCAGGACCGCACAAAGTTGTTAGGAAGGTAAATGACATGAACTACATTGTGGAGTTACCTGACAGAAGACAGACAGAAAGGATGTATTATGTCAACATGAAGAAGCCATATGCCAATAGGGCTGACATGGTGTTTGTGGTGTGTAGTCATGGGGAGGGAACAGACGAAGGAGACCCCCTTCTGGATTTGCTGGAAGAGAGCAAGCAGGAGTCCTCTGTGGAGGCAGTAAAATTGTCTCCCCAGCTGGGCCCAGACCAGATCCAGAAAATAAGGGAGGTTTTAGCAGACTTTGCCCCATTGTTTAGTGCCAAGCCTAGACTAACCCCTTAGCGATGCACAATGTGGAGACAGAGACACAGACGCCCATACGGCAGACAGCATATCGGGTGTCAGAGGCTGTCTAATAGGACATTAGGAGGGAAGTGGAGGAGATGATGGATTTAGGGGTAATCCAGAGATCCCACAGCCCCTGGGCCTCACCCATAGTCCTTGTGCCCAAGCCAGATGGCTCAACTTGTTTCTGTGTGGACTATAATGGACTGAATGCAGTCACAAAGTCAGATTCCCACCCAAATCCCCAGACAGATGAACTCCTGGACAAGTTGGGAGTGGTGACATACCTTACGACCATTGACCTGACAAAGGGGTATTGGCAGGTAGAGTTGACAGACAGAGCTAGGGAGAGGTCATCCTACATCACTCTGATAGGCTTTTTTTGAGTTTAAAGTACTGCCTTTCAGAATGAAGAATGCTCCGGCCACTTTCCAAAGGTTGGTGAACCAGGTGTAAAATGGTGCTGAGGAGTATGCCATGATGTACCTGGATGACACTGCCATCTTTAGTACCAACTGGGAAGAACAGCTATCCCACCTTAGGGAAGTGCTGGACAGGATACAGAGGGCCGGGCTCACTGACAAAGCCAAGAAGTGCCAGGTGGCCATGGAAGAAGTGTCATACCTTGGGCATGTGGTAGGCTGGGGGCAGCTCCATCCTAACCAAATAAAGGTAGAGGTGATCCAGGCATGGCCAAGACCAGAAACCCAGAAGCAGATCAGGAGCTTTATAGGGACAACAGAGTACTA
Organism: Neoceratodus forsteri; assembly: GCA_016271365.2. NCBI lineage: Eukaryota > Metazoa > Chordata > Ceratodontiformes > Ceratodontidae > Neoceratodus > Neoceratodus forsteri. The sequence continues at coordinate 1,299,415,165 of CM028130.1, read as the reverse complement.
CAGGAAATTTTACCCAATTACAGTGCCCTGACTGATCCCCTATCTGACCTGACAAAGAAAAGGATGCCAAAGAAAATTACCTGGGGTCCAGCCTGTGAGGAAGCCTTTACCAGACTAAAGGAGACACTGTGCAGTGCTCCTGTTTTGACAAGTCCTGACTATAGCAAAACCTTTATAGTTCAGATGGACACCTCAGACATGGGTATTGGAGCAGTACTGAGTCAGACATCCAGCCAAGGGACAGATCACCTAGTAGTGTACCTGAGTAGGAAGTTGCTTCCCATGAAGCAAGCATATTCCACGGTGGAGAAAGAGTGTCTTACCATAGTGTGGGCCCTAAAGAAATTAGAGCCATACTTGTATGGGCAGCATTTTGTGGTGCAGACTGATCACAACCCCCTGGTTTTGCTGACGCAGATGGAGAAGAATAATGGGAGACTGCTAAGATGGAGCCTTGCTTTACAAGGGTATGATCTAAAAATTGTACATAGGGCTGGAGTGAAGAACCAGAACTCAGATGGGCTATCTAGGGTCTATGAGGAGTGAACTGATTTGGCAAGCTCATCCCATGTAGGGGATAGAACCCCCAAATTCAGTCTAGGTGGGGAGGAATTGTGATGTGGACAGCCAGTTCTGAGTGCTGTATCATTTTGTTTTAAATATAAAAAAATGTATTACTGGTTACATCTGCTGAAAAATCTGGTGCTTTTAGAATGACCTTGCTCATCCCCCTCCCCCCCCCCGGTTTTAGCTGAAAGATGAAAGCCATGAGAAAATGCTGAAAACAGCATGTGAGATCACACACACAGTTTTAGAGACCAGATGTTACATGGCAGGACTGAAGCTAATGACAGAGTACAACAGACCTTAATCAGGGATATCCTGTTGATCTAGCTTAATTAGCTGGCCATCTGGCAGGAAAGAAAATATCCCTTTTTATGATGTTGGAGGAAAACCCAGGTTATTACATAGAAGTGTGAAATCATAAAGATGTTTTCATGTCCTGGAAGGAGGAAGCTTATTATGAGATCAACAAAGTGTCATTTGAAGGACATGAATTATGCTGAAGTTGCAGAATGAAATACTTTGAAAAGACATCCTGTTTTTTTCTATAAGATATATATTTTTTTTATATATAATCTGACAGAGGAGGAGCTAGATGACCTCACACAAAAGGGGTTGGCAAATACAGTTTACTTTAAGGAATAATTCTGTTTTACTTAGACATTTGTATCTATACTCTGACCAGGAAAGATCTGTGAGCACTTTTAAACAAGTATTTAGAAAGAAAGTCAAATCTAAGTACTGTAAGTAGGAATTTGCACTATTTAAACCTTGTTCTTTTAAAAGATTTGTATGTCTTGTGATATAAGAGTTCTGTATTTTGGTGTTTTACATATTTTTATCTATTTTTAGTAAAACTCTTTTTAGAACATATTTGGTCTGTCTTTGAATTTCTTTTAGTTGTAAGAAAAGTATATATGGTTAAAGCAGACAAAAGACATAAGTTTGAATGGTGATACCAAAGTGGAAAGAGAAGCGTTTTAAATCTGAGGTAGTTATTAAAGTTTTTAAGGGTTCATCTCTGTATACCTGGTTAGGTGCCCGTAGGCAAAGATATCTGGTCCCCCAAAGACAGAAATATCTGAGCCTGTACATTGGGTACGCTAGCAATAGATTAACAGTTTGAATCCCTCCAAGACTTGAGACAAAAGGTTGATCCAAACTCACAAAACAGACAAGAGGGTTACCTTGTTCTGTTAAACTGTTCACAAGACTACACTTGGAGGTTGGTACGTTGGGAGTAGAGGACCTGACCTGCTCAGTGAGTTTATGACAGACTTATATACGGTCATTGGAAAAGTCATCATACCAAATGTGGTGTAATTTGAATAAAGACATTTTATATTAGATGGAAATAACCAAAATTGCAATGTTGATGAAATTTCACTAAATTTTCATGGAAATTTCATGGAAACAAAATCAGCACATTGCCTGAATTCTGCTGGTGGAAGATAGATTTCATCCCAACTTTATTACAATACAAGGTTTCTATACATTCAGAAAGGATTATGTTGGAAATGTAGGAGAATGATTGATGTGTTACATTAAAAATAATATTTAGACACACAGACTGAAGGAATTTGAGCAAAATAACTTTGAAACTATTCTCTTGAGGATGAGTGTTCGGAAGGAACCTAGAGGGTTGAGTCATTTACTTTATGGGATAATTTATCATCCTCTGGCAAACATCTAAAAAAGATGACTGAACACCAGAAAAAGGTGTTAGATAAAGTGAAGATCCTGTACCATATTTCGGCAGTGGTGATAATGCTCAAAGACTTTCATAGAGTTCCAGCTGGTTCTGTTAATTAACTCTATGGATAAATTCAAGTAGTGGGTCGGCTAAATAGAACTAGGTCTATGTTGGGTTTAATTTTAATAAATCTAGATTAGTTCTGTACACCGACAATTATGGATCCAGTGGAACCGTCTGATCACAGTTTGATCATTCAGGAATTGAACAAAATGCTGATGGATTATAACAGAAATTAGGAGGTTGACAAATGGGCTATTATTGTGAATAGGAGAAAGGCTGTGGATGAGGCTGATGCTAGTTTTAGTTCTTTAACATTATTGGATCTACAGTAAGGAAACATTTTAATGTGCTGTGGGAGGAGACAATCTATGCTCCTCTCTAAATCCAAAGGTTTTACACTTGTGATTGATTTACACTAAATCAGTATAAGATGAAGAGGACTGTCACTGGTTTAACATAATGCTGAATTTTCAGCTCCCCTTAGTGTCTAACTGCAAAATAACTAAACTTTCTTCCTTACAGTTACAATAGCCATTCTAGATTTTAAAGAGCTATCAAACTGCCTGAAATTAATAGCAACTTTCAGACATAATCTGCTATTACTTCCTATACAAAAAGTATATTTTTCTTTTCTGTTTTACTAATTAGATTTCTACCTGACAGTACTACAGTAGGTGCGATGTGTGAAACTGCACTCTACTTGGAGGCTGACATAGTTTTTTTCAACCTTGTGCATCATCAGTATTGTGATCTCACTGGCTGCAACATCACTATTAATCAAGAAGAGACACGTTCTTGCTGCTTGGTTGGCAACTTGTGACACATGCTTCCAATAACATAAAATGATTTGTGATTTAACAGTGAGTAAGGTCACATGCTGATGATGTAGTTGGAGGAACTGCTTCCCAGTAAAGCATTGCTTTTCACATTACACCAAATACTATTAAGTAGAAAACTATCTAGTGAACACATAAAAAAAAAAAAAAAATACAGAAAGTAAAAAAAGTATAAGGCACTACTATTAAAGAGTATTAAAATGTATTGCCTGCAATTTCTTTGTGCTGATTTATCTCTGACGTGTTGCAGTAGGCCTGTGTGTAAGTTCTTTGGACAGCTATAAAACATGGTTCTGTGCATTAACATCACCAGAAATATAAAGGAGTAAAATATATCGTGGGCAGCACATTATGTGCAAATAGGTTGCCTGGTTCAAAACATCGCTGGGCGAAAACACTGCAGGTGCACCATCTCCCCTCAGAGTCCAACTGCATTTGCAGATATTGTAACAGCTGCTGACAGTGCTTCATGGGGTTTACTACCATTAGCACTGCCCTGCCCTCCCCTGTGCTGTCCAGCTCCCCGACCCTCCCTGCATGTCACAAGCTGCCAGCCTCCTGCAACTGCTGCCCAGCCCTGGCCACACACAGCTATTCATTACACAGCTGCAGCATAATGTGGGCATGGAAGGATACCGATACCTCAAAGGAACAGTGCAAAATGGGACAGGACATCACAGCTGGTAAGATGATGTTTTACACGTACTGTGACTAATTTGTTCCTTAAGGGAGAATACATCACAGTGGGCTGCAGTTATAATATCCACACTAGGAATTAGATTCAGAGGGGTGATGGTGCAGACCTGTGCATTGTTACTTTTTCTAGGCTACACTATGCATCTGCAGTGTATACACCCAGCGATGTATTACACCGGGCGATCTATGTGCACACGATGTGCTGCCTACGATATATTTTACTCCTTTATATTTCCGACAGTGTTCATGCACGGAACCATAAAATGGCCAGACACATAATGCTACAGTATATCCAACTGTAAAAGAAACCTGCCACAGTATTAAGAAGGAAAAAACACTGCACTGCACTGTAGGTGTAGTAGTCCCCCCCACTACTACTCCATTGCTTGCATGAAAAGAACTGCACTTCCTAGAAGTATTTTTATGTATGTGACTCTTCTATAATGTTACTGTTAAAGATCACATTGAACTGACTTGTAATGGGAGAACAACTAAAGAACCCAGTAGCATTTTTCAAAATACAGTAATCTTCTATAATGTCTCTGAGGAAGATCACTTTGAACTGCCTTGTAAAGGGAGAACAGCTACATTTCCTAGAACCATTTTTAATGTACAGGAGTCTGCTACAATGGCACTGTAGAGGATCACTTTGAACTGAATAATGGCATTTTCCTGTACTATAGTCATCCTTCAGGAACTGGAAATGATATAGATGATCACGTTCATATGACAAACCAGTCACATCTCCTTTTTATAGTACCCATGAGTCACATCATTGATCTCTATGAGAAGCCATTGTCATTTTACAAGCCTGATTTCATGAATCGCTGGTGGAATATCACAAAACAGCAAACCTTACACCATTCCAAAAACACTGGAATCACAAGTCATCAAAAGCGTTAGTCTAATTTTCCAACATGATATTCTATTCATAATTACACAATCTTACCCTTTTGACTTTCACCACAAGTATTTAATAAATAACGTAAGTGCTGCTCACTACAACTAAATCTGTTTGGCAATATTTCCCCAACATCTGGAATGTTATTATATCAGATTTAAATGTGATAAATAGTGTCAAATTTTTTAATTAAAATACAAAGCAAAATCAACTGAAAAGCTGTCACAAGTTAACAAATCAGGCAGGGTTCAGTGTAATAATATGCAAAATTGCAAAACATTTTTCACTACTTTACACTGTTAGCCATACAGTGTTAATATATTTAATTAGAGTAACATACAGGATGGTATAGAGAAGGTTGCCAGTGGCTTGACTCTAAATGTAACCTTTTACGATAGCAGGTACTGTACATATAATTTTGTTCTACTACCTAGGTCAAATAAAATATACATTACTGGTAAACTATACTTTTCAAAAGATAACTGTAACATGTTATAATTGTGATTAGTATTGATGGAGCTGCTCTAGATGACATTTCAGAATAATCTGGAATTTTGTTCTGGAATGGGACAGTTAAAGCATACTATTCTAGTTCTCCTTCAGTATAGCCCAGTACATTTCCTTCTGGGTAGTATGAACAAGGGCAAATGAAACAGTTTTATGCCACAGTGCAGGGATATCATACAATGTATTCTAACCCACACTATCAAAATGACAGAATTCTGCCAAACATTTCTGTCAGTTTCTGCTGAGTGTTCCCTGCTAATCTAGAGCTGAACAACACAGAAGCACAACCCAATGGTTGCTATTTAATAATAGTACACATTTTAGTTATGATTGAGAGGAGATGTCCTGACTCTTTACAATTATCCTCATAGAATGCATGGCACACCCAGAAGGTACTTCTGGTTGCCATTGTTGCTAAAACATACTATCTTTGTTCAGCTTGAAGTAGTTTGTAGAAGAAAAACTCTCCTAAGATCCTATATCACTTAACTATAGCAGAACTGTGAAAAGAGCTGCAAATCTTCTATAGAAATGGAAAAAAAAATACCAAAACACCTGGAACCATGAAGTAATTATAAAATTGTTATCTTGACAAAAATGGTGAAAAGAATGTAAAATATGTAAAGCAGAGTTTGAACTTTGCTTGAAATATATTAATATTAATATTTGAATGAAACATATAACATTCTCACTTCACATTGCTTTAATGTTAATGATCTTCTGACATTACACAAATGCTAATTGGTGAAATGAATTTGACACCTTTTTCAGTGTGGCATTGACAAGAAAATTATTTAGCACTGGCAGCACTTTCCGTGCTTTAAATATTTCAGTATGAAAATCATTGGTTATAAAAAAAAAAGCCTGGATACAAAAGTAGGAAAAAAAATCATAGGTTATGTAAAAGGTTGTCATGCTGAACATATATATGAAAATCCTTGCCATGGTCAAAAAAATTACCAAAACTGTAATTAGCTTCATGAATTATAGCATACATGAAATGCCAAAGGTGTTATCACATATTATTAGTTAGAAAGTAAGTATAGTTCTTTGTCAGACGTGCTAGTCTATGATATTCTCATAACGTTCACCTACTGCATGATTATCATAACAATAGTTATGGATCTTCTGTTTTATTGAACCATGACTGGCATAACATAAAGTACACAAAATAAATGACTACTGTACATAGTGCAATACTGTTCATATGTATATGAATAAAGTAATATAGCACCTGTATGCATAAAGTAGTCAAAATACCATGATACAGTATATATATATATATATATTTATTTATATATATATATATATATATATATATATATATATATATATATATATATATATAAATGTAGCACTATAAAGCAGTCAAAATGCAGCGGTACAGTAAAAATAAATAAATAGATAAAGTAATATAGTACCTCTACATATGACTGCATTGTTTGGATATTAGATAGCTGTCAGCTATCTGAAATATTGTGGAATTCCAACAAGGCCATCCTGCTACTTGTTGACCTGAGTTACCACATGTCAGCTTTCAAGGATTGCGTCAGGCAACCTACATTTTAAGGATGAGGCAAAAAGGTGGCATGCATGCTGAGTATAGCACTAGACAACAAACTGACCCTGATTTTCAAGCATTGGTGGTGGTCCAGAGTGACTTCCCTTCTACCATCTGAAGAACATTACCAGGTTGTGCTGTAATTTTGATCAGGGTGACATGAGGACTCAAATGGAAATGTTTGTTCTCTCATAGCTTGACTACTGTAATGCAATGATCCAGGCCCTACCTGCTAGTCAGATGTACCATCTGCACCTGATGCAGAAAAGACCAGCAAGGTTGCCGACATCTACATCTAGATGGGAACATATTTCTCCAATTCTCCAGAAGCAGCACTGCCTATTATGTGACACCCTAACTTTAGCATTCTGCTGCTATTATTTAAGACATTGAACAGGTTGGGCCCATCTCTACATCCAGGAATAATTAGTCACCCTCAGAGAGGATCTTCTTGGGAAAGGAATTTGCATTGCAGTAGCGGGGGTCTGGCTAGGGTCTCAGCTTCAATCTAAAATCAGCTGAGGGCCAAGCTTTTCCATTTACAGCCTCAAGACTCTAGAACACTCTCAGGAGGACAATCCAAGATGCTTCCTTGAAAGGGATTTTCAGATCTCTACTAAAGACCTGACTATTTAATGACTCTTTCTATAGCTTGTCCCTCCTCCATCTATATAATTTATATGACTGCAAACTCATTGATTAAACCTATGTTTTATGCTTATTTATTTTATAAATGTAACAACATGCTTGGTTGTCTGTTTCTGTTATTTCATTTGTTATTGTTTTAATGAACATTGAGCACATGGAAATGCTGTCTTGAAATAAGTCGGTCTTTCTGTCTATCTGTCTGTCTGTCTATCTACAGTATCTATCTAGCCAAGATGGATTACATCATTCAACAAACACATGGATGTTATATAAGTTTTAGGGAGGGCATTACGGAGCTCAGAAGAGTAAAGCATAATACAGAAAGAAAGAGGGAGAATGAGAGAGAGAGAGAGAGACAGACAGAGAGACAAAGCTGGATTGACCTGTAGGCCTTCATCTGATGACAATATCTATGGATGTGCTATATGTATCATTAAGCATATGGAGGTTAAACAATATTAAAGAAGTTATGGGGGAACATTTATGAACAGTGGTCTGCAAAGTTAGGATGTCCTTAAAAATATTTTAAATTAGCTATTTATTTATTTATTTATTTTAGTTTAGGATTATTAACTTTGAGTCGGAGGCTCATTTACAAAGGTTTCAAGTCAGGCAAAGACAGTACAAGACACAACACCACCATTGGATACACAGCAAATTAGGCAGACATAGCAAAACAGGGTATTAAGCAGCTTATTTACAAATTCAGAGGTGTCATTTATTACAATATTGCAACTGTGGATAGGCACTTCTATAAGTGCAGGGTTCAGAAAAAAGAGAGCGAGAGAGTGGTCTAAAACCTCAGAGCACAGTGGAGAATGGGGTAATAGCAGCCTGAATTGGCATTGTCAGGGGAGAGGCTGAGGACTGAGGACAAGGTAAGTAGGGAGGTTATGGACTGGGAGTTGGAAGGGGGTTGGGGAAAATAGGTGGACTAGTAGTGGTGTCATGGGGCGGGGAGGAGGGTGAGAGGTGAGGGGGAGGAGGCATTGGTATTAGAGGACACGGTGACAGAAGGTGATTAAACTGTTCAGCATTAGTATAACAGGAGCAGACAGGTGTTGGGCTTGCCTGTTGCTGGCAGGAGTTCAGAGATACTGATGACACAGTTTACTGTATACTAATACTGTGGTGTCACTATTTTATAGAACCATGGGATGTTATGCTGGGAAAAGCTATGTTGAACTACAATGCAGTGTAATGCTTATCAGAATCTGAACTCTTGAAATTTAGTGATCTGCTCTTATTTTTAGTAAAGTAACTTAAACCAGCACCTTAATTCAATCCTATAAGGACCACTGCTACTAGCCGGCTCCTTAACCTTTACTGTTATGACCATGTCATCACATTACTAAGAAGAAGATCACTAACTGCATCCCCTCTGGTTCTATGCCTGTCATGCTGAATAAGATGATAGTTCTTCAAAAATGACAAGACATGTGTTCCTGATTTCCCTTGGAAACTTTCTGCCTCCCAATCAATGTCAGAATCAGTAGTTTACAATCCTTATGAGAACCATGGGTCTAGTAATTGTTTCCCTTTTAATTTCATTTTTGCAACATCTATGTCTTGCTGTGCTGTACTACCTGGTGGTCTGTAACATGTTCCTAGAACTGCCATTTTGCCTCCCATGGTTCCATATTCAAGCAACAGGAATGCTATAGGGCTTCATCTATCCCCACTCCTTTCTTCTTGCTTGTTTCAATCCCATCATCAACATAGCAAGAAACATTTCTATCCCTTTGAACCACCCTTTCACTTCTGAAGAGACTCAACACCTCTATCTTTCCATTCTAGACATATTCCCCTCATTCCATTAGATCTCTGTAAGTTGCACCACCTTATAACCTGCATCAGGGATTCACCATCCAGTTTATCCATTTTTCTTGTTGCACTGCACACAGTCACTGTCATGAAGTGAAGGTTTATTTTTTTTTTCTTCATTGCTTTAGGCCTCTTACTGCTGACATGATGCCCTCTGTACTTGACTGGGGAATGGACATTCTCCTACAGAGGCTCATCTGCAGCATACAGTCTTCTTCTACCCCAGAATGCCTCCCAGTGTTCAAGGAATGTAAATTTCTTCTCCCTACTCCAAACCCTTTGCTGTGTAGTCATCTGATCAATATGCCTCGTTGGTCCTGTGTGTGACACAGGTAATATTGTTTTAATCATGTAATAGTTTATTAGGTTTTCATAAACAAGAACTGTAACTTACATTGAACATCCATGTAATAGGAACATTACTACTGTGCACAACCTGGCAAAACATTACATTACATAGTCAAGTGATAGGTTTTTGCATAGTGGTATGACATATAGTGTATTTATCTCCTTAAACTGGGAGCATAAACCAAAGAACTGATAAACTGTAAACCAGTGGAGGTAATGTTGCTAGCCAATTCTCCATCTTGTCTACACGTGGGTACATTCCACAGCCCTGATAAAACTTTAATTATTGTCACCCCGTCTGCTTGTACATCCCAGTGCCCTTCTGTGATGGAATTGGGGGGAGCTTGATTCTAGCACATATCATTCACTATATTTAGAAGAGGGCAATATACCAGATACGGGTGTCCCTTTCCTCTTCTTGGGACACCCAGCAGTGAGGGGCTGAGGGTCCTTCACCTGAGGATTTGAGTGGAGTTAGAGTGTCATCTAGATCATAATGGAGGGTAGCCAGGGGGTGGTGTGGGAGTAGAGACCCCAGGTACCTTCTCCATTTCTTGTCGTATATCTGAGTCTGATCGTGGCTAACATGAGAGTCGGTCTAGACTGCTAGTCTAGCTGTAGCCTTGTGCCATGTAAGTAGCGAAGGAGTTGTAGGTTGGAATCACTTCATCAGTATGAGGCACTTTGCTTCCACTAGGGCTGTGATCAGCCACTTCAGCATGTGTGACAGGCAGTCCAGCACCTACAAGGTGTTCCCTAAGAGAATGATGATTGGTTCAGCCACAATTGGGGCATGCATAATCTTAGCACAGTCCCCTAGTACTCCTGCACAGTAAGGGGCTATCACTGGGCACTGCCATAGTATGTGCAGTAGGTTAGCCTGAGGGGCCTGGCAACTACAGCACTGTGAGTGTTGAATGAGGCCCATCCTCTGTAGTGTGTCTGGTGTGTGGTACCATCTGAGTAGGATATTAAGTTTTATGAGCTGGCTCCTCAAGTCTCTATATCTACAGTGTGCCCCCTTCAAAAGATTTGTCCATTTAGTGGGTGGGATTTCTCTCTGCAAGTCCATTTCCCACTGTTCCCTACACCTGTCAGTGGTATCTGGTTGGGAGTCTCCGAGCTAGCAGTACACCATTCCTGCCAGGCCCTTAAGCTTCCTTTTTTGTAATAAGTGTCAAGCCATACCCAGTCCACTTCTGGTTGCCCCTTCAGTCTAGAAAGGGGGTTGCCTCTCTGATCTGATGATACCTCCAGAAGTCTGTCTTTGGCAAGAGGTATCTGGCCTGCATTTGTTGGAAAGACATTATGACCTCTGCCTCCAGTGCATATAGATCAGCTACCATGTGGATACCTGCCTCTCACCATGTTTTCCAGCTGACGGTTTGCTTTCCCACCTGGATAGTAGATTGTCCGATAGTGGGCTGCATCTGGCCAGTGGTGACCATAGGGACTCTGGACATCTTGTGATGTGCTTGCACTTTTGCCAGGCATCCCTCGTTTCCTGGACCATTGGCAGAAAATTCCCTTTCTGAGAGACCTTCTTCCCCAGAAGGTTCCTCAGCCATGTGACATTGACCATGTCTGTCTTGAGTGCTACCTATATCGGTGTTGTCAGAGTTATGGGACAGAACCATCTTAAGGACTGTGGCATCCGATAAGACAAGTGGTATCTCTGCAGCCAGGGGAGGCCTAGTCCTTCCTTCAACCAGTGGTCTCTTGGCCTCGTTTTCCCAAACATTTCCGACTTTCCCTCCCATAGGAATTCCGCAGTTACCCTGTCCATTGTCTGGAAAAACTTGGGTGGTATTGTAATCTGTAGGTTTCCAAATAGATAAGAGAGCTTGGGGAGGATGAGCATGTGTACTGCTTCTACCTTCCCCTTCAGAGAGAGATTTAGCCTTAGCCATCTATGTGTCTCAGCTCTGATGGCTGCTATTGTGGGGGTGTAATGTGCCTCCACCATGTTCCTCCATTGTGTAGTTAGGTTCACTCCCAGGTATGTGAACCCTTGGGGAGCCCGCACTACTGTCATGGCCCAAAGTTTTCTTTGGTACAGGCCGGATTCAATGGGGAGAGAGTGGTTTTCTTGGTGTTCACACAAAGTCCAGATACTTTGGCAAACTTCTGAAGGATGTCCATTACCTGGGGTAGGGATTCAGCCAAGTGTGATAGCATTAGCAAAAGGTCATCTGCATATGAGTTGATAAGGTATTCCTTACCTTTAACCCTGATGCCGTGAAAACCCCTGGACTCCAACAGCTTTCTAGATAGCAGGTCCAGTACTATCAAGAATAGCAGGGGGGAACAGGGGGCATCCCTGTCTTGTCCTACTCTGCAATTACAAGATGGTAGATATGATTCAGTTAGTTAGGACTGCTGCAGTGGGTTTAGTGTATAGGGTGGAGAACCAGGCACAAAAGTGGTGTCCAAACCCATATGTCTTAAGCGTTTCATGCAGGTACTCCCAGTCTACTGAATCGAATGCCTTGTGGAAATCCACTGCAAAGGCTGCCATGGGGGTCTTTGAGTGACTAGCCACCGATTTCAAATTCAGGACTGTTCTAATGTTGTTTGCCCCAGTCTTCCCTCTGTTGAACCTTGCCTGTGATGGGTGTATCAAGGCCGGCAGTACCTCCTCTAGTCTATTGGCTAGTGCTTTTGCCAGGATTTTATTATCCCCTGAGATCAGTGAAATTGGCCTGAAGTTAACGCAGTCCAGAGGGTCTGGTGATTTTTTTGGGGAGCAGTGTAATTATCACATCCTTCATGGTGGGAGGGAGGATCCCAAACCCTTTTGCCTCCTCTAATGCAGCAAGGAGGTGTGGCATAACCTCATCATCCAGAAGCTGATAGAGCTCTGTTGAGATTCCATCAGCACCTGGTGATTTACACAGAAACAGAAATTGTCTTCAGGTAAGGACCGCTAGGCCCATCCAGTCTGATCATAGGCCGTATACATTTTATGTGGCCACTGACCCTATTTGATCAATGGCTTTTCATCACCCCCTTCCCTCTCAAGCTTCCCTTGTGCCTGTCCCAGGCATGCTTAAACCCCTCCACTGTGCTTGCCCCCACTACCTTCTGTGGCAGATTATTCCATGCGTCTGCTACCCTTTCTGTGTAGAAAAACTTCCTCACATTACCTCAATCTACCCCCTTCCAATTTCATATTGTGCCCCCTTGTTACAGCACTTTTTCTACATTGGAAAAGGTCCCCCACCTGCACCTCGTTTATGCCCTTGAGGTACTTGAAAGTTTCAAACATGTCCCCCCGCTGTTTCCTCTCCTTCAGTGAGTACATATTGAGGTCCCTTAGTCTCTCCTCATATGTTTTGTGGTGCAAGCCCTGCACTATCTTTGTTGCTGTTCTCTGGATAGTCTCTACCTTATCTATGTCCTTGTGCTGGTGTGGCCTCCAGAGCTGCGTGCAGTACTCCAGGTGAGGCCTTACCAATGTTTTATACAATGGCATCACCACCTCCCACCTCCTGCTACTGTTATCCCTGCCTATGCACCCCAGCATGACACTGGCCCTCCCTGCTGACTTTGTGCACTGCTTTGATACCTTAAGATCATCAGAGAGGATAACTCCAAGGTCTCGTTCCTCTTTGGTGACCGTCAGCTCCTTCCCCCAACCTGTAGCTTTCCCCAGGATTCCCTCTACCCAGGTGCATTACTTTGCACTTCTTTGCATTGAACCTTAGTTGCCACATCTCCGACCATCATTCAAGCTTCTTCAGGTCCCTCTTCATTTTCTGCATCTCTTCTGGAGTATCCACCCTGTTGCAGATCTTGGTGCTTGGTGTCATCTACAAACAGGCAGACCTTTCCTTCAAACCCCTCTGCAATGTCACTAGTGAAGACATTGAACAGGACTGGTCCTAGTACTGATCCCTGTGGTACCCCACTGGTGGCCCCCTCTCCCCAGATTGTATCCCATTTACCACCACCCTCTATCTCCTGTCTCCTGTCTGTTAACCAGTTCCTAACTCAGTTCACCACCTTGTCTCCCATGCCCAGACTACCCATCTTGTTACTCAGCCTTCTATGTAGGACGGTGTCGAAGGCTTTGCTGAAATCTTGGTAGGTAACATCTTCCGCTCCTCCCTAATTTATTTCCCTAGTCACCCAATCAAAAAAATCTGTTAGATTCATTTGACAAGACCTTCATGCTGTGAATTCATGTTGCCTCAGATCCTGAACACCTCTGGATTCCATATGTGTCACTATCCTTTCTTTCAGCAGTGTCTCCATGATCTTTCCCACCACTGAGGTGAGGCTGACTGGCCTATAGTTCCCCTCCTCCTCCTCCTCCCCCCTAGTGCCGCTTTTATGCAGTGGGACTACATATGCCCTCCTCCAGTCCTCTGGAATGACACCCGTGTTGAGTGACTCTGTGAAAAGGGCCGCCAAAGCCACTGCTAGTTCCCTTCACAGCTCCTTTAATATCCTCAGGTGGATGTCGTCTGCCCCACAGCCTTATCCATCTTCACTCTGTGAGTTCTTCTAGAACTCTCTCCACTGTGAATGAACTGGTGTCCACTTCTTCCCTCCTCATTGCCTCTTCAACCCAACTGTGGTCCTTGACCCTACCCCTCCTTAGTGAATACTGGGCAGAGGTATTTGTTCAGTATTTTTACCTTGTCCAGCTCCCCCTCCTTATACTCTCCCTTCTCCCCTTTGAGCCTCACAATCCTCCCCGGTTTTTATTCTTTCACTGATGTACCTATAAAATGCCTTATCCTCTTTGTTTAAAGACCATGCTAAACCATCTTCTGCCTGCACCTTCACCCTCCTAACAGCCTTCCCTGCTTCCTTTAGACATTCAAGGTACATCTCCCTGTCCTTCTCCCTTTGGCTCCCCTTATATTTCCTGAAACTCAGCCTGTTAGCCCTGACTTTGTCCCCCATCTCTTTGGAGAACCATAGTGGTTTCCCTCTTCTTTTCCCTTTAGCCGCTATCCTAACACATTGGTTTGTTATCTTCACTAAGGCTCCTTTCAGTTTCTTCCATTGTTCTTCCACACCCTCTATTACCCCTCCCTTCCCCAGGACTGCTTGCATACATCTACCCATTTCAGTGAAATCTACTTCTCCTGAAATCTAGTACTCTTGCCCTTGTGTGACTTAATTGAGTCCATGTCTCCATGCTGAACCACACCACGTGGTGGTCACTGGACTCCAGCTGCCCTTCCACCTGTATTTCTTCAACTCTGTTCTAATTGGTCCATACTAGATCCAGAATTGACTTGTCCCTGGTTGGCTCATGTACCAGCTGCCCGAGTCTAACCCACTGCAGGGATTCTAGGATAGCTGTGCTTCTGACTGAAGCAGCCACATGGGTGGCCCAATCTATGTCTGACATATTGAAATCCCCTAGTAGCAGGATTTCACCTTTAGCTGCCATGTCATGTATGTTCTCCACTAAGTCCCTGTCTACTTCCTCCTTCTGTTCCCGAGGTCTGTAGATCATCCCTGTGCATATTGCTGTTCCATTCACTGACTCCAGGGTGACCCACAT